>CM060939.1:913826524-915076524 GCA_030765085.1 Allium cepa | reverse complement strand
ATTCTTTTCAATTAGTACATTCACTTATTCATTTTAAATTTCAACTTCCATATTCAATTCATCTCGAATTTACTTAATTACTAAAAAAGGAAATTTCAATTTATTTCTTTTACATACTTGAATTTATACACAATTTCAAATTTATCTTCAAATTTAGCTCACGACTAAACTTTAATTAAACCAATTCAAATTCCAATTCATTAGTCCAAAAATTAATAATTTATCAAGTTAGTTTACTTGAATTCAATCCATCTTATTTTATTACCAATTTCATTCAATTTTATTTAATTCCATGTACTAATGATAATAATTTAATATTATTAACAACCATGCAACCATATACTATAATAATTCATAGAAAATCATTTCCTTTCTATACAAAATAGTTTTGGGCAAAATTATTTTATTTACCCAATTCAAAACAATTTTATATTCACTAACAAATACGCGCTCATATCTATTATTACACTCAAACTCATTCTAAAGTACTACTGACTCTATCTCTAATGAGTAACACCCAACAGAACCATGATTGTCGCTTAACCATATGCTCTGATACCAAATTGTAACATACACGATTTTTCGTTGCCGAAAAACCGAATAGTTAGGGTTTAAGAAAAAGAAAAGAAGAAGAAAGAGACATAAGAAGAGATAAGAAGATAGAAAATAGAGAGAAAAGATAATAGAAAATAGAACGGAATAGAAAACAACAGAACAACTTCAGAATCTCACAATTCGCAGCGGAACAACATATGATAATAAATGAATAATCTTTAAACAAAGAACCATATCAGTTATTACATTACATTACATCATATCATCAGAGTGTACAACATCACACAATAACAAACAGCGGAAAAAGAAATACTATATTAAGTAATATGCTACGCCATCCAGCTTGCCTCCAGCAACTCCTGAATTCCAGAATATCCTGATAAACCTTAACTCTTGACTGCCCATGTGGAAATTGGTGGGCACCCAGAGTTTAGGAAGGAAAACAATAAACTCCGAGTCAGTCATGTGACTGGTGCGAGAACTTAAAACAGTTTATTTACTTTGAAATCAAAATAGAGGAATATTTTTAAAATAGACTCGCAATGCTTTTGAAAAAAAAATGAGACTACCATAAGGCCTCCCGCACACACACACAATGCAAACGCAGAATCGGAGGAGATTTCTCCTTATGATAGTCAAAGATGCTTGATACGCATTAAAAAGAACATTTGATATTATCACTAGTGAATAGTGTAGAAATTATTTCGAAAATAAAGATATAAATCTTAGCCAGCATAGACATTTCGCACTTATGCCTACTATAGCTACCATCCAAACAGTGGGTTACCACCGTATGTGAATGATAGGTTCTACAACTAAATCCGTACAAGATCGTATTGAACGAATGAATTTTCCAACAAATGGTCAGGCCAAGGAACTTCCCATTGCCACATGGAAACGCCTCTGGAAGGACGCCCCGAGAACCAAACCGTTCTCTGCTAAACAAGGCCGGCTCCCTTTTCCCAAGGAATATTACAAACCCTCAGATATGCCACCCCCGGTCCTTTGGGACCTTTAAACGAGAGCTCTCTAACCAACATCACACCATAATAATAAGTGTTTCAACATGAGTAAGTATCTGGGCTCCATACCATGATACTACCCTTTTCCAGAAGGAATGGTCATACCCGAGGGAAGTTATCCCTGAAAACCTTGCCGCACAATTCCTGTTTCGACCATTACCGGTTTGTGAGGCTCGACGAAGTCATGTCCACAAAAACACACTTTATACAAAAACCGTGCTTTGGGTCAACAAATGATCATAGAAATGATCACAAAGATAGACGATCAAATAAATGATCCTATCACAAATAATCAACACAATGATCATTTCACAGCAACACTCAGCATGTCACATTACCAAATTGGGAATATATTGCTGATAACTTCAACTATATAGCCTCTGAGCTCATACGTCTCAGAGAAGGGTGTTAAGCTAAGAGAATAAATTCTCCGCCACCAACAGAAATATATTTGAAAGAAATCAGCTTTATATCTCAACTTGTAATGTCAGACATACAATCCATACAAGTCTGTTCCGGGCTCGAACAGAACCGAAGGCACTTACAAAGAAGTCCTTGCAATCCGGATAATCTCTAATTACGTCCGAATTTCCCATCACATATGGAGATCTCTATACCGGGGATCAGCCAGTGCAGAGACAATCAACAAGAAACCCTTTCGTTTTCGAAAATATCCGGTCTTCAACACCGGTCTTTGAATGCAATTCATACGACGTATCACATATTCGGAATGGGTTATACGACCCCAAGGTCCTTTCCCGGTTAACCCGAATAGTGAGCGCTTATTTTAAAAAAAAAAAGTGTGGCATCCAATTTCAAGCAAATCACAACAAATACCATTCAAAGGTAAATATCGATAGTCGGTTATTGAACTATCAATAGATATGCACAACATCACGAGATTCCAAATAATTTTCCAAATTATTTATTTTCCAAAAATATCTTTACAAGATATATATATAATTTCCATACTTTAAAAATAAATCGATATTTATTTTTAAACCCATTTTCCCAATTCCATTTATAAATTCCATATTGAATTCATATTCTAAAATATCTATGAATATACGATTTTCATTCGATTTCTAATATTCATTTTCAATTTATCTTTAAAAAGATAATTCTCAAACGTTCATTTCTTATTTGGAACCATTTCCATACTTATTTATTTATAAGTATTTCACAAGTCTTTTTATTTTCTATACTTGAAAATATTCTATATACTTAAATCAAAATTAAGTATATATTTCATTCTTTAAGGAAATCATTCTCTTTAACATATTTATTTGGGCCAAAACGAATGTTACGTAAAACATCGTTACGACAACCCAAAATCACTAGTATAGGGATTCGAAATTAAAATAGATATATAAATCCCAATACTATACAAAACATTTCCTTTCGGAAATCATTTACTATAACAACAGTGTTATAGTCCACTATTTCCTTATATTTCTCGAAAAACATCTATTTCAACAATGAATGTTGAAATCTATGGTTTCGAATCTCAACACATTTTAAAACATCGTTAGATCGCTTTAATTCTATTTAAAACATCACTTTCAAAATAATTTCTTTAACATATTATTCACTATTCAAAAACGTGAATATTTTTGTTAACCAATTTCATCCCTTCTATTCAATTTGTTTTAAAGGATTATTCACTGTCTAAAACGTGAATATAACTCCATAAATAAATTACAACTATTTTACTTATCAAAATAAGTCGTTGCGGATTTATAAAACAATGTTTATAAATTCTATTTCTATTTATTTTATATCAACTTCCTTTTACAAATTCCTTTATTAACCTATCTCAATTTATATCTCAATGATATACTAAAAATTCATATTATAAGTCAAACACTTATAATTTATTTGCTTACAAAATTGTTTCTTTAAACTTCCCAAATTTATAAATCTTATAACTTATAAGATTCATTTATTTACCCAAATCTATTCCTTTTACAAATTTTATAAACCTACTGCTTATAAAATTCCATTTATAACTTCAGCGTTATAATTCTATAATTCCATTTCATTTATGAAATTCATTTACAATTCATTCTAACACTTATAAAAGATCGTTTTATAATTCCAATATTTTTCATTTATAAATATCAATTTATAATTTTTTTTATATGGATCAATTTATATTATTATTTTAAAACGTCTTCAAAGTCCTTTATGATTTCATCATTTTTGATTTATAAAATAATCAAATTTCATAAATCCTATTTTTAAACTTTTTATAATTTATTCAAAAATCCCAATTTAAGTTATTTTATAAAATCATTAATCCCTTATTTTAAAAAAATCAATTTTTAACTATACTGCTCAAAAATCATAATTATTATAACATTAAAATTATAACGTTTATTTATTTAAGATGAATCAATTTCAAAAATATTTTATAAACGTATATTTCCGAAAATCACTTTAGAAATCAAAATCATTGTTTTTAAACTTCAAAAATTGGATCCGATGATGCAACACATCAATAGTCAATCACGACTTTCAAACATCATATATCGATATGATAAACAATCAAATATCACAATATCTAAATCAATTAAATATTTGTGAGGAATCCAGTTGGATCCCTCCAACCTGTTTCCCTGCATCCACAGACATTAGCACAATACCAATTCCGTTTCAAGATGGAATATCGCGGTATATGGGATTTTATAAAATATTATCCGCTTAATAACGGCGCAATAGGGTCTCATCCGCTATACAATGCGGGAAATCAATCAACTGAAATATATACATATGCCAATATATATATAATATAATACCAATTCCACTTCGAGGTGGAATATCGCGGTATATGTGTGTAATAAATAACCTCCGCTTACTAACGGCGTATAGGGTCTATTCACATCCAATATATATATACATACATACATATATATATATATATATATATATATATATATAACAATCATTATTCAAGCACAACTAACAATTTTAAATCTAACTATTTAAAATTTAATTAAACAACAAAATTCCGAGTGAGAAGTTCTCACCTTTGCTTTTATTTGCAATCCATTTTCCTTCTTGACTCGATTTCTCTTGATTTATACCTTGTATAAATATTATACAAATTTATTAATATTCAAAATAATCGAATAATAAATTTTCGATTCATCGGTGCTTTCATTTTAATAGTTAAATTAACTGATGGTTTTATTTAAACCAATTTCTTCTTAAATAAATTTATTTAAACAAATTTTCCTTTTATAAATTTAAATCAACTAATTATTTTACTTTAAATTAATATCTTTAAATCGATTTCTTTTAAATAATTTATTTATCCAATAAATCAAATTCAGTTCAATTTAAACTTCAACTAAATTTACTTTAAACAAATTATTTAACTATACTTTAATTTTAAAACTAAATTCTCATTAAATAAAAATTATTTTTAACCACTAAAAATTAAATAGGTTAATTTAAACCAATTTTTAAACTCCAAATTTAGTTTCTAAATTTATTTCCGTTTGAAATAAATTCTTTTATCTCTTTCAAATATTTAAAATACGTATCTGAAATAATTTCTTCAACTATTAAACAAAATTACTCGAAATTTCCTTATTAAAAATATTTTGAACTAATCGGAAAATTTAATTTTCGTTTAAGAACCTAATTTAGGCTAATCAATTCTAATTTTCTAGCTAATAATTATATTTTATTTTTATTTTCAAACTGCAAACAAAATAATCTATATCGGTTTTAAAATGTAACTTTATACAAATTCTTATATTTTTTTCAGAACCCAAAATATATACCTATATTTAAAATTTATTTTCTGTAAATTTAATTACCTTTTACTGTAAATTAAAATATTCAGAGGTATATTTTTTTCTATAATATACAATTTCCAATTCTAAATCGAAATGAACAGCATGAATACCTCACTGAACTTGCCCAGGTGATAGCGAAACCCTACCTACGGTAGTCACGCAAATAGCCGCCGCTCGAGCTCGCGATTGGATCGCGTTGCAGCTCCTCGTGCGAGCACGCTTGCCTCTTCCACGACATCGCGCGCACGCGACCGCGCCTCCACTGCATCGCTACGTCGCCCCCAACTTCAATCGTCGCCGTGGCCCTCGAATCGCCTTCATCCACGAATAGTTTCGACGCCGTCTCCATCCATTGAACTCACGACCCTCCTCGCCGCTGCGCCTCGCCCAATTTCCTGACATGAGCCAAGCGATCGCCTCCTGCCTTGAGCGCACGCCCCCCCTCGTGCCACGCGCTTGAAGCCCACGCGTAACATCGGCCATTATATATTTTTCTTCGAATTGAGGGAGAAAGGGATCGAACAGAAGGTCGATATTGATTTATTTTTATTTTTATTTTTTTTATAAGCCGAACAAATGAGGGCTTCGGCCATTTAAATTTTTTTTTCTACTTGATTCTGATTTGGACGAACAGAAGGGGGGAGCGTGATTTATCAGAGAAGAGGCATGTTTGGCACGATTTCTTCCCATGATCCCCTGCGTGATTTTAGGCGTAGTTAAAGGAGATAACGTGGTGTTTGTTTGACTAATTAAAATATTAATTTCAATTTGAATTCGATTCAATTTCAATGCGTTTACACACCGTGTGCTCACATATCAGCTCCGAAAAATACGAAATTTGAAATCCGAGAATAATTCAATATTACGGACCCAATGGAAATGGTTTCGTCGAATTCCGAGACTGTGCCTCGGAAGGCTATTTTTAAATATCGATTTAAACGATATAATTTCAAAACTGTACAATTCAATTTAAATTTCAATTCTGAAGCTTCTATTATCTTCAGTATTATCAATATGAATTTTACAAACCTTTGAAATATTTTTAATCAGCTTAAAATTGAAGATTCAAATTCAAATTAAATTGTTTAAAATTCTGGGTCGTTACAAGTGTAGGAAAAATTCATTTCGAAAATAAATATATAAATCTTAGCCAGCATAGACATTTCGCACTTATGCCTACTATAGCTACCATGTTCAATAGCAGGTTACCACCACATTCCATGGCAGGTTATACAACTAAAATCGTACAAGATCGTATTGTTTCTTTGGATTTCCAACAAATAGTCAGGCCAAGGAACTTCCCAATGCCACATGAGAACGTCTCTGGAAGAACGTCCCGGAGAACCAAACCGGATCTCTGCCAACACAAGGCCGGGTTACCCCTAACTGGGTAACTACTGACACAAGTATGCCATCCCCCGGTCCTTTGGGACCTTTATCCGAGCGCTCGTAATCAACATCACACCAAATAATAAGTGTTTCAACATGTGTAAGTATCTGGGCTCCAAACCATGATACCACCCTTTTCCAGAAGGAAATGCACATACCCTAAAGGGAGCTACCCCTCATAACCTTGCCGCATCTTCCCTGTTTTGACCATTCCGGGGTGTGAGGCTCGACGAAGTCTCGTCCACAAAGCCACGCTTTATACAAAAGCTATGCTTTGGGTCAACAAATGATCATAGAAATGATCACAAAGATAAACGATCAAACAAATGATCATATCACAAATGATCAACACAATGATCATTTCACAGCAACACTCAGCATGTCACATTACCAAATTGGGAATATATCGCTGATAACCTTCAACTACATAACCTCTGAGCTCGTACGTCTCAGAGAAGGGTGTTAAGCTAAGAGAATAAATTCTCCGCCACCACAGAAATATATTTGAAAGAAATCGGCTTTACATCTCAACTTGTAATGTCAGACACACAATCCATACAAGTCTGTTCCGGGCTCGAACAGAACCGAAGGCACTTACAAAGAAGTCCTTGCAATCCGGATATCCACAATCCTGATCGGATTGCCCATCACATACGGAGAACTCTATACCGAAGCAACTCGGTGCAGAGTCAATCGACAGGTCATCCTATCACTCTCGCAAATACCTAATCTTCAACACCGGTCTTCAAATGCAATTCATAACGACGTATCACATATTCGGAATGGGTTATACGACCCCAAGGTCCTTTCCCGGCTAACCCGAATAGTGAGCGCTTATTCAAAAATAAGTGTGGTATTCAAATTCAAACAAATCACAACAAATACCTTTCAAAGGTAAATATTGATAGTCGGTTATTGAACTATCAATGGATATGCACAACATCACCAGATTCCAAATAATTTTCCAAATTATTTATTTCCCAAAAATATCTTCACAAGATACATGTTTCAATAGCTCAAAAATAAATCAATATTTATTTTTAAACAAATTCCCCATTTCTTTTATAAATTCCATAGTGAATTTATATTTTAAAATATTTATGAATATACGATTTCAATTATTCATTTTCAATTTATCTTCAAAAAGATAAATTCTCAAAATATTCACTTTATATTGGAAAACATTTCCATACTTACTTATTTAGTAATTCTCAAATCCATTTATTTTCAACACTTGGAAAATATTCAATATACTTAAATCAAGATTAAGTATATATTTCATTCTTTAAGGAAATCATTCTGTTAAACATATTTATTTGGGCCAAAACGAATGTTGCGTAAAACATCGTTACGACAACCCAAAATCACTAGTATAGGGAATCGAAATTAAAATAGATATATAAATCCAAATACTATACAAAACATTTCCTTTCGGAAATCATTTACTATAACAATAGTGTTATAGTCCACCATTTCCTTCTATTTCTCGAAAACATCTATTTCAACAATGAATGTTGAAATCTATGGTTTCGAATCTTAACACATTTTAAACCATCGTTACATCGTTTTAATTCTACTTAAAACATCACATCCAAAACATTTTCTTTAACATATTATTCACTATTCAAAAACGTGAATATACTACGTTAACCAATTTCATCATTTCTATTCATTCTATTTTAAAGGATTATTCACTGTCTAAAACGTGAATATAACTCCATAAATAAGTTATAACCATTTACTTATCAAAATAAGTCGTTTGCGGATTTATAAAACAATGTTTATAAATTCCATTTATATTTATTTTGTAACTACTTCCTTTATAAATCTCCTTTATTAACCTATTCGATTTATAACTCAATTATATACCGAAAGTCCATATTATAAGTTAAATGCCTATAATTTATTTGATTGCAAAATCGTTCCTTTAACTTCCCAAATTGTAAATCTTATAACTTATAAGATTCATTTATTTACCCAAGTCTATTCCTTTAATAACTTTACAAATTTTATAAACCTACTCCTTATAAAATTCCATTTATAACTTCACCGTTTATAATTCTATAAATTTCATTCATTTATGAAATTCATTCACAATTCATTCTAACACTTATAAAAACTCGTTTTATAATCCCAATATTTTTAATTTATAAATATCTATTTATAAATCTTTTATATAAATCAATTTATATTATTATTTCAAAACGTCTTTAAACTCCTTTATAATTTCACCATTTTTTTTATTTATAAAATAATTAAATTTTATAAATCCTATTTTTAAAACTTTTATAATGAATTCAAAAATCCCAATTTAAACTATTTTATAAAATCATTAACCCCATATTTTCAAAAATCAACTTTTAACTATTTTTCTCAAAAATCTAATTTTATAACATTAAAATTTATATGTTTATTTATCTAAAATGAATCGATTCCAAAAATATTTTATAAACGTATACTCTCCAAAAATCACTTTAAAAGTCCTTTTAAAATTCCAAAACTTGGCCCAATGATGCTACATACCAAATAGTCAATCACGACTACAACGACATCATATGTCGATATGATAATCAACGAATATCAAAATATCCATAATCAAATAAATACTGTTGAGGAATCCAGTTGGATCCCTCCAACCTGTTTTCCTGCATCCAAAGATGTTAGCACAATACCAATTCCGTTCCAGTACGAAATTATCGCGGTATATGGGATCTAAAATATTATCCGCTTAATAGGCGACGCAATAGGGTCTCATCCGCTACATACTGCGGGAAAATCAATTCCAAGTACATAAATAATACCAATTTCATTGTTTATGAAATATTCGCGGTATACGTTTTTAATAAATAACATCCACTTACTAACGGCGCATAATGTCTATTTTAACAATCAATAGATAACAATCATCATTCAAACATGCATTCAAGTATTTTAAATATAACTATTTAAAATAAAAATCAAAATCGATTTGATTTAGTGAGAAGTTCTCACCTTGATATCAATTTCGTTTTAGCGATTTATTTCGAATAAAATTAAACGGACTTTTAATTTTACCCAAAATTCTCACTAACTCCAAACGACTCCAATCCAATTCCATAGCGTAGTGCTCGTCCATACGATTCCAACGCAACTAGTTTCGCGTGTTTTCGACCTCGTATGAAAAAGATATGAATTTTTAAAGTTTCACGAATTTATATACATAAATTTACACAATTTCTTTTAAATTTTCAACCTAATGAAATCATAGCCGTCCAATTTCCTGTAGGCAAATCATGGCCGACCCTTCCTTTCTTCCCTCCCTCACGTTCAATTTCGTGTGCAGGCTACTGTAACGACCCGAAATTTTCGAATCCGAAAATTCCAGATAGTTATGAAAAGAAGAAAGAGATAGAAGAAGAATAGAAACCCCAAACATCTCACATTCACAGCGGATAAAATATAATAATCAATAATAGTAACAGTTTACAAAAAGAATACTATCTGTCCATTTAAATTTAATGTACATCAGAGTTTCACATTTATACAGTCACTGAATATATATATATTCAGTTATCATGTCTCAGATAACAATAAAATAAATACAGCGGAAGTGCTCTATACGTTCTCGCCATCCAGCTCGCCTCCTGAACTCCAGAACGTCCTACCTGAAAATCTGTAATACTCGGTCTGACCCGAGCATTACACCAAAGTAACACCCGGGTCAGGCTGGAAACCAACGTGAGTAAATCCATCTAATAAGGAATACAAAGGTATACCACTCATATAAACCCGGGTAACATATATTAATTCACAAAGCCACATTTATTTTAGACAACACTTATTCCACATATAAGTTTCTCAATACCAAAAATTTAGATTTTAAAATAGTCCAATTCCTCAAATTCACTTACTCCAGCATATAGATTTCACATATCAATCTATAAACATTCGAAGTGGTTTCGGGTATTTACCCAATACCCGACCCAGTCTCTTCGAATCCCATATCATCCTATCCCAAGTTATCCAAAATGAAAATACACAACATTTCATATCGGAGAAATCAACTCCTTCAAAACATCCAATACCATTCAGTCGTCCATAAGCGATGCTTAATCACATACAAATTAATTCAATTTATTCTAATTGAATTTATAACCACATTCACTTAGATTCCTTCATTAATTAATTCCAAATCAACTAATTAATCAACTCTTCTATATCCATTCATCTTAATTAACAATCCTGGATTAATTTATTTCCAGCTTCATTCAAGCAATTCTCTTTAATTAATTTTCACGATATCAATTATTCTTACCAAAACAATGAGTAATCTTTAAGTGCCACACAAATTAATTAACTATAATCAATTACACTAATTCTTAATTACTTATACTAATCAACTTCTCATAAGTCACTTATTATGAATTAATTATTCTCAATTAATCAAACCTTTTAATTATATCATTAACTATATAAATTATTGATTTCCAACTATATTTCAATTTTCCTTAATCTAAATTAAATTATATTAATTAAACCACAATATTAACCATACTTGATTTATCTCCACCTGAGGTTATCTACCTTTTATTTACTTCATCAAAATAAACTAATTTTCCTTAATTAGTTAACTTAATTTATCGCTCGATTAATTACACAAGTAATTATATTTTATTAATTGCATTAAGCGGTTATTTATTTAACCATCCAATGATCATTCTAATTAATTTTAAACTAAAATTAGTTAACCCAATCATTAATTAATTTAATTAATTATTCATTCTTATGTACCCTTCAAATTCGATTAATCACAAATCCTTAAGCCCTCATTAACATTAAAATGGAAACATTTTCATATTTAAGGCTTAAGTTAAAACAATTTGAAACCCAATATACTTTGAGTCAATCCACAATTAACTCGAGAAGCAACCGAAAACCAAGTCATATCCACATCCATAGTACATCCAATCAATTTAAGCACTCAACCAATTATTTGAATCTAACCATTAAATTTAAATAAAATTCCAACTTAGTGAGATTTACTCACCTTTGCTGTTATTTGCAATCCGATCCATATCGGCCTGTCTCTCCACAATTTCAAACCTTGTATAACATTTACACGATTTATTAATATTCGGAATAGAAATCGAACCATTTAGTACTATCAAATAATTCAATTGGTTAATGAATTAAATTTGGACTTATTTTCTTTTTTCTTTTCTTTTTTTTAAAAGAAAACCATTTAAATCTAATTAAAAATTCGGACTGAGTAAGATTTACTCACTCTTGAAATTACATGTATATGTATAAGGATAATAATTTATGGATTTAAAAATCTAATTTATATAAACTTCAACAATTTCAAACCCTATTATTTTCAAGCCTAAATTATATGAAATAATTTTCCTGTTAACTTCCATATATTAAAACATGCATGAAAACAGATATATTTATTAAATTAAAATAAATTGTTATACCTTCTGACTCGATTGACTCAAGCACAAACCCGGCCTACAGCTTCCAATCGACCTAACCTTCAACCATCGAACATTGACTTCCTCTCGTACGCCACCATAACCCAAGCATTGCGTACCCCCATGCCCTAATCGCAGACATGCACTACAACGACAAACCATGTCCACAAGACCTCGCGCGCCTCAGTCTCGAACAGGAGCCAATCGATCACGACTCATTCCCTAAACTCGCCGCATCGGTCGCGACTCCCCAGAATCAATCGCGCTTTCCCCAGTCGCCATGTTCCTCCACGCGTCCCCTCGAGCTCGCTCGAGCACATCCTGACGGCGAAACCCCCATCTCTCGAAATCGACTCAAGCGGCTTGCAGGCATGGGTTTGATTGAAATTAAAGAAGAGGGAATACTGGGGAAGAGGATGTGAATATTTTGAGTTATCTTCGAACGAATTTCGTTCGTTCTCTCTTCTTCTTCCTTTTTTTTTTCCTAAGCTACAGCCATTTCCCATCTTGCTTTCAATGTCTCGGCTCATCAAATTAAAAGAAAAAGGGACGAGGTGAAATATCTATTGGGGAATAGCTTCCTGCATACGCTAGTTTTATAAATATCTCTGACATGGGTACTTTAAATTTTATTATAAAATTTTTAAAACGTCCCGTTAAGCTTACGCGAAATCTCGAACCAGAATTAGACGTGCGGACAGGCGTTTATAAGGTTTTACCCGCGTTCCGAACACAATGGAACGTGTTTGGAAAGCTAATTCGATCATATGCGCGAGTTACAGAAGTAAACGATCAATTTTAAATTAAATCGATTAAAATAATTCGAAGCGTTTTGAGCTGCCGGGGTCGCACGAGAACTCCGATTGCTACGAAAATTGAAATCTGATAATAACTAACTATTACGGATCCAATGGAACTGGTTTCGTCGAATTCCGAGGCTGCGCCTCGGAAGGCTATTTTTAAATATCGATTTAAACGATATATTTTCAAAACGGAACAAAACACTTCCGAATTCGATTATAACACCTTTTCTACATTCAATATCATCATTATAAATTTTATAAGCCTTCACATTATTTTAACAGGCTTAGAAATTTCTGATTCAACAATTTACCCCTTTTCAATTAAAAAATCCAATAGATTAATTATCAAGTAAATATTAATATCCTAAAATCCAAGTTAAAATTAATTTTTAAATACTTAAAATCAAGTTAATTATCCCATTTTAAATAGTTGAAAATTCTGGGTCGTCACATTCCTCCACCCCTTAAAAGAATTTCGTCCCCGAAATTACTAGTTAGGAAGAATGGACCAATACCCGTTTACTTTTTCCAAAATCCACACTTCAACAGTCTTACCAAATATCCTTAATTAAAGACCCACTATCACCTTAACCAACTTCCTAAAACCTTCTATGGTTTCAAATAACACCCCTCACTCAGTCGTCTAAATTTCAATTTAAAACCAAATTTGAATTATCAAAATTTTCTCAAAATTTTTCTAACTCTCTAAATTCCCAAAAATTTTTGCCAGCGTCTCCTTTGCGCGGCTAGCTCGGCACTACTACAAAAGGCCTCTCCGGGCTACCAAAATCTCAAAAAGAAACAAAAGCTAAGTGGCTACATCAAAAATCCAATCCAATTTCATCCAGAAATTTAAATACGTACCTCTTTGTCGGGCAATTCAATTTTATCTTTTGGAACCAAATCCAATTTCTTTTCCCCTTTTTATACCTGCATATCTTACCAAGCAATAACATCCAATGGTAACTTTTAATCATTTTATACGTTTCTTCACATGTGTTTCATACCTATTTCAAATTAGTCTTCACTGTTGCATCTGAATTCAATTTATTTCTGATTCCTAATATTGAGTTTTATCTTTCATTTAAACTGATTCATATTAATTTCATTTACTAGTTTACTGTAAATTTCCAATTTTGACATTGTTTCGTTGTTAACCAAATTTTTCAAAAATTTTCTAACTCCCAAAATTTCAAAAAAAAAATTTTTGCCAGAGTCTCCTTTGTACGGAGGAGCTTTTGCAATTTGACAAGAGATATAAATATACATACATCGACCTACCCGGTCGGAAAAAGCAAAAACAGTTCATATTTCCTATTTTTATTGCGTAGGCGTACCTTATTAAGCATTTTAAGCAAGCAGTTTATCAATTTAAGCAATTAGCGCAATCCAAACCAACCAAACAGTCTTCAGGTACCTGTACTTACTCAATTTAAATATGTAAGTGCCATATATATAAAGTTTATAACATTTCTCTTGCTTAAACAACTGCAACACATCAATTTTAAATGAAATGCATTCTAAACAACTTCCACAAGCACTTTATATGATTTCAAAACTAATTCCATTGCTTTCAACTAATTCATATGCCGTTTCATTGAATTTTAATGGTTTTCAACTTGTTTTCTTATATTCAATTTATTTCTAATCCAAACAAGTTCATATTCACTTCAAATGATTCAGAACCAATTTATTTAATTTCCATTGACTCATAGCATTACAATTACTTTCATTTATGCCGAGCGACTACCATATTCATGCAATTCCGACGATATTCGTTTAATAGAGTATCTATTCTAGTTTATAACTGCTTTAAATTACTTTCTACTCGTACTATAATTAATTTCATTTCTAATTTATTTACCAACCATTCATTACATTTCATTTTATATCAGCATTAGATTCAATTTAAACAATTTATTCTCTAACCATTTATTTAGCTCGACACATTCCATTCTTGTATACTTCTAGCCCTTCCCGAATTAATTCAATCCAAGCTTTATTTAGTGGGCTTTCATTCTTATCCGAAGCCAAGCTTTCAAAATTTTTTAAACTTAAGTTAATTTACTTTAATTTATTCCAACATCAACATAAGTATACTTCCATTTGATTCTCACCTAATCAAGTTCCATTTAATTTAGTTAGCCCATCCATTTCAAATTTTAAATTTACTTACTTAATTCATTTTCAAATTTCTTTTATTAATACAAATCCATTCTCAATTTATTTCTATTCACTTGGGTTTTGTTTGCATCTCTAACCATTTCTATTATAATTCACTTCATTTCATTCGATAACATTTCCATCATATCAAATTTACTTGCAAATTTCATTAAATATTATTCAAATCACACTTGGATTTTTATTTGTTGTTCGAACCATCACATTTTCAATCCAACTCTATTTTTATTTTACAACATCTTTTCTTATTTAATTAATTATCAAATCCAAGTCGAATTCTATTTATAATTCGAATTCATTTCCAACTTCATTATTAACTTACAATCCATTTTATTTAACCGCGTTAAATTTTATTAACATACTCAATCAAGTAATTATTTTGTTAATTAGCTTACTCCAATTCTATAACAAGATTCAATTTTATTACAGAATCACTTTATTAAATTTCCCGAGTTCAAATTTTATTTTATAATTCCAGTTTGGATTTTCCCTTTTAATCTCCCAAAATTTCAACATCTTAATATTAAAAATTTTAGGAATGCTTTTAAATTCAGATATTACTTCTAAAATAGTTTTTAATAAAAATACTTTTATAACTCGATTTCTCAACCAGTCCATCCTTGTTCTCACAAAAATTCAGTCATACGTTGATCAAGCGTAGGACTGAAAATCTATAAGTACTTGGTAACCCATTTTTAACAACCAGTGAAAATACTTGGAAAATAATTCTATTGAAAATACAGAAAATAGTTTTTGAAAATAGAGGAAATATCTTTGGTGATAATGCTATGAAAATCATCACCCCCGTCCATGGTCGCAGTTAACCCGATGATTACATTGCCATCCCGACAAAATCCACAGATAACTGTAGGCCTCCGCGCCCCACGATTACACCATGGAACCCACGACAGATCGCAGCTACAACTGGAGTTACGTAGCTATCACAGCAAAAACCCATATAACCATAGGCATCAGCACCATCGAATTTCGCTGCCAAAAATGAAACTTCTCTACTCCACTTGACCATAGATTGCAGTCTACCGATGTTGCGTTGCCTTCCCGGCAAAATCAAGTGTAGACCGTTGACACTCATCCTCCACACGATTTCCGCTATGGTCCCCACAGTAGATCGCAGCGACATCGAGTTACACTGTCGTCACAGCATAACCCAAATGCCTCTGTAGGCATCAACGCCATCGACTTACGCTACCCAATAATCCTCAGGAACTAGTTTTGTCCAGACTCCTCACAGGATCAACTTTAGAACCCCCCCCCCCCCCCCCCCCCGGCTCAAGGCAGCACCACCCGGTGGCACTCCTGAGAAGTTCATTTCAAGGGAGCGCCTTTTTCCCCAGAGCAATCATCAAAACACTTTATACTATACATATAGTATCCTCAAATCATACACCTAGTATGATATCATACAAAGCTCCTTTACACAAAATCGATTATCCCAAAATCAATAATTCTTAAAATAGGCTTTCCAAAACTCAATATTGATTTTTTCCCAAAAATCAAAAGCATTTCCCAAAATCCTCATAAGATCCTTTATATATATTAAGATATATACATATATAAATTTTTAAAACTTTGGATCCTTACTTTCTTGTATAAAACCCTTTTATACTCCAAACACTCTCAAAAACCATAGAAATATCCAGTTTCCATCTTTATTCATTTCATATTTCTCAAAATATTGTTTCAGTTCAAAAAAAAACCATTTCATATTCCTTATTCACCTCTACATTAATCCCCATTTGGATTATTACTTCATTCCTTATCTCAGTTGGGTACTTAATCAATAACAGTTTGAACTCCGACCAATTTAGAAAAATAGCTTGAAAATTTAAAAAAAAAGTAAGTAGTTGAAAAATAATTATTAGTTTGCAAAATAATTGTAAAATAGTTAACTAAGTATAAAATATTTGGAAAATAGTTAAATAGTTATAGAAATCTTAATAATTGCAAAATAGTTGTAAATTAGTAATTAATTTGTAACATAGTTGAAATATAGTAATAAATTTAGAAAACAGTTGAAAAATGGTTAAATAGTTCCAAAATAATTGTAAAACAAGTATAAAATAATTTGGCTTTAAGAAAGAAAGGTTGTATATTTTAATAGCTTAGAAAAAAAATAAGTTTATATTAAGACAATTTATATTGAAAATAGCCCAGAGTCAAAACTGTTCACTTCCCCAACAATTCATATTTAAACATTACTCTGGAATTTTCATCTTACTAAATTTTCAACTATTCTCGGAAATTCTATTTCAACTTTTAATCTCATTTATTATGAAGTTTATTTCAATTTATAATTTACATTCACAATCTATATTTCAAGTTCCTTTTTGATTTTTAAACCACTTCCACTTAAATTATAATTCCAAAATTATTCTAATTACTTTGGACTAATATCCATTCAATTGAATCCACTTCAATTTCAATCATTACAATTCTATCCAAATCTTCCATTTAAAATTTTGAACTTATACATCTTCAATTCCAAATTCAATTAATTCAAATCGGGTTCAATTTGAATGAATTCAATTCCAACTTCAAATTTAAATCATCTCGAATTATATAAATTCGAGTTAAATTCTCAAGGATTGGTTTAATCTTTTTAAACCAAATTAACTTTTTTTTAAAGTTTCAAACATTTCTAATTTCTGAGTTCTAATTCTAGAATTTCACTTTTAATTAATTTAATTTTAATTTGGTTGTATTTTATATTACTTCATTTAATTCTAATTCAAGACTTCAATCTGGTTGTATTATATTGCTTATTAATTTAATTCTAAAGATTTTACAACCAATCACCTTAATATTTATCAGAAGGAAATATCGCTTTATATATCAAAAATATTTTTTTATATAAAATCATTTAAAACCATTATATAAGAAAATAACAACTACGCGCTCATATATATATACACTCAACTCATTCTATAGTTCTTACGAACTCTATTTAATGAGTAATCCCCACCAGAGCCAAGGTTCTCGCTTAACCTTTCAGCTCTGATACCAAATGTAACGACCCGAAATTTTCGAATCCGAAAATTCCAGATAGTTATGAAAAGAAGAAAGAGATAGAAGAAGAATAGAAACCCCAAACATCTCACATTCGCAGCGGATAAAATATAACAATCAATAATAATAACAGTTTACAAAAAGAATACTATCTGTCCATTTAAATTTAATATACATCAGAGTTTCACATTTATACAGTCACTGAATATATATATACAATTATCATGTCTCAGATAACAATAAAATAAATACAGCGGAAGTGCTCTATACGTTCTTGCCATCCAGCTCGCCTCCTGAACTCCAGAACGTCCTACCTGAAAATCTGTAATACTCGGACTGACCCGAGCATTACACCAAAGTAACACCCGTGTCAGGCTGGAAACCAGCGTGAGTAAATCCATCTAATAAGGAATACAAAGGCATACCACTCATATAAACCCGGGTAACATATATTAATTCACAAAGCCACATTTATTTTAGACAACACTTATTACACATATAAGTTTCTCAATACCAAAAATTTAGATTTTAAAATAGTCCAATTCCTCAAATTCAGTTACTCCAGCATATAGATTTCACATATCAATCTATAAACATTCGAAGTGGTTTCGGGTATTTACCCAATACCCGACCCAGTCTCTTCGAATCTCATATCATCCTATCCCAAGTTATCCGAAATGAAAATACACAACATTTCATATCGGAGAAATCAACTCCTTCAAAACATCCAGTACCATTCAGTCGTCCATAAGCGATGCTTAATCACATACAAATTATTTTAATTTATTCTAATTGAATTTGTAACCACATTCACTTAGATTCCTTCATTAATTAATTCCAAATCAATTAATTAATCAACTCTTCTATATCCATTCATCTTAATTGACAATCCTGGATTAATTTATTTCCAGCTTCATTCAAGCAATTCTCTTTAATTAATTTTCACGATATCAATTATTCTTACCAAAACAATGAGTAATCTTTAAGTGCCGCACAAATTAATTAACTATAATCAATTACACTAATTCTTAATTACTTATACTAATCAACTTCTCATAAGTCACTTATTATGAATTAATTATTCTCAATTAATCAAACCTTTTAATTATATCATTAACTATATAAATTATTGATTTCCAACTATATTTCAATTTTCCTTAATCTAAATTAAATTATATTAATTAAACCACAATATTAACCATACTTGATTTATCTCCACCTGAGGTTATCTACCTTTTATTTACTTCATCAAAATAAACCAATTATGCTTAATTAGTTATCTTAATTTATCTCTCGATTAATTACACAAGTAATTATATTTTATTAATTGCATTAAGCGGTTATTTATTTAACCATCCAATGATCATTCTAATTAATTTAAACTAAAATTAGTTAACCCAATCACTAATTAATTTAATTAATTATTCATTTTTATGTACCCTTCAAATTCGATTAATCACAAATCCTTAAGCCCTCATTAACATTAAAATGGAAACATTTTCATTTTTAAGGCTTAAGTTAAAACAATTTGAAACCCAATATACTTTGAGTCAATCCACAATTAACTCGAGAAGCAACCGAAAACAAAGTTATATCCACATCCATAGTACATCCAATCAATTTAAGCACTCAGCCAATTATTTTAATCTAACCATTAAATTTAAATAAAATTCCAACTTAGTGAGATTTACTCACCTTTGCTGTTATTTGCAATCCGATCCATATCGGCCTGTCTCTCCACAATTTCAAACCTTGTATAACATTACACGATTTATTAATATTCGGAATAGAAATCGAACCATTTAGTACTATCAAATAATTCAACTGGTTAATGAATTAAATTTGGACTTATTTTCTTTTTTTTAAAAAAAATCATTTAAATCTAATTAAAAATTCCGACTGAGTAAGATTTACTCACTCTTAAAATTACATGTATACGTATAAAGATAATAATTTATAGATTTAAAAATATAATTTATATAAACTTCAACAATTTCAAACCCTGTTATTTTCAAGCCTAAATTATATGAAATAATTTTCCTGTTAACTTCCATATATTAAAACATGCATGAAAACAGATATATTTATTAAATTAAAATAAATTGTTATACCTTTTGACTCGATTGACTCGAGCACAAACCCAGCCTACAGCTTCCAATGGACCTAACCTTCAACCATCGGACATTGACTTCCTCTCGTACGCCACCATAACCCAAGCATTGCGTACCCCCATGCCCTAATCGCAGACCTGCACTACAACGACCAACCATGTCCACAAGACCTTGCGCGCCTCAGTCTCAAACAGGAGCCAATCGATCGCGACTCCTTCCCTAAACCCGCCGCATCGGTCGCAACTCCCCTGAATCAATCGCGCTTTCCCCAGTCGTCATGTTCCTCCACGCGTCCCCTCGAGCTCGCTCGAGCACATCCTGACGGTGAAACCCCAATCTCTCGAAATCGACTCAAGCGGCTTGCAGGCATTGGTTCGATTGAAATTAAAGAAGAGGGAATACTGGGGAAGAGGATGTGAATATTTTGAGTTATCTTCGAACGAATTTCGTTCGTTCTCTCTTCTTCTTCCTTTTTTTTTCTAAGCTACAGCCATTTCCCATCTTGCTTACAATGTCTCGACTCATCAAATTAAAAGAAAAAGGGACGAGGTGAAATATCTATTGGGGAATAGCTTCCTGCATACGCTAGTTTTATAAATATCTCTGACATGGGTACTTTAAATTTTATTATAAAATTTTTAAAACGTCCCGTTAAGCTTACGCGAAATCTCGAACCAGAATCAGAGGTGCGGACAGGCGTTTATAAGGTTTTACCCGCGTTCCGAACACAATGGAACGTGTTTGGAAAGCTAATTCGATCATATGCACGAGTTACAGAAGTAAACGATCAATTTTAAATTAAATCGATTAAAATAATTTGAAGCGTTTTGAGCTGCCGGGGTCACACGGCAACTCCAATTGCTACGAAAATTGAAATCCGATAATAACTAACTATTACAGATCCAATGGAACTGGTTTCGTCGAATTCCGAGACTGCGCCTTGGAAGGCTATTTTTAAATATCGATTTGAACGATATATTTTCAAAACGGAACAAAACACTTCCAAATTCGATTCTAACACCTTTTCTACATTCAGTATCATCATTATAAATTTTATAAGCCTTCACATTATTTTAACAGGCTTAGAAATTTCAGATTGAACAATTTACCCCTTTTCAATTAAAAAATCCAATAGATCAATTATCAAGTAAATATTAATATCCTAAAATCCAAGTTAAAATTAATTTTTAAATGCTTAAAATCAGTTTAATTATCCCATTTTAAATAGTTGAAAATTCTGGGTCGTCATAGCTACAAAGGCCGAACCCATGTTACAAACTAGGGTTTAAAATTCGAGCCTCCTCGACGAACGATAAGTTGATCAACCACCTCCAAATTGCTCGTCCATACGAGCACCACCAACGGTCGAGTTTGCTTGAAGCTCGGCTGTACCCATGCTCCAGAAAACGTGTTCAAACGTGTTGACTTCGTGGTCGAATTGCAGACAATCCACCAGCTCGATTCAAATCACCACCGTTGAATCTCTAGATCTTGGAGTGCTCTACAATATTGCTGTTGAAAGTTTTGTGAATCGTTGCTTGGATTGGAAGAAAATTGGAGGAGAAGAATGGAAGTTTTCGGCCATTGGTATAGGGAGGTGGCGGCTGTAGAAAATTGACCTAGGGTTTTTATCTCTTTGCAAAATTGAAAATATTTGGGGCTTTTATAGAAAATTCGCGCGACACTATTCATCCCAGATTTTTCGAATTCCAAACGAAGCATGCCGGTTGGCGTTTCTAAGGTTTACCCCGCGTTCCGAACACAATGGAATGTGTTTCGGGAGCTAATTCGTTCATCTGTGCGAGTTATGGCAATAAACGATCGATTTAAAATTAAACCGATTAAACGATTTTCTAGGCGTTTTAGCTTGCACCGGACAAACGGTAAATCCGATTGACATGAAATTTTAAACCATACAATAATATCACATTACGGATCCGATGAAATTGGTTTCGTCGAAATCCAATACTGTTTGAAATATGACTATTTTAACTCGCCAAATTAATATTGAAAACAATTTCGATGCGTTTCGAACTGCCACGATCAAACGACAATTCCGATTGCTACGAAAATTGAAATCCGATAATAACAAACTATTACGGATCCAATGGAACTAGTTTCGTCCAATTCTGAGACGGTTCGAAAAACGGCTAATTTCACTAGTCGATTAAATATTAAAATATTCAATTTTCACAAATAAACTTCTAGTTCGATTTTAAAAGTTCTATAATATCATTCTAACTCCAACATGATAAAATAAAATTGTATAAATCATTTTCAATCATATTTTACCCAATTTTCAATTTTTTCTGTATTTTCACATATTAAATTATCGATTTAATTATTCAATTAAATCCAATTATTCAAAATAAAATTTATTCGACTTATAAATTTCACTTATTAATATTTAAAATTAATTAAATATCCAAATTTTAATTAAATAAAATTCTGGGTCGTTACAGAAGGGGTGGCAGATCACGGTGGTGGTGGCAGCGGTAGTTTTAAGTTTCTTAACCTAGTTTTGGAGAGCTCTGGAATTTTGATTGACTTGGCATCTCTCGTCGATCGAGTGCGGTAGAATTTTGGGTGAAGGAAGTTGGAGAGCTATCGAAGCTATGGCCGGAGTTGCAATGGGTCTGGTGGTCGGAGGAGCAGGGTTTTCGTGTTGATAGATTTCAAGGGGGAGAACTGCTTGTGGTTCCAGGTTTTGTGAGATGAGCTCGATTTTTGATTCGAGCGAGTGGGTGTCTTCGGAGGGGTTGCGATCACGTCAGGTGAGGGTCGTTGGTGTGTGGATGCCTGAGTGGATGGCCGGAGGTGACCAGAGCCACGGTGCACGTGCACCGTGCTCATTTCGGTGTTGAAGCATCAGTGAGTGGTGCAGGGTTTTTACACGGGACATACTCGAGTCGTTCGAGTATATGACTCGAAGTAGGGGAGTGGAGGACTCGAAGTAAACCTAGGTACACTTGAGTAAATGTTGTTTCAGACTTTTGTAACCTGGAAGCAGAATTTGATTTGAACCTATATAAAGATAGTAATGGATTTAAACCAAGTTTAAATCTAGTTTGAAGGATGAATTCAAAGTTTTACTTGAATTCAAATCTAAAATAAAATAAAGTATAAAGAAAATGAAATATGGGTTTTTCTTTCAGGTTTAAAAACCTGACAACTTCAGGTTTTGAAATTCAATGGTAAAATCTGAAACAAAATTTAAACTGTGTTTGAAATTTTAAAAGTTCAAAGTATAGATTCAAATGAATTTTTGAATCTAAGTTTTTAAAATGAATTGGATTGTAAATCAAGAATTAAAAATCAAATTCTTGAAAAGCAAGTTAAACCCAAGTTTTAAATTCAAGGTGAAACTAATGGATTCAAGTTTTTTCTCGAATTCAAATCTGAAATTTTAAATCAGTTTTTTTTTAGTTAAATATATAAAACCAGTTTAAATAAAATAGTTTTGAAAGGTAAATTTGTTTCAAAATAATATTTGAATTGATTTTGGGTATAGTTCTTTTTATAAAGGAATTTACGAATGGAAAGTAAATAAATGGTTTTAACTTAAATTTGCAAGTTAAATATTAATGTATTTTGGTAATTTAAATTTAAATTAAGATTTAAGTAGTTTAATTTAAAAGTCTTCCTTATATAAGTGCATATGTAAATAATAAATGTTATTTACATTTATTTAAAAGATTATAAAATTGAATTTAATTTTGGGAAATGTATAAATAATAATCATTTTGAATCTTGAATTCAAATGATATTTGAATTTAAATTTAAAATGTAATGTTAAATACACTTTAATATTAATGAAATTATTAATAGAAATGAATTACCTTAGAGATAATTAAGGTAATAAAATAATTTAATTAATAAGATAATTAAAGAATGATTTATTTAATTAATAATTTAGATTAATTTATAATTAGAAATAATTGATAATGTTTAAATCTAAGATAATTTCTTAAAAAGTAACTAAGGAAATGTCATCAGTTAGTGATTAACTAAGAATTATTAAATAACTAATTAATGTGATTAAATTTAATAATTAATTAGATTAATTAATTAAGATAATCATTTGTAAATTGTGAAGTAATTACTTAATGGAAGTAATTAAGAGATTAATTACTTTTTGTAATTAATTTTGGTGAAATGATTAAATTAAGTTAATTAATTTAGTTTACTTAATTTAAGAAAATCATTTGATAAATTGATAAATGTAATTACTTAGTGTATTCAATGGAGGATAATTACTTAAGGAAGTAATTAAGGTTAATTATTGAATGTAATTAGTAAAAGATGATGTGTTAATGAAGTAATTTGGGTAATTACTTTTGAAATTAATCAAAGGATTAATTAAAGGAGATAATTAATTATGGGATAATTAATTTATTAATATCATAATTAAGGGTAGTTAACTACTGGTTGATATTAATCAAAGGTGATTAATAATTGTGTTTAATTAAAGATTAATTACTTAATGTAATTGATTAAATCAAAGTAGTTTAATTTAAAACTAAATTAGAGATCATTAATATAATTAATGATGTAATTAAGAACTGATTAATTAAGGAATAATTAATAATGTGGTGATTAATTAATAATAAATGTAATTAATTATATTTAATTAATAAATAAAGTAATTAAATGTTAATTACTATGAATGATGTAGGATAATTAATTTGTGGAATTAATTAAAGACTAATTACCTGTTGTAATTAGAGAATGATTAATCAAGGGTGTTTAACCCAGAGGAATACTTAGAGGATGATTAATTAATTCGATTTATAATTAATCAATGATTGTATAGGCAGGATTTATAGATGAAGTAATTAATTTAATTTACTTTAAATTAACTAGTGATAGAAGTAGTTAATTTAATTCATTTTAAATTAATTTTAGATTGTGATTCATAAATCATTGCTTATGGATGAATGATATTGATATTTCATTTGATTTATTGTGATCTCAGATATGATATGAATAATATCTATGTGATATGGATGCTTGGTTTAAGTATGGTAATTTTTAATTATCTGTTTGGATGATAATATTGATTATCTGTTTATGAGACGATGTGATTATCTATTGTGATATTATGAATTATCTATCTGTGTGTATATTGATAATATTTAATTGAACTATTAAGACTAATAGACAACTTGGGCTTAAAAGACACGTTTTGGATTTCGATGAGACCGGGATCGGGTTTCCACATTTGGAACATCCGAAAACCACATCGATTCCCAATTAAAGATAGGTCGTGTATCTGAAGTGAAGATGAAGATTCAGAATGCAAGGGTTATCGTCGTTAACTATGAGGGTGATTCCAAAATGAGTGTAACGAGATAATGCCTTCGGTTTCGTTCGAACCCGGAACGAATTTGCATGGATTGAATGCTTTCAACACATCGTCAGGTGGGCGATGAGCATTCTAAGAGTTATGTTCTATAAAGGTAATCGCGGCCTCAAGCCTCACAACCGGGAATGGCTAAAATAGGGAAGGTGCAGCAAGGTTAGGTGGGTCATGCCCAAGTAGGACAAGGATATTCCCCTGTCTAGATGTCCCTTATTTTTCGGCTGTGTAGGCAGTTGGTTGCAAACAACTACGGGGTTTATCTTGTTCGGGACTGTTCAGTAAGGAATGGTTCCGGCCTTATGTTGCAGGGGGTCGGGAGTGATCCTCGGTACGTTGATCTAGGCCACGTACTCCGATGGGCGGTACCCCAGTAGCCCTGCCATTGTATGGAATCCACAATCCAATAAGTGCCAACGGTTTTGATTGTATTACCCACTTTTGTGGCTAGTACCTGGAATTTAATGAATGTAACAATTTCGACTATTTTCTATTTACTTGAAAACCCTAGACCTATTATAATATCACAGAATTTCCTATCAAATGTTTTGGTAAGCGTAAGGTAAAAACTTACCCATGTTTATTTGTGGGGAGTCTTACGTGATACCTTTTGTTTCAAAAAGATTTTTAAAAATTAAGCTACTTTAACCTGTTGCTCATACCAGACCCATGTCTAACCCGGAGTTTATTTTTGTTTTTCATAAACTCTCGGGTACCTAAATTTTTACGGGTAGCCAAGGGATTCAGGTTAGCTTTGACGAATTCTGGAGGAGCAATGGAGCAGGAGGCTTCAGCGTTGTAGATATATATATATATATATATATATATATATATATAGTTCCGCTGTTTTGGTATCTCTGAGTCGTATTGGTTGTGTTGTATTGACTAGATAGGTGTTTATAACTGTCTAGTATGTGATGTAGTATCTGTATAACTCTGATTGATGTTGTATATTATTTAAATACTTATGTGATTATTATAATTTATTCGTTCCGCTGTGAGATTCTGATGTTGTTGTTCTTTCTTCTCTATCTTTTCTACTTTCTCATCCCTTTCTTTCTTCAAGACGAAACGGTTTTCTGGGCGTAGGAACCCTGGTCGTCACAATTGGTATCAGAGCGCTAGGTTGAGTGAATACCTAGGCTCTCGAGTGATTTCTTTCTTGAGAGAACGTATTTGTAATTTTGATATATAATATATATTTATTTATTCCTACCTATTGTTGGGTTACCTGTTCAGGTTTTTTAATGAGCTATAAAGGTAGATAGGGTAGTGGTGTGCGTGACCCAACTACCAATGGTTGGAATTTGAATGATTGAGGTTGGGAGTGTATCTGTCGAGACTGTAGACCTAATACCGTCTCGAGTAATCTTTGGGTGGTGTAAGGATTTCACTGATCTCTGAAGGAAATCTGTTAAGGTTCGGAGTTCATCTTTGAGGTGTAGTTTGGATGAGCTAGAGTTTGGATCTATCGTTGGGCAGAAGCAAGTCATGATATCTTGATACATCAAGATGTAGTAGCTGTGTGATGAGACACAGTGACTATGGTGTCTCCGAATATGTTTTATTTGGGATAAGTAAGGAAGAGTGTCTACTTCGGTGTTGTGGCTGTGTTCAGCTAGGAGTTTCTGTTCGGTTTGAGGCCCGAGTTTCTCGAAGAGCTTGGGATTAGGAAGTCTTCTGGCTTAGCAGTTATCTTGGGTAACTTCAGAAGCAGCAGAGTAGATCCATTTCTTCGATGGATTGGCCACATAAGCGTAAGCTGTTCTGTTTGGTAAAGAGAAAGCAGTATCTTTGGAATTAGGCTGGATTGATCGCAGAAGTGACTTGCGATAATTTGAGTGTTTCTTGTGTTTCAAAGGTATTTTTCTGGATGTCTTTAGGAAGTCAACATTTGGTCAGCATCTGAAGATTGAGTTTGGTATCGACTGGATTTCAGAAGTAGTACCGGTAGTTCAGCTTAGTAATAGGATGATTTTTTAGTTTGGTGAAGTAGCTCAGATTTTGGAGAAACTTCTGAGTTTTATTTTTGGATATGTGAACTTTATTTTTGGAATGTGTTGTCCGGTCTGTGCTTGAGTTCATCATCAGCGTTTTCGTCTGTTCAATTAGAGGTGCGAAGTGGAAGCATGGTGGCAGCTGTTTAGTTGGAAAGAAATGGGATGATTGCAGTGTTTGGATTGGAGAGTTCTACAGGAAATTTTTCAGGTTCTGAGGCCAAGATTGGAGTGCGCCTATTTTATCTTTTCCGGATAAGAGAAGTGAGTTCTGTTTTCTGATTTGGAATAGAGTTTGTGTTCTGAGTTTTGGTCGATCTTGGAAAGATCATTTTGTTGGATTGTCTTTGGTTCAGTTTGTTTCTATGGACATCAGCAAGAGTTAAGCTGATCAGAAAGAATGTAGGCCGCACAGGATCGTTCGAAGAGTTTTGTAGATAAGAGACTGAGGAATTTGGATTTTGAAATCGGAGATTTGATTTTGGATAAGTGTTTGGCTTACGGGATTGAATTGTCAGTTTGGATAACTGGAATTCGTTGTATTTCACGTATCTCTTAGTGAGTACGTGTAAGATTTATCTCTGGTTGTAGAACCAGCAGTTCAGGAATTTTGGGTTGTTGATTCAGACTTGTCTATAGTCTGATATCCTGTCTTGTTTTGTAGATCTAGATGATTAGAAGTTCTGTAGCTTAGTAGTATTTTTTATTTGGGATCTGTAGAGCGAGTATCCCGGTATTTATACTTGGGGAAACTCGAGAAAATTCTATCCAGAATCTTATCTGGGTAGTTAGATTTGTTTGTTGGAATGAATTGGTTGCTATGGTTGTTATCATATGATTGATATATGCTTATGTTTTAAAATTTATATCTTTAACTAGATTATTAAATTACCTTTGTTTTAAATTTCGGCGACGAAATTCTTTTAGGGGGGGAGGAATGTGACATCTTGGAAATTTAGGGCAATAACAATTTAATAATCTACATTAAAAATTAAATTGATTTGATAATAATTTAAATTGATTTAATAATCTTCTTTTAAATAAATATTTAACTAATAATTTATCTTTTAAAAGCTAATTTAAATTGTTTCTATTTATAATGTATATATGTATATATTGGTATATGTCATAAATAGATAAGTTTTGTTTTTAAATTTAAATAGATAAAGCTATGTTTTCTAATTCTACTATTTTTGATAATTTGGAAATTTAATATTGAATAAGTAATAATATGTTTTTAAAAGTACTCAAGATAAATTTAATTTGTTTAAAAATAAATTCTAGCGTAGGTTTAAATTTAAATAAAAAGATTGTTTATTTTCTTTTTAGTATAGTTTGATAAAATATGGTTTAGAGATACTCAAGATAAGATAAAAATTTGTTTAAATGATTTTAACTTAAATTTAAAATGAACAAAGGTTGTTTTGATTTTAAATGTGGTTAATAAAATAAGTAATATATTTAGGTAGTGATGATTTCATTTATAAATCATTTTAATTTAATAATGAGTTGTATTTAAACAATATTAATAATGCAGTATCTTTACAAATGGATTTTAATGTAGATAGAAATTGTTATTTTAAATTTATTTATATATATATGTATTTTGGGAAGCTATGATTTGCAAATTTAAAACAAAGTGAACTTTATAATATTAAACTTAAGTATAAATCAAATGTATGATATTAACATAAGCATGAAAATAAAATAATTTTTATAATTTTAAAATATAAAAGGAAAAAAAACACACTCACATGTTAGAAATAGAATTAAATACTTAGGTTAAAACTTATAACGAATAACTATAACAACCTTATATTTATATACATAAAGTATATATGCACATAAGGTAGGAAAGCATAACCAGGCAAGAAAATCTAAGCAAAGTAAATATAAAACAACTTTATATCTATGAACATTAAGTATGAAAGCAAACCAGGTTTGTGTAATAAAAAAGAAGAAGAGTAAAGCCTGTAAAATAGTGATGCAAAGACAAGAAGCAAATCTATAAACAAAACAAGAAAAGTATAAAATAAAAGCATGAAGAACTCAAAGCATTTAATGCTTTCATATTCAACTAAAAATAAAAAAAATGCTCTGACCTATACATATAAATAAAAGAAAATTGTACCAGGCTTTGTAGGAATGTTGCCTGTAAAAGATGCAGATAAAAAAAAATATGAAAAGGGATAAAACAAAATGCAAAGAAAAGTATAAAAAAATACAAAGGAACATAAAGTACTTAAATAATAAATGCCTTCACCTTAGAAGCAAATCATGGTCAACTCGAGTTGTATTTCTAGCCTCCAAAATCAAATATCTTGCCTGATACAAACAAGAACATAATCATACATGCATGTGCTTAACCCAGTTATCACCTTCCTCTATAAACTTCTTTATATTCATGCCATCTTCTTTAGCTCGTTAAAATCATAGTAAACCCAACATAGACAAGTATTTCTATTTTGTTTACAACTGAAGCTTTACAACAAGGCAAGATGAATTAAAGAAAAAAAATCAAGCAAAACTACTTTTCAGTTTTAAAGTTCAACATGTTTCAGATCAAAGGGTGCTCTGTTCATTTTGAAACCTAGGTGAGTAACATTCTTTTGTTTGAACTAAACTAGTTGCTTATGTATAACTGAAAAATAAAATTGCTTATGTTATAAATTGCTGATATGTTTACATGTGAAGGTGTGAATGTTTACATCCTGTACAAATTTTGAGATGCCTCTGATTGTTTTTTTTTTCCAGGCCAGAATGTGCAAACAAATGTTTATCTTTGTTCTAACCACAACCAAGACTGAAAATACAAACCAAGATGGTTTGTTTGTACATGAATTTAACTTTAAAAATCTGTTTAGGCTAAAACAACTTATTAATGTCCCCGGAAACCAAAATGAACAAGGAAGTTAAGTTTTGGATAAAATTCAAACATTAGAATTCATTGATTCAGAGTTATGAACTGAATACTTAACCAAAATAATGATTTTTAAAAATGAAATCACAAATTTTAATAGTAAATTGAATGAGTAGTTCAGGTTTTACTGGAAATTAGTATTTGAGGAGTTGCAGATGTTCTCGAGGATCTGAGAGGTTGTAATTTCCAGAGATGATAGTAGAACCATTGGTGATGATGGGAAAATAGGTTGAAGGGGTGTCAGATCACGGTGGTGGTGGCAGCGGTAGTTTTAAGTTTCTAAACCTCGTTTTAGAGAGCTCTGGAATTTTGATTGACTCGGCATCTCTCGTCGATCGAGTGTGGTAGAATTTTGGGTGAAGGAAGTTGGAGAGCTATCGAAGCTATGGTCGGAGTTGCAATGGGTCTGGTGGTCGGAGGAGCAGGGTTTTCGTGTTGACAGGTTTCAAGGGGGAGAACTGCTTGTGGTTCCAGGTTTTGAGAGATGACCTCGATTTTTGGTTCGAGCGAGTGGGTGGCTTCGGAGGGGTCGCGATCACGTCAGGTGTGGGTCGTTGGTGTGTGGATGCCTGAGTGGATGGCCGGAGGTGACTAGAGCCACGGTGCACGTGCATCATGCTCATTTCGGTGTTGAAGCATCAGTGAGTGGTGCAGGGTTTTTACTCGGGACATACTCGAGTCGTTCGAGTATATGAATCAAAGTAGGGGAGTGGAGGACTCGAAGTAAACCTAGGTACACTCGAGTAAATGTTGTTTCAGACTTTTGTAACCTAGAAGCAGAATTTGATTTGAACCTATTTAAAAATAGTAATGGATTTAAACCAAGTTTAAATCTAGTTTGAAGCATGAATTCAAAGTTTTACTTGAATTCAAATCTGAAATAAAATAAAGTTTAAAAAAAATGAAATATGGGTTTTCTTTCAGGTTTAAAAACCTGACAACTTCAGGTTTTGAAATTCAATGGTAAAATCTGAAACAAAATTTAAACTGTGTTTGAAATTTTAAAAGTTCAAAGTATAGATTCAAATGAATTTTTGAATCTAAGTTTTTAAACTGAATTGGATTGTAAATCAAGAATTAAAAATCAAATTCTTAAAAAGCAAGTTAAACCCAAGTTTTAAATTCAAGGTGAAACTAATGGATTCAAGTTTTTTCTCGAATTGAAATCTGAAATTTTAAATCAGTTTTTTAGTTAAATATATAAAACCAGTTTAAATAAAATAGTTTTGAAAGGTAAATTTGTTTCAAAAATAATATTTGAATTGATTTTGGGTATAGTTCTTTTTATAAAGGAATTTACGAATGGAAAGTAAATAAATGGTTTTAACTTAAATTTGCAAGTTAAATGTTAATGTATTTTGGTAATTTAAATATAAATTAAGATTTAAGTAGTTTAATTTAAAAGTCTTCCTTATATAAGTGCATATGTAAATAATAAATGTTATTTACATTTATTTAAAAGATTATAAAATTGAATTTAAATTTGGGAAATGTATAAATAATAATCATTTTGAATCTTGAATTCAAATGATATTTGAATTTATATTTAAATGTAATGTTAAATACACTTTAATATTAATGAAATTATTAATAGAAATGAATTACCTTAGAGATAATTAAGGTAATAAAATAATTTAATTAATAAGATAATTAAAAAATGATTTATTTAATTAATAATTTAGATTAATTTATAATTAGAAATAATTGATAATGTATAAATCTAAGATAATTTCTTAAAAAGTAATCAAGGAAATGTCATCAGTTAGTGATTAACTAAGAATTATTAAATAACTAATTAATGTGATTAAATTTAATAATTAACTAGATTAATTAATTAAGATAATCATTTGTAAATTGTGAAGTAATTACTTAATGGAAGTAATTAAGAGATTAATTACTTTTTGTAATTAATTTTGGTGAAATGATTAAATTAAGTTAATTAATTTAAGAAAATTATTTGATAAATTGATAAATGTAATTACTTAGTGTATTCAATGGATCATAATTACTTAAGGAAGTAATTAAGGTTAATTACTGAATGTAATTAGTAAAAGATGATGTGTTAACGAAGAAATTTGGGTAATTACTTTTGAAATTAATCAAAGGATTAATTAAAGGAGATAATTAATTATGGGATAATTAATTTATTAATATGAGTAATTAAGGGTAGTTAACTACTGGTTGATATTAATCAAAGGTGATTAATAATTGTGTTTAATTAAAGATTAATTACTTAATGTAATTGATTAAATCAAAGTAATTTAAGTCAAAACTAAATTAGAGATCATTAATATAATTAATGATGTAATTAAGAACTAATTAATTAAGGAATAATTAATAATGTGGTGATTAATTAAGAATAAATGTAATTAATTATATTTAATTAATAAATAAAGTAATTAAATGTTAATTACTAGAATGATGTAGGATAATTAATATGTGGAATTAATTAATGACTAATTACCTGTTGTAATTAGAGAATGATTAATCAAGGGTGTTTAACCCAGAGGAATACTTAGAGGATGATTAATTAATTTGATTTATAATGAATCAATGATTGTATAGGCAGGATTTATAGATGAAGTAATTAATATAATTTACTTTAAATTAATTAGTGATAGAAGTAGTTAATTTCATTCATTTTGAATTAATTTTAGATTGTGATTCCTAAATCATTGCTTATGGATGAATGATATTGATATTTCATTTAATTGATTGTGATCTCAGATATGACATGAATAATATCTATGTTATATGGATGCTTGGTTTAAGTATGGTAATTTTTAATTATCTGTTTGGATGATAATATTGATTATCTGTTTATGAGGCGATGTGATTATCTATTGTGATATTATGAATTATCTATCTGTGTGTATATTGATAATATTTAATTGAACTGTTAAGACTAATAGACAACTTGGCCTTAAAAGATACGTTTTGGATTTCGATGAGACCGGGATCGGTTTTCCACAATTGGAACATCCGAAAACCACATCGATTCCAAATTAACGATACGTCGTGTATTTACTCTACATACACTGGGGTGTTAGCGTTTAATTTTAAGCGTTAACATTTTTGGTGCTTTCACTGAGAGCCCAACTCAGGCTATTTTCGTCATTGCTTCTCAAAAATTTGTTGAAAGAATCTCTCTCAAAACCATAAGTCTATCAAAGATAATGGCTCCTAGAAGAAAGCGTGGATCTACAAGACCTAGTAATGTCCATGAGAATACTGCCACTTCTCCTTCGTCAAGTCAAGCAGCACCAAACGACGGAATTACACGAGCGGAGTTAGATGCTGCAGTATCTGGGTTATACCAACAGATGGAAGCCCAGAATGCTTTGATGCTTGAATGGTTAAATGCATTGCCCCAGGCCATTAAAACAAAGCTTACCCATCATAAGACCAAGCGATCCCTGACATCACTCAACAAATGACTGTCAAGCCACAAAAATTCCAGACTCAAATCCTATATAAGAAGTGCTTCAAGCAAACAATTAGTGGTTCCGCCAGAGGTAGACCCTTCCTAACTAATTGTGATCGTTTGTGCAAACAAACATTCGATTGATTAGCCTGTGTCTGCCCCTGCAAACCCATTTAACAATGAAGTACACTTCTTTGGATAGAATAAGCTACTTGCAAAAGAAAGGAATGTGTGCTTGGAAATGATAACAGGGAACCGCTGATACGGGCAAATGGCGAAAAGACATGGGCGAGCAGGCAACAAACAACAAAATGAAAGTGCGGTGTGTATACAATTATATGTGCTAATATAGTATACACGGATCGTGTAATATGGATTACAATACAAATGCGGAAATAGATGATAATAGCATTGTAAATAGAAAATAGAAAAATCACACCAGAGATTTTTATACTGGTTCGGAGCACCGTCCTACGTCCAGTCCCAGACTTCTATCTGGATTTTCACTATTAACTACCTCGCTTCACCCGAAGGAACAGGTTTACAATACCCGAACAACCGAATGGGATTTCACGCCTCTAATACACTGAGGACTTCAACACTTGCCTCTTACAACACAGAGGACTTCAACAAAAGAACAAATACAATTGTTGTTGACAACTTGTGTTCTTGAAAACACGGATTTGTCACTAGCAGTACACCCTTCCTATAATCTTATCCTCAAAGTATGCGATATGATGTTTTGAAAAGATTAAGGAAAGTATATTATTGAATCAAAGGATATGAAATAGTTTCAAAGATTCAATAAATAATTTAGAGCTTATATAATACAGTATTGAGATCAGAGATTAGATTAAAAGAATATATGAAATCGTTGTAAAAACTTGTTTGAATCAATGATTTAGATGAGTATATATAGAGAAAAATAGTTGTAACTCTTTGTGAACAGTTGCCATTAAGAGTTATGATCATTGATGAAAGATAGGAGATGCAACCTTTGGAGAAGAGAAGTGTCTTTTGAAAAAGTTGCTTTCTGTTTAAAAACGGTCGACAGGTCAAAAATGGACCGGTAGACAGGAATTCAAATATATATATACGTTATGTGCATGTGTGCACGTTCACTGTGCAATTTACACAGGAACGGTCGACCGCACCTATATTGACCGGTCGACCGGTGCCTATTAAATTGCACATTGAATTGTGCAACTGCATGCGACTTATAAATTATTCGTATATATATTGATTCCCTTGATATGCATGATTATTTGAGGATAGATTTTAACAAATTTATTACTATTACAACAACAAATAATCAACCTATAATCTAGAGTACCATATATAGCTCTATTGACCTTGTTTTTGTCGATCGCCTTGTTTGTCAGAAATCAATCGCCTTATTTGTCAGAAATCAAAACTTTCATAAAGCTTGTGACTCAACATTCTCCCCCTTTTTGATTGATGACAATATATATATCTGCAAATCTGAATCTCCCCCTGAGTATGTGATTTCTTTCCTGCAAGCAATTGTTAGCCCTTTCTCCCCCTTTGTCATCGACAAAAAGGAGTAACAGATCACTAGAATATGATATGCGTAGAATGAATATGATAAGCATAGAAAAATAAATCATTAACACATCAAAGACATAACAGAGTTTACTACAGAACATAATGTTAATTGAAAAGCATAAATAACGACACTATTTAGTACAAGTGTCGAAAATGTTTTTAAAGAGCTAAAACATAATAGAATCTAGGATGAAGCAGATCGAATCTCCTCTTCATCATCGTCATCGTCGTCATCATCATCATCTTCATCTTCTTCCCCTTCCTCCTCATCATTGTTCCCTCTAGACGATTCGCCCTCGTCAGATGATGTCCATGTGAAAACTGGAGCAGCAGGACGTTTTCCTGGATCTTGTGCTTGAACAGAGGTGGATGAGGAACATGATATAGCGTCCCATAGCATACCGAAGAACGACTTGACCTTATTGAAGCGCTTATCAATTTTAGAGTCCATACGCTTGAGACGAGATTCAAGCAGAAATTGATTACGCGCAATGGTTTCAAGAGATTCTTTTGTTGATGACTTTGATCTTAAAAGTTTCACCTCATCGGGACGAGGTCGAGAGGAAGTTGCTCTTTGTTTTCTCGGTCCTCGTTGTTGCCATTCTTCAAAAGGTATAATCTCAAGATAAGGTGGAGGAAGCTTCATTCTTTTGATGGTTATGGAATCAATGCATTTTGGTGTTGAAGTTGCAGAATCAGGAGGATTGACCCCACAAGCTAACAAAAGTCTCATGATATATTCATTATAGAAGAAATGAGGCCGGGTTGAATTATTTACCTTGAGAATTTCATCAAAAAGCATGTGAACCCAATTGATTTGGATTTCACCATAGATAGCATAGAGTGCCTTGAAGTTTTCTTTGTACACTGCATCATAATTTCCAAGTCTAGGAAAAAGAGAATGCATCAAGACCCGATGAAGTAACCTTGCTGTCGGTCGAAGTCCAATAGACTTAGTGCCATCACTATTGTCTTCTATAAACTGATGACTTGTACTATTTCGAGTGAAAACTTCGCAGAAGGTAGATGAAAATTCTTCGCCTCGATTTGGTATGCCAAGTATAGAGGCAATTCTAGCATGAGTAAGAAAAATTTGTTTTCCACAGACCATAGACCAGATGACGCCGTTTGGATTATCAGGTTGATATTCATCAAGATTCATGTTGGCGTAAAATAATTTAATCATTAAATGATTTATCTCCACACTATTTGCCGAAAAATCTATCAATGGAGTAATGTTGGCATTATCGGCTAACCTTCGAACTCCGTAAGCCGTGAAATCATCAAATTTGATGAAAGATCCCGGATGAAACTTGTAATTTGTCATTTGATTCCATCGTGTTATAGCAATTGGAGTTTGAAGCCATTTTTTGATGGAGATGGTATGAGATGAAGTTTCAGAGATTGCTCCTTTCTTTGATTTCTTTTGAGGAGGAGCCATTGTTGGAGGATTTGTGATTTGGGAATTGAAGATTGGGAACTAGGGTTTGTGATTTGGGGATAGAGAATAGTTTGAGTAGAGAGTGAATGAGGGTAGAGGGTAAAGTAACGTATAGGGTTATATATAAAAAACTGAAAAATGCGTAACCGGTCGACCTATAAATTTTGGCCGGTCGACCGTTTTCAACCAGAGAGCAAACGGTCGACCGGCAATAATATGGGCGGTCGACCGGTTCTGGTCTGTTGTGCATATAGGATTCTTTTTCAAGTTTTTTTTTTATTTTTTATTATTATATATCAACCTATATATATATATATATTATATTTTATACATAATACAAAATATAACCATCATTATACAAGAGATAGATAAATATATAACAACTATATATAAATCTAATGAGAAAGTTCGTCATTTGAATTATCGTTGTTTCCTTCAATACGATTCGACCATGGACTCCATTGTTTCTGAGCTCCTTCATTCTTTTCATAGTTCCGATCCCATGAGTTAGGACTTTTAGATGTTGATGGCCTAGACGGCATTGGTTCATGTACGTTATGTTTGTTGGAACCGCAGAAAAATGTTGCCAACTTTTCTAAAACAGACAATCGTGCCGATGTCCGTTGTTGCTCGTGATAAAGTTGACTTTGCCCGTAATGGAGTTGTCTCTGAAGGTCTATCTGATGTTTTTGGTAGTGGTGTATCTCATCAATTTGAGCTTTGGTTCGAGGAGAATAGAATAGTGTCCTTTTAACTCGTTTTGAATTTGGAGTTTTATCAGACATATAAGAGCATTGATGATGACAGCTCGATTTTTGTTTTGGAGTAGTAGGAGAATAATATTCGTCCGACTCAGAGCTTGTAATAGAAATGTGAGATTCTTGCGCACATTTGTCACAAATATGAGCCATAGTGTAAGTTGAATATAGTATTATGGTTAGATAAGAAGTAAAGATGAACAAAATAAAATTTTTTTGCAAGCTTATATATATAAGTTTCTTATATATACTTTTATGGATGTGAGTTAATGATAACTTTTAACCACGAAAATATAAGCAGAAATTTTATTGTAAATCTAATAATAGCTTTGTTTTTAAAACTGAATTTATAAAATGAGTAAATAGATTTTAACCATTAAATAAAGCAATGGCTAATATTTAATATAAAAAATAGGTTAAGTAAAAGATACGGTTACTAGGAGAAAAGACATTAGTTTAGTTTAAACAAGAAATTATAATTAAAGAGAATAACCAAAAGAGAAGGTGTACATTAGTAATTGCTTAGTCAAGATTTTTTCTTGAAACTAAACCAAGCTCTCTTCGTAATCTAATAAAATTAGATTCGAGCAGCGGCTTAGTAAAAATGTCTGCTAATTGATTTTCAGTATGGACATATTCAAGACATATATTTCTTTTTTCAATATTATCTCGAAGAAAATGATGACGGATATCAATGTGTTTAGTTCGAGAGTGATTCACTGGATTTTTAGAAAGATTTATAGCACTTGTGTTATCACAGTATATAATAGAATTTGATAAATGAATATCAAAATCTTGAAGTGTTTGTTGCATATATAGTACTTGAGTACAAGCGAGAGCCGCTGATATATATTCAGCTTCACATGTTGATAGTAAAACACAATTCTGTTTCTTACTAAACCAAGAGACAAGTGATTTTCCAATAAAATGGCATGTACCACTTGTACTTTTTCTATCTGTTCGTGAGCCACCGAAATCAGCATCACTATATGATACTAATTCAAATGGACATTCTTTTGGATAGAAAAGACCAAAATCTTTGGTATTATTAAGATAACGAATTATACGTTTCACTGCTCGTAAATGTGATTCCTTTGGATCGGCTTGAAAACGAGCACATAAACAAACACTCATTAATATATCTGGACGACTAGCTGTAAGATAAAGAAGAGAACCAATCATGCTTCGATATAATTTCTGGTCAACATTCTTACCACTTTCATCTTTTTCAAGATGTGTAGTTGTACTCATAGGAGTTGGTTTACCAGATGTATTTTGTAATCCGAAGCGTTTGATAAGATTTTCACAGTATTTTTCTTGATTGATAAAAATACCGTTTGAAAGTTGTTTGATTTGAAGTCCAAGAAAATAAGATAGTTCTCCCATATGAGACATTTCGAATTCTTTGGTCATAATACTTGCAAATTCCTTGCAGAGTTTATCGTTTGTTGAACCAAAGATGATATCGTCTACATATATTTGGATAACCAGAATATCTTTTCGAGAATGTTTAATAAACAAAGTTTGATCGACTTTGCCTATTTCAAATCCTGAATTAATAAGATAGCTACGTAATCGTTCATACCAAGCACGAGGTGCTTGTTTTAAACCATACAGAGCTTTCTTAAGTTTGAACACATGGTCAGGATATTTTTCATGTACGAATAAAGGAGGTTGTTCGACATAGACATTCTCTTTGATAAATCCATTGAGAAAAGCACTTTTGACATCCATCTGATAAAGTTTGAAATTATGATGACAAGCAAAAGATAATAGAATTCTAATAGCTTCTAGTCGAGCAACTGGTGCAAAAGTTTCTTCATAATCGATACCTTCTTCCTGATTGTATCCTTGTGCTACTAATCTTGCTTTATTTTTGGTGATATTTCCTTGTTCGTCAGCCTTATTTTTATAGACCCATTTAGTACCAATTACTGACTGATCAGTTGGTCTCGGAACAAGTTCCCAAACGTCATTGCGCTCAAACTGATTTAGTTCTTCCTGCATGGCAATGATCCAGTAATCATCTGTAGCAGCTTCTTTTGGATTCTTGGGTTCGATATTTGAGAGAAAAGCGACATGACCCATTTGATTGAGTTGACTCCTTGTTCTGACATGTGATGTTAATTCACCTATTATATTTTGGGCCGGATGGTCTCTTAATATTCTTGGTGGTGATTGTAATTCACATATTTGAGGAGCATTCTCAATAATTACTTCTGAATCAGAATCAGTATTTGAGATGATTGGATTATCAATGACTATTGATTCGTCATCATCTGATATTGTGTGAGAATGCTGATAAATTTCATCAAAAGAGACATGAAGTGATTCTTCAATAGTTTTGGTTCGTTTATTAAATATCCGATAGGCCTTACTTCGTTCCGAATAACCGACAAATATTCCTTCATCGGCTTTTGGATCGAATTTTCCAAGCTGGTCTTTCGTATTTAAAATAAAGCACTTGGAACCAAAAACTTTGAAGTATGAGATTTTGGGCTTTCTTTTGTTAAACAATTCATAAGGAGTATTCTTGGTAAGAGGTCTTATGGACACATGATTTAAAACATAACAGGCAGTTGCGACAGCTTCTGCCCAGAAATGTTTTGGTAAGGTGGTTCCATTCAATAATGTTCTTGCACATTCTTGTAAAGTTCGGTTCTTTCGTTCTACTACTCCGTTCTGTTGTGGAGTTCTGGGAAACGAAAAATTATGATATATACCTTTCTTTGTACAAAAATGTTCAAATTCATTATTTTCAAACTCTCCGCCATGATCACTTCTTATATTTTTAACTTTAATCCCTTTTGATTTTTGAATTCTTTTGACGAAAGATTTGAAATGATCGAAAGTATCACTTTTATTTTTTAAGAAAATTGTCCATGTATAACGAGAGAAATCATCAACAATTACAAGCACATATTGACTATGATTTATTGATTGAACTCTAGTAGGTCCAAATAAATCCATGTGCAGTAACTCAAGTGGTTGTAGTGTTGATATGACTTTCTTGGATTTAAACGATGATTTGGTCAATTTTCCTAATTGACATGCATCACAAATGTTGTTAACTTTAAAACTCATTTTGGGTAGTCCTCTAACTAGATTGTTTTTGGCTAGCTTGTCAATAGTTCTGAAGTTTATATGACAGAAACGTTTGTGCCATAGCCATGGATCATTGTCATTAGCCACAAGACACATATCTGAATTATGATTAATATTCATATTTAGAATATATATATTTCTGTCTCTATAACCTTCAAAAACCAAATTATGGTCTTTATCTAAAATATTACACTTATTATTTGAAAAGGAAATTATAAAACCCTTGTCACATAACTGACTACTACTAAGTAAATTGTGTTTTAAATTTCTAACTAGCATGACATTAGTAATAAGAGGTAAGTTAGATGTACCGCAATTGCTCACATCGCCTTTGCCGATGATATAACCTTTTGAATTGTCTCCAAAAGTGACTGAGCCACCATCTGAGTATTTAATATTTGTTAATAAGCTTTTGTCTCCCGTCATATGCTTTGAGCAACCACTGTCCAATATCCACTTTCCTCTTTTCTTCAGTGGGACCTGCAAAAAATAGAATTAAGTTCATGGTACCCACTTTTTATGGGGTCCTAAGAGTTAGGTATTAGGAGTCCAAACCCATTTGGGTCCGGTATCCCCTTTATATATATAATTGTTATTAAAATGTACATTATTCATGAATTGCTGAATGTATTTGTTCCTAATCAAATTATTATTTGTTTTAGGAACCCATATTTTGATAGTCTTGACATTTCTCTTTTGAAATTTCACAACTGGTTTTGGTTTGAAATATAATAAACTAAGATTTTTCTTAGCTTCAGTTTTTTGTACTTTCTTTTTCCTTTTATTTCTAAGATGTTTCTTAGTTTCATGTTTGTTATATCCCAAACCTTGTTTATCTGAAATAGATTGTGAACTTTCAATGATTTTAGTCAAATTTTCTCGACCTTTGTTAAAGTTAGAAACATTTTGAGTAATGTCATCAAACTTTGTTTGTAAACTAGCTTTTTCTAGGTCTAGAATTTTGACTTTTGCTTTAAGTTCATGATTTTCAGTAGTGAGAGCATTATTTTTCTCTTTTTGAGCTTCTATTTCTTGACTCAAAAGAGATATTTGAGAGTCAACATTAGATGATGATTCTTGAATATTTTCAAGTTCTTCTTCTAATATTTTCTTCTCATCTTTTAACATATCTCGTTCAAACTCTGCTCTACTTAAATCTGCTTTGACTACTTTTAATTGACGTTTTAAGTCTTTATATTTAACTATCAATTCAGCATTAATATCAAGTAATTCATCAAATGTAGGAATTTGTACCTCATCTTCTGTTGCCATAAAGCAAACATTAGCTTGTTCATTCTCCGAATCACTTTCACTTTCTGATGAAGATGACTCTGAATCATCCCATGTTACTGAGAAGGCTCGTTTCTTTGATTTGTCCTTCTTATATTTGAATTTGTCATTTTCTGACTTTTTCTTTTGTTCTGGACAATCCTTCTGCATGTGTCCCTTTTTATGGCAGTTGAAACATTCTATAGCAGATGAAGATGGTTTATTTGATCCAGGTTTCCTTTTATTGTAGCGACTGGCTTTTCGATATTTTAGGAATTTTTTGAAACCTTTAGCAATGAACGCCAAATCTTCATCTTCAGAATCTGATTCATTTTCATCTTTCTCAACATGAAATGCTACATTTTTCTTTTCTTCTTTCTGTTCTTTTCTTGCCTGTAAATTTGCTTCATAGGACATTAAATTTCCTATCAATTCATCTGGCTTCATGACGGAAAGGTCATTAGCTTCTTCAATTGCTAATACTTTTCCTTCCCATTCATTAGTCAGAGAATGTAGGACTGTTGAAACAACATCAAAATCAGAATACTTTTGTCCTAACCCAATAAGTGCATGGTGAATAGTTTGAAACCGTGAATACATGTCATTGATTGTTTCATTTGGTTTCATTTTGAAATTTTGAAATTGACTTTTCAACATGGCTATTTTGGCTTGTTTAACCTTGTTAGTACCTTCATGAGTGATTTTTAGCGTTTGCCAAATTTGATATGCAGTAGTGCAGATACTAACACGGTTATATTCATTTTGGTCTAATGCACAAAACAACATATTTATTGCTCTTGCATTTACGGCTGCTGCCGTTTTCTCAGCCACAGTCCATTCTGAATAATCAATTGTTGGATTCACTATTTCTCTTTGAGTAGCATTCCAAGCATCATAGCTACTTGATTGCATAAAGAATGACATACGTGTTGCCCAATAACTATAGTTAAGACCATTGAAAAATGGAGGTCTTTGTGTCGATTGTCCTTCTGTGTAAGTGGTGTTTTGAGTGCTAGTACTTGCGTTATTTGCCATATTACAAGAATATATCAAATAACTGTGTTACGGTTATATGATGACCGTGCTCTGATACCAATTGAAAGTGCGGTGTGTATACAATTATATGTGCTAATATAGTATACACGGATCGTGTAATATGGATTACAATACAAATGCGGAAATAGATGATAATAGCATTGTAAATAGAAAATAGAAAAATCACACCAGAGATTTTTATACTGGTTCGGAGCACCGTCCTACGTCCAGTCCCAGACTTCTATCTGGATTTTCACTATTAACTACCTCGCTTCACCCGAAGGAACAGGTTTACAATACCCGAACAACCGAACGGGATTTCACGCCTCTAATACACTGAGGACTTCAACACTTGCCTCTTACAACACAGAGGACTTCAACAAAAGAACAAATACAATTGTTGTTGACAACTTGTGTTCTTGAAAACACGGATTTGTCACTAGCAGTACACCCTTCCTATAATCTTATCCTCAAAGTATGCGATATGATGTTTTGAAAAGATTAAGGAAAGTATATTATTGAATCAAAGGATATGAAATAGTTTCAAAGATTCAATAAATAATTTAGAGCTTATATAATACAGTATTGAGATCAGAGATTAGATTAAAAGAATATATGAAATCGTTGTAAAAACTTGTTTGAATCAATGATTTAGATGAGTATATATAGAGAAAAATAGTTGTAACTCTTTGTGAACAGTTGCCATTAAGAGTTATGATCATTGATGAAAGATAGGAGATGCAACCTTTGGAGAAGAGAAGTGTCTTTTGAAAAAGTTGCTTTCTGTTTAAAAACGGTCGACAGGTCAAAAATGGACCGGTAGACAGGAATTCAAATATATATATACGTTATGTGCATGTGTGCACGTTCACTGTGCAATTTACACAGGAACGGTCGACCGCACCTATATTGACCGGTCGCCGGTGCCTGTTAAATTGCACATTGAATTGTGCAACTGCATGCAACTTATAAATTATTCGTATATATATTGATTCCCTTGATATGCATGATTATTTGAGGATAGATTTTAACAAATTTATTACTATTACAACAACAAATAATCAACCTATAATCTAGAGTACCATATATAGCTCTATTGACCTTGTTTTTGTTGATCGCCTTGTTTGTCAGAAATCAATCGCCTTATTTGTCAGAAATCAAAACTTTCATAAAGCTTGTGACTCAACACAAAAGACCTCCTCGGAGGCACAAGCCCTCTTCGGAGGCACAACTCTTTGGAGGATAAAGAGCTCTAATGGGACTTGCCAGAAAAAAAAAGTACTCTTTCTCAACAAAAAGTTGGGGACTGACCGGTGGCACATGACACTCGTTAACTAGCTGAGAACGTTTGTGCAAACAAACAATCCAAGTAACTTGTGTCCGCCCCGTGAATCCATCCAACCGAGAGAAGGAAACTTCTAGGCAAAAGCCCTACTCGAAGGCACACATTTCACCGTGATCTGAAATAAAACATCATACGAGTTGAAAGGTGAAAAGACCTCTTCAGAGGCACGCATTCCACCGAGATCTGAAATAAAACTCACCAGTGCTGGAATGTGAAAAGCCCTCTTCGGAGGCCCATTTCACCATAGTTGAAATTCTAAAAGACGTCTTCGGAGGCACACATTTCACCGCGATCTGAAATAAATCTTCACACGAGTCGAAATGTGAAAAGCTTTCTTCGGTGGCCCGCTTCCCAACGGACAGGGAAAAAATAAAAGCCTCTCCCCAGAGGCAGAAACAAAAAAAAGCCCTCTCCCCAGAGGCACACACACAAAAAAGCCCTCTTCCTAGAGGCACAATCAAATAAAAAAGCCATCTCCCCAGAGGCACAATCAAACAAAAGCCCTCTTTCAAGGCACAAACAGGTCAAAGCCCTTTTTCGGAGGCCCACTTTACCACGAAGGAAAATTTACTTGCCAAATTAAAAGTGACTTCCTCCAAAAGCGAAGTGTAAAAACTTCACAACAAAAAAAGAAAAAGAAAAGAGAAGACTTCTCCAATACGAGGCGCATTCTACTAAATCAGAAAAATATTCCCTCAAAACGGAAATATTATCCTATAAAGTACAGATGCAAATATCCTTCAAATGGAAAAGTTGTTCTCTAAAGAAAGAGTACAAGTCTTCTCGAAATAGAAGAGTTGTTCTCCAAAATTTTGCCAATGTGAAAGAGATTGCAATAAACCATGGTATGGGGGAAATATAATATAGTTGCAAAAATAAAAACAATGCTCAAGTAACATACCAAAGGTTTACTGCAAAATCACACAGAGAAAATAAAGAAACTTGTATGAAAAAGAAGAATAAATGCATTCTCAAATAAAGACAGAGGTTTGTACAAGTAAAAGAATCATTTTATTCCATGCTATAAATTTTTTATACATGTGCAGGTTTCAAAACAAAAGAAGGCAGGGACCGGTACCCGCACAATCTCCGGTCAACACAAGTCTTTATGTATACAAGCAAAAAAAAGCGAGGCGAAAAGCATAAGTCCCAAACCCATCACTTCTTCTTCCTGCCACCTTTCGAGCCTTCACCTGGCCGGATGATCAACTTTTTGGGCCGGCTTGTGAGAGTAGGGGAAGAAAGTGGAAGGGGTGCAATTGGACTCTCTTCTGCTTTTTCTTCGCTGGCAGAAGCTTCCTTCTTTCTCTTTGAGACTTCACGTTTCCCCCTCTTCTTAGAAGAAGACTCACTGCCCAGAGTGAAAAGAGCGGATAATTTTATGTCATCAAAAGCAGTCTGCTCCGGAGTTCTCTCCCCTTCTTCAGGTTCTTCGGCCTTTTGTTCTTGAGAAGCAGCAGGATCGTCCAAGTCACGAAGAGCTTCTTTCTGCTCTTCTTGGGACCCCGGTTGAGAGACAGAAGGAGGAGTAATCTGAAGAGATGGAGGGGGGACAGCTGGAGGAGGAGAAGTCTGAACAATACTTGGTGCTTTCTCTACAGGAGAAGAAAAGTTAAAGTCAGTATTCCTCATAAAAAGAGGGGATAATGGCTCATCGACACTTAAGAAATAAGCAAGAAGCTCATCGAACTCGGTCGAAGCGAACAAGCAGTACATATGAGCGAGATCAACGTTGAGGTTACCTGGAGAAGTAGACTTTACTATGTCAACTTCGAAGTCCTGCGCTTCAGCGCTTTCTTGAGTCTCATCTCCGATGTGGGTGGTGGCACTTTCAATAACAGCTTTAGCAGGAGGAGGAGAATGGGCACTGGAGCCAGCAATATCGATATCGGCCGAAACTGAAGGTAGAACTGGGTCGGTTGAGATTGTCTTTCCTAAATGTTCTCCTTCTGTCATTTCGGCTCTCTCTTTGGCAAGTTGCTCCTTTCCCCCGGCAAGAGCGGCACATGCATCATCATCTACATAGTGTGCCATTAGATCTACTTCGGCATATCCGGCTCCTCCAAGCATATCAAGTATGGCCTCCCACACTTTGGCTAAAGTGATCTCATACTCCGATCCCAAAAATTTAAGGCTACCGCGCCCCAGAACACTATGGATGTAAAACTCGAATAGAGTGGAGCTGACTTCAGCTTTAGTTCCCATGTGAGATTCTTCGGCTGCAGCTTTGTCGGCAATAGCTTCATCACGCTCCTTTTCAGCTTCAGAAAGTCGAGCTTTGAGCAGTTCAATCTCCAAGTTCTGGGAGTTGGTTTTCTCTCGAAGTTGAGCAACATCAGCTCGGTAGTTTTCTACAGCTTGCTGCTGTGCTTCAAATTTAGCTTCAGCATCTCTCTGTGCCGCATGAGCATCTCCCACTTGTTTTTGAAGCACTTCCTCTCTCTGAGAGTAGGAAGTGGAAGAACTGGCAAGCTCTTCCTTAAGTTTTTCAACTTCTGCTTCAAGCCTCTCATTATAAGCGGCAATACTCTTCATTTCGGCATCATGCTGATCAAGTGTTTTCTGCCACTCAGATTTGTCATTTTCCATAGTCAGCATGGCTTCAAGGTTTGCGCGATTCACTCTTTGAAGCTCGTCAATGAGTTTCTGCCAGCCAGACATTCTCTCGATATCGAGTTTGACGGCATCAAGATTTCGCAACATGGCTTGTTTATCAATCGGGACCAAGTCAAGATCAAAGCGTACTCCCTTTAAGAACCAGTGCGGGAATCGGCTTTGAAGAGTAGCCGGACCCTATCCAACTTTATAGGGGGGCCTACTTATGACAGTTTGAATATCAGCTCTTCGAAGGGGGGGGGGAGAGCCGGAAGGAATTTCCAAAGAAACGGGAGCAGCGGGCTTTTCAGAGAGTTCGGATGTAAGTTTTTCACCAAATTTGGCCCGTTTACTTGGGTCCTCAGTGACATGGCTTTTTTCCTTGTCATCACGGGACTTTCGCTTGTGGGAATCATCCTGTAACATCCAGCCTTTTCGCACGATTTAAACAGACACACGTGCCAATTCAAACCATACGAAAGGGCGGATTGTTATGGGGTAAATAAGAAAACAGAGAAGAAATAAAAAAAATAGAATCTCACAGCGGAAGGATAAAATATAATAATAAAATATACAGTTTATAAAACTGTTTACAAAACACTTGATTCTTCTTTATACAATTAAATATCAGTGTTCACATACCAATAATATCAATGCAGCGGAATACAGTGTGAGTGTAGTGCAATACTATAAATAATAATAATACAAATCTTCGTCTTGTCCTCCAGATCTAAATCTTCAAATCCTGAAACGCTCGGACTGACCCAGCGAATTTGAAAAGACAAAAGCACTCGAGTCAGAACTAAAAGATCTTATGTAAGTTAAATTTACAGAAATAAATATGAGTGCAGTAACTCAAGAGATGCTCAGGATTTACATCTCCTAAGGATCCGTTAAACTATTTACTATGTAGTATATTGCGCTATTATAATAGTGTCTATTTATAAAATAAACTTACTTTTAAATAGCGTTAAGGCTTTACATTTTCCACCTTAACACATAATAGTCCCAGTAGTCCATCCAATATAATAGTCCCTCCTGATCGGGAAGCCACCAGAGGATACCACATGGGCTACGGGAGAAATCCAAACTCGTACATGGCGCGATAGGGTAGGTGACACGGCACAACTAGGCAATGCCAGGGTAGATATACCAATTGCTATCTGGGCTGGTGGTAACGCGTAGCTGCCACTACCGCCCACCTCGAACAAACACCCCCAAAACAAAAATAAAAGTGGCCACCGAATCAATCCAAAGTCAGAGTATAATATCGAAGAAGTGAGTTCGATCAGAGGAATGACCTCATTGGCCCGAGAATCGCTCCTTTTTTAGCCACCTTATGCCAACTCACGGGAGTCGGGTCCACGCATTTACCTTACAGGAAACGCCGCCACCAATCTACTTCATTCTGGAATCTCCACCGCGTACACGGTTAGTCAAAGTGGTTTTCGGTATCGACAGAGAGTATGTCCATATCCGATCCCGGTCTCTTTGCCAACGCATCGTTATTATAACACCGCGGTCATTTAAAAATACTTGATACTTTAAAACCAGAATAAATTTTTCCATTTCAAAACTATGAATACGATATCATCTTAAAACCCAAAACAAAATGATTTCATTTTATCCAAATATAATTCTTTTCCAAAACCATACTGCTTTAAAATTTATAATATCTGGAAACCCAATATTTGAATTATACTTTCAACATACTATTTCAAAATTCATAATTTTAAAACCATAACTTCTAAAACTTAAATGGTTTGGATATTCAATGGTATATAGAATAAATGGTTTAACTTTAAGGTTACTTTGTAAAGAAATTATTTCCAGGGCTTTACAAATATACTTCTTTATTTAAAGTCTAAACCAAATTTAAATATCACTTTCAAGTTCCAAAACCACTTCAATTTCTATTTATATATATATATATATCCATTTGGAGTATTAATATTTCAAAACTAAAGTTGGAAATTTATTCTTTCAACAAATTAAATGTCCTATTATTTAGTTTGAATATTTACATAAAATCTATACATAAAACTCCAATTTTTAGCATTTACATATTTTCTTCAATTTAATTATACTAGAATATTTATTTTAAATTTATCTTGGAAAAATCTAGTTATAAATATCACATCTTAAAATTTCCAAACTTAAACATTTAACATATAATATAAATTATCAAACTCCATTTTCTCAATTTTTCCATTTTTATTTAAGAGATTTATACACAGCTTAAATTCAAAATTTCTAACTTCATATGTATATATATATATAGAAGAAAATATCAAAATTAACTTATTATAAACCGTATTCCATCCAAACCGTAGAAATCACTTTAAAATATTTTATATATCGACCACGGTGCCTGTATAAAATTTTCTATCCTATGGTCAAGTGATACAGATATTTATCATTTCAATCCGCAATTTAAAAGGTATAAAATTTTGCAGTTGTATATCATTTCAAACCACAATCCCGAATGAAATGAAAAATGCATGATAACTTGCAGTCTAAATGATATGAAACAAAACATCCATTCATCCATCATCAATCATCAACCAAATTATCTCAAACATCATCAGTTTAAACAAACATCAAAATATGGCATATACAATATAACAGGAAATAATTGGCAGTTATTAATTAACACTTCATATTCAATTAAATTTATAACTGTTTAACTAGTAGTTTATATGCACTTAAATAAATTCTAACTGTCAATTTATATGCAATACATAAAAGAAATTAACAGTTAAATTAAATAAATGCGATTTAACAGATATGCTGAATAAAACATGCCAGACAGTCATAAATAAATTTCTACTCATATCTAAAATAAATTTAACAAACATAAAAACTTTTAGAAGTTGTGAGTGGGTTAAAACACCCACCTTTTGAATTTAAATCGAATTTAAATCCGATTTAAACCAAAAAATTCGACGGTCTCCAAATCTGTCCAAACCTGCGTCATCAGATCCGGAATTTAAATACGATCCTAACAAAAAAAAACGTGCGAATGTCAAAAATTGCACTTGAATTTCAAATTAAAAATAAACAAAGATGGACCACTTTCACTTACACTCCTGCCACGTCATCACTAATATACGCACGTCCCCCCTTTTCAGCCGAGCCTAGGTGAAAAAAAACGAACCCAAAAGCAACGCCTTCTACCGCTTTGACCGAGATTTCAACGCACCTCCAACCACAAATCAACGAGCTGCCTCCATCAACGAGCCCCCATTCTCCCCTCTACAGACCAACACCCTCCACGACACCCCAGGTCGCCGCCGCCGCCGTCCAAAAATGAGCATGCCGAACCCTAAAACCAAAATTCCCATAGATCTGACCATTAACTCCCCAAACGAACTCCACAGATGGACTCCCCTCGGTTATCTCCACAATACCCAGAAACAGTTTTCCGATCGGGCGAGTTTTGTTGCGACGATGATGAGTGGCCGAAAATGGTCTAAATTATTCTGGACAAACGATAGCTCCAATCGAAAAACAAATTACACCAGCAGATTTCGAACACTGAGAACTATGACATATATTTTTATGGAATTTTTCTGAAGAGTTTGAAATTTCCTTTGAATTTTGGATTGAAGTAGATCTAGGTTTTGCAACCATTGAGGAAGAAAAAGAGATGAAGAAAATGAACGTATAGACAAATGATAGAAGATGGAGGCTAGGGTTTATCACAACATATATATAGACAAATAGTAGAAGGCTAGGTGGGCACGAATTACGAACGTGCTAAGCGGTAGTTGGCCCAAAAAGCCCGTTCTGACTCCGGAACGAAATTTATTAAACCCATATATCGAAATAGGTATTTTAAAATATTTCGAACGCGATGGAAAAAGTTTCACGTCCAAATTTGATTGTATGAAGAAGTTATGCTGAAAACAAAATTTCCAAATTGATTTCAAATTGATTTTAATTAAATCGATTTCAAGGCGTTTCGTGTTCGTACGATCAAACGACAAGTCCGATCGATACGAAACTTGAAACCCTACAATAATTCACCGATACGGATCCGATGAAACTGGTTTCGTCGAAATCCGAGTCCGTGACAAAAATGGATATTTTTATATTAATTAAATAAATTAAAATTTAGTCAATTAAATCAAATTTCCCATTTCTTTTTGATAATTGACGATTCTTATTATTATAAATTTTTCAATCACCTAAACTAATTTAAACAAAATTTAACTTGTCGAATTTAAAATTTTAGAAATCCCCAAATTTCATTAATTTCACCAAATTATAAATTAAATTTCCAAAATTCTAATTAAGTTTACTTTCCATTATTATTGTCAAATAGAGGAATCTATCATTGGATTCATATTTCAATATGTAAATATTTCCAATTTCATCTGAACTTATATTTACATAATTCCTAAATATTAAATCTCAAATATCACTTAAATTAACGTTAACGTAATAATTATTTATTATTTATTGCAGTTGATTATCAGTTACAATTAATATACTAAATAGATGGTAAATCTTGAATACTGGTTAACCTTAACGTTTTATTTCCCATTTAATTGCAACAACGCAATTTCAAAAATTTAACTCAATTAAATAGACAACTCTTTATATTCTAAATCAATTGCAATGGTTTAAAAGTTGCTAAATTTTGATTTCAGTAATCCCTTTAATTCGATTCAAAATCAGCAATTACCTATTAAATGCCCCAAAATTCCTATTAAATAAATCTAACAAATCTTTATCATCAATTAGATGAATTATTGCAATCAAACTATTGCTTTAATAATTTCCGCTTCACTTTAAAGTATCTAAATTAGCCAATTACAATGCTTATTACCCAAATAACTTCAATATCTTCCAAATAATATTTACATAATTAATTTAAATATTGAATCAATTTAATTGCAATAAATTCAATTGATTGCAAATCAATTCCAACTAAATTTGATTTTTATCCAGTTACAACTTAATATCAAATCAGTTTTCACTTTACTAACAAAGTCATTATTACTTAGAATTTCATTACATTTTATATTTTCACATTTTCATTTTGGTTTCATTTCTTTTCCCACATAGTTTATTAAAAATGGGATTTTTCTTGGTTACAACTTATTTGGATCCAACATTCTTCATTTTCCAATTTATTCCACTTTAACTGCAAAAAAATTTCACGTTAAATTATAAATTAAAACTTTAACAAATCCGTTACTTGATTTAAAACCCTGTTATTCAATAAATGGACATTTATAGGTGAAATTAACATTGACCTATATTTCATATCATAAATGCATACTTATTTCATATTATTTAGTTATATTTACCAACCATGTCCACAAATTTACTATTTATATACCTAATTAATATATTACTAATTTAAGTAAGTTTATTATCGACAGCATTCATTAAAATTACTTATCTACACTTATTGCATTGGTTTATTCAACGGTCACTCTTATTTAGTCACTATCCATTTTACAACTAAATGTACAATCTCCATTATTGATTTTTATATTAATGAGTCCCATTCTAGTTAATATAATTATTAATATTCACAAATTCAATATTTATTGGTTTCGTATATTTAACTTATACTAAGTATGACAATTTACATTATTCAAATCTATTGCCATATAAATATTAAATTGTTACATTAAATTACAATTACTATATCTAGTTCCCACATTTACTCAAATAAAATCTTAAGACTTTTATTTCATTCTAAATTAGATTAGAAATCATATTAAATTAATTCATTTAATACTTTCGAATTTACCGGGTCGTTACACTCTCCCCCACTCAAAACTTTTCGTCCCCGAAAAGAAAAAGAAGGGAAAAGAAGAAATTTAAATACAATACATCTTATTCAAAATATTTAATTTATAAACAATAATTTACTAAATTTATTTCCTTAAATGGAATATACCCGTTTTATCATCATTATATCTTTATGTACTTAAATAAATAAGTTTGGATAACATTTTCAAATAATCTCTAAGTGGTTTCAATCACTAACAATCAAATCAATCCAACAACCATCCATTTCAACAAACAGCATACCCAACAAATATAAACAACCATATAATCAACAAACAAATAGTTGCTCGGGTTCAAAGCTTGAAATGGTCCGGAATGAAAAATAACTATCCAGTGCATCATTTACTCAACAGTCTTAAATGAGATCGAATAGATTATTTATTCATCCAACTACTTCAAATTTCCTTACCCGCCCAACCATAAATCAAACAATAACAATTCAACCAACAAATCAATTAATTCATTATAAATTTTTTTTCATACATTAGCTATTTGATCTTTTCATTCATATAACAGTTTATCTTTTATTTTCACTTAATTTCATTTATATACCACATAAATTGTCCTTTAAAAATTTATATTTATTTCTAACAACTTTTAACTTTTATTTCTTCATTCAGTAGTTGTTTTCTTTATTTCTACTTATTACTTTCAATTATTCATTTTTATTTATTCAGGTTATGTAAGTTTCCCTTTTATTTGTATTGCATTTAATGCACTTCTTAAATTTCAATCATTTAGTTGATGCTTACATTTCTATTTTATTTAATTACAGTATCCCTTTTTAATTACTCTTAAATTCTTAACCTTATAACTCCATTCTTATAAATAAAGGATTTTATTAACTTATTACTTAGGGTTTACAGTCATTTATTTGTCACTTACTTCCTATTATATTAACTAGTAGCATGTAAATCGTACTTAAGTTTATAACCCTACACATCAATCCTTATTTATTAAAGAATTTCATTTCATTTACTTAAGCTTAAAATCACCTATTTAGAATTCTCACCTTTAATTTTAGTAAAATTTCAATCATAACTTAAGTTTATACCACTAAATTTTCATTTAATATAGCAAATTTATTGAATACTTCATTATTTCCAAAATTTCTACTTGTATAATATTCTATTCCAACCTCTTTTCTAACATTTCAACTTTTCATATTTGGTAAGTTATTTATGTTAAAGAAAATGCAAATGAACTTATACAAGTTTTATCTCATCTTTTAATTAAATTTAATGTTCAACAATATTACTCTTTGTCTCATAAGTTAAAAATTTCAAATTGCCCTCTATAACTTTGCATTTATTCTCTTACCTAAATTAGAGGTTTCAATTCATTAATTACTTACCCTTTATTTCACTAAAATAATTTAAACCATTAAGAAATGGAAATTTAAGAATTAAATACCGGGTCAAATTTCAAATTATTTTAAAAATAATAGATAAATAATTTCTTACAACTTTTATATCTCAATTGTGTTTAAAACAATTAAAATTTTAGATAATTTCAAAGTAAATCTGCAGTAGAATTTACTACATTGGCCTTTCCCCTTTGAAACTCGAAAACGAAAGTCGATTATGCGGCCGCCATTGTTAACTCCACTTTTTCAGCATGGCCGTGATATCAAAAATCGACCGAGAAACCAATGATAGTTCGTCTCGAAGAATAGTCAACTCAGCATCCCAACAAAGCAAGTTCTGTTGAATGGCTTTTCAGATAAGATCCCCTACGGAGGGGGGGTCCAGGGGGGTGCCAACCCCCCAAGGTGGGGGTGCGGGGGCAACGCCACCGCTACGGTGATCGACCTGCCCGGTCAGGTCGTAGAGGTCCAGGGGCAGCGCCCCCGGCGGGGTGCGGGGCAGCGCCCCGTCCAAAACGGTATACGACTTAGAGAATGGAGCGACCTATCTTCTACTCGAAGTCAACGACCTAACTGACGAAGCGGGTTAACGAGCTAACAAGTGGCACGACTTACCGACTTAATAAGGTTGCCGACTCAATAAGCTTAACGACTCAAGGATTGGACGACCTAAGAAGTGCCACGACTTAACGAGTTAAGGTTCAAGGCGACTTAGAGGAATGGAACGACTCAAGAGGGTTAACGGTTCATGAGACAGGCCGACTCAGTGGGTCAACGACTCAAGAACTGTGCGACTCAAGGTCTTCACGACCTAACAACTCAAGGGCTGAATGACCTACGAGTTAAGGATCTACGAGTTAAAGACTCTACGAGTTAAAAGATCTACGAGTTAAGGCCACTACGACTTAAAGAGTCTACGAGATAACAATCTTACGAGTTAGAAGATGGCGCGACAGGAAGTCTACGGCTCAAAAGTTAAGTTGTTCACGACCTAAGACTTGGAGACAAGTTCAGCACCACGCTGTAGTAAGAAGGATCGCTGACGACTTACGGCCTATGATGAGTCGTGTACGACTCATGCTAGCATAAAGGAAACTGCATTTGGTTAACTCGTGAACGACTTAGAACTTGTATCATTCATTCAGATGGGTGCATAACTCTGGGCCAATCCATGAACCCAGTAAATCAGCCGCGACCTACCATGAGTCGTATACGAGTTACGACTCATCATGAGTAGTACACGAGTTACGACTCATCATGAGTCGTACACGAGTTACGACTCATCGTGAGTCGTATACGAGTTACGACTTAACTCCGAAGATGCCTATAAATACGCCCATAACTCCAACAGAAAGGGGACTTTTGGCTCATTCTCTTTAAGCGCCGATACTCTGCTGCATTCCAAACCAATCCAACACTCGAAGCTCTCAAGACACGAAGAACGCTACAAACAACTTCAAGAAGAGATCACATACATCCAACATGGATTTGAAGACTCTCATCTCCATTGAAGTTTGAGCTACTCGTTCGAAGTGTCTTGTAATTCAAAGTGTATTGTACTTGGGAAGAATTGTATCAGCTTGTAACGAGATCATCAGTAAAAATACTTAAAGTGGATGTAGGCTATACCCTCAAGCCGAACCACTATAAAATTGCTGTTGTTTACTGCTTTTCTGCTATTATCTGCTTATAATCTGTTCCCGAGTTATCGGGTGGTGCTTTCACAACTACACTTCACACACCGGGGTGTTAGCGTTCAAATTTTAGCGTTAACAGCCATCACCGAAATTAATTTCCAGTGACAGAGAGGAAAGTACAAAATTTATTTTCTCCAAAATCTTCTTTTAAACAATTCCTCCGAATTATACTAGATATTTATATAAGAAAATACTTATAAACCAAATCATTATATTTCATAAATCCTTTGAAAGCAGATTTTCAATAATCCCGGACTTAAGTTCTAAATCTCCAATTTGATTTATTATAATTTCAACTTAGCATCAATTATTCTAAATATTTTTATTACCTAACACCCAATCTATAGCAACCAAATATATATATGTTTATAAAATATTTTTATATATAGAAAATATAATAGGCAAAGTTATTTCATTCACCTATATTAAAACAGATATTATGTCGGTCTGTCCTATTAAGTGTTTAGAAATCCCTATTGATGACATGGCGTCCCATGCATCAACCAGAATTTATAAATACAAAACGGAACAGATTAACACAATATTGAAATCTTTTTATAACACTAACAAATACGTTCTCTCTTATATATACGCTCAGCGACTCCCATAGGGTATTACTACCCTATTAGTAAAGAGTCAAACCCACAAAGCTAAGGTTTATTGCTAAACCAAAGCTCTGATACCAACTGTAACATCCAGCCTTTTCGCACGATTTAAACAGACACACGTGCCAATTCAAACCATATGGAAGGGCGGATTGTTATGGGGTAAATAAGAAAACAGAGAAGAAATAAAACAAAATAGAATCTCACAGCGGAAGGATAAAATATAATAATAAAATATACAGTTTATAAAACTGTTTACAAAACATTTGATTCTTCTTTATACAATTAAATATCAGAGTTCACATACCAATAATATAATGCAGCGGAATACTGTGTGAGTGTAGTGCAATACTATAAATAATAATAATACAAATCTTCGTCTTCGTCCTCCAGATCTAAATCTTCAAATCCTGAAACGCTCGGACTGACCCGAGCGAATTTGAAAAGACAAAAACACTCGAGTCAGAACTAAAAGATCTTATGTAAGTTAAATTTACAGAAATAAATATGAGTGCAGTAGCTCAAGAGATGCTCGGGATTTACATCTCCTAAGGATCCATTAAACTATTTACTATGTAGTATATTGCGCTATTATAATAGTGTCTATTTATAAAATAAACTTAATTTTAAATAGCGTTAAGGCTTTACATTTTCCACCTTAACACATAATAGTCCCAGTAGTCCATCCAATATCATAGTCCCTCCTGATCGGGAAGCCACCAGAGGATACCACACGGGCTACGGGAGAAATCCAAACTCGTACAAGGCGCGATAGTGTAGGTGACACGGCACAACTAGGCAATGCCAGGGTAGATATACCAATTGCTATCCGGGCTGGTGGTAACGCATAGCCGCAGCTACCGCCCACCTCGAACTATAACACTAGGCAGTGCTCACAACTTCTAAAAGTTTTTATGTTTGTTAAATTTATTTTAGATATGAGTAGAATTTTATTTATGACTGTTTGGCATGTTTTATTCAGCATATCTGTTAAATCGCATTTATTTAATTTAACCGTTAATTTCTTTTATGTATTGCATATAAATTGACAGTTAGAATTTATTTAGGTGCATATAAACTACTAGTTAAACAGTTATAAATTTAATTGAATATGAAATGTTAATTAATAACTGCCAATTATTTCCTGTTATATTGTATATGCCATATTTTGATGTTTGTTTAAACTTATGATGGATGAATGGATGTTTTGTTTCATATCATTTAGACTGCAAGTTATCATGCATTTTTCATTTCATTCGGGATTGTGGTTTGAAATGATATACAACCTCAAAATTTTATACCTTTTAAATTGCGGATTGAAATGATAAATATCCGTATCACTTGACCATAGGATAGAAAATTTTATACAGGCACCGTGGTCTATATATAAAATATTTTAAAGTGATTTCTATGGTTTGGATGGAATACGGTTTATAATAAGTTAATTTTGATATTTTCTTCTATATATATATATATACATATGAAGTTAGAAATTTTGAATTTAAGCTGTGTATAAATCTCTTAAATAAAAATGGAAAAATTGAGAAAATGGAGTTTGATAATTTATATTATATGTTAAATGTTTAAGTTTGGAAATTTTAAGATGTGATATTTATAACTGGATTTTTCAAAGATAAATTTAAAATAAATATTCTAGTATAATTAGATTGAAGAAAATATTTAAATGCTAAAAATTGGAGTTTTATTTATGGATTTTATGTGAATATTCAAGACTAAATAATAGAGCATTAATTTGTTGAAAGAATAAGATCCAACTTTAGTTTGAAATACTAATACTCCAAATGGATATATATATATATATATATATATATATATATATACATATATATATATAGAAATTGAAGTGGTTTTGGAACTTGAAAGTGATATTTGAATTTTTGTTTAGACTTTAAAATAAAGAAATATACTTGTAAAGCCATGGAAATTAATTTTCTTTACAAAGTAACCTTAAAGTTAAACCATTTATTTTATATACCGTTGAATATCCAAACCATTCCAGTTTTAGAGTTATGGTTTTAAAAGTATGAATTCCGAAATATTATGTTTTGAAAGTATAATTCAAACGTTTGGTTTCCATATATTTTAAATTTTAAACCAGTATGATTTTAGAAAAGGATTATATTTGAGATAAAATGATATCATATTATTTTGGGTTTTAATTTGATATCGAATGGGAAATTTTATTCTGGTTTTAAAGTATAAACTATTTTTAAATGACCGCGGTGTTATAATAACGATGGGTTGGCAAAGAGACCGGAATCGGATATGGACATACTCTCTGTCGATACCGAAAACCACTTGGACTAACCGTGTACGCGGTGGATATTCCAGAATGAAGTAGGATGGTGGAGACGTTTCCTGTAAGGTAAATACGTGGACCCGACTCCCGGGAGTTGGCATAAGGTGGCTAAAACAGGAGAAATTCTCGGGCCAATGAGGTCATTCCTCTGATCGAACGCACTCCTTCGACACTATACTCTGACTTTGGATTGTTCGGTGGCCACTATTGATTTCTTTGATTTGGGGTGTTAGTTCGAGGTGGGCGGTAGCTGCGGCTATGCGTTACCACCAGCCCGGATAGCAATTGGTATATCTACCCTGGCATTGCCTAGTTGTGTCGTGTCACCTACCCTATCGCGCCTTGTACGAGTTTGGATTTCTCCCGTTGGCCTGGTGGCTTCACGATCAGGAGGGACTATGATATTGGATGGACTACTGGGACTATTATGTGTTTAGGTGGAAAATGTAAAGCCTTAACGCTATTTAAAAGTAAGTTTATTTTATAAATAGACACTATTATAATAGCGCAATATACTACATAGTAAATAGTTTAATGGATCCTTAGGAGATGTAAATCCCGAGTATCTCTTGAGTTACTGCACTCATATTTATTTCTGTAAATTTAACTTACATAAGATCTTTTAGTTCTGACTCGAGTGTTTTTGTCTTTTCAAATTCGCTCGGGTCAGTCCGAGCGTTTCAGGATTTGAAGATTTAGATCTGGAGGACGAAGACGAAGATTTGTATTATTATTATTTATAGTATTGCACTAAACTCACACTGTATTCCACTGCATTGATATTATTGGTATGTGAACTCTAATATTTAATTGTATAAAGAAGAATCAAATGTTTTGTAAACAGTTTTGTAAACTGTATATTTTATTATTATATTTTATCCTTCCGCTGTGAGATTCTATTTTGTTTTATTTCTTCTCTGTTTTCTTATTTGCCCCATAACAATCCGCCCTTTCGTATGGTTTGAATTGGCACGTGTGTCTGTTTAAATCGTGCGAAAAAGCTGGATGTTACACATCCTCTCTCTGGGAAGAATCATGTCGTTCGCCCCCTCTCCCGTAGCGCTCTTCATAAGCACGCTTCTCACGAGACTTCCTCGCAGCTCTTTCTTCGTCAGTTTCCCAAGAGGCAGGAAGATACCTCCTGGGGTCATAAGAACCGCGCTTCCCATAACGTTGCAAATCGTCATAGTAAGAGCCACTTCTTCCCATTGGAGAACCTGAAAATGAAGAAACATAAAATCAGAAATATTGAAAGCAAGAAAGTGGAACGCATATAAGTGCTGAAAAGTCCTAAGTGTGTGTAACGTGCAAACTACGCGCGTCGAACTACGAACCACTCCTGGGTTGGGAGGTGATGATGGATTTTACAGCTAGTGTCAACTGTTGGGCTGATGGAGTTTGTTGCAAAACGGATGTCGCTTCAACTGCTGGAGAAGTAACTTTAGCAGTGATAGGATCATCTTTAAAAAGATCATGTGAAGCAATCATCAGGTCGGTCAACCCCTCAAAAGTATCATCACCGCTGTGCCGGGCGGGACTTTCTCTCTCAGTTCCTTCGTCACCAGGTTTCCCAGATTGTTGGGGAGGTTCCTCTTCTTCGATGACCGGGGAAAGTGCAAGTTTGCCCGATGACCCCGCAACATCAATTGAAGTATAACACTTTACAATGAAGCCTCAACAGTACGATCTTTCGGCGTAAGTTTTCCAACGGAAACTGGGGCATCCGATGCCTCTACTAGAGATTCGAGGACTTCATGAGGGTGAGTAGAACGAGAGGGGTGCAGAAGCCCGTATTGGTGAAGAAGTTCATCTTTCAGCAGAAACTTAATACTTCTTTCCTCAACCGGCACGACGCTTAATCTTTCAAAAGTCATTTTGTGACTGGGATTTCTAGAGGGAGGAGGAAGTGCTATAAAAGAAAAGAATGAGAGCAATTTGGATCTCAAAGAATTCAGAAACAGAAAGAGCGAGGATGAGCAATCTTACTTCCTATTCTCCAGATGGCATAAAACCCTGGGGGGCAGCGAGCGAAAAAGAATTGATTCAGAAAACCATGAGCACTTTCAGAAAGATCGGTGGTAAGTTTACAATTTTTGGCACTTCTCACGAGTATAATGGAAGGTTGGTCTTTATTCTTTGCGAACGTGCATAAGTAGCAGATTTCTTCGAAGCTCGGAAGCCGGTTAAGTGTCCTCCTGAATAAAACACACAATCCCATCAGGATGGCGTAGCCATTGGGGTGCAGTTGAAAGGGAGAGATGGTTAGTCGGAAAAGGAGTTGATGAATAAATTCATTGAAAGGAGGAATGGCACCACAAAGGCACATCTAACGGTTGAAGGCGACAAAACTGAGAGGTGGCCTGTCAGCGGTATCATTTGGCCCAGGAAGTATAGCATCCGCTTCGGCAATCCCAAATTGAATACGTAATTGGTTGAATGCCCGCTGACTCAGGGTAGTTGGAGTTCTTTCCGGAGGATTATCCAGTGGGTCGGCTATCGGGAGGACTCCTTCAGATTGCTCGATTATCTCTTCTTGAGAAGACATTCTACACAAGGAACTGGATATTCAAATATGAAGGTGCACATTTCCTAAATGTGTGAATTGTTATGCGGAACTAATAAAATGACAAGCAAATATAACTGAAATTAAACTAACAAGCATTTGTCAGTTACAAAGTTTTAGGTTTTGTTGTTTTAAGTCCAAACGCAAGTGCAGTGTTGATGCAAACAAATTAGTTTTAATTGATTAATATTGCATTGCTTTAATACTTCACTTGAATTTGTTGATTCATAGCACTTCATAAAATTTCTTTAAGTTGATTATCTTTTATCGACTAATCTGTCATTCGATGTGGGCAATCAATGGCAGTACATTCGCCCTAGTTTTCTGCAAATGTTGTGTTCAACAGGTTGTTAGCTTACAAGTGAATATAATCTGTAAAGAAGTGCAGCAAAGTTCAAGCAGTTCATTCTAGCAGTTCAAGATAAAAGTACAATCAAGTTCTATGAAAATTCTGAAACTTTCAAGTTTTATTCAAGTCCTTAAGTCACAATCCGAGTCAAGAAGTTCTCTAAGTCCTAGGTCACTCGCGACCTAACAGGTTGGGTTGAAATTGGTCTAGGTCGCAAGATGCAACTCGACAGTGAAAAATTGTTTAAGTCCTAAGTCGTTCACACGACCTAGGCACTAAGTCGTTCACATGACCTAAAGACTAGGTCGCTCACACGATCTAAAGTTTAAGTCGCTATGAGTTAAGTCGCTTAGCCCCTTTTTTGGGTCATAAGGATCCTTAGGTCGCGCCGATTCTTTAAGCCGTTTGCCGAGTTAAGTCTCATGATTCGCGTCTCAAACCGCCAAAGCCCTAAGTCGTTCAAGGATCCTAAGTCGAGCACGACCTAACTCCCATCAACTCGCAAACTCTTCTTCTCTCAGCCAATCACCTAACCCGTTAACCCAATAACTCGTTAGCCTCTCTACAATAAAATCCACCATATCTCCACGCCACCAGATCATCCAGAACCAACACAAATCGCTTCAGATCCATCACAAACCCGATGCACTATTGTACTCTCGTGAATCACAGCGACAACGTGTTCAAAAACGATCAAAAGCTAATGTAACATGATCCACAGCGAAATGCAGCATGCAAAATCGAGATAGGCCGAAAATTGGGGGATTCACAATTCGATGATGGTCGTGGTTGAATAATGGTCGAATTCAATTACGTAGTGTGATTGAGGAGATAATGATCAAAGCAACAGGTAGATTTGCTTCAAAAGTTCTCAAACTCAAAGATAGTAATGGGGGCAGCAGAATACAATAAGGTGAAGGAAGAAGAAACGACCTAACGGCTTATATAGGGGAAAGAAAGGAATACGAATCGGCACGAGCCACCTAACTCTTTCATAAGTCGCCCACGACTTAACGATCTAAGCTAGCACGGGTTAAAAGATATCGAAGCACACAACCTAACTCTTAGGCGTATACTTCGAGGGGCAAGTGTTAACCCTCTTCTATCTACGACCCTGTGATCTAGAGAAAGTCAGCGACCTACTGAGCTCAACGATCTAGCAACCTAAGGCCAGCGACTTAATAATCTATAACAGGCTGTAACCTAAAGAGTTAAAGCGGCAGTGACCTAACAACTTAACGAGCTAAAGGTTCTGGAGGTATTAGCGACCTAAGGATGGAACGGTCTTAACGACCTAAAGATAGAACGGTCCTAGCGACCTAAGGATGAAGCGACGTAAAGAGCTTACGACCTAAGGGCTCCTACAACACAGCGACCTAATAAGCCAAGAAGCTCAGCGACCTAACGGTTGGACGACCTAGCAGGGAAGAAGTTCTGCAGCGAGCTAAGGTGTAACGACCTATTCCTAAGTCGCTCACGACCTAAACATACCAAAGGAACTTCCTATGCCGCTTCCTACCTAGGTCGGCCACGACCTATGACTTGTTAGTTTATCCAGAATGATCAAGTGAACCATATTAAGGTCGTAAAAGACTCACACTAGGTCGTGGACGACCTACGTCCTATCCAAGGTTGCTTGCGACCTACGACCTAATGCCGAACTCTCCTATAAATACACCACTAGCTCCAACTTCAAGGGGATCTTTTTGGCTCATTTCTGAAACACCGATACTCTGTTGAATTCTCTACTCACTCGACACTTCAAACACAAAGGACATCTCAACAAACTTCAAGAGGAAATCTAACGCAATCAACATGGATTCAAAGACTTCTTCTGCATTGGAGCTCTAGCTATTTGTCCCATCGGTGTTGTAACCAAAGATTGTTGTAAAGTTGTAATTGATTCAGCAATAAAGAAGATTAGAGTGGATGTAGGCTTAACCTGAAGCCGAACCACTATAAAACTATTGTCTTTTACTGCTTTCTCTATGACTTTTCTACTTGTTTCCGATTCCCGTATTGACGGGTGGTGCTTTCATATTTACTCTACATACACCGGGGTGTTAACGTTCAATTTTAAGAATTAACATAGACTGAACAGAAATAACTGAAATAACCAAAAGCTGAACAAATAAACGACAGATCTTCAATCAAAGCTCCAAGCTCCAAGGTAAGTCTCAAATGCTGTGACACTTAGTCTGACCCGAGAATAAAGAAAAGCACAAAACATTCGAGTCATGATTAACATTCTTATAACTGTAAATTCATTTCAGGTGAAATGTCTACTAAAATACAAAATAACTTAAAGGATGTTTGGGATTCCCATCCTTCAAGGATCCGTTAAAATATCCACATACATAGGACAATACGCTACATAGATAATGTCTATAGTAAAGTAAACTATTAAAATAGTGTTAAGGCGTTACCCATATCGCCCTTAACGCATTTTATATAAATGTCGTAGTCTATATATATAGTACTGTAAACTCCACCAAACCAGTGGGCTATCAAGTAGCACTCCATAGAAGCAACACAAAACAAACTCGTAGAAGGCGCGATACGGCATGTGACAAGGCATGCGAGGCAATGCCAGGGTAGGATTCTACCGTTTGCACTCCCAGACTGGTGCTAACGCATAACAGCTACTACCGCCCACCACGAGAAACACTCCCACATTGAACGGTGTCCGTACATAATTTTCTATCCTACGGTCAAGTGATACGGATATTTGTCGTTGAATCCGCAATAATTTAATTTTACGAGTATATCATTTCAACCCGCAATCCCAAAATTTAAATAAAATCAATAAAATTGATTGGTTTTATCATTTCAACCCATGACGATTTTCCCTAATCTATGATATCGTTCGGGTATGTATCATTTCAACCCAGAGGGAATTCCTAACTAACAGGGAACTTGTAGTGTGATATCAACAAAATATTAATATAAAATGACGTAGCATATCAATGACAAATATGATCATAGTTCACCAAATATAATATATGTACTAACAGGTTATTGGTGTCAATACTGTCAATTAACGTTGGTGAACTAATGCAAATAATAACAGATCATATCTAATAATTAAATAACTAGCAATTTAAATTTAACAACATATATCAATCGTCGTTTCATATGAATTAAATTTACTAAATATAAGAATGTTAATTGCGAGTGATCACTCAACTTTCGACGCTGAAGAACAACAATAGCGAAGAAGATGGCACGGACATGCACATGGATACGGACACTCCATAACAACACTCATAAACTGCCGCGATAAGTTCGACGGTGGCAAGTAAAGCACAGTATTTGATAAAAAGCAAATATATATTCCTTATTCATTTTTAAAACAATATTTAATTTAAAAAGCATATTAAAAAATCTTGATATTCATATATTTTAAAACCAATGTCGAAATGAAATCTTTATACATTATATTTCGAAATCATTTGTCTTAAATCACATCAAATAAAAATCAAATATCTATATTTTATATTTTGAATATTAGTATTTCTTAAATCAATATTCTTTTCTATATATATATATATAAGCTATTCAAAAATCATGTATATAGACTTTCCAAATATGAAACTATATATATATAAGCTACTCAAAAGTCATATATGCAAACCATATATATATATATATATATATATATATATATATATATATATATGCGAACAAATATACGCAGGCTTTCACAATTTTATATTTGTAGACTCATATATATATTCTTTAAAGGGACAGTTTGGCACAGGTCCCTAATAAGTTTCAAAATACAGAAAAACCCCAGCAGAAAAAATTGGTAAATTAGGTCCCTAGACTTAAGTTAACAAATAATGGCACACACTTATGCAATTACTCAGTGAATAATTGCAGACATTTATGCAATTATATCAAAAAATTGCATACATTTCCACAATTACTCACTGAAAAATTGGGGAAACTTCCGTAAGTATTCACCAAAAAATTACGGAAATTTTCACAATTTTTTCAAAAATTTGCGTAAAATTCCGCAATTATTTACCAAAAAAATTGCAGAAATTTCTGCAATTATTCACCGAAAAAAATTGCATAAGTTTATGCAACTTTTGGATATAATTGCATAAATGTCTGCAATTATTCAGTGAATAATTGCATAACTGTATGCAATTACTTAGTAACTTAATTCCAGGGACCTAATTTACATACTTTTTTACCGGGGGTTTTGTGTATTTTGAAACTTATTAGGGACCTAAGCCTAAAATTCACTTCTTTAAATTTAGAATATAAGCTGATAGGAGATGTTAAACTCGAATGCAAATATATTTTCAAATTATATACTTTAAAATGCATGCGATGTTAAAAATATATGCTATGCTTAAACTGGAATGCGAACAGGAAAGCAAGGCGGTTGTTATGGTTGTTGTGGCATGCATGAACGGTAGAGGGTATTGGCGGTTTTGGCTGCTGTCTCGGCTATAGGTGGCTGTGATAGGAAGCTTTTTCCAATCAGGGAAGAAGTGGCGTTCGGTGGAAGGGTCTGAGGAAGATTGATGAGGCAGGGTAATGTTCTAAAAAAAATTGTACAGAGGAGGAGGCAAACTGAAGAAGGGTGATGCGGCTGCTACTACGGGCAAGGGTCAGAGCACACGAACGGAGAGGGGATGTTGAAAACGAGAGGATGAGGAAAGGGAAGAGGAAAGTGGGTGGTGCTCGGCATTGTTAGAGGGAGGCAGAGAGATTGTTGCGTTATAGGGTTATCGGGTCTGGAAAACAAGGGAGGGGACTTGGAACAGATGGTGGTGAAGGCGAATGGCGTGTGCTGCAAAGGTGGGCCGTGGTCTATGGCCATTGGTGGATGCGGTAGATCTGGGTAGAGAGAGGAAGGCCGCATGTACGAAAGGAGAGAGAAAAGTTGTGGAGATAGGTGGAGGGTTTGTCGGTAGGGAAGAGGAGCAAGGAATGGGAGAGTGGCGATCAACGGGGAGGGGTCGCGAGCGAGTGGATGTACAAGGCGGAAGAGGTTTTGGAAACAAATATAAAGGAGCATCAAGTAATCAATAAATGAAAGAAGGCAGACATTATATATTTTACTTATTTATTTTTCTTCTCTTTGCAAATGAATAGAACGAAATCAAAAAGAAGGGAGAGAGAAAATGAACCAGGGAAGGTGAAATAGTAAATATAGATTTAACAATAGGAATAAAGAAAGTCAATTAAATTCTACGAATATAAAAGGTTTAGTGTTCATTGGTTTTCAACCGATGGACAACGAAAGGACACAAGAAAAACCAAAAGCTTAAAACGGGTATCGATATGTTGACCGTTCTGCAGATTTTGCCGCGTACCAGACGCCGAATCACACAAATGAATATAATGGGGAGATCAGCACGACGAGATGAACAGATTGGTACAAAGATATGAGTGATACGATCATCTTATTAAAAATCGACATTCGCTGCCAAAACTAATGTTAAAACGCCGAAAATAAGATAAACGGGGATAACGCAGTCCAAATTTGGCGAAACAAAATATGGCATCTCACTCATAAAATGATAAACATTTTTACTATGCAAAAATATTCAGATTTCGAAAATATTTAATTTTCATCAAATTAATTGATTTGAATTTTAAATTGAAATTTCGCAGCAGAACAAATTTCATATTTTCAAATAAAAATCTGCCACTTGCAATGCTTCAATATACGCATACCAAAAATCAAATTTTCATTTTAAAATTTTATTATATATTTTCAAGAAAAATTTAGTTAATTATGTTATTTAAATCGTTAAAATTTCTGGATCGTTATACTCTCCCCCACTCAAAACTTTTCATCCCCGAAAAGGAATGAGATAGGATAATAGGAAAACAGAAAGGAAAAATAGATTTGAAATACAAAATACTAGATATAACATCAACTCAAAACCAAATAAATTTACCTTTTATTTACAACATTTCTATTAAGCAAGAATTTAGTTTGAACTTTTTATTACTTAAGTTTTCACTTCTATAACGTTCAATTACATATTCATAATACATTTTAGCTTTTTGAATATTTCAGGTAAGTTATATATATATATATATATATATATATATATATATATATTTTAAAACGCGATTAAGTATTGCAAATAAATTTTATCTTAACTCAACTGTTTCAAGTTGTATAAAATCCAATTCTCATTTTAAGCACTTTAATTATTCAAAATTTTGCTTCATTTCAAGAATTGAAAAACATCACTTAATATTAAACTTAAGAGCTAAATACCGGTTTCACTTCAATCCATATTTCGAAATAAAAATATACATACATATACGTACATACATACGTGCATACATACATACATACATACATACATACATACACACACACACACACACATATATATATATATATATATATTGTGCATCAAATCATACTCAAGAAATTTAAATCAGATCCATTTTGGAAAAAAAGTGTAGCAAAGCTACTAATTGGTCCCTCCATATTGAGACTCGAAAATGAAATTCGATGATGCTGCAGTCATCATTGAAATTATTTTCCAGCAACAAAAGAAGAGAGTACTGACTTACATATTGTTTAAAATAATTCTATGGAACCAATCTCCATTCGCAAATGCTTTCAAAAATATATTTTCCAAAACTTTGTAAACCAAAGTTTGAAAAGCAGCAGAAATTTAATCCTCAAATCCTAAATTTTAAACTCATTACATTTGAAACTCATATTTTAAACCATATTACAAAATTTCATCTCCTTATAACATACAACGATAGTTAATGGTTTACAATTAATGATAAACTAGTATTATTATTTCTAATGACCAATTCATTTAACTATTTAATATCAAAAAATTATACCTTTATGTATAAAATATAATCATATAAAAAATTATTTCATTTACCAATTTTGAAAACAATCTTGCGTCAATTTGCTCTGTTCAAGTGTTATGGAATACCTATCGATAGCATTAGCTAGGCGAATCAGTCGAAACCCAAAATCAAACTTAACAACTAAAACAACACAATATAAAACATTTTTATATCAATACAGATAAGATCTCTCGAAGGATGAATCATAGGGATAGAGATTCAAGTTTAGAGGGGCCTTAATCAAAGAGAATTCAAATCAAGAAGATAGGCTCGAAAAGAAGATAGTTAAATTACAAAAGTGGAAAGGTGGATTGACTTATATTAACCGTGACGACCTTAATCGGATCAAACGAGACTTTGAAAAATAGAGAATACCATCAACGATAACCAGGACAAACTGTTGATAACATCGCACAAAATGCGATTCATGAGATCGACAAAGAAGGCACGAGCATTGGTAAATCCAAAGGGCATGACTAACCATTCATAGAAGTTATTCCCTGTTTGGAAGGCGGTCTTGGGAACGCTCCCCTCAGCTAAACAAAACTGGTGAAAATCGATAGCAATATCGAGCTCTAGGAATAAGATCGATGCTGAATTCAATTTCCCACTGGGGAGGAAAGGAAGTGTTTAACCAAACGTTAGGATAATCCCTAAATATTGAGTGGGCTCAGGATCACTAGGTTGAGAATCAATCGAGAAGATAAAATTGCCTTTAAAATTCTGAGGCAATCTACATTCTATCACAAGAAAATTACCCTGGTCTTGTACTAGAGAAACGACTCGGGCTTAGCAAGAAATAACAGCATCAAAATCGAGGACATAGAAATTTCATGTGAATCAGCACCTTTTGTAAAGGAGTTTCACCCGTTTACAAATCAACTATTGTTGGCGGGACCACCGAGAGGATTAGTCAGACATAAGGTGAAGTCGCTAATTGAGGTAGCCAGATGTGCTCAAATTTACTACAGAGATCGACAGAAATAGAGCTTTGGGATGCTCCTGTATCAAGAAGAACACGAATGGGAATGAAAAAAATGGATTTCAGAACAAAGGTAAAGTTCCAAAATTCAAAAGAAATCCTAATCTAAGAGGATCCTAACCAAGAATTCAAAGCTCGAATGAATGTAGTTTTATGACTAATTCTACTCATTCTAGGGCATGCTACCCTATCACTTATGAGTTTTTACTCCATATACTAAGTTCTCCTAAACCAGAGCTCTGAACCAACTGTAACAACCCGCTATTTCGTGCCACTCAAATCGAAAATCATCCACTCATGTCAGACTTGAATTGCTTAAAACAACAGATTGTTAATTTATATTTGACAAAACTTAGAATATATAGTAAATAAATCAACCACAGAATCACAAGCATAATATAACAATAAGCAGCGAAAATAGATAAATAATAGTTCGTGAATCTACTATAGAACATCAGAGTCTGAAATAAGTACAATAGAAATCTGAAATACAAAGTAGTCTCAAACGTAAAAGTAACAAACAAGATTGAACAGAAATAACTGGAAATAGCCGAAAGCTGAACAAATAAACGACAGAACTTCAATAAAAGCTCCAAGCGCCAAGGTGAGTCTCAAATGCTGTGACACTCAGTCTAAACTGAGCATAAAGCAAAACAAAAAACACTACATAGAATACTTATACCGGTTAATTCAACTAAAGTGAAATGTCAACTGAAATACAAAATAACTTAAAGGATGTTTGGGATTCCCATCCTTTAAGGACCTATTAAACTACCTACATACATAGTACAATATGCTACATAGATAATGTCTATAGTAAAGTAAACTATTAAAATAGTGTTAATGTGTTACCCATATCGCCCTTAACACATTTTATATAAATGTCATAGTCTATACAGTACTGTAACTTCACCAAACCGGTGGGATATCAGGTAGCACTCCATAGGTACGACACAAACCAAACTCGTAGAAGGCACGTTAGGCATGTGACAAGGCACGCGAGGCAATGCTGGGGTAGGATTCTACTATTTGCACTCCCGAACTGGTGGTAACGCGTAGCAGCTACTATCGCCCACCTCGAGACACACTACCACATTTAAAGGTGCACCCAATCAAATCACAAAGTAAGAGAATGGTATCGAAGAAGCACGCTAGATTGAAGGTGCGACCTCACTTGGCCCGGTATAACTCCTGTTTTAGCCGCATCAAGATGACTCGTGGGAGTCAGGGCTGCGTGAATACCTCATACAGAATCGTCGCCAAACCATCCTACTTCGTTCTGGAATCTCCACCACGTACACAGTTGTTAGTGATTTTCTTTATTGGTAGGGAGTATGACAATATCTGATCTCGGTCTCTTTAACAACCAAACGCTTATTTCACACCATGGTCATTTCGTAAAATCACTTTCATCACCATTTCAAATAGTTCATATTTCATATCAAAATACCATGTTGACTTTCGAAATCATTATTCACTTTCGAAATCATATTCACTTTTGAAATCATATTTATTTCCAAAAGCATAACAATAAAATAGGTTGAACCATCATATCAAAATACTCGCGTTTAAATCCATTAAATCTAAATCATAACAGTACCAACTTAAACAGATTAAGTATTGAAAATAGTTTATATACATTAAAATAGTTATAAATTATAAATAGTTTATATATTTAAAAATAGGTTATTGGTTAAAATAGTGTATATATTAAAATAGTATATATATTGAATCATATATATCGAAAATACTTTCAAGTTAGAATTTTTTCTTCCAATTTCCCAAATCAATTCAAATCAGCTTTAATTCCAAAATTAAATTTAAATTAGCCTCAGTTCAACATTCTCACTCAAAATGTTAAAGATTAAATTCAAATTCTCATTAAAACCATTTTTAAATTATACAATTTGAAATCCAGATTTGAACTATAAATTTAGACCAATTTAAATTCAATAGCTTCCAAAATTTTAAATATTCAAACATTTACAATAACTCAATTTGATAAATTTCATTATATTGAAAAATTCAATTTTACTTCTATTTAAATTTGAAAATATTCACTTAATCATTTTTAATAACATTTAAATAAAATCTCATATTACAAGTTTAAATCAAAATTACATATTAAAATTCAATTTTATTTAAATTTGAAAAAATTCATTTAATCACCTTTGGTCAAAAATCAAGTTATCAAGTTATAAAAATCATTTAAACCTCAAAGTCAATAAATTCAAATCAATTTTATTTAAATACAATTCTTAAACAAATAAAATTTCAAATCAATTTCAATTTATCTTCCCAACCTTAACTTATTAAAGCTAATACAAAATCTATTTTTAAAATATAAATAAAAATTGTAATAAATACTAAAACATATTATATGTTAGTTAAATTAAATTCTTATATAATTTTATTATATTAAATTTTATTAAATTAAAATCGTATTACTATTAAAACTATTTAAATCTTATTTTATATATTTAAAAAAATAATAAAGTCATATGTAAAATTTTATAATTTACATTTAAACCTAACTTATAATTTAAAATTTCCAAAACATAAAATTTAAAAATCTAAATTTTTACATATTAAAATATAATCTATATATTATATTTTAAAAATCATATTTTAATAAAATCCATGTATTTCCTTTCATAACTTTTGAAATCTTTTTTTTCAAAAATGGACCAACGGCGTCCATATATAATTTTCTATCCTATGGCCAAGTGAAACAGATATTTATCATTTCAATCCACAATAATTTAATTTTACGGGTATAACATTTCAACCCGCAATCCCAAAATTTAAATAAAATCAATAAAACCGCTTGGGTTTATTATTTGAATCCATAACGATTTTCCGCAATCTATAATATAGTTCGGGTATGTATCATTTCAACCCATAGGGAATTCCTAACTAATAGGAAACTTACAGTGTGATATCAATAGAATATTAATATAAAATGACATAGCAAATCAATGACAAATATGATCATAATTAACCAAATATAATATATATACTAAATGTTATTGGTGTCAATACTGTCAATTAACATTGGTGAACTAATGCAAATAATAACAGATCATATCTAACAATTAAGTAACTAACAATTTAAATTTAATAACATATTTCAATCATCATTTCATGTGAACTAAATTTACTAAATATAAGTTTGTTAATCGTGAGTGATCTCTCAACTTTCGTGGCAAGAGAACAGTGATAGCGAAGAAGATGCACGGACACGTACACAGATACAGACACTCCACAACAACACTCATAAACCACTACAACAAGTTTGACAGCGACAAGCAAAGCATAGAATTTGATAAAAATCAAATATGTATATGTATAATATTCCCTTTTCCTTTTTAAAACAATATTTAATTTAAAAAGCATATTTAAAAATCTTGATATATATATATATATATATATTTTAAAACCTATGTCAAAATAAAATCTTTATATATTATGTTTCGAAACCAGTATTCTTAAAAAAAATCAAATAAAAATCAAATATCTATATTTTATATTTTGGTTTTCAATATTTCTTCAAATCAATATTCTTTTCTATATATATGTAAGCTACTCAAAAATCATATCTACAGACTATCCATATATAGAATTATATATATATATATAAACTATTCAAAAATCATTTATGCTGACCATGTATATGTATATGCGAACAAATATATGCAGGCTTTCAAAATTTTATATCTACAGACTCATATATGTATTCTTTAAATTTAGAATATAAGCTGATAGGAGATGTTAAACTCGAATGCAAATTTATTTTCAAATTATATACACTAAAATGTATGCTATGTTAAAAATGGAATGCTAATAGGAAAGCAAGGCAGGCTGTTATGGATATCATGGAATGCATGAACGGTAGAGGTTGTTAGCGGTTTTGGCTGCTGTCTCAACTCTAGGTGGCTGTGATAGGAAGCTTGTTCGGTTAGAGAAGAAGTGGCGTTTGGTGGAAGGGTCTGAGGAAGATTGATGAGGCATGCTAATGTTCTTAAAAAATTATACGGAGGAGGAGGTAGACTGAAGCAGGGTGATGCGGCTGCTGCTATGGGCGAGGGTCGGAGCACATGAATGGAGAGGGGATGCTGGAAAATGAGAGTCTAAGGAGAGGGAACAGGAAAGTGGGTGGCGCTCGACGATCCTAGAGGGAGGTAGAGAAGTTGTTGCATTATACGGTTATCGGGCCTGGAAAACAAGGGAGGAGGCTCGGATGGGCTCGTAGAAGATGGTGGTGAGGGTTGATGGTGTGTGCTGTGAAGGTAGGCTGTGGTCTATGGCCATTTGTGGATGCTGCAGATCCAGGTGGAGAGAGGGAGGCCGCACGTATGGAAGGAGAAAGAAAAGTGGCGGAGATAGGTGGATGGTTGGTCGACAGGGAAGAGGAGCAAGGAATGGGAGAGTGGCGGTTGTCGAGGAGGGGCCGCTGGTGTGTGGACGTGCAAGGCGGAAGAGGTTTCGGCAACAAATATAAAGGAGCATCAGGTAAACAAGAAACGAAAGAAGGCAGAGATTATATTTTTTTCTTTCTTTTCTTTGCAAATGAATATAACGAAATCAAAAGGAAGATAGAGAGAGAACAAACTAGGGAAATGAAATAGTAAATATTGATTTAGCAATAGGAATAAAGAAAGTACATTAAATTCTGGGAATACAAAAGGCTTAATGGACATTGGTTTTCAACCAATGGAGAACCAAAGGACACAGAAAAAACCAAAAGCATAAAATGGGTACCGATACGGCTCACCATTCTGCAGAATTTGCCTCCTACCGAATGTCGAAACACATAAATGAATATACCGCGAAGATCAGTACGATGAGACCAATAGAATGGTACACAGATATGAGCGATACGATCATCATATCAAAAGTCGATATTCGCTGCTAAAACTACTGCTAAAATGTCGAAAATAAGATAAATTGGGCTAGAGCAATCGAAATTTGGTGAGACGAAATATGACGTCTCATTCAGAAAATGTTAAACATTTTTATTATGTAAAAATTTTCAGATTTCGAAAATATTTAATTATCATTGAATTAAGTGATTTGAATTTTAAATTGAAATTTCACAACAGAATAAAATTTCATATTTTGAAATGAAAATCTGCCAGTTGCTGTGCTTCAATATATGCATACCAAATATCAAATTTTATTTCTAAAATTTTATTATATATTTTCAAGAAATTTTTAGTAAATTACGTTATTTAAAATGGTTAAAATTTCTGGGTCGTTACATTGCCCGCGAAGCAAATTCGTATATTTTAATTGTTGTACTGAAACCCTACTTGCTTCGACACAAACCACTCATTGCTTCGTCCAAAACCGCTCGTCCCTTCCTCCATTTTGCATCTGCAATGCATCGAGCCTTTTCCGCAATCACTCGTCTCCTCTCCACTTATAGCTTCTCCATACGGGGACCTTTCACATAGCGCTCCCCTAGCCTGCAACCCGGCCCCACCAGAAACTCGCCTCTTCCATGAACGAGATGGCACAGTCATCGGCCATTACCATCCTCCATGGCCTCGATTTTCCCCACGCCTACCGGTAGCTCCCCGCCTTGTCTACCCCTCGGGTTACACAACAGCCATTCCCTCCCTTTTTCCCCGCCAACCAACTTTCCACCCATGCTCCGCCGATTCCACTCCAACTCACCTGGCCCACATAATCCATGAATCCACCCACCGGCCAGTCGAAGCCACCCAGGCTTTCGATCAGACCCTCCACCTCCCATCTTTCCCTTTCACCAAATTCTTCCACCAACCTTTTTCCATTGCCACCCTCCATTCTCCTCCATGCCGCAACCCACCTCCACAGCCGAAGGCCATACCCCTATTGTCCTTTCCACCGACCACACCAACTCCTTCCCTTTTTCCCTATCCCGCCACCTAACACAGCAGATCCAGCACCTCGTGGAGTCTGTTCCACATTGACCCGAGCACCACCACCCCTCAACCTGTGACGTCAGCAGCCTGCCATCGCCTTGAACCCTATCCTCCTTAGCCATGGCAACGCTCTCTGCCTTCGCTTTCTGTCACCGCATGCATATATTTGGTACAGTATATACATTTGTTTTGCATGCAGATGTTATAGCTTGATTACATATATTTGTTTATAAGTATAGTTGCATATAATTGTTTAAGCATGTATGTGTACGTATATGGTTTTAATACTGATTTTTATAATATAGATATATTGATTTATATATATACATGTTTATTAAATGTGATACTTTGAAATGTATACGTATATACTATGGTATGTTTAAAGAAGTTTATATATAGCTTTTTGTAAGAATTTATATTATTATTTTCAAAACAGATTTTGCAACAAATTGTATATAAGTAATAATATGTATAAATATTTATTTGAAGTCATGTTATAAATTTTGTAATAATTCTATATATATACAAGTACTTAGGCACGTGCGATGCACGTGTGTAAGAGGAAATTGCATTAAAAAATAATGTTTGTAAAGCTTTTTTTAAGAAATGACTTTGACATGTACGTAATGTTGAATCAATTTTTTTGTGCGTATATGTGCACAAATCAATTCCTTTATAAATAACAAATATTGAATCTCTTCTATTTTGTTAATATATTGAAATATGTGCAAAATAATGTAAGAATACAACTTTAACAATATGTTTGCAGGTACAAATTATAATTTACATTGCAAAAAAAACAGTGCGACTGCGAAGAGCATATCCAAGCAAGCAGTTTAAAATACATACAATGTTTGGTGTAATGACGTTCAAAAAATTAATACCACTAGACAGTTTTAGTTCATAAAATATATATGAAAATGGTGACATTATAATTGAACGATCATTTTATAGATAGGAAAAAAAACTATGTTGAGAAAAGTGAAAAAAAATATTTGCTTTCCTGGCAGTGAATTTTTTTGTATCATGGTTGATGGTTGTAGCAATGCAGTAAGAAGTATAAATATTGCCAAAAAGGTCAAACTTTCTACTTGCATAGTCTGCCTCTGCGAGGTGTTGTACATAGAGATAGCACTATTTTGAAAGGCATATAGCAATCTTTGTACCAACATTCAACAATCGTGTGGATGAAACTTCAAACTTCAAAATGGAAGCATCAAACTGCATTGATGTATAAAGCACAGTTAAACGAAGAGTAACTTAAAGATGTTTAAAGTTTTTAAAATGCAAAGGGAAAAGTGGTACAATATTAAACCATATTTATGAAGAAAGTAAATTTTTTTGTGTAAAGTCACAGAAATTTTGTGTTACTATAGTTGTAAAAAAATGTATATCATAGTTGCAGCAATGAATATTAAGCAAACAAAAACTGTATATAATGTAAAAATGTATATACTTATTAAGTGTAGATCGCATAATTTGCACATGAAGTATAAATGTATATAACATAATTACTCACACCAATAAATGAAACACATAGAAAACAGAGTGTGATGCTGTGTGATATTTGATGATTAAGTTGAACTAAAATTAGTTTTGACCCCAAGTATCATTGGTAAATCATATATCCTGCGTTGGTATGTGTTAATGAACAAAATGAGCACAACTGGTGGTGCAAATAAATGTATCACGATCTGCATCATTGGAATAATTTAAAAAATTAAATAAAATTTGATAAATAAAGTTACTTTTAAGTTGTGCAATGTATAAAAAAACATATTTTGTCCTCCTTTTTTGAGCTTGAGATCAGCATCTACAAATAACTTTTAGATGATGGAGTAAAAATGTTTCTGAATGCCAAATGGTGTCAGGTTTTAAAAAATATAAATAGTATTCTTAAAAATATAATAATAGTCAACATATATAAAAATTAACTAAAGGTGATAATGGTACGATGATTGATTCATATTTTGATTACATGTGAGTAGAACATCTTTGTAAATATGTGAGTACAAATAAGGTGTCCACAGGTTGTCAACTGACAAATCATAGGAAAATTTTGAATAAATGTTGGACAATAAAAGTAGATTAAATGTGGGGGAATTCCCAAAAAATATTGTGTAGTATAAGAAGATGAACTAAGCGGCAGAAGTGGAAGAATATGGATTAAATTTAAAGGAAAACTACAAACAATTTGAAAGAAGAATTGGTCGATGAGCATCTTGTTAATTGTGGAATAGAAGGGCTAAATATTCATTGCATAGTTAGTGATATAATGCCAGAAAAAAGGCCTGACACATTTAATTATTGAAAGAATTTGAAAGAATAAAATAAGGACATTAATGGTGTAAACATCTTTTAGCATATATTTATAAGCCTGAGCAGAACATTGAGATATCAATTGTCACGACACGAAATCCCGCATTCAAAAATCGACATTCAATACCTTAATTGTATTTGCCGGAGATTCAAAACATCGGACTCCAGTTCGGTGGAGCTTGTAACAGCATTAGATGATACAACACAACGGAAACAAAATGAATTTTCATCGATCACAACCTTTATACAACATGGATACAACATCACTACAACAATTGATCACCATCATCAGAGTAGAATGTATACGATACACAACAAAATATAACGCCACAGCGGAAAAGACAACATAACAATTGAATAACACCAACAGAGCTTCCAAAAAGAGAGAGAGCGAGAATCCAACATAAGCACCTTCAATCCAAACATCAAAGCTCCAAAGACTACCAACCCAAAAGCTTCCAAAATCAAACAGCTTTCAAAACAAAGACTCCAAAAGACTTCTAGATCTAAATCTGAACTAGCTCCAGAACACAGATAACCTAACTCTAGGCCGCCCATGTGGAAAATTATGGACACCCAGAGTTTAGGAAGGGAACAATAAAGTCCATTTCAGTCATGAGACTGGTATGAGTAAAAAAAACAGTTGTTTGAACCAAAAAAATTTGTATAAAGAAATCCGTTATGCTTTTTGGAAAATGAAACAACCATAAGGCCTCCCGGCACACAAACAATGCAATCTCACACTTGGGGGAGATTTCTCCTTGTGATAGTCACACATGCTTGATACATGATAATCCTTTTTGATATTATTATTAGTGCATAGTGTGAAAAACCTTTCGAAAGTATAATATTAATCTTAGCCAGCATAGGTACCAATATACTATGCCTACTGCTTTCACTGAGAAGAACTAGCGCCCGCTATATCGGATAGAAGTTTGGATTTGGGAGACAATGGCTAGGCTAAATAGTAGAAGGCAAAGTGCTGAGAGAAGCCAACCAGAAGGAAGTCAGCAAGCATCCTCCGGAGCTGAGGAAGGACCGGCTTCGATCTACATAACCCGGGACGAAATGGAAGCCATAACAAATTCACTGCAAGAGAGGTTGTTGAAGAGTCAACAGGAGATGATGCAGACTTTCTTGGAGAAAATGAGAGCTGCAGGGACCCAGAACTTAGGAACGTCTACAGCGGTGGTGGATGCAGGACAAGGAGCTAGGGTTATGGAACCCAATGGAGGACAGGATGCAGAGCCATAGGGCAATCGACAGGGGCTTGGGGGCAGGCCCGCAGGATCCAACACAGGAGGACCTTTGGAAGGAGTTCAACAGGCTAGAACCGACGTTGCTGCTAGCGAGCCACATGGAGAGTATGTACCGGAATTCCCTCGGGGGCAACCCCCGACAGACAACGCTGGATTGGTAGATATAATCAGGAAGACTGTGCGAGGTGGTTTGACCAGCGGGGACTTGGAAGGGGTAAACAGGAGTCCGTTCGCTCGGGAAATAAGGATGGATCAGAATCCACCTAAGTTCAAGCTACCTAGCGTGGAGGTATACGATGGCAAGGCAGACCCTACGGATCACCTGATGAGGTACACCAGACACATGGAGGTGCTGGGGGCATCGGAGGAAGTGATGGCTCGATGCTTCCCTTTGTACTTAACGGACTTAGCTGCGATGTGGTTTAGGCAGCTGGGAGAAGGATCTATCAGGACTTGGAGGGAATTGGTGGAAAGGTTTTTGGGACAGTTTCGAGTTCCTGTCAAGAGACCGAAGAACGTGATGACATTAACATCGGTGAAGCAAAGGATCGATGAATCGCTTAGAGCCTTTCTAACTCGATTCAGTGCCGCAGTTGCTTCGGTGGATCGGCCCGATCCATCGATGGTTTTAATGGCAGCAGTATCAGGAGTCAGGGAGAACTCGGATTTCAAGGTATCTCTGATACGAGATCCCCCACGGGATCACGACGAATTCTTTCACGAGGCAGAAAGGTTCCTTCGGCAAGAAGATGCGAGTACGGATTTAAAGTTAAAAAAGGTTAATGCAATTGAGGTTGGAGGACCATCCAGCAAAGGTTTGGATAAAGACAAAGGAAAAAGGAAGTTGGACGATGATTCTAGAAATGCTAGGAAGCAATGGAAGGATCCAAAGTTTCCCACATACACAGGATTGAACGAGACGCTGGAGCGGATATACCTGGATACTCGAAATCGCCTTCCCTACCGGAGGCCGGCTAGGAGAGAACCAACAGAAAGGGAAAGAACATCAGGAAGGCACTGTCTCTTCCATGATTTGGATGGACACGACACCAACAGCTGCAGGTACCTAAAGGACATAATTGAGGAGCATGTAAGGAATGGACAGCTGCCACAATATGTTGGACCTCGGAATGCAACGGCGGGGCAGGAGCAACCGCCGCCTACCTCAAGCTACGATGGCGGGAGGCCCAGGAATGATGGTCGGTTGATCATCCATTGACCAGGTTATTATGAAATAAGTAGCGAACTATTGGCAAGCAACCAAGTCATTTACACATGTACGGGGACGGAGATAGCCCCTAGGCATGCTCTGAATGATGATAAACTGCAATGCTAATGTTTGTGAAACTTATCTTTTGCTTTTGGATTGAACACTGCTTTTGTTTTTGGTTTTCGGTTTTGGAGCTTGGATTGAGCTCCTGGTTTTTCTTGCTTTTTGATTTGGATTTTCCTTTGAATGATTGTTTTCGGTTTTGGATGCTGGTTTGGATTTCTGGTTTTCTGGCTTTGATTTGGATTTTGGATGTGGATTTTGTATTTGATTTCGATTGGATTTTTATCTGATTTTTGATAAACGGTCGTCAGGTATGGATTATGCCTGGCAAGGGGTGAGTCGCTTCGCCCGAACATGGTAAATTGACTCATTCAGGTCGTCGAGTATGGACTATGCTCGGCAAGGGTCCGGAGTGACCAGGATTCGGCCTAGGACTTAGGCCCTTAATTATCAATTGTTATTTTCAGGTCGTTGAGTATGGACTATGCTCCACAAGGGTCCGGAGAGACCAGGATTCGACTTAGGACATAAGCCATGGCATTCCACAGCATCCAGGGACACTGGACCAAGGTCGTCAAGTGTGGATTACGCTTGGCAAGAACCCGGAGAGGTTAACACAGCGTCCAGGGACATTGGACCAAGGTCGTCAAGTGTGGATTACGCTTGGCAAGAACCCGGAGAGGTTAGCTCAACGTCCAGGGACACTGGACCAAGGTCGTCAAGTATAGATTGCGCTTAGCAAGAACCCGGAGAGGCTAGCTCAACATCCAGGGACACTGGACCAAGGTCGTCAAGTATAGATTGCGCTTGGCAAGAACCCGGAGAGGCTAGCTTAACATCCAGGGAGACTGGATCACGGCCGTTAGGTGTAGATTGCGCTTGGCAGGAGCCCGGAGAGATCCTGGATTCGGTTATTGGCTATTGGATAAGAACGGTTTGGGGCTTGGTTGTCGAGTTCGGATGGACATGGAATTGGCTCTAGCTTTGGTTATTGGGTTTGGAACTGCATATGGACTCGGAGTAGTCAAGGATGATATTCTCTGGCAATATGGTTATGACTTTGGATAATGGATTCGGAACTATTCAAAACACGCCTTATTATCACAAGGCATGTCTTGGGGGGCAAAGTGTTATCCCATTTTTGGTCAAAACTGGAATATCAATGTTGTGTGCGTTTCCACCACGACCGGAACAAGAAGAAGCAAGCAAGCGTATATAAGTCTGGGATTTCACTCATGATTCAAGTACAAAGGTTCATTCGGTAAAACAAGGCAAGAGTTTGTTCGACACTACACTCCCCGAGTTCATCCGGTAATAAGCGTCATCTGGTACTTAAAACCCCTCGCTTTCGTCCGGTAGTTCAAGTGTATGAGTTCGTTCGGTATTCGAACTCCCCATGGCTCATTCGGCATTCTCAAATATGAAGGCTCATTCGGCATTCCCAACACAAGGGATCATTCGGCATTCTCAGTATAGGATCCATTCGGTAGTACCGAGACCGAACCAACTCCACTTCCCTTCCTACCGAATCAACTACAACCGAAGCTCCATCTTTCACCACCCACTACCGGTCCAACATCTCCACAAACCAATGCCGAACCGAGCCCCACAGAATCAAGCACCGGACCACCCTCATCGGATGGCTTCCCACCGATCCAAGCCTCACAGAATCAAGCACCGGACCAACCATCACCGGATGTCTCCGTACCGAACCAGAGCATGCCGAACCAAAGTTGCCGGTCCAGATTGCATCAGCTCAGGTCCACCAGCAGCTATAAACATCCTAGACCCCTGCCACCAACCTCACTCTATAAATAGAGGGGCAGGGGCACAATAATGGCAGACAAGTTTGAGAGCTCAAGCACGGATAGAACTTTCAAACAACATTCATATACGTGTATACAAAGCTTTGTACTTGTAATCTGAAGAGAAAAAGGAGAATACCATATAAAGTGGACGTAGGCACGTTCTGGCCGAACCACTATAAATCTATGTGTCTTTTACAGTTTAGTTCCTTCTTTTTACATATTTGCATAAATCACCCAAATCACTAAGAACAACATATAATCAACTAAATCGTACGACTTTGAGGTGTTTGCCCATTTTTTGCGCAAACACCTACTAAGCTACCATTTAAGAATGGCAGGTTAATACAACTGAAATCGTAAAGGCCTCGTATTGAGTGATTGGATTTACAACAATGGCCAGGCTAAGGAAGTTCCTTTCCGAATGGGTACGCCTTTGGAAGGACGCCCTGAGAACTTAACCAACTCTCTGCCAACACAAGGCTAGGTTACCTCTGTAACTAGATAACTATGACACGAGTAAGCCATCCCCCGGTCGTAACCGACCTTTATCCGGGGCCCCAACAACAACCAACAACCACATAAGTTAAGTTTTTGGGCTCCCTACCATGATACCAATTTTTATGAAGAAGGAAATGCACATACCCTAAGCGGCGCTACTCCTGTAACCTTGCCGCATCCTTCCTCTTTCAACCATTTCCGGGGTTTAAGGTTCGATGAAATCTCGTCCCACAAAGCTACGCTTTTCACAAAAGCCATGCTTCAATCAACAAATGATCAACACTTTGTATGCCACACTACCAAGTTGAGAATATATCATTAATGACCATCAACTACATAACCTCTGAGCTCGTACGTCTCAGAGAAGTGTTAAGCAAAGAGAATAAATTCTCTGCCACCAAACAGAAATGCATTTGATAAAAATCAGCTTTACATCTCAAAGTGTAATGTCAGACATACAACCACATAAGTCCATCCTAGGTCTGAATGGAACCGAAGGCCCTTCGTGGAATAAAGGCAGAAGCCCTTGCAAATTCAGGCATCCACCATCCCGACCGGACTCCCCATCACATACGGAGATCTCTATACCGGAGCAACTAAGTGCAGAGACAATCGATAGGTAATCATTTTGTTCTCGAAAATACCCAGTGTTCAACCACCGTCTTCAAATGCATTCCCATTTCATCGTAAAATTATTTGGAATGGGTTTTATGACTTAATGTCCTCTCCCAGCTCAACAGAATAATGAGCGCTTAGTTTAAAAACACATGGATACACAAGTCGCAGCAAATTTCCATTATAATCTTTTAAACAAAAGATTCACCCTTAAGATTCGATGTTGGTTTAGGATAACCATTTTGAAATCTGACTCCCTGTCGCATTAAAATTCAAATGCCGTTTTACTAGCCAAGTTGTTTTCACATTCACATGCAATATATCACAGATGTCACAACTTAAAGCAAAGAAATTCATATCATAAATTATCACAATTACATATAAGAGATATCAACCAATCCAAGGTACTCTATAATAATCCAATCATTTATAAGCAAGATTAATTAATCGTGTGATTATAATTAATTAATCACATAATTACTTTCATTAATTATCCTTAATTAATGATTAACTATCCTTAACATTAATTAATTAAATCTTAATTACTTTCATAAATCAATTATTCCTTAATTAATTACATTAATCAATTAATTCTTAATTATAAATTAATTAATCTTTAATTAATAATTAATTGGCCTTTAATTAATTATCCTTTAATTAATTATCCTTTAATTATGAATTAATTATATTTTATTTATTTAATGATAAATCATTTATCATAATTAATCATTTAATTATCATTAGAATCTTTAATTAATAAACCTTGTAATTAATCATCATTAATACATATTAACTTAAGATATCTAAGTTAATTAATAATTAGAAAACATTCCTTCTTAATTAACTTTTTAATCACACAATTAAATTCATTTTAATCAACTAACGAATTAATTTGTGAATAATGTCACATAATTAAATAAATTAAACTTACTTTAAAATAATTTACTTAAAACCTTTACTAATCCCAAACTTAAACCAAAGCAATTATTTAAAATCATGAGATAAAAATGTTTCAAATTTGAATTTGTGTTAAAAGTTTAAAAACTGAGACAACACGTACCCAAGATTAACTTGAGTGTCGCCCCGAGCTAAAACCAAATTTCCTGAGTCATTCCTGAGCCACCCCTTTTTCCCTTTGTTTTTAATTTAAATTTTTAAAACCTTGTTAAACATGATAACCCACACCAATTTACCCAAGCATTTACTCGAGCCGGCAACACAATTTCCCGTGGTCGACTTTGAGTGCATCCCTTCTTCCCAAACCCACCAGTACAAAATCAACCCAGTTACATGTGCACGTGCAAAGATATTCTGGCCACCTCTGGTCGATGCTGAGACCATCAACCAGACGTCGACAACCTCCCCTAAGTCTCCGACTGCCCAGAAACCTAAAACTATGATGAACTCGCCATCGAGCTACTCGACCCAAACTGGAATAAAAACTTGATAATCAATCTTCCTCATGTCAATGACTCAGACCACCAGAAGCCATGCAACTTCGTCCAGAGCTCCTCTGATAAACCACGCACCGATCCCACTCACCTCGGTCAAGTTAGATACAACGTCGACACTGCAGTTAATCGAATTTTGACCTTATCTAAAACTTAGGATTAAACCCTAAATAAAAGTCGCACCGCCGCCTCGGTGAATTATAAATTCACCGAGCATTTTTCTGATGATCCCCGACCACCAAGCATGCTTGAGCTTCGATCACGAGATTTATCATTACTCCGATCACCAAAATTTTCCAATAAACTCAAAACCGTTCATCCTCGAATTTCTCAATCAATACGACACTAAAAATCTTGATTCTATTTTTAAGATTAATGTTTTATGAAGACGAACAGGTTGATGTAGGTGAATCCAAAAATTATGATACTCGAATTTAGACATGGTTTTGAATTTCACTATTTAACTTCTTCCCAGACAAAATTATCTTCATATTTAACTTAAATTATAATTTTAAAACTAATATCTAGTTATTTTTAACATATCTTGTTTATACATTTAAGTCTAAAAAGGATTAGAGGAGAAGGGATTTAATTTTGAAATTATTTTAAGCTTTGTAAATTTGGAATAGAGCATGTGTACAGACATGCACACCTCATTTTCATGTATATATATACATGCAAACATAAATTTACAATCCACACTTCAAACATCATTCACAACAACAAGTTTTAGTTCGGATCTTAAGAGGGTTTACTTACCTGTAACTTGAAAATAGAGAGTAGAGCAAAGGCTGGAAGTTGTTTAAATTTGAAAAACTGGGATTTGTTTTTGATCTGCTTGATATTTGACCTTGAAGCTGATCTTCAACTTGCTTTTGTTTTGAATCTAGAATGCTTGATGTTTGTTGAGTTGAAATCTTGCTTGCTGTTTTGATTTGAATTGTTCTTGATTTTTTTTACTGGTTTGTTGAGTTCTAGGTTTGAGTTTGATTTTTTTGGTTTTGAAATAGTTTGTGTTTGTTTTTGAAAATTTGTTTTTTGGTTTTTAAAGTTTTGAACAGATAAAAGAAATGAGAAGGGAAGAGGTAGAGATATATATAGCTTTGTTTTTCTTTTTATTAATTATCTCAAAAATAAAAATAAGAGTGACACTTGTTAAATGGATGAATTAAAATCTTAACACTTGTTAATTCCTATGTTAAAATGGTTACACTTCTATTATGCATGATTGAATATTTTAAATAAATATTTATGTTGCATTTTCTTATTTTTATAAAGACATTTCCTTTATTTATTATTTCTTAATCTTAAAAGAAAATGATTTTGAAATTAATTATATACTAATAAAAATCACACATATATTATTTTTATAATCCTTTTATTTTTAAGACACTTTATTTTTGAATTTCAAATTCAAATTCAAATTACAATATATATATATATATATATATATATATATATAAAATCAAACGCTTATCTTATTTGTTTTGAAAAATTCAAATTAATTCACAATTAAATTTCAAAATTTTATATTACTTTCCAAATTAATTTTGGTTTGAAATTAGGATCGTTACAGATTCCCCCTTAAGAAAATTCCGTCCTTGAAATTTGAAAGAGAGAGAGTGAACAAAGAACAGATGAACACACAAAAAAGATAGACAAATGGTTTATCATATCAAGCCGAATATCCATTCTACATTTGGCTTACCAAATTAGAATATCATCAATAAATACGAGAACAACTTGTTCAACACTTTACGAAATATTCGGGTCATCAGGTCTACGAAATATGCAGGGGTATTAGTTAGTCCGAAGGGCATAACTAACCATTCGTAGAATATATCTGGACCCCAAAAAACAGACAAATGGATATAATCTTTCACAATTTTCAAACTGATGGAATCCTTGGGTTATATCCATCTTTCAAAAAAATCGATTTCATGGTGCTCGATTCGGGACAAAAGAAATTCTTGAACAATATGGATTCCAAACTCGGGTCGGAATACCCTAAAGTATACCTTAGCTTGTCCCTCTTCGAACTTGGATCCACATAAGAAATTACAAAAAAAATCCCAAGTTTGGTTTTGATTGAGATCGTTCGATTGGTACAATCTAATTTAGCTTCCTATTTCATTAACCAATTCATTCCAAGTATAATTTCAAATTCATTAAAGTCGAGAACAAAAAGGTTGATAGGAAACCGATGATGAGAATAAGAGACAGGAACCTTTCTACAACGTAGACAAAGATTTGCAGGGCCATCAACCAGATTCTTCACGCAAATGGGCTCATCAACAAATTCGGGTTCAAGTTTTAACCCGTCTACGGTCTGTTGGGAAATAAAGCTATTTGTGGCTCCAGTATCGAAAGAAACTCTAACAACTTTATCATAAATAAGACGGTTACCTTCTAAAACTCATTTCACTTTATCTACCTTTGAGGTCGAAGGGTCATCCTTGAATGCATACACCTTCGCTACTTGAGCGTGCTTCATTGCCGGGCATTCTTTAACTACATATCCTGGTTTATGATAACAATAGCATTCCCTGGCTCCCCGACTTGTCTTCATAGGTTGATCCTTCTTTCCTGGCTTCTTTGGCTTTTTGCAATCATTTGAGTAATGTCCCTTCTCCAAACAGTTGAAACAAGTAACATCCTTCGCCTGGTTCTCCTGCTTATTCTTCTTTTCTTTGCCTTGCCACGGTTTCTTTCCTCCGAACTTCCTCTTTTTCCAATTTGGATTGCTTCCACTTCCTTTCTTCTCTAGAACTTCTTGTTTATCCAAGGTAGCGTATCTATATCCCATATCTATCAAGTCAGAAAAAGATTCTTTCACATGGGCTGTGATTCTTTCATGAAACTTCTTGTTCATCCCTCTAATAAATCTTTCATTCTTCTTCGGAGGGGTGTTCACCAATTCGGGACCAAATTGAGATAGCACATTAAACTTGTTCAATTATTCTTCAAAAGATAAGCTCCCTTGCTTCAAATCAGTAAACTCTTGGTACATTCTGGAGATACCAATAGACAACATATAACGCTACTCGAACACACTTCCTTGAATTGATCCTAAGTAAATTCGTCCTCCGGCCCAGCCAACGTAATCATCTCCCACCATGCTAAAGCCTCTTCCTAGAGCTACAAAAAAGCTATCAACCTCATTTGATCATCTTCCAACTTCAATCCTTTTAAAATCCTTTCGCAGGATCGAATCCAGGCTTATGCTTCGATAATAATTTACTTGCCTTTGAATGACTTTCCCCTAAGTCTTGAGAAACTACGATATAAATCAGCCATCTACGGCTAAGGTTGGATAGGAATAGCTATTATTGCAGGGTCTTGACCAGTTGTAGTGGTACTTCCCCGTCCCCTTCCTCGTCCTCTTCTTCACTCATTCTCACTGTTTGTAAATAGTAAGAAAACTTGATTTAGGCATACAGATGAGATATCTTAGGGAATATCAACAGTTTAAAGAAAATAGACCAAGAAATTTTAGGTTTTCGGTCTCTCGGGTTATACTCATTCTAGGGTATTCTTCACCCTATCTCTAATGAGTCACCAAATGTGTTATACTCCAAAGCTAAACTTCTTACACAACCCTTAGCTCTGATACCACTTGTCACAACTCGAAATCTAGCGTTCAAAAATCGACATCCAATACCTCACTTGTATTCGAATGCCAGAGATTCAAACGTCAAACTCCAGTTCGGTGGAGCATATAACAACATTAGATGATACAACACAGTGGGAATAAAATGAATATTCAATGGTCACGACATTTATACAACATGGATACAACATCATTACAACAATTGATCAACATCATCAGAGTAGAATGTATATGATACACAACAAAATATAATGCCACAATGGAAAAGGCAACATAACAACTGAATAACACCAACAGAGCTTCCAAAAAGAGAGAGAGTCCAACATAAGCACCTTCAATCCAAACTGTCAAAGCTCTAAAAGATTCCCAACACAAAAGCTTCCAAAATCCAACAGCTTTCAAACCAAAGTCTCCAAAAGACTTCTAGATCCTAATCTGAACTAGCTCTAGAACATGGATAACCTGACTCTAGGATGCCCATATGGAAAATTATGGGCATCCAGAGTTTAGAAAGGGAACAATAAACTCTGGGTCAGTCATGTGACTGGTATGAGTAAACAAAACAGTTGTTTGAACAAAAACCAATATACAAAAAGCAATCCGTTATGCTTTTTTGAAAATGAAACTACCATAAGGCCTCCCAGCACACACACAATGCAATCGCACACTTGGAGGAGATTTCTCCTTATGATAGTCAAACATGCTTGATATGTGAAAATCCTTTTTGATAATATTATTAGTGCATAGTGTGAAAAACCTTTCTAAAGTATAATATTAATCTTAGCCAGCATAGGGACCATTATATTATGCCTACTATAGCTACCATTTAAGAATGGTAGGTTATAAAACTGAAATCGAAAAGGGATTGTATTGAGTGATTGGATTTCCAACGATGGCCAGGCTAAGGACCTTCCTTTCCGAATGGGTATGCCTCTATAGGGACGCCCCAAGAACCTAAACAACACTCTGCCAACGCAAGGCCGGGTTACCTCTTTAACTAGGTTACTACTGACACGAGTATGCCATCCCCAAGTATAACTGACCTTTATCCGGGGCCCCAATGACAACAACCAACAACTAAATAAGTTAAGTATCTGGGCTCCATACCATGATAGCACTTTTTATCCTGAAGGAAATGCACATACCCTAAGGGGAGCTACCCCGTAATCTTACCGCATCCTTTCTGTTTCGACCTTTTCTGAGGTATGAGGTTCGATGAAGTCTCATCCCACAAAGCTACGCTTTTCACAAAAGCCATGCTTCGATCAACAAATGGTCAGCACTTAGTATGCCACACTACCAAGTTGGGAATATATCACTAATATCCATCAACTACATAACCTCTGAGATAGTACTTCTCAGAGATGGATGTTAAGCTAAGATAATAAATTATCCACGACCAAACATAAATGTATTTGATAAAAATCAACTTTACATCTCAAATTGTAATGTCAACATACAACCATACAAGTCCATCCTAGGTCTGAATAGAACCGAAGGCGCTTCGTGCAATAAAGGAAGAAGCCCTTGCAAATCCGGGCATCCACAATCCCGACCGGACACCCCATCACATATGGAGATCTCTATAACGAAGCAACTCGGTGTAGGGACAATCAACAGTTTATCCTTTTGTAACAGCCCGCAAATCCGTACCCCTTAAGTCGACACTATTCTCCATCACTCAACTCAAGATGAACGGAAATACGAACCATTTGGGTTAAAGAAGAAAGAGGTAAGAAGAAGATAGAAAACAACATCATAATCTAACTATCGCAGCGGAATAAAATATATTAGATAATCATAAATCATTACACCGAAAACAAATACTATATCTATTTACACATACATCAACAGAGTGTACATAACACACAACTGGACAGTAATCATAATATCTCCTCACAATCTGAATACACAGCGGAATAATAACCAAGTACAGAAGTACGTATTGCCATTCAGCTCGTCTCCTTAGCTCCACCGCATCCTTTTCTGTATCCTTAATACTCGGTCTGACCCGAGCATTATAGTTAAATAACACCCGAGTCAGTCTAGAATACCAGCGTAAGAAATCACACTCAAATTGATTATTAAAGTTTCAAAATTCCTTTGAAAACAAAAGCATCTCGTTAGACCACGCCACAAATAAACATGTCGGGTTTTTACCTTACGATAGCCAAAACACTTTTTATAAATCCTTTGATATTATAATAGGGTCTATTTACAAATACTTATCAAAATAGCTGAAATTGTTACATCTATTGAATTCTAGCTACTAGCCACAATCGTGGGTAATACAAACAAAACTCGTAAAAGGCGCGTAGGGAGAATGGATTTTCGACTAATGACTAGGCAATGGGGTACCACCTGTCACGGTACCTGGTCTAGATCAGCATACCGAGGATCACTCTAGACCCCCTACAACACAAAACCAGGACTACCCCTTATTGGATAATCCTGAGTAAGATCACCCCACGGTTGGGATCAACAACCGCACCACTAAGCTGAAATAAAAGGGACATCTAGACAGGGATGACCTCCCCCTAAATAGGTGCTACCCACCTAGCCTTGTTGCATAACCCCTGATTTTCAGTCAATCTCGAAAAATGTGGCTTGAGGCTAAGCGTTAGCTTTAAGATCGTTTCACCTAGAATGTCCATCGTCCACCTAACGATGTTCCAAAAGCATTCATCCATACAAGTCCGTCCTGCTTTCGAACAGAATCGTAGGCACTACTCCTACTACATCCATTTTGGAATCATCCTCCAGATTAGTAGCGACTAGCCCTTGCACTTCACTGTTCCATCTTCGATTTCGTACTCGTCTTCCTCATGAAAACGTACAAACCGGATCGAAGTGGTTTTCGAGAAATTAATACCGATCCTGATCTCTTCGAAACGATCAGCGTATTGGCCAATATTGATAGTCGGTTATTTAACTATCAATTAACATTCACAACATCCATCAACATAAATAATTCCACCAAATTATTTATTAACCTCAAAATATCTTCACATGATATATTTCTATTTTCAACCCTTTGAAAACAGTTTCAAACCATACCATTCTCATAAAATAAATTTCAGAATATTTATTTCCACTGAAAACACCAAGTACAAAGCTTTAGTTTTTTAAAAATAATTTAAAACTCTTTATTATAAAATATCCTTTAAATCATTTAAAATAAAAGTTACTTTAATACTTATTCAAAATATATACTTTAATAATATTCAAAATGAAACTACTTCAATACTTTATTAAAAATATATACTATAGGAATATCTGTAAATGAGGTTACTTTATAAATATAAAACTAGGTTTTCTGTTTTTAAAACAAAATACTAAGTCACCTTAAATAATTACAACGATAATAGATTTGAAAATAATTACTTTAGAATTTAAACATTTAGAAACAATAAATTTTCTAAAACATGCTTTTTAAAAAAACATTAAAACTTTTAACTTATATTTAAAATTTATTTTGAAAACGTACTTGGCTATCCACGGAAATACGCTTCTTTTCACATCCTTTAAAAATAAATCACTATTTATTTTTAAACAAAATTTCCCATTCCTTTAATAAATTCCCATCGTGAATTTACTCTTCCAAATATCCACTGATATATTACTTCACTTTTATAAACCCGGTTTATAAATTTCGTAGTCACATTCTCCTTTAAAATTCCAATTTCAAATACTTAAATCAATTTCCAAATTGATTTCCAATTTACTCCATTTTGAAATAAATGCCTTCCTTATCTATTTCAATAAATTTAAAGCATGAATTTTTTTAAAATAAATTCTTTATTCCTTTAAATACTATCACTCAAGTTAAAATTCGTTATTTCTCTGTTTATTCAAAATCCCTTTTTCATACTCGGAACTTGTTTATTAGGATTTTAAAATCACTTTATTCTCTTCCAATTCATTCTTAATTTTATTCAAACTTCTATAATTATTTTACTTAAAAATTTAATCTTTTATTTTCTTTCCAAAAATCCAATTCCATATATTTTGATAACTCAGTGTACCAAAATATATTCAAGCAAACCATAGCGTCCGATATTCCAATTATCAATATAATTCATCATGGAATATCCTATATTCATAACACAGAGTATTAAACAATCTAATAATTTTGAGGAATCCAGTTGGATGCCTCCAACCAGTTTCTCTACATCCACAGATGTTAGCACAACAACAATTCCACTTCGAGGTGGAATATCGCGGTATACGGGATTAATATAATATCATCCGCTATTATGCGGTGCATAGGGTCTCATCCGCTATATAATGCGGGAAATCAATCATTCCAATATATACTATATATATACTACTATATATACTATAGCATATCAAATCAATTCAATCAATCAACCAATTATTTAAATTTAACAATTTAAATTTAAATTAAAACCCAGATGAGTGAGATTAGCTCACCTTATTTCGTTTGCAAATCATTTCCAAACCAGCATGTTTCTTCATAATTCTTCACAAGTTAAACCTTGTACAAACATTTTACATTTTATTAATTTTTTGAATTAATTTAAAAATCAATTTTCCATGTAATAATTTTAATTGACTAATGATTTAATTAAACTACTAAGTTCCCTTTTAAACTACCTACACTAATAAAAATAAATTATAGATTTCAAAACCTACTTTTATAAATTCCTTAAACATTTAAAATTCCTGTATAATTTCAAGTTCTCTCCTTTCCCTTCTGTTTAAGATAAAAATATAAGTTGATTTGTTTGTGTATATATATAAATATATATTTCTTAAAGCGAATCAACTTAAACACATATCTGTATATATGTAACTTTTCTTATAAAACTTACTGTAATTTATAATAAATTTTCACATGTTTCTAAATTGAGAAAGAAAATAGTATATGTGATTCAAATGAATCATTACATCGAGGAATCAACAACAAAACCTCACCTCGACCCCATCGCGTCGCCGAAGGCCAGACATCACCTCTGTAGTCAAGCATGATGTCTACATCCGAAATTACTTCGCCGCTCGACTACATCCATCTCATCGACCTTGCCGTGAATCTTGGCCACCCAACTAACCCTCGAGAACACGAACGGGCATGCCACAGAGAAAATCACTGTCGCCCCATGCCAATGCATGCTTCGAAATCGAAGCCCCAAATCTACCCTAGCTTTGCCATGAGATCGCGACCGACTACACCTTCGACTTCTTCGCCCCGATCGAACAACATCGTGGCCACACCCCATCGTTTCTTTTGTCGCGAATTGATCTTGAAGGAAGAGGTATATGTGATTTGAAGAACAAAAATGATTTCGTTCGAACTGATAAAAGAATGAGTGGGACAATGGGGAGAAAACATCATCCTCTTCTTTTTTGTTGTTGAATGTTTTCACCTGAAAGAAATACAGCTGATGTAAATTGATGGAGGGGGATGTTTGTGTGCTGAGCAATACTTGATACAGTGCTGCTGATGTGAATGGAAAAAGTTTTGATGTGTTATCATTTTTGACTGGCCAACAAAAGTGAATATATATTAATTTGAATTTAAATTAGAATTTTCTCAAAATCGTAACTCAAAATCTCGACCCCCTATCTAGGTGTGCCGCCAGACGTTTATTATGTTATACGCCTATTCTGAACTCAATGGAAAAGGTTTCAAGTCCGAATTAGATCGTATGGAGAAGAAAACTTTTTAGACCTTACTATTATATTGAATTTCTATATATATTTAGCGCGTTTATATATTGTACGCTCACATCACAACTTTGATCACTATGAAATTTGAAATCCGATAATAGTACAATATTACAGATCCAATGGAACTGGTTTCGTCGAAATCCGTGACTGTGCCTCGGAAGGCTATTTTTAAATTCAATTTAAACTATAAAATTTTAAAAATGAACAAATCACTGTTAAATTTAATTTTAAAACTTCTATTATCCTCAACGCTATCAATATAAATTTTACAAGCCTTCAAATTATTTTAACAGGCTTAAAACTCCTGATTCAACATTTTACCCAGTATCAAATTATTTAATTTGATAATTAAATTATTCAAATAAATGGTGATACTTGAATTAAAGTTAAAAATTAACTTTTAAATGTTTAAAATCAATTAAATATGCCGATTTCAAACATCCAAAAATTCCGGATCGTCACATTCCTCCCCCTTAAAAGAATTTCGTCCCCTAAATACTTGTTAGGAAGAATGATCCAATACCCATTACTATTTTCCAAAACCAAATAGTTTTATCAACTTGCCATAGCATATCTTTTATTAAAGACCCACTATTACTTTAACCAACTTTCTAAAACCTTCCATACTTTCCAACAACATTATTTATCCACTTATTGAAGTTTAAAATTTAAATTTACAAAACTTCTAAAAAAAATTTAACTCGTTAAATTTCCGAAAAGTTTCGCCAGCGTCTCCTTTGTGCGTCTAGCTTGGTACAACTACAAAATGCCTCTATGGGCCCCCAGATTCCAAAAGAAAGCAAAAGGCCAAGTAGCTAGATCAAAAATCCAATCAAATTTCATATAGAAATTTAAACACATACCTTTTTGTCGAGCAGTTCAAATTTATCTTCTGAAATCAAAACCAATTTTCCTTTTCCTTTATAATACATGCACATCCAACTTAGTAATAATATCCAATCACAACATTCAAAACATTTTATTGACTTCCTTACAAAATGTCAATATCTATTCATTTAAGTCGTATGATGTACATATATTTTTATTAAATCTTCACTCAAATGCTTATTCAATATATTTTCCCGACGCCCATATTACTTAAGAATTTCACCATTTCTTCTTAAGTTCAATATACGTATTTTATACGCTTATTATATTTATTTTCACTTCACCACTTTAGTTTATACCTATTTTATTCAAATTGGTTCTCCCATTTCCATGTGAATTTAATTTATCTTCAACTCTGAATATTGAATTTTATCTTCCATTTATACTGATTCATATCATTATTTTAAATTGGTTTCATTCCCAAATTTATTTCAATTTCCAGTCTGAAATCGTTTTGCCATTAACAAAAAATTTCCCAAAAATTTTCAAATTTTTTTCAAACCCCCAAAATTTTCAAATTTTTTTGGCAAAGTCTCCTTCGTACGGAGGAGATTTTGTAATATGACAAGAGATATAAATATATAAACATCGACCCATACGATCAGAAAAACAAAAAAGTTCATATTTTCTATTTTATATTGCATTGGCGTACCTCTATTTAGCATTTTTAAGCAAGCGGCTTATTATTTTAGCTACTAGCGCGATCAAATCCAGCCAAACGGTTTCCCTGTACCTGTACCTACTCAACTCAAACATTTAAGTACTAAATATATGCAATTTATTAACATTTCACATACTTCCAATAGCTAGCACATAAATTTCACATATAATGCATGTTATATAATTTTCATAAGCACATACTAGGTTCCGACACTTGTTACAATTGCCTACAACCAATGCTCAAACCATTCCATTCAGTTTAAGTGATTTACAACTTACTCGCTTATATTTAATTCATTCTAAGAAAAATGAACTCCTATTCATTCCGATTGATTTCAAAATCATCCTATTTCACTTCTAATAACTCATAGAATTTTATCTAATCCCGTTTACATCGAACGACCCATTTTCTTATGCAATTTGACAATTATTAATGTGAATAAATAATTACTTAAGCTTTATAACCATTTAAATTGATTCCAACTCAATTTGCACTTGATTCCATCCAATTTTAATTTATTCACCAACCATATATTTTAAAAACATTTCATTGAGCTTGACGACATTCGATTCTTATATTAATAACCACTTCCCGAATTAATTTAACCTAAACTTTTATTTAATGAACTTTCATCCTTACTCGAAGTTGAGCCTCTAATAATTTTTAACCTAAGTTTATTTACTTCAATTTATTCCAATTTCATAAATTAAGCTCATTTCATTTGCGAATAAATATTCTTTTTCACTTTAACTTATCAAATCTCGTTCCAATCTACAAATTTATTTGATTAGTTCTTTTGTTTTGTTCATTTCAAATTTTAATTTCCAAATTGAATTCATTCACGACTCATTTAATTCAATTAGCCATTCTCATAATCCTCTTAAATTTAAATTCCATTTTCAATACGTTTAAATAATACCCAAGGCTATATTTAATTCATGTTTAATTCACTTACAATTCCAAGTTGAATTTCTATTTATAACTCGGGTTTCATTTACAAATGCATCATTGTAACAACCCGCATATTTAACGATTTTATATTTAAATGTTTTATTTAAATATAACGTCGTTAGTCGGATTTAGGTCCGAAATGTTACTTTTTGCAAACGGCCGAATTGGAGCTTGAAACCACCTCCATTGGTTCCAAAATGGCGTTTGCGATCTTCTTGAGTACAATCTTTGATATGTTTGGAGTTTGTGAAATTTTGACCCTTTTTCTATTGGGTTTTGGGTTTGGGTTCAGCCCACTAGCTTAACTAATACTCTAACTCAGCCCCTTCTCTTCATTCACCCTTATTTCATTTCTTAAGCTTAAGAAAACTGAAAATGGTGGAAGGGAAGAGGAAATAGAAATTGCAAGCTCTAGTTTCTTCTTTGCAAACTTGATTTCTTGCTCCAAAAGCAAAGAGAAGCCATTGGTAAGCCTTCTCTTCATCTTCTCCAACTCTTTCTTCTTCAATTTCAGAAAATTTCCTAAACCTAACTTAGGAAATACTTGTTTTGATCTTAGATTGAAGCTTGTTGAGTTGAAGTAGAGTTTGGTTGGTCTTCTCCTTGTTATTGAGCTCCTTCTTCTTTGTTTTGGGTTAAAGGTGAGTTTTGAACTCACATCTACTTCTCTTGATTTCATGGGTGTTGGGTATGAATTCCTAACAAGTATGGATGTGCCATTGTTTTGGATTTGGAAAGAATTTGCATTTCATTGAAAATAGGGCAGGAAGTGCAAATCATCAAGTTCGGCCGACCGAACTCAGGGTCCGGTCGACCGACCTGCTACCTGGGCGCTTCCCTGCCTCTGTTTTGGAAGTGCAGAAATTTAGCCTCCGGTCAACCGACCCAGAGGTCCGGTCGACCGACCTGATGCCCCGAGTACTTCTTTGTTTCTGGCCCGGTCTACCGACCCAGGAGGTCCGGTCGACCGACCTGCTCCTGTTTTGCCTATTTTTGCATATTTTGATTAATTTTCCAAATTTTATCGATTCAAGTTGCTTTTTAGTAGTTGTTATTGCATCTTTGACTTTGAAAACTTACTCTTGACTTCATCCACGGGTTTTTATAAAATAATCTCTCGAATCACATTTAAAAGCTCGTGTCTCCAATTTATAAATTCTATTTAAAACACACACTGTTTCGCACTTCGAGCAAAGTGGAAGGGTGATTAAATGGTTGGACAAAACACGGACCATGAATCTGTGCGTTTATCCTTCCGATTAATTCCCGACCTTTCAATTGATCGTTTTAACCTTCGGGTTTGGTTTACAGATGATATGAGGTAGACTTTGTACTGCTTTGAGTGTGAAATTAACTAACGGATAGTAAACCGTTTAGTGCGAACGAGTGGTTATGGGACTCACGTTACCACTTTTGGATTCCTTTTTGAGAGTTATGACACATTCCGCCAGATAGTGGTGTCCAGTATTGGGTCTCTGGCCTTCACCACTATGGTTTGTTGCCTTCGGTTATGTGCCTTCGGGTTTGTTGCCCTTTAGTATCGCTTCCGATGTTGGTTGTTATGAGCCGCATGGGTGATATTGGGTTTCCCTTAAGTATCGCTTCCGATGTTGGTCGTTATGAGCCGCATGGGTGATATTGGGTTTGGAGTCTTCGGGCTCATGGATCCTTGTTTGTACAGTACTGAGCTCGAGCAATTTTCTGATGTTTCATTCATATGTATATTTCCTAGGTATCGCCCTTCGATGTCGGTCATTATGAGCCGCATGATGCGTAGCGTTTACCTTGCGGAACTTGTATACCATATTGGTATTTGTTATTTGCCTTTTTGGCTTGATTTGGGATATTTGTATCCTTTGTTTCTATATGTTGCCGATGATATGAGGCTTGTTATCATATGATTCATCTTTTGTTAGATGATTGTGTTATCTCCTTTAGAGATTTGTTATACTTTGTAACCTTGCAGGTTTATTGTTGTTCAGTTTATCTAACTGATTTGTTTTGCTAGACTGACCCGTGTATTTTATACTCGGGTCAGACTGAGATGTTTCAGGTTAGGTGCTTTTGGACTTAGCCTATTTCGCTTCCGCATGGACTATTCAGCTTGTTCCTTTTTGTTAAAGCTTTTTGTGTAGTCCTTTTTATTGTAACTCTGGTATATGTATTCTTTTGACTCGTCTGTATATTGTGGTTTGCTATACCACTTGACATGTATTATTTTGTAAACTCTGTTATGTATCTGTATATGTGTATATGATGATTTACTGTTCTGTGATGTATATTAAATTTGAGTTGTCATATTCTGTTCTGATAGATCCTTCAACCACCTATGGTTTTGTTTTAAGTATTCATTGGGTATGTCGACCTGCTTGTTATGTTTATTGTCGATGTATTCAATAGATAGTTAGAGCAAGGCTATAGATGGTCGCTCCCAACCAATCTTATTCTCCATGTTAGTTGACGTCATTACTTTGTAGTGTCCTTGGCTAGCGTGGGTATAGAGGTGGGGCTTCACAGCGTGGTATCAGAGCTGAGTTCAGGACAAAATATGATAAATACAGAATAGATGCACATATTACGGTACATCAAAGTGTATAAGTGATATAAATCTTTGAATCATCATGTCTCTCTATTCCATCAAGGTTAGATAGAATTTGGGAATACGTCTAGGAATGCATTTTATTCTGTAGTATTCCGTATTGACGTATCTGCCTTGTGATTAATCTTGTTCTTATCTTACTTTCAGCGTATGGCTGGAAGAGGCGGAGGACGACGTTCGGATGCTGGACAATCCAGTGGCTCACATCCGGATGGCGTTTATATGTCTGCTGATCAGTTTATGGAATTGTTTAGGAGCACTCAGCCTCCAGTTCCTCCTCGCGTGTCTCCACCTCGCAAGTCTGCCTTTGCACGCCAGTGCAGTGATTTTGCTCATCTTGGAGGAAAGCCGTTTAAGGGTTCTGAATCCGTTCTTGAAGTCCAAGCATGGTTTCGCACGTGCGAGCGTATCTTCTCTCGCATGGATCTTTCTGACCATGATAGAGTTCTTGTAACTTCTACCTTATTACAAGAGCATGCTCTTGATTGGTATGAGCTTCTTGCAGCCGAGATTGATGAGTCTACTCTTTCTTGGACTCAGTTTCGGGAGCGATTTGAACTCAAGTTCGTTCTTGAATCTGAAAAAATTTTATTGACCCGTCGCTTCCTTGAGCTGAAGCAAGGGAAATCTTCTGTTTCTGAGTATGTTGCATCATTCGAGGCTTTATCTAAGTATGGTCTTGAATTCATTAGCACTTCTTATAAGAAGAATTTGAAGCTTGTTTATGGTCTTAAGAAGTATCTTAAGAAGTCTTTGTTGCTCCAGCTTAAGCTATCTTTTGAAGAATTAGTTGATTCGGCACTTCACCTTAAGACCGTCGAGAAAGAGTGTGACAGTGATGTTGATGTTGAGGTTTCCAAAAACCCCAACAAGAGGCCGATTCCATTTCAGAAGAAGCCTTTTCCTTCTAAGAAGAAGAAGACTGGTGGTTCTAGTTCTTAGCCTCAGTCTTCCGGAACACCTTTCGTTCGAAAGTGTTTCAATTGTGGTTCTCCTGATCATAATATTCGAGCTTGTCCTAAGCCTCTCTTCTGCCGCTATTGCAAGAAGGAAGGTCATCATGTTTCAGCTTGCCCTACTGTTCCGGCTGGTGCCAAGTCTAGCAGGCTTTATGCCGCTAAGGCTTCTGAAGGTCCTTCTCAACCCAAAGGTATATCTCCATCTATTTTGGAAGGTTCTATTTTATTTCATGATCATAGTATTCGAGTTCTTTTCGATACGGGTGCTTCACATTCTTTCGTATCAAAAAAGCTCGTTGATGATTTATCTTTGGATGTTTCTTGTTTGGTTACTTCTTTGAGGATTGCGAATCCTATTGGGGGATCCGCGGCCCTTAGTATGCTTTGTGATGATATTGAGATTGTTTTATGTGGCTTTTCTTTTCGTGCGAATCTGCACGTTATTTCTTGTCTGGGATTTGATATGATTTTGGGTATGGACTGGCTAGTGAGATATGATGCCAGGATTATTTGCTTGGAGAGAATTATATATCTTCGATATTCGGATTTGCCTACTCAGCCATCTCTTATTCTTCGGGATGTGGATAATTCCGAAATGGCTTTATATTCTCTTGATTCACGAGATGGTGATGATATATCTCGTATTCCTATTGCTTGTGACTTTTCTGATGTTTTTAAGCCTGTCTCGGTGTAACGTCCCTCCTTTTCACACAATTTAAACAGAAACACTTGCCAATTCAAACCATACGGAAGGCGGATTGTTATGGGGTAAATAAGAAAAACATGAAAGAAAGAAAAAGAAAACAGGATCTCGCAGCGGAAGGATAAAATATAATAATAAAATATACAGTTTATAAATCTGTTTACAAAACATTTATATAATACATATCAGAGTTACACATACCAATAACAATGCAGCGGAATACAGTGTAGTGGAATAAATAGTAGATAGTAATACTATAAATCTTCGTCTTCGTCCTCTAGAGCTAAAACTTCAAATCTTGAAATGCTCGGACTGACCCGAGTGAATTGAAAAGACAAAACACTCGAGTCAGAACTAAAAGATCTTATGTAAGTTAAATTAACAGAATAAATATGAGTGCAGTAACTCAATAGATGCTCGGGATTTACATCTCCTAAGGATCCGTTAAACTATTTACTATATAGTATATTGCGCTATTATAATAGTGTCTAATTGTAAAATAAACTTACTTTTAAATAGCGTTAAGGAGTGACCCAATATTCCCCTTAACACAATAATAGTCCAAGTAGTCCATCCAATATCATAGTCCCTCCTGATCGGGAAGCCAACAGAGGATACCACACGGGCTACGGGAGAAATCCAAACTCGTACAAGGCGCGATAGGGTAGGTGACACGGCACAACTAGGCAATGCCAGGGTAGATATACCAATTGCTATCTGGGCTGATGGAAACGCGTAACCGCAGCTACCGCCCACCTCGAAACAACTCCCCAAAAAAAATCAAATTAAAGTGGCCACTAAATCAATCCAAAGTCAAAGTATAATATCGAAGAGGAGTGTCCGATCAGAGGAATGACCTCATTGGCCCGAGAATCGCTCCTGTTTTAGCCACCTTATGCCAACTCACGGGAGTCGGGTCCACGTATTTACCTTGCAGGAAACGCCTCCACCAACCTACTTCATTCTGGAATCTCCAGCGCGTACACGGTTGTTAATGTGGTTTTCGGAGTTGACAGAGAGTATGACAACTTCCGATCCCGGTTTCTTCAACAACCAAACGTTATTATAACACCGCGGTCCTTTAAAATAATTTATACTTTTAAAACCAGAATATAATATCCATTTCAAAACCATATAAATATGATATCATTTCCTTTTAAAACCCAAAACAATATGATATCATCTTTATTTTCCAATATATTCTTTCCAAAAATCATAGTGGTTTCAAAGTAAAATATTTAGAAATCAAAACTCTTGAATATAATATTTCCAAATTATACTACCTTGAAAACCATAACTTTGAAACAAATTTCATCTCTCAAATGGTTAAATATTAAATTACTTTTATAAAACAAAATAGCTTCTTTACATTTCACAAATCAATTCCAAAATATCGATTTAAACTTCCAAATACCATTTTAAATTTTTACGTTTCAAAGCTTTAAATATTACATCATTTCAAAAACAAACTCATTTGACCATCCCATATATATCAAATTCAATTACTTCATTTTTTTTAGACTTGAAATGTTTACTTAATGAATTCAATATACTTTAAGTAAAACTTATAACTTCACATAATTGGATAATCTTTCAATTTATTAAACTTGATATATTCATTTAAATCAACCTGATATTCATTCAAATCACTTTACACAAAAATCAAGTTACAAAAATCATATCCTTTAAAAATTTAACTTTTCATTTAGTTCCAATTTAACTTAATATTCATCTTCAACCTTATTCTCTTTTAAGTCATTAAAACTCTAGAATTTAAATTTCAAATAAATACTTAATCATATTGATCTCGAAAATCAACTAAATTTTATACTTCAAATCAAATTCATACAAATCTTAAAAAACCGAAAATTACTATATATATAAATAACCAAATCAATATACCATAAACCATATATATAGCTTTACAACACCAAGAAAATCATTTCAAAATATATATATATATATATATACCGCGGTGCCTGTATAAAATTTTCTACCCTATGGTCAAGTGATACGGATGTTTATCATTTCAATCCGCAATTTAAAATAAAAATGCGGTTGTATATCATTTCAAACCGCAATCCCGAATGAATGAAATGCATGATAACTTGCAATTTATACGATATAAAATACAGCATCCATTCATCCAAATATCAATCATCAACCATTTATTACAATCATCATCCAATTTAAACAACATCAATATAGAGCATATAAATTATACAGGTAATAAATAACATGTATTAACTAACAGTTTATATTCAATAATAAATTTAAATACTGTTAAACTAGCAGTTTGTATGCAAAAATAAATGTAAATTTAACTGGCAGTTAATATGAAATAAAAATAAATACAACTATGACAGGCAGTTAATATGCAAATAAATAAATTCTAACTGTCAAATTTATATGCAATAAATAAAATAAATTAACAGTTAAATTAAATAAATGCAATTCAACGGAGATAATGAATAAAACATGCCAAACAGTCATAAATAAATTTCTAGTCATATCTAAAATTAATTTAACAGACATAACAAGTTTTAGAAGTTGTGAGTGGGTTAAAACACTCACCTTTTGAATTTAAATCGAATTTAAATTAAATTTAAACTCAAAAATTAGACGGTCTTCGAATTGGTCCAAACTAGTTCCAAACCGTCCGGAATTTAATTACGATCCTAACAAAAAAAAGTTTCGCGTGAATCCGAGGTCGTATGAAAAAGTTATGCGATTTAAACGATTTGAAAATCAAAATAAATTATCAAACAAAACAAACCTTAATTAAATACTCGCCACGTCACTATCGTCTTCCACGCGCTTTGGCTACAGGAGCACGCGAATATGTTTCCAGACCGAACCCAAAACGGAAAACGAACACCACCAGTAGATTGCGTATTCTGAGAACTCCAACATATAATTTTTCTAGAATTTTTAGAGGAGTTCGAATTTTGACTTTTATTTGGATTGAAACTGGATCTAGAAATTGTCTGTTGCCATTGAAGAAGAGAAGAAGTTGAAGAACAGACTATACAGAGGAATGAAGATGGAGGCTAGGGTTTCACCACCTATTTATAGATCGATCGCAAAAGAATAGGTGTGTACGAATTTTAACGTGCAAACGGAAGTGGTCCCAAAAGATAAATAATATTAATTACACACGTTACGGATTTAGGAAATAAATAAATTCCTTATCATTTACATTTTATTTTAAACGTATTTACAAATGTAAATCTAGACGTTTCGTTTACGTTTCAAAATATATCCACAATTTTATTAATTTCCAAATTGATCTAAACAAATTTAGATGTAAATTAAAAGCTGATAAGTCTATCCATTGTAGTGTTAATTTCTCCACTTCCTTATATTTAGAAATTATAAATTAAATTTTCAAAAACCTATTTTTTTGATTTTCAAACTTTTATATTCTCATCTTTTACCAATAATAAGGATGCACTAACATTTGTTCATGGTTTCACCTTATTATCCTCAAATTCCATTTTAATTTGCAATAATTACAATTGTTGAATTTTGATACTTTAATTAAATTTATACATCTTGCTTTCTATACTATAAATCAACCAGTGGTCCTATTTTATATAGAATTAGCAAAATTTCATCTTATAAAATAAACCTCCTTCAATTACAAAACAAAATCTACGCTAACTGCACAATTCAAGTCAATTAATTGTAATTGATTTCCCATAAATTGTTATAAATAAAATTTGAAATCTTCATAACTTCGTTTATTGATTTACAATCTTACTATTAAATAAATTGACATTTAGCATTGAATTATGTTACATTCCATAAATGAATTTATAAATTTATTTCAAATTAACGTACTACTTGATTTCCTTAGATTATAAGTTATTCTATTAGTCAGTCATCTTTTTTTTTAAATCATTAATTAAGGTCCCAATTAGGTTAATTTATCTGGATTTCATTCCTTTATTACATCATTCATCACTTAACAATTAACCAACTTTTCTATGCATCTTATTTCACGTATATCTTGTAATTATTTTCTAAACTCATACTTGTAATACCCAATATCATTTTATATTTCAATCGATTCTCACTTATTCCTATTTTATTGCAATATATTTCTATACTCATTCATTAATGCATATCTTCACTCACTTCCTATTTTATTGCAATACATTTCTATATTCATTCATTAATGCATATCCTCACTTACTTCCTATTTTATTGCAATATATTTCTATATTCATTCATTAATGCACATCTTCACTCACTTCCTATTTTATTTGTAATACATTTTTATATTCATTCATTAATGCATATCTTCACTCACTTCCTATTTTATTTGCAATATATTTCTATATTCATTCATTAATGCATATCTTCACTCACTTCCTTTTTTATTTGCAATATATTTCTATATTCATTCATTAATGCATATCTTCACTTACTTCCTATTTTATTTGCAATATATTTCTATATTCATTCATTAATGCATATCTTCACTCACTTCCTATTTTATTTGCAATATATTTCTATATTCATTCATTAATGCATATCCTCGCTTACTTCCTATTTTATATTTCTATACTCATTCATTAATGCACACATACAAATTAAAAATTCTAAATCCCTTTTAATCATTCCATCTATGCTCCATTCCTTCACTTAATGCACAATTAGCATTCCTTATTCAAATTTGTTGCATTCCCTTATATCCACTTCATAAGTAAATTGGTATTCCGTTTTCCATTTATTACTAACTTTAATTATTGCAATTTATTATCTAACATACAATTTGAATTTATTTTCAAATTTTCACCGTTAAATTAATTAACATCTTCTAATAGTAAATAAAAAGGATTGAGCAAATTAAAATTTCTATTCAGTTATAGTTTATCGATATATTGATACTTAGGCAAAATCAAATTCTTGTCTTTAATTACCCTTTTCATAATTTCAACTCAATCAACCATTTCAACATGCAACTCATAATAACCTTTTATAAGTATGCATGGAATCATCATTTATTCCACTCTTTTCTTAATTTACATAATAAGTTCCCTTTATTTATTTTCAATTTACACAAAGGTATAAATCTTTCACTATTTCAATCATTAGATTTTTATTCAAATTACTAATAATCAAGTTTTTAAATACCGTTGCTATATTTTAATTTAGTGTTCATTCCAATACTAATTTATCATCTTTATTTTTTTCTTTTTTCCTTTTTTTTTATAGAAAATTAAATTACAAGATCCTATTTAATTAACAATTTAATTGTCGAAATTTACGGGTCGTTACACTCTCCCCCACTCAAAACTTTTCGTCCCCAAATGGGAAAGAAGGGAAAAGAAGAATTTCGAAATCAATATCAAATTTAAATTTTTATTATTTAAATTTACAAAATTAGTTAATTTAGTTAAAATATACAAATTTATATAAAGTGAAATATTTAAGCGTTTTCAACCATTAATCAACCAATCAATACAACAACCATCAACTTTACAAACAGCATACATACACAAGACAAAGCAACCATTTAATCCAACAAACAAATAGTTTTTCGGGTTCAAAACTTGAAATTGTATGGAATGAAAATAACTATCAAGTGCATGCTTTACTCAACAGTCTTACATGGAACAACGATAGATTATTTATTCATCCAACAACTTCAAATTCTCTTACCCAACCAACCATAAGTCAAACAACAACAATTCAAACCAACAACAAAATTAACTTATTATACATTTATTTCATGCTTTAGTTGTTTAATTTCTTTTCTTTCATTTATTGAGTGATTCCTTCATTACTTACAATTTTCATTTTTCATTTATTACAATATTCATTATATTTGCATTCCGTTTTATTTACTTAAGTTTATAATCATCTATATATAATACTTAAAATTTCCATTTTAACTTAAGTTTATACATTTAATTCTCATTTGTAACAGCAAACTCATTGAATACCTTTATTACCTCAAGCTTCACTTATAAGATTTCCCCTTACATTTTCTTACTAACATTGCAACTTTAATTATATGGTAAGTTATATATATGCTTTAAGAATGTAAGTGAAAATTATACAAGTTTCTTCTCAATTCCTTTAATTCATTAATGGTTCAATAATTATATATATTCGTTTTATAAATTACAATTTCAACATACTTTTAATTTCATTCATTTATTTAATGCTTACATTTCTATTATATTTAATAATGGTAACAATTTAACTACACTAAATTTGCAACTTTATACATCAATTCTTATAAATAAAGAAGTTCATTAATTCATTTAATAATGTTTACAATCATTTATTTACATTACTTATCTTCCTATTGTATTAAATTTTTACTTTAATTAAAGGTTCCAATTTCTACACTATTAATTAACTGGAACTTAAGAACCAAATACCGGGTTTAATTTTTAAATCATTTAAAATAATAGATAGATATCTACTCTTTACATATATATATATCCAATTATAATTAAAACGATAAAAAATTTCTTAAACAATTCTGCAGTAAATTTCTACAGTGGCCTTCCCACTTCGAAACTCGAAAATGAAAGTCGATGATGTGTGCACTCATCACCGAAATTATTTTCCAGCAACATGGAGGAAAGTACAAAACTTATTTTTTCCGAAATCTTCTTTAAAACAATTTTTCCGAATTATATTGAAATATTTATATCAAAAAATACTTATAAATAATATTATTATATTACAAAATTTATTCGAAAGAAATTTCAAAACCCCGGAATTTAAGTTCTAAATTTCCAATTTTCATCAATCTTATTTTCCAATCTAACTTATATTATTAATTATACACTTTATCACCTAACAACCAATCTATTGCAGCCAAATATAGATATAGATTGAAAATTTTATTTTATATATAGAAAATATAATAGGAAAAATTATTTCATTCACCTATATTAAAACAGATATTATGTCGGTCTGTCCTATTTAGTGTTTAGAAACCCCTATTGATGTCACAGCGTCCCATGCATCAACTAGAATTTATAAATACAAAACGGAACAGATTAACACAATATTAAAACCTTTTTATAACACTAACAAGTACGCTCTCTCATATATATACACTCAGCGATTCCCATAGGGTATTACTACCCTATTAACAAAGAGTCAAACCCCACAAAGCCAAGGTTTATCGCTAAACCAAAGCTCTGATACCAGATGTAACGTCCCTCTTTTTCACACGATTTAAACAGACACACTTGCCAATTCAAACCATACGGAAGGCGGATTGTTATGGGGTAAATAAGAAAAACAAGAAAGAAAGAAAAAGAAAACAGAATCTCGCAGCGGAAGGATAAAATATAATAAAATATACAGTTTATAAATCTGTTTACGGAACATTTATATAATACATACCAGAGTTAAACATACCAATAACAATGCAGCAGAATACAGTGTAGTGGAATAAATAGTAGATAGTAATACTATAAATCTTCGTCTTCGTCCTCTAGAGCTAAAACTTCAAATCCTGAAACGCTCGGACTGACCCGAGCGAATTGAAAAGACAAAACACTCGAGTCAGAACTAAAAGATCTTATGTAAGTTAAATTAACAGAATAAATATGAGTGCAGTAACTCAAGAGATGCTCAGGATTTACATCTCCCAAGGATCCGTTAAACTATTTACTATATAGTATATTGCGCTATTATAATAGTGTCTAATTGTAAAATAAACTTACTTTTAAATAGCGTTAAAGAGTGACCCAATATTCCCCTTAACACAATAATAGTCCCAGTAGTCCATCCAATATCATAGTCCCTCCTGATCGGGAAGCCAACAGAGGATACCACACGGGCTACGGGAGAAATCCAAACCCGTACAAGGCGCGATAGGGTAGGTGACACGGCACAACTAGGCAATGCCAGGGTAGATATACCAATTGCTATCCGGGCTGATGGAAACGCGTAGCCGCAGGTACCGCCCACCTCGAAACAACTCCCCAAAAAAAAATCAAAGTAAAGTGGCCACTAAATCAATCCAAAGTCAAAGTATAATATCGAAGAGGAGTGTCCGATCAGAGGAATGACCTCATTGGCCCGAGAATCGCTCCTGTTTTAGCCACCTTATGCCAACTCACGGGAGTCGGGTCCACGTATTTACCTTGCAGGAAACGCCTCCACCAACCTACTTCATTCTGGAATCTCCAGCGCGTACACGGTTGTTAATGTGGTTTTCGGAGTTGGCAGAGAGTGACAACTTCCGATCCCGGTCTCTTCAACAACCAAACGTTATTATAACACCGCGGTCCTTTAAAATAATTTATACTTTTAAAACCAGAATATAATATCCATTTCAAAACCATATAAATATGATATCATTTCCTTTTAAAACCCAAAACAATATGATATCATCTTTATTTTCCAATATATTCTTTCCAAAAATCATAGTGGTTTCAAAGTAAAATATTTAGAAATCAAAACTCTTGAATATAATATTTCCAAATTATACTACCTTGAAAACCATAACTTTGAAACAAATTTCATCTCTCAAATGGTTAAATATTAAATTACTTTTATAAAACAAAATAGCTTCTTTACATTTCACAAATCAATTCCAAATATCGATTTAAACTTCCAAATACCATTTTAAATTTTTACGTTTCAAAGCTTTAAATATTACACCATTCCAAAAACAAACTCATTTGACCATCCCATATATATCAAATTCAATTACTTTATTTTTTTTAGACTTGAAATGTTTACTTGATGAATTCAATATACTTTAAGTAAAACTTATAACTTCACATAATTGGATAATCTTTCAATTTATTAAACTTGATATATTCATTTAAATCAACCTGATATTCATCCAAATCACTTTACACAAAAATCAAGTTACAAAAATCATATCCTTTAAAAATTTAACTTTTCATTTAGTTCCAATTTAACTTAATATTCATCTTCAACCCTATTCTCTTTTAAGTCATTAAAAGTCTAGAATTTAAATTTCAAATAAATGCTTAATCATATTGATCTCGAAAATCAACTAAATTTTATACTTCAAATCAAATTCATACAAAGCTTAAAAAACCGAAAATTACTATATATATATAAATAACCAAATCAATATCCCATAAACCATATATATAGCTTTACAACACCAAGAAAATCGTTTCAATATATATATATATATATATATATATATATATATATATATATATATATATATATATATATATATATATATACCGCGGTGCCTGTATAAAATTTTCAAACCTATGGTCAAGTGATACGGATGTTTATCATTTCAATCCGCAATTTAAAATAAAAATGTGGTTGTATATCATTTCACACCGCAATCCCGAATGAATGAAATGCACGATAACTTGCAATTTATACGATATAAAATACAGCATCCATTCATCCAAATATTAATCATCAACTATTTATTACAATCATCATCCAATTTAAACAACATCAATATAGAGCATATAAATTATATAGGTAATAAATAACATGTATTAACTAACAGTTTATATTCAATAATAAATTTAACTACTATTAAACTAGCAGTTTGTATGCAAAAATAAATGTAAATTTAACTGGCAGTTAATATGAAATAAAAACAAATATAACTATGACAGGCAGTTAATATGCAAATAAGTAAATTCTAACTGTCAAATTTATATGCAATAAATAAAATAAATTAACAGTTAAATTAAATAAATGCAATTCAACAGAGATAATGAATAAAACATGCCAAACAGTCATAAATAAATTTCTACTCATATCTAAAATTAATTTAACAGACATAAGAAGAGTGGGTTAAAACACTCACCTTTTGAATTTAAATCGAATTTAAATTCAATTTAAACTCAAAAATTTGACGGTCTCCAAATTGGTCCAAACTAGTTCCAAACTGTCCGGAATTTAATTACGATCCTAACAAAAAAAAATTTGTGTGAATCCGAGGTCGTATGAAAAAGTTATGCGATTTAAACGATTCGAAAATCAAAATAAATTATAAAACAAAACAAACCTTAATTAAATACTCGCCACGTCACTATCGTCTTCCACGCGCTTTGGCTACAGGAGCACGCGAATATGTTTCCAGACCGAACCCAAAACGGAAAACGAACACCACCAGTAGATAGCGTATTCTGAGAACTCCAACGTATAATTTTTCTGGAATTTTTAGAGGTGTTTGAATTTTGACTTTTATTTGGATTGAAACTGGATCTAGAAATTGTCTGTTGCCATTGAAGAAGAGAAGAAGTTGAAGAAGAGACTATACAGAGGAATGAAGATGGAGGCTAGGGTTTCACCGCCTATTTATAGATAGATCGCAAAAGAATAGGTGTGCACGAATTTTAAGGTGCAAACGGAAGTGGTCCCAAAAGATAAATAATATTAATTACACACGTTACAGATTTAGGAAATAAATAAATTCCTTATCATTTACATTTTATTTTAAACGTATTTACAAATGTAAATCTAGACATTTCGTTTACGTTTCTAAATATATCCACAATTTTATTAATTTCCAAATTGATCTAAACAAATTTAGATATAAATTAAAAGCTGATAAGTCTAATATTGTAGTGTTAATTTCTCCACTTCCTTATATTTAGAAACTATAAATTAAATTTTCAAAAACCTATTTTTTTTGATTTTCAAACTTTTATATTCTCATCTTTTACCAATAATAAGGATGCACTAACATTTGTTCATGGTTTCACCTTATTATCCTCAAATTCCATTTTAATTTGCAATAATTACAATTGTTGAATTTTGATACTTTAATTAAATTTATACATCTTGCTTTCTATACTATAAATCAACCAGTGGTCCTATTTTATATAGAATTAGCAAAATTTCATCTTATAAAATTAACCACCTTCAATTACAAAACAAAATCTATGCTAACTGCACAATTCAAGTCAATTAATTGTAATTGATTTCCCATAAATTGTTATAAATAAAATTTGAAATCTTCATAACTTCATTTATTGATTTACAATCTTACTATTAAATAAATTGACATTTAGCATCTAATTATATTACATTCCATAAATGAATTTATAAATTTATTTCAAATTAACGTACTACTTGATTTCCTTAGATTATAAGTTATTCTATCAGTCAGTCATCTTTTTTTTTAAAATCATTAATTAAGGTCCCAATTAGGTTAATTTATCTGGATTTCATTCCTTTATTACATCATTCATCACTTAACAATTAACCAACTTTTCTATGCATCTTATTTCACTTATATCTTGTAATTATTTTCTAAACTCATACTTGTAATACCCGATATCATTTTATATTTCAATCGATTCTCACTTATTCCTATTTTATTGCAATATATTTCTATACTCATTCATTAATGCATATCTTCACTCACTTCCTATTTTATTGCAATATATTTCTATATTCATTCATTAATGCATATCTTCACTTACTTCCTATGTTATTGCAATATATTTCTATATTCATTCATTAATGCATATCTTCACTCACTTCCTATTTTATTTGCAATATATTTCTATATTCATTCATTAATGCATATCTTCACTCACTTCCTATTTTATTTGCAATATATTTCTATATTCATTCATTAATGCATATCTTCACTCACTTGCTATTTTATTTGTAATATATTTCTATATTCATTCATTAATGCATATCTTCACTTACTTCCTATTTTATTTGCAATATATTTCTACATTCATCATTAATGCATATCTTCACTCACTTCCTATTTTATTTGCAATATATTTCTATATTCATTCACTAATGCATATCCTCGCTCACTTCCTATTTTATATTTCTATACTCATTCATTAATGCACACATACAAATTAAAAATTCTAAATCCCTTTTAATTATTCCATCTATGCTCCATTCCTTCACTTAATGCACAATTAGCATTCCTTATTCAAATTTGTTACATTACCTTATATCCACTTCATAAATAAATTGGTATTCCGTTTTCCATTTATTACTAACTTTAATTATTGCAATTTATTATCTAACATATAATTTGAATTTATTTTCAAATTTTCACCGTTAAATTAATTAACATCTTCTAATAGTAAATAAAAAGGATTGAGAAAATTAAAATTTCTATTCAGTTATAGTTTATCAATATATTGATACTTAGGCAAAATCAAATTCTTGTCTTTAATTACCCTTTTCATAATTTCAACTCAATCAACCATTTCAACATGCAACTCATAATAACCTTTTATAAGTATGCATGGAATCATCATTTATTCCAATCTTTTCTTAATTTACACAATAAATTCCCTTTATTTTTTTTCAATTTACACAAAGGTATAAATCTTTCACTATTTCAATCATTAGATTTTTATTCAAATTACTAATAATCAAGTTTTTAAATATCGCTGCTATATTTTAATTTAGCGTTCATTCCAATACTAATTTATCATATTCATTTTTTTTCTTATTTTCTTTTTTTTTTCTACAAAAGATTAAATTACAAGATCCTATTTAATTAACAATTTAATTGTCGAAATTTACGGGTCGTTACACTCGGTTTGCCACCCAAGCGGGCAATTGAGTTCTGCATTGATCTCATTCTAGGCGCGCAGCCAGTTAGTCATCCTCCCATGAGGATGTCTACAAAGGAAAATGAGGAACTCAAGAAGCAGCTTTTAGGGCTTGAGTCCAAGAAGTTGATTCGGTCCAGTTTTTCTCCGTGGGGATCCGCGGTCGTCTTCGTGAAGAAGTCTAATGGAACTCTTAGGCTTTGCATTGACTATCGCAAGCTTAACGAGTTAACCATCAAAAATAAGTATCCATTGCCTAGGATCGATGATATGTTCGATCTATTGAGTGGTGCTAAGGTCTTTTCTCAACTTGACCTTGCCACAGGTTCTCATCAGTTACGAGTCGCGGAGGATAGCATACCTCTTACAGCTTTCCGCACTCGATATGGCTCTTTTGAGTGGCTCGTTATGCCGTTCGGTTTGACGAACGCTCCTGCTTTCTTTGCTGATCTCATGAATCGAGTATTCCAGGAATATCTCGACAAGTTCGTCCTTGTGTTCATTGATGATATCCTTATTTATTCTAAGTCTGAAGCCGAGCATGCTAATCACTTGAGAATTGTCTTGAGTACTCTTCGTCGTCATCACCTTAGAGCCAAATTCTCCAAGTGCCACTTTTGGGAGAATAAGGTTAAGTTCTTAGGCCATGTTCTATCTTCCTATGGCATTTCTGTCGATCCCTCAAAGATCGAAGCCATCCAGAATTGGAAGAGGCCTGAGAATGTGCATGAGATTCGTAGTTTCCTTGGATTGGCGGGTTATTACTGTCGGTTCATTAAGGATTTTTCCCGTGTTGTGCTTCCTATTACTTGCCTTACTCGGAAAGGCATTTGTTTTGATTGGTCCGACAAGTGTGAAGCTTCCTTTCTGACATTGAAGGAACTTCTCACTAATGCTCCTATTCTTGTGGTTCCCGAGGGGAATCATGATCTTGTTGTCTACACCGATGCTTGTGGTAGTGGTCTCGGTGCTGTTCTTATGCAGAAGGATCGGGTAGTTGCTTATGCTTCTACGCAACTGCGTCCGAATGATGTTCGCTATGCCACTCTTGATCTTAAGCTTGCCACCATTGTCTTCACCTTGAAGATTTGGCGACACTATTTATTGGGCGAGCGCTTCATACTCTATACCGATCATAAATCTTTGAAGTATTTATTCACTCAGAAGGAACTCAATATAAGACAACAGCGTTGGCTCGAGTTTCTTGCTTCCTATGACTTTGATATCCAGTATACCCCTGGTAAGGGTAATCGTGTTGCAGATGCGCGTAGTCGCAAACATTCAACTGTTATTTCTATAATGCTTGCCGAATGGAATATTCTAGAGACTCTATCTTTTTGTGAAATTCGTGATCGAGGTTCATCTTCTGATACTCCTATTCTATTATTTAGTTTGGGAGCTCGACCTATTTTATTGGATCGTACTGCCGATGCCCAACGGCGTGATCCTGATTTGTTGCATCTTATTCAGCTTTGTGAGTCTGGATCCTGTGATGAGGCGTTGCGGGATTTCAGCATTGATTCTCATGGGTGTCTTCGGAAGAAGAACCGTCTTTTAGTGCTTTCTGATTTTGCACTTAGGCATGACATTCTTGATGACTGTCACCGTTCTAAGTATACCATTCGTCCTGGTAGTAGTAAGATGTATGCCGATATGCATCGTCTTTATTATTGGGAAGGCATGAAGCGCGATGTGGCGAATAATGTGAGTAATTGCATAACTTGTCAGCGTTTTAAGGCCGAACATCAGCGTCCTTCTGGTCTTCTTCAGCCTCTTGAGATTCCATTGTGGAAATGGGATCAGATTTCTATGGATTTTATTGACGGCCTACCTCGTTCGAGATCAGGTCATTCTAGTATTTGGGTTATTGTTGATCGCCTCACCAAGTCTGCACATTTTGTCCCTATTAAGTCTAATAGGACTGCTTCGCTTTTGGCTAAGTTGTATGTTAAGGAAATCGTGAGACTTCACGGTGTTCCTAGTTCTATTGTGAGTGATCGTGATCCTTTATTCATGAGTCATTTTTGGAAGAGTCTTCAGCAAGCTTTGGGAACGTAGCTTAATTTTTCTACAGCTTGTCATCCGCAGTCTGACGGACAGACTGAACGGGTGAATCGTATCTTGGAAGATCTTCTTCGTATTTGTATTTTTGATTTCGGTGGTAGTTGGGAGGATCATCTACCTCTTGTAGAGTTCTCCTACAACAATAGTTTTCAGTCTAGTATCGGTATGGCTCCTTTCGAAGCCTTATACGAAAGGCCATGTCGATCACCTTCTTGTTGGTTGGGATCAGGAGAGAAGCTTATTCTCGGTCCAGATTTTGTTCGTGATTCTTCTGAAAAGATTGATCTTATCCGGTTGAGAATGAAAGAGGCACAGGGTCGCCAAAAATCCTATGTGGATAGCCGTAGGAGACCTCTCGAGTTCTCGATTGGTGATCTTGTTTTTATTCGTGTTTCTCCTTTGAAGGAGGTTATGCGTTTTAGTACGACTGGGAAATTGGCTCCTCGCTTTATAGGGCCATTTTCTATTACTGAACGTATTGGCCCTGTGGCTTATAGAGTTTCACTTTCTGCTCATCTATCTGGCATTCATGAGGTGTTTCACGTCTCGCAGCTTCGGAAGTGTCTTCGGGAGTCAGATTCTGTTATTACTTCTCCTGATTTGCTAGAGCTTGAGATCTCACCGGACTTATCTATTGCACAGCAACCTATTCGCGTGCTTGACACGGTGGTGTGACACCTTCGAAACAAGGACGTGCCGCTCGTTAAGGTTCAATGGTCCGCTAACCCCAATGACTGTACTTGGGAAACCAGAGACTTTATCGAGCGATCTTATCCGGGTTTTCTATCTTAGCTTGTGAACGGTGAGTATGTCTTTTCATCTCAAGCTTATTTCCTTTTCTTTTGAATGTTGTATGTATGTAGTTGTTACAAATATCGTCTCTAGGAATTGCGGGGACGCAATTTTGTAAAGAGAGGAGATCTGTAACAACCCGCATATTTAACGATTTTATATTTAAATGTTTTATTTAAATATAACATCGTTAGTCGGATTTAGGTCCGAAATGTTACTTTTTGCAAATGGCCGAATTGGAGCTTGAAACCACCTCCATTGGTTCCAAAATGGCGTTTGCGATCTTTCTGAGTATAATCTTTGATATGTTTGGAGTTTGTGAAATTTTGACCCTTTTTCTATTGGGTTTTGGGTTTGGATTCAGCCCACTAACTTAACTAATACTCTAACTCAACCCCTGCTCTTCATTCACCTCATTTCATTTCTTAAGCTTAAGAAAACTGAAAATGGTGGAAGGGAAGAGGAAATAGAAATTGCAAGCCCTAGTTTCTTCTTTGCAAACTTGATTTCTTACTCCAAAATCAAAGAGAAGCCATTGGTAAGCCTTCTCTTCATCTTCTCCAACTCTTTCTTCTTCAATTTCAGAAAATTTCCTAAACCTAACTTAGGAAATACTTGTTTTGATCTTAGATTGAAGCTTGTTGAGTTGAAGTAGAGTTTGGTTGGTCTTCTCCTTGTTATTGAGCTCCTTCTTCTTTATTTTGGGTTAAAGGTGAGTTTTGAACTCACATTTACTTCTCTTGATTTCATGGGTGTTGGGTATGAATTCCTAGCAAGTATGCATGTGCCATTGTTTTGGATTTGGAAAGAGTTTGCATTTCATTGAAAATAGGGCAGGAAGTGCAAATCATCAGGTTCGGCCGACCAACTCAGGGTCCGGTCGACCGACCTCCTACCTGGGCTCTTCCCTGCCTCTGTTTTGGAAGTGCAGAAATTTGGGCTCCGGTCAACCGACCCAGAGGTCCGATCGAACGACCTGATGCCCCGAGCACTTCTCTATTTCTGGCCCGGTCAACCGACCCAAGATGTCCGGTCGACCGACCTGCTCCTGTTTTGCCTGTTTTGCCTGTTTTTGCATATTTTGATTAGTTTTCCAAATTTTATCGATTCAAGTTGCTTTTTAGTAGTTGTTATTGCATCTTTGACTTTGATAACTTATTCTTGACTTCATCCACGGGTTTTTATAAAATAATCTCTCGAATCACATTTAAAAGCTCGTTTCTCCAATTTATAAATTCTATTTAAAACACACACTGTTTCGCACTTCGAACGAAGTGGAAGGGTGATTAAATGGTTGGGCAAAACACGGACCATGAATCTATGCGTTTATCCTTATGATTAATTCCCGACCTATTCAATTGATCGTTTTAACCTTCGGGTTTGGTTTACCGATGATATGAGGTAGATTTTGTACTGCTTTGAGTGTGAAATTAACTAACGGATAGTGAACTGTTTAGTGCGAACGAGTGGTTATGGGACTCACGTTACCACTTTTCGGATTCCTTTTTGAGAGTTATGACACATTCCGCCAGTTAGTGGTGTCTAGTACTGGGCTCTGACCTTCACCACTATGGTTTTTTGCCTTCGGGTATGTGCCTTCGGGTTTGTTGCCCTTTAGTATCGCTTCCGATGTTGGTCATTATGAGCCGCATGGGTGATATTGGGTTGCCTTTTAGTATCACTTCCAATGTTGGTCGTTATGAGCCGCATGGGTGATATTAGGTTGCCCTTTAGTATCGCTTCCGATGTTGGTCGTTATGAGCCGCAAGGGTGATATTGGGTTTGGATCTTTGGGCTCATGGATCCTTGTTTGTATGGTACTGAGCTCGAGCAATTTTATGATGTTTCATTCATATGTATATTTCCTAGGTATTGCCCTTCGATGTTGGTATTATGAGCTGCATGATGCGTAGCGTTTACCTTGCGGAACTTGTATACCATATTGGTATTTGTTATTTGCCTTTTTGGCTTGATTTGGGATATTTGTATCCTTTGTTTCTATATGTTGCCAATGATATGAGGCTTGTTATCATATGATTCATCTTTTGTTAGATGATTGTGTTATCTCCTTTAGAGATTTGTTATACTTTGTAACCTTGCAGGTTTATTGTTGTTCAGTTTATCTAACTGATTTGTTTAGCTAGACTGACCCGTGTATTTTGTACTCGAGTCAGACCGAGATGTTTCAGGTTAGGTGCTTTTGGACTTAGCCTATTTCGCTTCCGCATGGACTATTCAGCTTGTTCCTTTTTGTTAAAGCTTTTTGTGTAGTCCTTTTTATTGTAACTCTGGTATATGTATTCTTTTGACTCGTCTGTATATTATGGTTTGCTATACCACTTGACATGTATTATTTTGTAAACTCTGTTATGTATCTGTATATGTGTATATGATGATTTACTGTTCTGTGATGTATATTACATTTGAGTTGTCATATTCTGTTCTGATAGATCCTTCAACCACCTATGGTTTTGTTTTAAGTATTCATTGGGTATGTCGACCTGCTTGGTATGTTATTGTCGATGTATTCAATAGATAGTTAGAGCAAGGCTTTAGATGGTCGCTCCCAACCAGCCTTATTCTCCGTGTTAGTTGACGGCATTACTTTGTAGTGTCCTTGGGTAGCATGGGTATAGAGGTGGGGCGTCACAATCATTAACTCATATTTCAACTCTTATTTATCCAACTAGTGTTCCATTTCCAGATTTCATAATTAATTATCCAGCTGGCTCACTTCCAATTTACAATTATATCTTTGATTTTTATCTTCAAAAATCACTTTATTACTTTACCTGAGTTCAATCTAATTTATAATTCGAGTTTAGATTTTTGTTTCACTTTCCAAAATACCAAATACATTTTATTTTGGCTTACTCCTTCCAATATCCAATTTCAGTTCATTTACCTACAATTATAAATTCATTTGTTCATTCACAAATTTATTCTCAACCAATAAATTTTATTTCCAAACATTAATTATTTTTAGTCCATTTGAACTAATTCTACACCTCATTTTACACAATTTTCAAATTAAACATTAACCAATATTCAAATTTCATTTCTAACTAATAAATTTTATATCATTTACTTATTTCCTTAGCCTACTTAGATTTATTTCCTCTATTTAACTTGGTTTAGTTACATTCTCATTTAATTAAAATTTTAAGTTTCTATAAGTTCTCCAATTTATTTATCTTCCGTTTGCTAAATTTTTTTAACAAGCTTCCAAACTTATTCACCATTCCATAATCATTTTAAATAAGCTTCCAGAGTTTCGTCCAAACATTTCAAACCAACTCCAGAGTTTAAAACATTACTAAAATGTTCAAAATTCAATTTTGTAAACATATATATCTAAATCAAACTATTCCTTTGCATTTTCAAAATCAAACCCAATTTACGTTAATCCAAAACATCCAGGAAGCAATCCCCCTCTTGGAAACTCTAAAATGAACACCGATGATGTCGCGATCACCATCGAAATTATTTTCCAGCGACCGAAAAGAGTTCAATGCTTTTATCTCTTTAAAAACATTTCAAATATTTTTAAATTCCAAATCTTCCAAATTTCGAATCTAATTCAAAAATATTTTCGAAATAATATCTCTACTATTTCTTTTTCCCAAAACCTTTTAAAACCATTTTCAAAAACAAAGAATTTAAACTTTTCCCGTAATTCCAAATTCAAAATCCATCCAATCCATATTCAAACATTCCTTTGGAATTTTCATCTCAATTTATTTCAAATATTTCTCCAGAATTTTTTATTTCAAATTACAAATCACATTTACAAATCCCATTTGTATATGAATTTATTTCTTAATCTTTGGATATAATTTTAATTCTTCATTTAATTTTCACTTAACAATGATAATAATTTAATATCATCATTCCTAACAACCAAGCATCCATATATAACTATAATAATTTACGAAAAATTATTTCCTCTATATACAAAAATAATTTGGGTAAATTTATTTCATTTACCCTATTTAAAACAATACTGCGTCGGTTTATCTTGTTCAAAAGTTTAGAAATCCCTACCGATGACATGACGTCCCACATATCGACAAGAATTCATAAGCACTCAACCGATAAGTCAACACAATATAAAAGAATTTTTATACCCACTAACAAATACGCGCTCATATCTATTAATACACTCAAACTCAATAGAGAGTACCTATGGACTCTATTACTATTTAGTAATCCCCACCAGAGCCAAGGTTCTCACTTAACTTTCAGCTCTGATACCAATTGTAACAGCCCGTAAATCTGCACTATTCTCCATCACTCAACTCAAGATGAACGGAAATACGAACCATTTGGGTTAAAGAAGAAAGAGGTAGAAGAAGAAGATAGAAAACAATATCAGAATCTAACCATCGCAGCGGAATAAAATATATTAGATAATCACAAATCTTTACACCAAAAACAAATGCCATATCTGTTTATACATACATCATCAGAGTATACATAACACACAACTAGACAATAATCATAATCTGTCCTCACATTCTGAATACACAGCGGAATAATAATCAAGTGCGGAAGTACGTATCGCTATTTAGCTCGTCTACTGAGCTTCACAGCATCCTTTCCTGTATCCTATAATACTCGGTCTGACCCGAGCCTTATAGTTAAATAACACCCGAGTCAATCTGGAATACCAGCGTGAGAAATCACACTCCAATTGATTATTAAAGTTTCAAAAATCCTTTGAAAACAAAAGCATCTCGTAAGATCACGCCATAAATAAACATGTCGGGTTTTTACCTTATGATAGCTAAAACACTTTTTATAAAATCCTAAGATATTATAATAAGGTGTATTTACAAATATTTATCAAAATATTCGAAATTGTTACATCAATTAAATTCCGGCTACTATCCACAATTGTGGGTAATACAAACAAAACTCGTAAAAGGCGCGTAGGGAGAATAGATTTCCAACTTATGACTAGGCACTGGGGTACCCCTATAACGGTACCTGTCTAGATCAACATACCGAGGATCACTCCCGACCCCCTGCAACACAGGACCAGGACTACCCCTTACTGGAAAATCCCGAGTAAGATCACCCCACAGTTGGGATTAGCAACCGTACCACTAAGCCGAAATAAAAGGGACATCTAGGGAGGGATGACCTCATCCTAAATGGGTGCTACCCTCCTAGCCTTGCTGCATAACCCCTGATTTTCAGTCATTCCCGGTTGATGAGGCTGGAGGTTAAGCGTTACCTTTAAGATCGTTTCACTTAGAATGCCCATCGTCCACCTGACGATGTTCCGAAAGCATTCATCAATACAAGTCCGTCCCAGGTTCGAACGGAACTGAAGGTAATACTCCTACTACATCAATTTTGGAATCATCCTCAGGATTAGTAGCAACTAGCCCTTGCACTTAACTGCTCCATCTCCTATTTCGAACTCGTCTTCCTCATGAAAACGTACAAACCGGATCGAAGTGATTTTCGAGAAATTAATACCGATCCTGATCTCTTCGAAACGATCAGCGTATTGGCCAATATTGATAGTCGGTTATTTAACTATCAATTAACATTCACAACATCCATCAACATAAATAATTTCACCAAATTTTTTATTAACCTCAAAATATCTTCATAAGATATATTTCTATTTTCAACCCTCTTAAAACATTTTCAAACCATACTTTCCTCATAAAATAAATTTCCAAATATTTATTTCCATTGAAAACACCAAGTACAAAGCTTTAGATTTTTAAAAATATTTTAAAACTCTTTATTATTAAATATCCTTAAAATCATTTAAAATAAAAATTACTTTAATACTTATTCAAAATATATACTTAAATAATATTCAAAATGAAACTACTTAAATACTTTATTAAAAATATATACTATAGGAATATATGAAAATGAGGTTACTTTATAAAAATAAAACTAGGTTTTCACTTTTTAAAACAAAATTCCAAGTCACCTTAAATAATTACTATGATAATAGATTTGAAAAATACTTACTTTAGAATTTAAACATTTAGAAACAATAAATTTTCTAAACATGCTTTTTAAAACAACATTAAAACTTTTAACTTATATTTAAAAAATTTCTTCGAAAACGTACTTGTCTGTCCAGGAAAATACACTTCTTGTAACAACTCGGACATTTTAACGGTTTTAAAATAATTTAATTAACTGAATTTGTGTGAAATTTAATAAAATTAAAATTAAAATTTTGAAATATTAATTTTACATTTGAAATGCGTCTAGTTAAACATAGCACCTGGTAAATTTTCGTCCGAAAATATGAAAGTTCATTTCATGTGTAAATTTACTTCAATTTAATCAGTTAAAAAGCGATGAAAATAAAACATTTTCAAAACCAAAATATTTTTACATAGTAAAATTCTAAACCATCTTTTGAGCAAGCTGTCAGTTTGTCGTTTTTCCAAATTCGGACATCTTTGGCTCCGTCGATCTTATTTCTCTGCGATTTTTATGCATTTTGCGCTAGTAGAAATTTCGAATTTTTATAAATCAATCGTACCACTGATATCCGTATGCCGTTTTGATCGACCTGTCATGGTGATTTCCGCTGTATATTCGTATGGATGTTTCGACGTTCTGTGGATGGCGAAATCTGTAAACATTGAACCGTATCGGCACCGGTTTCGTGCCTTTTTGGTTTCTGGTGGCTATTCAATTTCCAACGTTGCGAATGTCAATAGTCTTTAGCATTTATTTTTTTTCCTTGAATTCAGATACTTAGCTTTTACTTTTCCATCCGTTCAAAATACACTCTGCAAAGAAATAATGTAACTTTGCATGTTTCTTCATTTACCTGGGCATGCATACTTCTTCCTCCCTGAAACATTGTTTTCCTTCTTTCTGCTGTGCTTTGGAAAAATTATATACAAGTGGTGAAATGTAATATGGGGTGACAAAACATTACAAATTTTGTTACATTTACATATCACGTCCACTAGCCCACTCTCCCTCTCCACTTGCCTCCCCCTCCTTCTTCTTATTCTCATTCTTTTACTGTTAAAAAAAAAAGAGAAGAAATATGCACAGCCGAGCAATCCCATGTTGGCCACCTCGTGTTGACACTGCGCTATGCATGCACCAGCCTCTCACCCTCCGCTCCTTCCTCAACCCGACCCCGTCGCCTACATCACCACCCTCCGGCCGCATGTGTCCGCCGGCCTTCTACTTTCACCATCCCCTCATCGAACTGCCCACTGCTCTCTCCCTCCTTAAAGAAGCCGAAGCCACAACAACTATCTGCCGCCGCTTAGTCTCGGCGCCCACAAACCCACGTTCGACCTCTTCCATCTCTCGGCCTGCCCTCCTTTACATCTTCCCTTCCATATGAAATTTATATGTACAGGTACTATATGATTCATGAAGTATTTTGTTGGCAAGTTTAGATACTAACTAGTTAATATATATGCAACTATGCTATGGGTATTTGTTTGTATATCATGATCGAGTCTGTTAGTAGTTAGTACATTATGCAACGAGTTTGAATATATATAGTTGTTTAGGATGTCAGTATTTATATGTTAGTTCGCATAAGCTGTTGTGTGATTATATTGAAAAAAAAGTATCGTATGTTATATATTTTTATATTAAGTTTGTATATGTTATGTATTATATAGTATGTACATGTTTGCCTACATCTACTTTCTGCTATATATATATTTATTTATATAACGATAGTCGATTTTTTTTTTGATACATAGAGTTTAAATTAATATAACATGGATTTGTACAGTGTTTAGATAACATGTAGGATCAGTCTGCATATGTATATTTTTGGTTATAAGATGTATATTATCCGGTCGTCTATGTATAAGCCTAAATGATTTCTATTTCGATCACTGCTGTGCATATATGTTACTGAATTTATATAATAGCTTATTATTAATAAGGTAGGTTATGTTTTATATGGGCAAGCTATTTTGTTTACATGAGATATTTCTAAACTGCATGTCCATGTAGAGATTATAAACTGGTTATAATGTACAAGTTTTATTAATTATGTATATAGTTAGACAGGTTTAAATGTAATATATTATTATGTATACCAATTAAAGTTACAAAACAGTTACATATGCAATGTACGAATTGTTGTTTTTATATATAATTTTATACAAGTATTTTATAATATGTTATTTTAGTTGCTGTGAAAGATATAGTTTATATATATAGTATGTAAATGTGTTTAAATTTAAGATTTATTTAAAATGTACATGTATTTTAGATAGGATTTTGGGATAATAATAATAATAATAATAATAATAATAATAATAATATTGTTGTTCGTCAAATTGATTCTGATTCGTTTCTCATCAATTCCTATGCATCAGCTTTGTGTGTCGAATTCGTATTCATCCAGCTTTGCTTTGGAAATCATGCCAGGATTTCATAACTCAATTTCATCGTTTATCTCTCTATCCTCGAAGGTGAGCAATCAGTCACGATTAATGTTCTTTTATTTATTAAATTTGATTTCAATTGAAACGACAATTGAAATATGTTGCTGCTAGTTATTTACACTGTAAAATATATGCTATTACCTGTATCAGTTCACCTATGACATCTGACACCATTATCTGTTAATTATTTATGCGATAATAATACAGTTTGGTTGATAACTGATTGATTTATTGTTGCTTTATTGGATGTTAAATTGTAATGTATTAAGGGATAAATGTTATGCAATTGAATTTGATGTAGGATAGTAAAAAAAAATTGAATTGACATACGTTTTGAATTTGATTAGTTAATTTGTATAATATGACCCCTTTGAATGTTAAATAAATTGGCACGTAGAAATAGTGTTAGCAACAACTTGAACCATTTAAATGTATGTTGTATAAATTGATGTAGTTTGAAATTGAATATTAAATATAGTGAAGAACTGTATAAATATTATTGTAACAGTCTTTAATCTACATGAAATGATAGTGTAGATTCTAGAGATAATTATATTAATTCGCACAAACAACAATGCGAATTAATACGACTATTTCGGGATTATTTGAATCGATTATTGGATTGTTATTGTTATTGTTATTGCTTGTTTATTTACTTTGACACCATCCCAGTTATCACACTGCAAGTTCCCTTTATTATACTTGATCTGGAATTGAAATTGGAATCGGGTTGAAATGATATACACCCAAATGAATTTAACCTAGGATAAAGAATATAATAAAATCTGATTGGTCAACAATTTGATTTAAAATAAAATAAAATAATGATTTTATTCGAGCGAAGAATAAGTTTTGAAATGAAGCTAGAATTTGAATTTTTGAAGGAAAATGTAAAGATTGAAATCTGAAACAAATATTAACGTAGTAATTGATGAAAGAACGTTGTTCAAACTTTAGTAATTTGATAAGTAAATTTGGAATTATTAATAAATAATTTGGAATTAGTAATAATCGAGTTTTGAAATTATTAAGTTTAAATCATTTAATAATTAAACTTGAATTATAATTAAGTTTGGAATTATAATTAAGTTTGAAATTATTAAGTAGAATTTATAATTAAGTTGAAATGATTTGATGATTAAGTTTGAATTCATAATTAAGTGGAAATGATTTAATAATTAAGTTTGAATTGATAATCAAGTTCGTAATTATTAATTTTTAAAATTATTAATAATTAAGATTGAAATTATTTAATAATTGTATAAGATTGAATTAATTGATAATTGAATAAAAAATTTAATTCTTTGATAAGAGAAATTGAACTTTTGGATAAGTGGATTTGAACTTCGTTAATAAATGAATTTGAGTTTCTTTATTTAATAAAGTTTTGGTAAAATTATTCAAGTAAGTTAAAAAGTGAAAAAGTAAACTTCTCGAACATATGAAATTTAGTTTCTTTATTAATTGAGTTTTGAAAATTTGTAACTAAGTAAAGAAATAAGTGAAATTGAATTTCTTTAACAAGAAATAAAATGCGTTTATTGAAATGAATGTAAGACTTATAATTTTAAGAATATGATTTGACGAATCGAATTTAAGTAAATTTGTAAGTTTTGTTATAATGAAATTGAACTTAAGTAATTGATTTAATGGAATTGGAATTTGAATAGAATTGTTTGAATGATAATTAATTTAACGAATATTGAATGAAATCGATAAATGAATTTAAATTGATTTGAATGTTAAAATAAATTAATTTAAATGACTTTGGAATGAAGTTTATATATACGAACTTGAACCACTATTTGAATTGTTGGAATGAAAATTGAAATTGAATTGTAAGACTTTGAAATGGTTATTTGGTAGTTTTGAAACGTAAACTTTAGAAATTTATAGTGAAAGACAAATGAAATGTTGGTTTACGAATTGAAATTGAAATTTAATTTGATTTGTTTTGAAATTATTAAACGACCAATCGGTGTAATAATTACGAAAGTAATTAAAGAGACCAGAATCGGTTATGGATATACTCTCTATCTAAACCGAAAACCACTTTAATAACTACACGCGGAGTGAGATCCAGAATGAAGTGGTTGGAATGATGTACGTGATGACTGAAGAAAGAGAACGATAATGGATAGCCTTGACACTTGTGTCAAATTGGAAATGACTAAAATCTGGAGCCGTGCCGGGCCAAATAGGGTTAGCCACCTCGAGCGGACACACTTCTTCGTAACTGCTACTCATTACTTGTGATTGATTGGTGCACCCTCGAAGTTTCAGGAGTGTTGATTCGCGGTGTTGCGATCGCTGCGGCGATGCGTTCTCACCAGTCCGGATCAGGCAAACGGTAGTTTCACTACCTTGGGTATTGCCTCATGTGCCTTGTCATACTTGTATCCCTATATACGCGACCACTACGAATATGTTTTGTGTTATACCTATGGAGTACACCCTGATACCCCACCAGTTTACGGTGGAGTTTACAGTGCTGTATAGACTATGATGCTTATATAAAAATGTGTTAAAGGGGATAATGGTAACGCCTTAACACTATTTTGATATTTTATACTACTGATAGAAATTATCAACTTAGCGTACACTACTACATAGTAGATAGTTTAACGGATCCTTAGAGGATGGTGATTCCAACATCCTTTGAGTTACTTGTATTTCGATTGCTATCTCACCTGAGTTGGATTTATTGATATGAGAATATTAATCCTGACTTGAGTTTTTTCTGTTTTGCTTTACGCTCGGGTCAGACTGAGAACACCAGCTTTCGAGGCTTATCTTTGGAGTTGGAGCTTTGCCTGGAGATCCAGCTATCTATCCAGCTTTCAGATATTCGATGATTCCAGTGATATATTCTGATTCTTATATTTGACTGTTGTATTCGAGACTTCTGTTGTAACTTATTTAACTATCATGTATCTTATATATTTATATAGTAGCTTCATGAACTACTATCTCTTTTACTTCCGCTGCATATTATTACTCTGTGTCTGTGATTCTATGATTATTTATTTATTGTATATCTGAGTTTTGCCAAATTTAAAATTAACAATTCTGTATTTTGAATCATTCAAGTCCGACATATGCGGATGCGAATAGTCCAAAATAGCGGGTCGTTACTGTTGGTATCAGAGCTTTTGGTAGCTCTAGGCAAATCTTAGCATAGACGGTAAATGTATTTACAGAATCAATCTCACTCGAGTTTCAATCTCTTTCTTTTGACTCAATTCCTTTGAACTTTGGAACGTTCCCTCAGTTTCAAAATTCATTCATATCCCTCACTATTTATTTTCTTTTGATTCCGGAGTACCCCATAACTCCACTTCGAATGATCTTTATAGTGAGTCGGCGGTCTCGCCAATCCCAAATTTATTTGTAAATGAGTGAAACTCCTTTACAATAGACATTGATTTACCGGAGATTTCGGTATCCTCGGTTTACGGTGCTATCTATCTCCTGCTGTATCTGAATGCTATCTCTTGAGATCGAGTGTTGATTTACCTCGGAATTCTGCATCGATCTTATTCTTGAAGTTACGGTCGGCCCGGTTAAGTTTGCCCGTGAATTAAATAAGTTGTCCATCTTCCGGTTCTATTAATTGAATTATCTTATCTTCTGTCTCGAACTTATTATCAAATCAAAATTCTCTTTAATTTGATTTCCATCAAATTTGAATCGCTATACTTATTTTGAAATCCATTCTTGTATCGTCGAGCGAGAAAGTGTATTTGTGAATTAATATTAAAAATGTTATATATATTGTGTTGTTTGAGTTGTTGATGTTGATTTGGGATTTCGATCGATTCGTTTGATCAACGCTATCGATAGAATTTCTAAAACACTTGAGCAGAGCAATTTGACATAATATTGTTTTCAAATTTGGAAATTAAAACAATTTTGAATGATTATATTCTATATAGGAATAAATTTTTCCGAAATTAAATGTTAATGATTCTGTTGTCTGAAATGATAAAATTTAATTTTCATTCATTGTTTTATTAATCATTGACTATTTCATAATATAAATAAATGAAGTTATGAATTTGGTTATAATTTGATTTGGAGTTTGTAACGAATTTAAATCAAGAATTCGAAAATTTAATTTCCGGTGATTTCAAACTTCGATTTGAAAGTTTTAGAGTGTAATGTATTTAAATATTTTCAATAGAAATTATTTCAAAGAAATTTAAAATTTTAAATTAGTGCTCTTCTCTTTGTCGCTGGAAAATAATTTCGGTGATGACGGCCGCATCATCGACGTTCATTTTCGAATTTCGAAGTGGAGAGACTATTCTGTAGTTTTGCTACGGATTGTTTTGAAAAATAAATTGATTTGAATTTCTAAACATGACTTGATTTATAATATATATTGTAGATTTTAAAGTGATTTGATATATTATGAATATATATATATATATATATATTTATTTGATCTCTAAGTTGTTGAAGCTAATCGGAAATAAATTCTTAAAATTTGTTAAAGGAAGATTTTCAATTATATTTGAAACCTGTTTTGAATGAGTAGTTAAATGTGAAATAAATTGAATTGAAAATTTTACTTGGATAATACTCTATTGCATTATATATAACTTACCTAAAATTTCTAAAGTTAACTGGGTAATTGAATATTATACAGTATAAAATAATGTTAAAGGAGTTTAGATATAAAATTTGTCGAATAAAATATGATAATAATAGATGACTATTCAAAAGTATGATCTTGAAAGTGTTAATTTAGAAAATTGGATAATATATAACATAAATTGTCTTTATAAAAAAAATGTGAGTGCATATAATAAATGTTATTCACACAAATTTTAATTACAAAAGGGCTAATAAAGATAAATAGAATATTAGGTTAATTAAGTAACAAATGGATTAATCAAATAAATTGTTGTTTGAAATAAATTTTGTAATAAACAATGATAAATTGGAAATAAACCAAGTTAAGAAAATTTCCTGAGTTTAAAGATAATTATTGAATATAAACAAAATTTAAATTGAAATTTATACGGTTTAAATTAATTTTTTATTATGTAATTCAAGTCTATTTTCTTTTGGTTGTTTCTATTCTCCTACCCCTTCCTTTTCGAGGACGAAAAGTTTTGAGTGGGGGAGAGTGTAACAACTCGGATATTTCAATGGTTTTAAAATAATTTAATTAACTGAATTTGTGTGAAATTTAATAAAAATAAAATTAAAATTTTGGAATATTAATTTTACATTTGAAATGCGTCTAGTTAAACATAGCAACTGGTAAATTTTCGTCCGAAAATATGAAAGTTTATTTCGTGCGTAAATTTACTTCAATTTAATCAGTTAAAAAGCGATGAAAATAAAACATTTTCAAAACCAAAATATTTTTACAAAGAAAAATTCTAAACCATCTTTTGAGCAAGCTGTCAGTTTGTCGTTTTTCCAAATTCGGTCATCTTTGGCTCCGTCGATCTTATTTTTCTGCGATTTTTATGCATTTTGCGCTAGTAGAAATTTCGAATTTTTATAATTCAATCGTACCACAAATATCCGTATGCCGTTTTGATCGACCTGTCGTGGTGATTTCCGCAGTATATTCGTTTGGATGTTTCGATGTTCGGTGGATGGCGAAATCTGTAAATGTTGAACCATATCGGCACCGGTTTCGTGCCTTTTTGGTTTCTGGTGGCTATTCAATTTCCAACGTTGCGAATGTCAATAGTCTTTAGCATTTATTTTTTTCCTTGAATTCAGATACTTAGCTTTTACTTTTCCATCCGCTCAAAATACACTCTGCAAAGAAATAATGTAACTTTGCATGTTTCTTCATTTACCTGGGCATGCATACTTCTTCCTCCCTGAAACATTGTTTTCCTTTTTTCTGCTGTGCTTTGGAAAAATTATATACAAGTGGTGAAATGTAATGTGGGGGGACAAAACATTACAAATTTTGTTACATTTACATATCACGTCCACTAGCCCACTCTCCCTCTCCACTTGCCTCCACCTCCTTCTTCTTATTCTCATTCTTTTACTGTTAAAAAAAATGAGAGAAGAAATATGCACAGCCGAACAATCCCATGTTGGCCACCTCGTGTTGACACTGCGCTATGCATGCACCAGCCTCTCACTCGCCGCTCCTTCCTCAACCCGAACCCGTCGCCTACATCACCACCCTCCGGCCGCATGTGTCCGCCGGCCTTCTACTTTCACCACCCCCTCATCGAACTGCCCACTGCTCTCTCCCTCCTTCAAGCGGCCGAAGCCACAACAACTATCTGCCGCCGCTCAGTCTCGACGCCCACAAACCCACGTTCGACCTCTTCCATCTCTCGGCCTGCCCTCTTTACATCTTCCCTTCCATATGAAATTTATATGTACAGGTACTATATGATTCATGAAGTATTTTGTTGGCAAGTTTAGATACTAAGTAGTTAATATATATGCAACTATGCTATGGGTATTTGTTTGTATATCATGATCGAGTCTGTCAGTAGTTACTACATTATGCAATGAGTTTGAATATATATAGTTGTTTAGGATGTCAGTATTTATATGTTAGTTCGCATAAGCTGTTGTGTGATTATATTGAAAAAAAAAGTATTGTATGTTATATATTTTTATATTAAGTTTGTATATGTTATGTATTATATAGTATGTACATGTTTGCCTACATATACTTTTTGCTATATATATATTTATTTATATAATGATAGTCGATTTTTTTTTTGATACATAGAGTTTAAATTAATATGACATGGATTTGTACAGTGTTTAGATAATATGTAGGATCGGTCTGCATATGTATATTTTTGGTTATAAGATGTATATTATCTGGTCGTCTATGTATAAGCCTAAATGATTTCTATTTCGATCACTGCTGTGCATATATGTTACTGAATTTATATAATAGCTTATTATTAATAAGGTACATTATGTTTTATATAGGCAAGCTATTTTGTTTACATGAGATATTTCTAAACTGCATGTCCATGTAGAGATTATAAACTGGTTATAATGTACAAGTTTTATTAATTATGTATATAGTTGACAGGTTTAAATGCAATATATTATTATGTATACCAATTAAAGTTACAAAACAGTTACATATGCAATGTACGAATTGTTGTTTTTATATATAATTTTATACAAGTATTTTATAATATGTTATTTTAGTTGCTGTGAAAGATATAGTTTATATATATAGATGTAAATGTGTTTAAATTTAAGATTTATTTAAAATGTACATGTATTTTAGATACGATTTTGGGAAAATAATAATAATAATAATAATAATAATAATAATAATAATAATATTGTTGTTCGTCAAATAGATTCTGATTCGTTTCTCATCAATTCCTATACATCAGCTTTGTGTGTCGAATTCGTGTTCATCCAGCTTTGCTTTGGAAATCGTGCCAGGATTTCATAACTCAATTTCATCGTTTATCTCTCTATCCTCGAAGGTGAGCAATCACTCACGATTAATGTTCTTTTATTTATTAAATTTGATTTCAATTGAAACGACAATTGAAATATGTTGCTGCTAGTTATTTACACTGTTAAATACATGCTATTACCTGTATCAGTTCACCTATGACATCTGACACCATTATCTGTTAATTATTTATGCGATGATAATACAGTTTGGTCGATAATTGATTGATTGATTGTTGTTTTATTCGATGTTAAATTGTAATGTATTAAGGGATAAATGTTATGCAATTGAATTTGACGTAGGATAGTAAAAAAAAAAAATTAATCGACATACGTTTTGAATTTGATTAGTTAATTTGTATAATATGACCCCTTTGAATGTTAAATAAATTGACACGTAGAAATAGTGTTAGCAACAACTTGAACCATTTAAATGTATGTTGTATAAACTGATGTAGTTTGAAATTGAATAATAAATATCGTGAAGAACTGTATAAATATTATTGTAATAGTCTTTAATCTGCATGAAATGATAGTGTAGATTCTAGAGATAATTATATTAATTCGCACAAACAACAATGCGAATGAATACGACTATTTCGGGATTATTTGAATCGATTATTGTATTGTTATTGTTATTGTTATTGCTTGTTTATTTACTTTGACACCATCCCAGTTATCACACTGCAAGTTCCCTTTATTATGCTTGATCTGGAATTGAAATTGGAATCGGGTTGAAATGATATATACCCAAATGAATTTAACCTAGGATAGAGAATAGAATAAAATCCGATTGGTTAATAATTTGATTTAAAATAAAATAAAATAATGATTTTATTCGAGCGAAGAATAAGTTTTGAAATGAAGTTAGAATTTGAATTTTTGAAGGAAAATGTAAGGATTGAAATCTGAAGGAAAATGTAAGGATTGAAATCTGAAACAAATATTAACGTAGTAATTGATGAAAGAACGCTGTTCAAACTTTAATAATTTGATAATTAAATTTGGAATTATTAATAAATAATTTGGAATTAGTAATAATCGAGTTTTGAAATTATTAAGTTTGAAATCATTTAATAATTAAACTTGAAATTATAATTAAGTTTGGATTTATAATAAAAGTTTGAAATTATTAAGTTGAATTTATAATTAAGTTGAAATGATTTGATGATTAAGTTTGAATTCATAATTAAGTGGAAATGATTTAATAATTAAGTTTGAATTGATAATCAAGTTTGTAATTATTAAGTTTTAAAATTATTAATAATTAAGATTGAAATTATTTAATAATTGAATAAGATTGAATTAATTGATAATTGAATAAAAAAATTAATTCTTTGATAAGAGAAATTGAACTTTTGGATAAGTGGATTTGAACTTCGTTAATAAATGAATTTGAGTTTCTTTATTTAATAAAGTTTTGGGAAAATTATTCAAGTAAGTTAATAAGTGAAAAAGTAAACTTCCCGAATATATGAAATTTAGTTTCTTTATTAATAGAGTTTTGAAAATTTGTAACTAAGTAAAGAAATAAGTGAAATTGAATTTCTTTAACAAGAAATAAAATGCGTTTATTGAATGAATGTAAGACTTATAATTTTAAGAATATGATTTGACGAATCGAATTTAAGTAAATTTGTAAGTTTTGTTATAATGAAATTGAACTTAAGTAATTGATTTAATTGAATTGGAATTTGAATAAAATTGTTTGAATGATAATTAATTTAACGAATATTGAATGAAATCGATAAATGAATTTAAATTGATTTGAATGTTAAAATAAATAAATTTAAATGACTTTGGAATGAAGTTTATATATACGAACTTGAACCACTATTTGAATTGTTGGAATGAAAATTGAAATTGAATTGTAAGACTTTGAAATGGTTATTTGGTAGTTTTGAAACGTAAACTTTAGAAATTGATAGTGAAAGACAAATGAAATGTTGGTTTACGAATTGAAATTGAAATTTAATTTTATTTGTTTTGAAATTATTAAACGACCAATCGGTGTAATAATTACGAAAGTTAAAAAAGAGACCGGAATCAGTTATGGATATACTCTCTATCTAAACCGAAAACCACTTTAATAACTACACGCGGAGTGAGATCCAGAATGAAGTAGTTGGAATGATGTACGTGATGACTGAAGAAAGAGAACGATAATGGATAGCCTTGACACTTGTGTCAAATTGGAAATGACTAAAATCAGGAGCCGTGCCGGGCCAAATTGGGTTAGCCACCTCGAGCGAACTAACTTCTTCGTAACTACTACTCATTACTTGTGATTGATTGGTGTACCCTCGGAATTTCAGGAGTGTTGTTTCGCGGTGTTGCGATCGCTGCGGCGATGCGTTCTCACCAGTCCGGATCAGGCAAACGGTAGTTTCACTACCTTGGGTATTGCCTCATGTGCCTTGTCATACTTGTATCCCTATATGCGCGACCACTACAAATCTGTTTTGTGTTATACCTATGGAGTACTCCCTGATATCCCACCAGTTTACGGTGGAGTTTACAGTGCTGTATAGACTATGATGCTTATATAAAAATGTGTTAAGGGGATAATGGTAACGCCTTAACACTACTTTAATATTTTATATTACTGATAGACATTATCTACTTAGCGTACACTACTACATAGTAGATAATTTAACGGATCCTTAGAGGATGGTGATTCCAACATCCTTTGAGTTACTTGTATTTCGATTGCTATCTCACCTGAGTTGGATTTATTGATATGAGAATACTAATCCTGACTCGAGTGTTTTGTGTTTTGCTTTACGCTCGGGTCAGACTGAGAACACCAGCTCTTGAGGCTTATCTTTAGAGTTGGAGCTTCGCCTGGAGATCCAGCTATCTATCCAGCTTTCAGATATTCGATGATTCCAGTGATGTATTCTGATTCTTATATTTGACTGTTGTATTCGAGACTTCTGTTGTAACTTATTTAACTATGATGTATCTTATATATTTATATAGTAGCTTCATGAACTACTATCTCTTTTACTTCCGCTGCATATTATTACTCTGTGTCTGTGATTCTGTGATTATTTATTTATTGTATATCTGAGTTTTGCCAAATTTAAAATTAACAATTTGGTATTTTGAATCATTCAAGTCCGACATGTGCGGATGCGAATAGTCCAAAATAGCGGGTCGTTACACTTCTTTTCGCATCCTTTAAAAGTAAATCACTATCTATTTTAAAACAAAATTTCCCATTCCTTTAATAAATTCCCATCGTGAGTTTATTCTTCCAAATATCCACTGATATATTACTTCACCTTTATAAACCCAGTTTATAAATTTCATAGTCACATTCTCCTTTGAAATTCCAATTTCAAATACTTAAATCAGTTTCCAAATTGATTTCCAATTTACTCTGTTTTGAAATAAATGCCTTCTTTATCTATTTCAATAAATCTAAAACTTGAATTTTTTTAAAATAAATTCTTTATTCCTTTAAATAATATCACTCAAGTTTAAAATTCATTATTTCTCTGTTCATTCAAAATCCCTTTTTCATACTCGGAACTTGTTTATTAGGACTTTAAAATCACTTTATTCTCTTCCAATTCATTCTTATTTTATTCAAACTTCTATAATTATTTTACTTAAAAATTTACTCTTTTATTTTCGTTTCAAAAATCAAGTTCTATATATTTTGATAACTCGGTGTACCGAAATATATTCAAGAAAACCATAGCGTTCAATATTCCAATTATTAATATAATTCGTTACAGGATATCCAATATTAATAACATAGAGTATTAAACAATCTAATAATTTTGAGGAATCCAGTTTGATCCCTCCAACCTGTTTCTCTGCATCCACAGATGTTAGCACAAAACCAATTCCACTTCGAGGTGGAATATCGCGGTATATGGGATTAATGCAATATCATCCGCTATTATGCGGCGCATAGGGCTTCGTCTGCTATATATTGCGGAAATCAATCATTCCAATATATACTATATATATACTATTATACATAAAATAGCACATCAAATTAATTCAATCAATCAACCAATTATTTAAATTTAACCATTTAAATTTAAATTAAAACCCAGATGAGTGAGATTAACTCACCTTATTTCGCTTGCAACCCATTTCCAAACCAGCTTGTTTCTTCACAATTATTCACAAGTTAAACCTTGTATAAACATTTTACATTTTATTAATATTTGAATTGATTTAAAAATCATTTTTCCATGTAATAATTCTAATTGACTAATGATTTAATTAAACTACTAAATTCCCTTTGAAACTACCCACACCAATAAAAATAAATTATAGATTTCAAAAGCTACTTTTATAAATTCCTTAAACATTTAAAATTCCTATATAATTTCAAGTTCTCTCCTTTCCCTTATCTTTAACATAAAAATATAAGTCGATTTATATATATATATATATATATATATATATATATATATATATATATATATATATCTTAAAGCAAATCAACTTAAACACATATCTGTATATATAACTGTTCTTATAAAACTTACTATAATTTATAATAAGTTTTCTACATGTTTTTAAATCGACAAGAAAATCGTATATGTGCTTTAAATGAATAATTACATCGACGAATCAATAGCAAAACCTTACCTCGACGATGTCACGTCGCGCGAAGGCTAAACATCGCCTCTGTACTCAAGCATGATGTCGACATCTGAAATTACATCGCGGCTCGACTACAGCCATCTCATCGACCTTGCTGTGAATCTCGGCCACCCAACTAACCCTCGAGAACACGAACGAGCATGCCACAGAGAAAATCACCGTCGCCCCATGCCAATGTGAGCTACCAAATTGAAGCCTTAAATCTACCCTAGCTTCGTCGTGAGATCATTATCGACCACAGCTTCGACTTCTTCGCCCCCAATCGAACAATATTGCGGCCTCACCCCATCGTTTTTTTTGTTTCTTGCCACTCACGGGTACCTGGATACGAGCCTATCGCGATTGAACTTGAATTCATGATTTCGCCATTCCTTTCTTTCTATTCGATTCGTCACTCCTTTTTTTCTATAAAAAAGGTCGCGAATTGATGTAGAAGGAAGAGGCATATGCGATTTGAAGAATAAAAATGATTTCGTTCGAACTGATAAAAGAATAAGGGGGAGGATGGGGAGAAGACATCATCCTCTTTTATTTTTTTATTTTTTTATTTTTTATTTTTTATTTTTTTGAATGTTTTCAGCCGAAAGAGATAAAACTGATGTAAATTGATGGAGGGGGATGTTTGCGTGCCGAGCAATACTTGCTACAGTGCTACCGATGTGAATGGAAAAAGTCTTGATGTGATATCATTTTTGGCTGGCCAACAAAAGTTAATATATATTAATTTGAATTTAAGTTCGAATTGTCTCGAAATCATAACTCAAAATCTCGACCCCCTATTGAGGTGTGCCGCTAGGTGTTTATAATGTTGTACGCCTATTCCGAACTCAATGGAAGAGGTTTCGAGTCCTAATTCGATCTTGTGGAGAAGATAGCTTTTTGGACCCTACTATTATATTGAATTTTGATATAGATTCAACGCGTTTATATATTGTACGCTCACACCACAACTACAATCACTACAAAATTTGAAATCCGATAATAGTACAATATTACGGATCCAATGGAACTCGTTTCGTCAAAATCCGAGATTGTGCCTCGGATGGCTATTTTCAAATTCAATCTAAACTATAGAATTTTAAAACCGAACAGATCATTGTTAAATTGAATTTTAAAACTTCTATTATCCTCAGTACTATCAATATAAATTTTACAAGCCTTCAAATTATTTTAACAGGCTTAAAACTCCACATTCAACATTTTACCCAATTTCAAATTATTTAATTTTATAATTAAATTATCCAAATAAATGGTGATACTTGAATTCAAGTTAAAAATTAACTTTTAAATGTTTAAAATCAATTAAATATCTCGATTTCAAACATCCAAAAATTCTGGGTCGTCACATTCCTCCACCCTTAAAAGAATTTCGTCCCCGAAATTACTTGTTAAGTAGAATGACCCAATACCTATTACTATTTTCCAAAACCAAACAGTTTTATCAACTTGCCATAACATATCTTTTATTAAAGACCCACTATTACTTCAACCAACTTTCTAAAACCTTCCATATTTTCGAACAACATTATTTACTCCACTTATTCAGGTTTAAAATTTAAATTTACAAAACATTCTCAAAAATTTTCTAACTCCCTAAATTTTCAAATTTTTTTGCTAGCGTCTCCTTTGCGCGGCTAGCTCAGTACAACTACAAAATGCCTCTACGGACCCCCAGATTCGAAAAGAAAAGAAAAGGCCAAGTGGCTCGATCAAAACCCAATCAAATTTCATACATAAATTTAAACACATGCCATTTTGTCGAGCAGTTTAAATTTATCTTCTCAAATCAGAACAAATTTTCCTTTTCCTTTATAATACTGCATATCCTACTTAGTAATAATATCCAATAACAACATTCAAAACATTTTATTGACTTCCTTACAAAATGTCAATATCTATTCATTTAAGCCATATGATGTACATATATTTTTATTAAATCTTCGCTGAAATGCTTATTTAATATATTTTTCCGGCACCCATATTACTTAAGAATTTCACCATTTCTTCTTAAGTTCAATATAAGTATTTTATACGCTTCTTATATTTATTTTCACTTCACCACTTTAGTTTATATCTACTTTTATTCAAATTGATTCTCTGATTCCCAAATGAATTCAATTTATCTTCAACTCTGAATATTGAATTTTATCTTCCATTTGTACTGATTCATATCATTATTTTAATTTGGCTTCGTTCCCTAATTTATTTCAATTTCCAATCTGAAATCGTTTTGTCGTTAACAAAAATATTCCCAAAAATTTTCGAAATTTTTTCTGACCCCCAAAATTTTCAAATATTTTTGGCAGAGTCTCCTTTGTACGGAAGAGCTTTTGCAGTTTGACAAGAGATATAAATATATATATATCGACCCGCACGGTCGAAAAAATAAAAACAGTTCATATTTTATATTTTGTATTGCATAGGCGTACATCTATTTAGCATTTTTAAGCAAGCGGCTTATTATTTTGCCAACTAGCGCGATCAAATCCAGCCAAACGGCTTCCCAGTACCCGTACTTACTCAATTCAAACATATAAGTACTAAATATATGCAATTTATTAACATTTCACTTACTTTCAATAGCTAACACATAAGTTTCACATATAATGCATGTTATATAATTTTCATAAGCACATACAATGTAACAACCCGCATATTTATCGATTTTATATTTAAATATTTTATTTTAATATTTTATCGATCGTCGAATTTTGGTCCGAAAAGCTAACTTTTGCAAACAGTCGAATTGGGACTCGGGACCACCCCTGTGACGACCCGGAATTTTCTAGGAATATCAATTTAATAATCTGCATTAAATATTAAATTGATGTGATACATTTTTGATAATTTAATCTGAATTGATACTCTTCTTTTAATAAATATCTAATTGATAAATTTTATCTCTTAGATAATAATGGTTTGTTTTCTATTTATATATGTATATATTTGTATACATTGTAAATAGATGAGATTTTGTTTTTAAATTTGACTAATAAAATATGTTTAAATACTAATGTATATTTTAGTGAATTAGAAATTGTGTTTTATTTAATATAAACTTTTCAAAGCTAAATAAATAAATAAATACAGGATTTTCAATACATTAGTAAATGTTTAAATAGTTTAAAAACTTATTTTAATTTAAGTTTAAATTTAATTTACTAACAAAAAGATTTGTTTACTTTTCTTTTTAGTATGGTTTGATTTAAAATATGAATTTAAAATGATATATGAGTTTTCATATAATTTTGTCAATCACTACATTAACATACATTAATAAAATATGTAGTTATTATAAAAAGATGATTTATTCTATCTATCTTTTCAAATTGATCATGTGTTTTATAATATAAATAAGTAAGAATGTATATATATATAGGGATACAAGTTTTTAAGTAATAGGTAATAATCATATTGGATAAATTTATATAACATTCACATACTTTTCAAATATAGTAATAAGTCAACAATTAAAACTGGAAACAAAAGATATTTTAGATTTGTAAGCTAACATAAAAACTGGACTGTAGTATATATATATATATATATATGAATATGTTTAAACATCTAGATAAATATCTGTAGGCTTGTATAAGTATTACACTTAAATATGATAGTCATGAACCTGAAGTAAAAGACTGTAACAAAATAAAGATAAAAACAATAGCAAAGTAAAGTGTGATCATACAAACAAAATGAAAGATATAAAAATGTCTATGTGTGTAGGCCAAATAAATACACAACTGAATATGTATGAAGCTTGCTTAGGAAGATAGTATTAAATATCTTTAAGCTAACAAACAAAAACTAATTAATGAAAAAAAATCTTTTAGTACATAATAGTATTCATATCAGCCACCATAAAAAAAATATCTTAGGAAACAAAACTGTACAGACAAGATTGTATGCAAATATTGTCTTAATAGTATGAAACATAATAATAATGTACACTGTAACTTATTTTATAAATATCAAGCTTCTTGCATATATAAATCTGCATATTCAGTTCGAACTAAGAACAACTAAATTTCATACAAACTAAAACATGAAAATGAAACTACTCCATACTTAAACAAAATCCAAGAAGCAAAGCAAAAGTGAGTTTCAGCTGTTTTCATGCCTGCTTCAATAAAGTTTCTCTGATCTACTCTGTAAAATTCAAGGTGAGTAACACTTTTTAAAATTACTTAAGTTTTAAAAATCTGTTGCATGATAATTTTTGGCTGCTTAAATATATCGTGTGAATATTTATACATATTCAATTCTTTTTTTTTATCTGAGTGTTTGTGTGATGAGATTCTGTGTATTTCCAACCTGCAAATTCAAACTGTCTTCATTGCAAACTTGTTCTGTTTGTTTTTTTTATTATTTGCTGTGAGTAACTTTTTAAATCAAAACTAAATAAATAGTTTTCTATTTTTTGTAAAGCTCTGTGAAGATGATTACTTATTTACATTTATATAGTGATAATTTAGTGTTAAGAATTTCTGTAAACATGTATGTTTGCATTGCATATTTGGGTATTGATAGTCCCTGTTCTTTCACCAGTGCAAGAAAGTAACTTTATATTCAATAACATAAATTTAAAGCTAGTTGAGGATTTAAAATCTAAGACTTTACTTTGGTAAAATAGATATTTATATTGGTGGATATGCTCATGCATGTTTGCAGAATCAACAGGGTATAAATGAAAACTGGAAAATGATGTATATGCTTGCTCTCTGATACTTTGTAAAAAAAAAAAAAATCTTACTTACTAAAATCATTTACACCTTTTTCTGTTTAAACTTAAGATTTATGCCTGTAGCATTATAAACTAAGTTTAAGGATTTAGTTAAGATAAAAACAACTTAAAAACTTTGTCTTTGGAAACCAATCTCTGAACATCTCAATAACATCAAAATTTTGAATATCTTAATTTATCAATTCAGGTTCATAAATCAAATAGTTAAATCAAATTATGATTTTTAAAATGAGTATGGTGATTTTTAGTGAAGGGGGTGAGGTATGGTTCGAGTTTATCCACTTCAGGCTTTTTGAGTGGCCGTGGTGATCAAGTGGATATGGGGGGTCGAGACTCTGTCAAGAGGTAGAGGAGGTTGCCGTGGTGCTAGGAAAAATAGTGGGTGGCAGCAGATTTGTTAGTGGAAGCGTCGGCAATGGTTTCAAGTTTTGAAACCTAATTTCACTGCACTTGGAGTTTGGGATCACCGCGGCTAGCATAGACGACCGAGTGTCGTGTGTTTTTGCAGGGAGGTAGGGGAGAGATGGTCGAAGGAGTAGCCGGAGTTTGGTGGCCCCAGGTGGTGGGACCGCCGCGCGCTTGCCGTTGACAGGTTGGGAGGGGTGAGTGGCACTGTGTTTTCCAGGTTTGGTTCTCGGTTTCATTTTCGCGTATGTGCCTGGGAAGAACTCGAAGTAGCTCGTTGGTTTTCACGGGGAAACTTGAGTGTTACTCGAAGCAAAACTAGGGGGTGCTCGAGTTTTAGAATACAGGTTTGTAACCTGAAACAGATGTTAACAGTTTCAACTGTATTTGAAACTTTTGTTTTAAAATCAAAGCTAAAAGCTAAGTTTTAAATAAAATTTAAATAATGAATTTAAGTTAGTTTTGAATATAGTTGGAAATAGCAAGTTTTCAAAATTTAAATTATTCTAATATCTTAAAAGTGTTTAAAAATTTAAGTATTTTCAACTAGAGTAAGTTCAAATTAAAATTTAAAGGTGTTAAGGAAAGAAGAATAAAATAGGAATTAGGACATGGACATGAAATTCCAGATTTGTAATAAAATAAAGTTTTATAATTTAAACTTATTCAAATGTGTTTTAATTGTAATTAAACAGGTGAGTTGCAAAAGGGGTTTTAAAATAAATTAGCTGTCAAACTTTATTAATGATAAATTGGTTTTTAATTAGAAAGTAACTTAAAAGAAATGTTTGAATTTTACTTTAAGTATTAGAATTTTTATATGCATTGACTCTTAAGTTGATTAAGTAAGAATAATTAACGATTGAAATTAATTAAACTAGTAATTATAGTGTAAAAGTAGTAATTAAAGTCAATTAATTTACTAATATGTGGTTTAGAACTATAGGTTAGATTCTTAAATTAATAATGGTTAATTAACTTATAATTAATAATAATTAATATAAGTTGATTACATTAGAAGGAAATAATTATTAATGAAGTTCATTAACCAGATTATGTTATAATTAATTAATATGATTGATTTTTAATAAATTAATTAGATTAATTAATTCAATAGTTTAAATGAAATTATTTATTTAGAAGTAATTAAGAAATTAATTACTTATTAATTGTGTAAATTAATTTGAGTTAATTAATTTAGTTTAATTAACTGATATTTTGGAATTGAATTACTTAGAAAAGTAATTAAAGGATAATTACGGGAGGTAATTAACTGGATGATGTTGTTAATGGAAGTAATTGAGAATATCATTACTTAAAAAAAATTAATCAAGAGATTAATTAAGCTTGATATTGAGAAGTAATTAATTTAGAATGATTAATTACTGTATATATTAATCCAGAGGATTAATATTTGTGTGTTGAAGATGTGTATTCTTATAATTAACAAATGAAATGTAATCAGAAATTATTAATTAATATAATTAATGATGGGAATTAGAGAAATTGATTTATTTGAGAATAATAAATCAACAAGATAATTAAATAGAAATAAATCAATATAAATGTAATTAATGGAGCATAATTACTCAGAATAATAATTGGACGATCATTACTTGATGAAGTTAATACAAGATGATTTGTAAATGAGGTAATTTGAGTAATTTCTTTTGTAATTAATCAAAGGATTAATTTATGGAAATAATTAATCATGGAATGATAAATTTGTTAATAAGTAATTAAGAGCAGATAATTACTGGTTTGTTATTAATCAAGGGGTGATTAATAATTGTGTTTAAGTAAAGATTAATCACTTAATTATTTTAGATAAGTAATTGAATATAAATTGAAGATCACTAATTAATATAATTAATGATTGTAAATTAAGGGATAATTAATTAAGGAGGTAATTAGATGTTAATCTATTATGAATAATTTAGAATAATTCATTTTAGAAATTAATTAAAGATTAAATTATTCTTGTAATTAGAAAATGATTAATTTTTTTTGATTTATAATTAATGAATGATTGTGAGAGCAGGATTTATGGAATGACTAATTAATTTAATTTATTTTTAATTAATTAAAAATAGAAGTAGTTAATTTAATTCATTTTAAATTAATTATAGATTGTGATTCTTAAATCATGCTTATGGATGATATTGATATTTCGTTGATTGATTGTGATCTCAGATGTGGATGAATAATATCTATGTGATTTGGATGTATAGTTTAAGTATGATAATGTTTAATTATCTGTTTGGATGATGATTTTAATTATCTGTTTATGATGATGATGTATTATCTATTATGAGATGTGAATTATCTATCTGCGCATATTGATGATATTAAATTCACTGTTAATACTAAATAGACAACTTGGCCCTAAAAGACACGCTTTGGATTTCGATGAGACTGGGATAGGTTTTCCGCATTAGGAATAACCGAAAACCACATCGATTCCAAATTAACGATAGGTCGTGAATCTAAAGTGAAGATGAAGACTCTGAATGCAAGGGTTATCGTCGTTAACTCTGAGGGTGATTCCAAAATGAGTGTAACGAGATGATGCCTTCGGTTTCGTTCGAACCCGGAATGAACTTGTATGAATTGAATGCTGTCAACACATCGTCAGGCGGACGATGAGTATTCTAAGAAATATGTTCTATAAAGGTAATCGTAACCTCAAGCCTCATCAACCGGGAATGGCTAAAACAGGGGAGGTGCAGCAAGGTTAGGTGGGTCATGCCCAAGCAGGACAAGGATATTCCCCTGTCTAGATGTCCCTTTTTATTCGGCTTAGTTGGCGGTTGGTCTGCAGCCAACTGCGGGGTTTATCTTGTTCGGGACTGTTCAGTAAGGAATGGTTCCGGCCTTGTGTTGCAAGGGATGAAGGGAGTAATCCTCGGTACTTTGATCTAGGCCACGTACTGTGACGGGCGGTACCCCAGTAGCCCTGCCATTGTATGGAATCCAAAATCCAATAAGTGCCAACGGTTTTGATTGTATTACCCACTTTTGTGGCTAGTAGCTGGAATTTAATAGATGTAACAATTTCGGCTATTTTCTATTTACTGGAAAACCCTAGACCTATTATAATATCACTGGATTTCCTATCAAATTATTTGGTTAGCGTAAGGTAAAAACTTTTCCATGTTTATGTGTGGGAAGTCTTACGTGATACCTTTTGTTTTCAATGGATTTTTCAAAATTAAGCAACTTTAACCTGTTACTCATACCAGACCCATGTCTGACCCGAAGTTTTTTTTGTTTTTCATAAACTCTCGGGTAACCCAATTTTTTACGGGTAGCCAAGGGATTCGGGTTTAGCTTTGACGAATTCTGGAGGAGCAATGGAGCAGGAGGCTTCAGCGTTATAGATATATATTTAGTTCCGCTGTGTGGTATCTCTGTGATGTATTGTGTATTGAATTGTATTAACTAGACAGGTGTTTATAACTGTCTAGTATGTGATGTACTATATGTATCATTCTGATTGATGTTATATATATTATGTTAATACATATGTGATTAATATATTTTATTCGTTCCGTTGTGAGATTCTGATGTTGTTGATCTTTCTTCTCTATCTTTTCTATTTTCTCATCTCTTTCTTTCTTATTAACGATGCTTCTTCCTGGGCATAAGAAGTGGGGTCGTTACAGTAGTATCAGAGCGCTAGGTTGAGTGAATACCTAGGCTCTTAAGTGATTTCTTTCCTCAGAGAGCATATTTGTAAATTTGATATATATATATATATATATATATTTATTTATTTTCTATCTATTTGTTGGATTACCTGTCCGGGTTTTCCAATATAAGCATAAGGGTAAATTGAGTAGTGGTGTGTGTAACATGACTACCTGTGGTTGGAAGTATATTTGACGAGACTGTAGACCTAATACCGTCTCGAGTAAATTTGTGGTGTAAGGATTTCACCTAATCTCTTGAGGAACTGATAAGATTTGGAGTCCATTTTTGTTATACAAGAGTGGATGAGTAGAATTTGGATTTTTGTGAGTTGGGCAGAAACTAGAATATTATCTTGATAACTCAGAAGTAAGAGTTGTGTGTTGAGATGCAGTAGCGATGGATTGTTTCCGAAGAAGTTCTCAAGGATCTTTGGATAAGGGAGTATGTCTGCACAGTTTTGAGTTTGAGTTCGGCGGAATGTTGTGTTTGGCTTTGAGGCCTGAGTTTTCCGAGGAATTTTAGATTAAGAAATTTTTGGCATCAGTAGCAGTGTCGTAGCTCAGATTGTTCTACCGGCACGCGAGGAGGTCATTTGTCAGCAGTTCTTTAGAAGTGAGTCCATAGGCAGTTTATGGATCCATTTCTTCAATGGATTGGCTGGATAAGCTTAAGTTGTTCAGATAGGTAAGGAGAGAACAGTTTTTCTTTGGATATTAGCCTGGGTTGATCGCAAAGGAGACTTGCGATGGTTAAGTGTTCTCTGGAATGGCAGAAATTTTCTGGATATCGTTGAAGAGGTAGGTGGTTTGTCTTAGCATCTGAGGAGTTGAGTTTGATATCGACTGGATTTCAGAAAAAGTGTCGATGGTTCAGCTTAGTAATAGAATGGTTTCTAGAGAGAGGAATTGGTAAAGGAGCTCAGATTTTGGAGGAATTTCTGAGTTCTATTTTGGATCTGCTGAATCATACTTTTTGTCATGTGTTGTCCAGTTATGCTTATGTGCATCAATAGCATTTTCATCTTCTACAGATCAGAGTTGTGCAGCGGAAGCAGTTGGAAGTGCATTTGTTTTTCTTTTCTGGAAAAGAGAGGATGTTTTCTACGGATGATAGTAGAGGTTGAGTTCTTGGTTTTAGTTGATTTTGAGGAAATTATTATACTGGATTGTTTTTGGATTCAGATTGTTTTAGGAGTTATCAGCGAAGGTTGAGCTGATCAGTGGATTGAAGGCAGCTCTGGATTGTCAGAAGGAATTTGGATTTGGGAGTCGGAGATTTCATTTTGGAAGAATTTTCTCTAATTCGAGGGAGTTCTATAGATTAGGAGTATAGACTGTTTGGATTCTATAGATCGAGTATTCCGGTATTATACTGGGAAACTGTAACGACCCAGAATTTTTAGAAATTAAAATTTAAATATTTAATTAATTTTAAATATTAAAAAGTGAATTTATTAGTCAAATAAATTTTTATTTGAATTTTTGGATTTAATTGGATTATTAAATCGATAATTTAATATGTTAAATTATGGAAATAATTGAAATTGGGTTAAATATGATTGAAAATGATTTGTAAAATTTTATTTTATCATATTGGAGTTAGAATGATATTTTAGAACTTTTAAAATCGAATTAAAAGTTAAATTGTGAAAATTTAATATTTTAATAATTAAAATCGACTAGTGAAAATAGTCAATTTTTGAACAGTCTCAGAATTGAACGAAACCAGTTCCATTGGATCCGTAATAGTTAGTTATTACCGGATTTCAAATTTCGTGTCAATCGGAGCTATCGTTTGATCGTTGCAGCTCAAAACGCATCGATTTATTTTTAATTTAAATTTGGCGAGTGAAAATAGCCATTTTTCAAAAAGTCTCGGATTTCGACGAAACCAGTTTCATCGGATCCGTAATGTGATATTATTGTAAGGTTTCAAATTTCAAGTCAATTGGATTTACCGTTTGTCCGGTACAAATTAAAACGCCTAGAAAATCGCTTAAATCGGTTTAATTCAAATTGAGCGTTTACAGCCATAACTCGCACATACTTCCGAATTAGCTTCCGAAACCTATTCCATTGTGTCCGAAACGCGGGGTAAACCTTAGAAACGCTGGTTACGGCGCGTAAATCGGAGTTCGGAATTTCCGGGATGAATAGTGTTTTGACGGTTTCCTATAAATACACCTTCACTCTAAAATAAAAAAAAAGAAAAAGAAAACCTAGGTCAAACTAAACTGCAGCCGCCACTACCCAATGAACGGCCAGAAAGCTCCCATCTTCATCCCCAAAATTCTTCAAATCCGTGCAACGATTCGACGAACTTCTAACTGGAGACTTGTAGTGGGTATCGAGTTCTATATATTCAACGGATATGATCTAAAACGATGCACCGAGGAGGGAGATAATGGCCTGCGTTCGGCCACGCATACGCACGCATTTCATGACGAGATGGGGGGCCGAGTTCCACTGTACTTCAGCCGAGTATAGAGCTTGGCATGCTCTTTGACATGGAGCTACCTGATCGACGTATCGTCGAGTGAAGTGGCCGTGATAATTAACCCTAACTTGATGGTGTTGGGTTCGAACGGCCTGTAGATGAATTTCGTGAGTTGGGGAAGAAAGAATGTGGACGGGCCTGATGAGGGGGGGAGAGATCCAAGGGTGAGGATGTGTGTATGTAGAAATTAATTAAAATTATGTTGTAATTATTAAGTTAAATCGTGTGTAAACTTCAAAAATGCATAACTTTTTCATACGAGGTCGAAAACGCGCGAAACCAGTTGCGTTGGAATCGTATGGACGAGCACTACGCGATGGAGTTGGTTTGGAGTCGTTTGGAGTTAGTAAGAATTTTGGGTAAAATTAAACGTCCGTTTAATTTTATTCGAAATAAATCGCTAAAGCAGAATTTAAAATCAAGGTGAGAACTTCTCACTCAATCGAATTAGTTTCGATTTTATTTTAAATAGTTAGATTTAAAATATTTGAATGCATGTTTGAATGTTGATTGATATCTATTGTTTGTTAAAATAGACATTATACGCCGTTAGTAAGCGGATGTTATTTATTAAAAACATATACCGCGAATATTTCATAAACAGTGAAATTGGTATTATATATAATAGCAATATATATATATATTGGCATATGTATATATTGGAGTTATTGATTTCCCGCATTTTTTGTTTAGCGGATGAGACCCTATTACGTCGTTATTAAGCGGATAATATTTAATAAGAACATATACCGCGATAATTTCGTACTGGAGCGAAATTGGTATTGTGCTAATGTTTTTGGATGCAGGAAAACAGGTTGGAGGGATCCAACTGGATTCGTCAACAGTATTTATTAGATTTAAGATATTTTGATATTTGATGGATTATCATATTGATATATGATATCGTTGTAGTCGTGATTGACTATTTGGTGTGTAGCATCATTGGACCAAATTTGGAATTTTAAAATGATTTTAAAGTGATTTTTGAAAATATACTATATTTTTGGAATTGATTCATTTTAAATAAATAAACGTTATAATTTTTAATGTTATAAAAATTATGGTTTTTGTGAAATATAGTTAAAAACTGATTTTTGAGAATATGATGCTATTGAATTTATAAAATAGTTAAATCGAGATATTTTAGAATTTATTGTGAAAAGTCCAAATATAGGATTTATAAAATTTAATTATTTTATGAATCAAAATGGTGAAATTATAAAGGAAATTAAAGACGTTTTAAAATATTAATATAAATTGATTTATATTAAGAGATTTATAAATGGATATTTATAAATTGAAATATGGACATTATAAAACGAGTTTTTACAAGTGTTTGAATGAAGTGAAAATGAAATTCATTAATGAATGAAATTTATAGAATTATATAACGGTGAGGTTATAAATGGAAATTTTATAAACAGTAGGTTTATAAAATTTGTAAAGTTCAAAGGAACGATTTTTGCAAATAAATAAATTATAAGTGTTTGACTTATAATTTGGACTTTTGGTTTATAATTAAAATTATAAATCGAATAAGTTAATAAAGAGATTTATAAAAAGGAAGTTTTTATAAATAAATAGAAATGGAATTTATAAACGTTGTTTTATAAATTCGCAAAAAGACTTGTTTTGATAAGTAAATGGTTATAACTTATTTATGGAGTTATATTCACATTTTTGACTGTGAATAATCCTTTGAATTAAAATGAATAAAAGGATGAAATTATTAATGAAGTTTATTCACGTTTTTGAATTGTGAATAATATGTTAAAGAAATTGTTTTGAATGTGATATTTGAAATAGAATTAAAACGATCTAACGATGTTTTAATTGTGTTGAGATTCGAAACCATAGATTTCAACATTTATTGTTGAAATAGATGTTTCGAGAAATAAAAGGAAATGGTGGACTATAACACTGTTGTTATAGTAAATGATTTCCGAAAGGAAATGTTTTGTATAGTATTGGGATTATATATCTATTTAAATTTCGAATCCCTATACTAGTGATTTTGGGTTGTCGTAACGATGTTTTACGCAACATTCGTTTTGGCCCAAATAAATATGTTGAAGAGAATGATTTCCTTAATAGAAGGAAATATATACTAAATTTCGATTTAGGTATATTGAATATTTTCTAAGTGTTGAAAATAAATAAAATTTGTGAATTACTTGTTAAATAAGTATGGAAATGTTTTCCAATATGAAGTGATATTTAGAATTGATCTTTTTGAAGATAAATTGAAATGAATGATCGAAATCGAATATTCATTGATATTTTGGAATTATAAATTCACTAAGGAATTTATAAAGGAAGTGGAAGTTGTTTAAAAAAATAAATATTGATTTATTTTTGAAATGTTAAAATTATATATCTAGTGAAGATATTTGTGAGATAAATAATTTGGAAAATTATTTGGAATCTGGTGATGTGTGCATACCCATTGATAGTTCAATAACCGACTATCAATATTTTCCCTTTGAATGGGTATTTGATGTGAATTGATTGAATGTGAATGCTACACTTATTTTTGAATAAGCGCTCACTATTTGGGTTAACCGGGAAAGGACCATGGGGTCGTATAACCCATTCCGAATATGTGATACGTCGTTGTGAATTGCATTTGAAGATCGGTGTTGAAGACCCGGTATTTGCGAGAGCGATAGGATGACCTGTCGATTTACTCTGCACCGAGTTGCTCCGGTATAGAGTTCTCCATATGTGATGGTGAATCCGATCAGGATTGTGAATATCCGGATTGCAAGGACTTCTTTGTAAGTGCCTTCGGTTTTGTTCGATCCCGGAACAAACTTGTATGGATTGTATGTCTGACATTACAAGTTGAGATATAAAGCCGATTTCTTTCAAATATATTTCTGTTGGTGGCGGAGAATTTATTCTTTTAGCTTAACACCCTTCTCTGAGACGTACGAGCTCAGAGGTTATATAGTTGAAGTTATCAGCGATATATTCCCAATTTGTTAATGTGACATGCTAGTGTTGCTGAAATGATCATTGTGTTGATTATTGTGATAGGATCGTTTATTTGATCGTCTATCTTGGTGATCATTGTGTTGATCATTTGTTGACCCAAAGCATGGCTTTTGTATAAAGTATGTTTTTGTGGACGTGACTTCGTCGAACCTCACACCCCGGAAATGGTCAAAACAGGAAAGATGAGGCAAGGTTATGAGGGGTAGCACCCTTTAGGGTATGTACATTTCCTTCTGGATAGAGGTGGTATCATGGTATGGAGCCCAGATATTTAACCTATGTGGTTACTACGAATTTATTACTTTGTGGTTGTTGGTTTTCGGGATCCCGTGAGAAAGGTCGTTTACGATCGGGGAATGGCGTGCTCGTGTCAGTAGTTACCCAGTTAGGGGTAACCCGGCCTTGTGTTGGCAGAGTTCCGGTTTGGTTCTCGGGGATGTCTTTCCAGAGGCATTCTCATGTGGCAATGGAAAGTTCCTTGGCCTGACCATTTGTTGGAAATCCAAAGAAACAATACGTGACTTGTACGGTTTTAGTTGTATAACCTGCTATGGAATGTGGCGGTAACTTGCTATTGAACATAGTTAGCTATAGTAGGCATAGTTCGGAATGTCTATGCTGGCTAAGATTTATATTCTACTTTCGAAATAAATTTTTCCTACACTATGCACTAATAATAATATGAAATGTTATTTTAAATGCGTATCAAGCATCTTTGACTATCATAAGGAGAAATCTCCTCCGATTCTGCGTTTGCATGTGTGTGTGTGCGGGAGGCCTTATGGTAGTCTCATTTTTAAAAGCATTGCGAATTGAATTTAAAAATATTCCTCTGTTTTGATTTTAAAGATAAATAAACTGTTTTGAGTTCTCACACCAGTCACATGACTGACTTGGAGTTTATTGTTTTCCTTCCTAAACTCTGGGTGCCCACCAATTTCCACACGGGCAGTCAAGAGTTAAGGTTTATCAGGATATTCTGGATATTCAGGAATTGCTGGAGGCAAGCTAGATGGCGTGGCGTATTACTACTATATAGTATTTCTTTTTCCGCTGCACTGTTGTTGTTGTTGTTATTGTTGTATACTCTGATGATATGATGTAATGAAATGTATAAAATGTAATAACTGATGTAGTTCTTTGTTTAAAGATTATTCATTTATTATTATATGTTGTTCCGCTGCGAATTGTGAGATTCTGATGTTGTTCTTGTTTTCTATTCCGTCCTATTTTCTATTTTGTTCTATTCTCTATTTTCTCTATTTTCTTCTGTGTTCCGTTTCCTTTCTCTTCTCTTTTCTTTCTATTTTAAAATTTTCCCTATTTTCTATCTTCTTATCTTCTCTTTCTATCTTTTTCTTTTCTTACATTCTTTTTAAAACCCATAACTATTTGGTTTTTCGGCAACGAAAAATCGAAGCGTTACAGAAACTCTAGGGAGCTCTATCCAGAATTTTATCTGGATAGTTAGCTTTGTTGATTGAGTAGATTGGTTGTGATGATTGTTAGCATGTGATTGATATATGCTTATAGTTTAAGATTAATTAAAATCTGAAATATATTATTAAATTACCTTTGCTTTTAAATTTCGGGGAAGAAATTCTTTTAAGGGGGGAGGAATGTGACGACCCAGAATTTTCTAGCAATATCAATTTAATAATCTGCATTAAATATTAAATTGATGTGATACATTTTTGATAATTTAATCTGAATTGATACTCTTCTTTTAATAAATATCTAATTGATAAATTTTATCTGTTAGATAATAATGGTTTGTTTTCTATTTATATATGTATATATTTGTATACATTGTAAATAGATGAGATTTTGTTTTTAAATTTGACTAATAAAATATGTTTAAATACTAATATATATTTTAGTGAATTAGAAATTGTGTTTTATTTAATATAAACTTTTCAAAGCTAAATAAATAAATAAATACAGGATTTTCAATACATAAGTAAATGTTTAAATAGTTTAAAAACTTATTTTAATTTAAGTTTAAATTTAATTTACTAACAAAAAGATTTGTTTACTTTTCTTTTTAGTATGGTTTGATTTAAAATATGAATTTAAAATGATATATGAGTTTTCATATAATTTTGTCAATCAATACATTAACATACATTAATAAAATATGTAGTTATTATAAAAAGATGATTTATTCTATCTATCTTTTCAAATTGATCATGTGTTTTATAATATAAATAAGTAAGAATGTATATATATATATAGGGATACAAGGTTTTAAGTAATAGGTAATAATCATATTGGATAAATTTATATAACATTCACATACTTTTCAAATATAGTAATAAGTCAACAATTAAAACTGGAAACAAAAGATATTTTAGATTTGTAAGCTAACATAAAAACTGGATTGTAGTATATATATATGAATATGTTTAAACATCTAGATAAATATCTGTAGGCTTGTATAAGTATTACACTTAAATATGATAGGCATGAACCTGAAGTAAAAGACTGTAACAAAATGAAGATAAAAACAATAGCAAAGTAAAGTGTGATCATACAAACAAAATGAAAGATATAAAAATGTCTATGTGTGCAGGCCAAATAAATACACAACTGAATATGTATGAAGCTTGCTTAGGAAGATAGTACTAAATATCTTTAAGCTAACAAACAAAAACTAATTAATGAAAAAAAATCTTTTAGTACATAATAGTATTCATATCAGCCACCATTAAAAAAATATCTCAGGAAACAAAACTGTACAGACAAGATTGTATGCAAATATTGTCTTAATACTATGAAACATAATAATAATGTACACTGTAACTTATTTTATAAATATCAAGCTTCTCGCATATATAAATCTGCATATTCAGTTCGAACTAAGAACAACTAAATTTCATACAAACTAAAACATGAAAATGAAACTACTCCATACTTAAACAAAATCCAAGAAGCAAAGCAAAAGTGAGTTTCAGCTGTTTTCATGCTTGCTTCAATAAAGTTTCTCTGATCTACTCTGTAAAATTCAAGGTGAGTAACACTTTTTAAAATTACTAAAGTTTTAAAAATCTGTTGCATGATAATTTTTGGCTGCTTAAATATATCGTGTGAATATTTATACATATTCAATTCTTTTTTTTTATCTGAGTGTTTGTGTGATGAGATTCTGTGTATTTCCAACCTGCAAATTCAAACTGTCTTCATTGCAAACTTGTTCTGTTTGTTTTTTTTTATTTGCTGTGAGTAACTTTTTAAATCAAAACTAAATAAATAGTTTTCTATTGTTTGTAAAGCTCTGTGAAGATGATTACTTATTTACATTTATATAGTGATAATTCAGTGTTAAGAATTTATGTAAACATGTATGTTTGCATTGCATATTTGGGTATTGATAGTCCCTGTTCTTTCACCAGTGCAAGAAAGTAACTTTATATTCAATAACATAAATTTAAATCTAGTTGAGGATTTAAAATCTAAGACTTTAGTTTGGTAAAATAGATATTTATATTGGAGGATATGCTTGTGCATGTTTGCAGAATCAACAGGGTATAAATGAAAACTGGAAAATGATGTATATGCTTGCTCTCTGATACTTTGTAAAAAAAAAAAAAAATCTTACTTACTAAAATCATTTACACCTTTTTCTGTTTAAACTTAAGATTTATGCCTTTAGCATTATAAACTAAGTTTAAGGATTTAGTTAAGATAAAAACAACTTAAAAACTTTGTCTCTGGAAACCAATCTCTGAACATCTCAATAACATCAAAATTTTGAATATCTTAATTTATCAATTCAGGTTCATAAATCAAATAGTTAAATCAAATTATGATTTTTAAAATGAGTATGGTGATTTTTAGTGAAGGGGGTGAGGTATGGTTCGAGTTTATCCATTTCAGGCTTTTTGAGTGGCCGTGGGTGATCAAGTGGATATGGGGGGTCGAGACTCTGTCAAGAGGTAGAGGAGGTTGCCGTGGTGCTAGGAAAAATAGTGGGTGGCAGCAGATTTGTTAGTGGAAGCGTCGGCAATGGTTTCAAGTTTTGAAACCTAATTTCACTGCACTTGGAGTTTGGGATCACCGCGGCTAGCATAGACGACCGAGTGTCGCGTGTTTTTGCAGGGAGGTAGGGGAGAGATGGTCGAAGGAGTAGCCGGAGTTTGGTGGCGTCAGGTGGTGGGACCGCCGCGCGCTTGCTGTTGACAGGTTGGGAGGGGTGAGTGGCACTGTGTTTTCCAGGTTTGGTTCTCGGTTTCATTTTCGCGTATGTGCCTGGGAAGAACTCGAAGTAGCTCGTTGGTTTTCACGGGGAAACTTGAGTGTTACTCGAGGCAAAACTAGAGGGTGCTCGGGTTTTAGAATACAGGTTTGTAACCTGAAACAGATGTTAACAGTTTCAACTGTATTTGAAACTTTTGTTTTAAAATCAAAGCTAAAAGCCAAGTTTTAAATAAAATTTAAATAATGAATTTAAGTTAGTTTTGAATATTGTTGGAAATAGCAAGTTTTCAAATTTTAAATTATTCTAATATCGTAAAAGTGTTTAAAAATTTAAGTATTTTCAACTAGAGTAAGTTCAAATTAAAATTTAAAGGTGTTAAGGAAAGAAGAATAAAATAGAAATTAGGACATGGACATGAAATTCCAGATTTGTAATAAAATAAAGTTTTATAATTTAAACTTATTCAAATGTGTTTTAATTGTAATTAAACAGGTGAGTTGCAAAAGGGGTTTTAAAATAAATTAGCTGTCAAACTTTATTAATCATAAATTGGTTTTTAATTAGAAAGTAACTTAAAAGAAATGTTTGAATTTTACTTTAAGTATTAGAATTTTTATATGCATTGACTCTTAAGTTGATTAAGTAAGAATAATTAACGATTGAAATTAATTAAACTAGTAATTATAGTGTAAAAGTAGTAATTAAAGTCAATTAATTTACTAATATGTGATTTAGAACTATAGATTAGATTCTTAAATTAATAATGGTTAATTAACTTATAATTAATAATAATTAATATAAGTTGATTATATTAGAAGGAAATAATTATTAATGAAGTTCATTAACCAGATTATGTTATAATTAATTAATATGATTGATTTTTAATAAATTAATTAGATTAATTAATTCAATAGTTTAAATCAAATTATTTATTTAGAAGTAATTAAGAAATTAATTTCTTATTAATTGTGTAAATTAATTTGAGTTAATTAATTTAGTTTAATTAACTGATATTTTGGAATTGAATTACTTAGAAAAGTAATTAAAGGATAATTACGGGATGTAATTAACTGGATGATGTTGTTAATGGAAGTAATTGAGAATATCATTACTTAAAAAAAATTAATCAAGAGATTAATTAAGCTTGATATTGAGAAGTAATTAATTTAGAATGATTAATTACTGTATATATTAATCCAGAGGTTTAATATTTGTGTTTTGAAGATGTGTATTCTTATAATTAGCAAATGAAATGTAATCAGAAATTATTAATTAATATAATTAATGATGGGAATTAGAGAAATTGATTTATTTGAGAATAATAAATCAACAAGATAATTAAATAGAAATAAATCAATATAAATGTAACTAATGGAGCATAATTACTCAGAATAATAATTGGATGATCATTACTTGATGAAGTTAATACAAGGTGATTTGTAAATGAGGTAATTTGAGTAATTTCTTTTGTAATTAATCAAAGGATTAATTTATGGAAATAATTAATCATGGAATGATAGATTTGTTAATAAGTAATTAAGAGCAGATAATTACTGGTTTGTTATTAATCAAGGGGTGATTAATAATTGTGTTTAAGTAAAGATTAATCACTTAATTATTTTAGATAAGTAATTGAATATAAATTGAAGATCATTAATTAATATAATTAATGATTGTAAATTAAGGGATAATTAATTAAGGAGGTAATTAGATGTTAATCTATTATGAATAATTTAGAATAATTCATTTTAGAAATTAATTAAAGATTAAATTATTCTTGTAATTAGAAAATGATTAATTTTTTTTGATTTATAATTAATGAATGATTGTGAGAGCAGGATTTATGGAATGAGTAATTAATTTAATTTATTTTAAATTAATTAAAAATAGAAGTAGTTAATTTAATTCATTTTAAATTAATTATAGATTGTGATTCATAAATCATGCTTATGGATGATATTGATATTTCGTTGATTAATTGTGATCTCAGATGTGGATGAATAATATCTATGTGATTTGGATGTATAGTTTAAGTATGATAATGTTTAATTATCTTTTTGGATGATGATTTTAATTATCTGTTTATGATCATGATGTATTATCTATTATGAGATGTGAATTATCTATCTGTGCATATTGATGATATTGAATTCACTGTTAAGACTAAATAGACAACTTGGCCCTAAAAGACACGCTTTGGATTTCGATGAGACCGGGATCGGTTTTTCGCATTAGGAATATCCGAAAACCACATCGATTCCAAATTTACGATAGGTCGTGAATCTGAAGTGAAGATGAAGACTTTGAATGCAAGGGTTATCGTCGTTAACTCTGAGGGTGATTCCAAAATGAGTGTGACGAGATGATGCCTTCGGTTTCGTTCGAACCCGGAACGAACTTGTATGGATTGAATGCTTTCAACACATCGTCAGGCGGACGATGAGTATTCTAAGAAATATGTTCTATAAAGGTAATCGTAACCTCAAGCCTCATCAACCGGGAATGGCTAAAACAGGGGAGGTGCAGCAAGGTTAGGTGGGTCATGCCCAAGCAGGACAAGGATATTCCCCTGTCTAGATGTCCCTTTTTATTCGGCTTAGTGGGCGGTTGGTCTGCAGCCAACTGCGGGGTTTATCTTGTTTGGGACTATTCAGTAAGGAATGGTTCCGGCCTTGTGTTGCAGGGGATGAAGGGAGTAATCCTCGGTACGTTGATCTAGGCCACGTACTGTGACGGGCGGTACCCCAGTAGCCCTGCCATTGTATGGAATCCAAAATCCAATAAGTGCCAACGGTTTTGATTGTATTACCCACTTTTGTGGCTAGTAGCTGGAATTTAATAGATGTAACAATTTCGGCTATTTTCTATTTACTGGAAAACCCTAGACCTATTATAATATCACTGGATTTCCTATCAAATTATTTGGTTAGCGTAAGGTAAAAACTTTTCCATGTTTATGTGTGGGAAGTCTTACGTGATACCTTTTGTTTTCAAAGGATTTTTCAAAATTAAGCAACTTTAACCTGTTACTCATACCAGACCCATTTCTGACCCGAAGTTTATTTTGTTTTTCATAAACTCTCGGGTACCCAAATTTTTTACGGGTAGCCAAGGGATTCGGGTTTAGCTTTGACGAATTCTGGAGGAGCAATGGAGCAGGAGGCTTCAGCGTTATAGATATATATTTAGTTCCGCTGTGTGGTATCTCTGTGATGTATTGTGTATTGAATTGTATTAACTAGACAGGTGTTTATAACTGTCTAGTATGTGATGTACTATATGTATCATTCTGATTGATGTTATATATATTATGTTACTACATATGTGATTATATATTTTATTCGTTCCGCTGTGAGATTCTGATGTTGTTGATCTTTCTTCTCTATCTTTTCTATTTTCTCATCTCTTTCTTTCTTATTAACGATGCTTCTTCCTGGGCATAGGAAGTGGGGTCGTTACAACCCCCATTGAGTTTAAAATGCCGTTTGCGACCTTTTTGAGTATAAGCTTCGATATGTTTGGAGAAGGTTGATTTTTGCTACTTTTTCACTTAGGGTTTTGGTTTGGGCTGAGCCCACTTATGTATTCAGTCCCAACCCCTCTCCTCCTCATTTACTTCATTTCCAATTCCTAATACTCAAGCTAAAGCATCAATGGTGGGAGAGATTGGAAATCAAAACTCCAAAACCCTAGTTTTCTCTTGCAAATCAACTCTTGCTCCAAACTAATAGATGAACCCATTGGTAAGCTTCTCTTCTTCTTCTCCAACTCATTCTCTTATCATTTCAGAAATTCCTAAACCTAATTTTGGGAATGTTCTTCTTTTAAACCTTAGAATCAAGCTTATTGAGTTGGATTTGAAGAGTGGTTGATTATTCTTTGCTTTCAAGCTTCTTTTTCCAATTTCTTGGGTTCAAAGGTGAGATTTTTATCTCACATCTATGCTTATATTTATCTTCGATTGTTAGGTATGAATTCCTAACACTTATTCGTGTGCATTTGCTTTCGGTTTGGATTGATTTGGTGAATATTCCAATTTTTGGTGTTTTGGGTTCAATGCTTTAAAAATCATAACTTTGATGTTTGAACATGTGTTTGGTGATGCATCGAGGAGCATATAGGGTCGGGTAGTTGATTGGCATAATACCTTAGTGCCGTTGCTCGAGAGAATGCAATTTGGTCGAGGTTGGACCTCAATTGGATGGACTGGGAGGGGACTGGCATCAGGTCCGGTCGACCGAGCCCTGTAGCCGGCCGACCGACCTACTGCCAAGTGCATAAGCACTTCTCTGTTTAAGGTTCGGTCGACCGAGTACAGGGTTCGGCCGACCGACCTGCTTTTCGAGGAATTTTGAGAACAGGGTCCGGTCGATCGAGCTCTGTAGCCGGCCGACCGACCTGCTGCATTTTTGCCTATTTCGCCTAGTTGTTTGAATTTCCAACTTTAATCGATTCATGTTGTTTCCTATGTGTTGTTATCATTTGTTATGACTACGATGACTCCTTTTTAGGGATTTTTGAATATCCATTTTGATGGATTCTTTATCGGTTTCGTTGGATTTTTATTCACATCTTCGTATGTGAATTTTAGTGATTGATTGTTCCTACAATCTTCTTTGTGATTTGTCACTTTAAAAATATAAAGGTTTTCTATACTAGTAGTAAATATCAAAACTCTTTCTTCAAATGATTTCCAGACTATTTTATTACAAAGCTCGTTTTCTTAAACCGTTTTCCAATCTATTAGTATATACAAGCCTTTACCTCACTCGTATGAGAAATCTAATTAAACGGCTTATTAAAACGAGTGGTATGAAACGCTTGCATTTACTTCGTCGGCTAATTCTTGGACTTGTTCGATTGAAACTCTTGTGACAATTTTCTAGTGGAGATCTACAATTTGTTCGTAAATATTTAAGTTAAGCTAGTGGTTATGGGACATGAAGCTAAGCTCATATATTTACTAGCTTACTGTAATCGACACTTCTTTTTCATCATGACGATCATTTTATGTTTTAGACTAGCATTGTGCAATGTCTTTTTGATTTGGTTCATCGGATGTCACGCTGTACGACGCCGTTGTTCCCTTAGATTGTTATTTGGTTCATCGGATGTCACGCTGTACGACGTCCTTGTTCCCTTAGATTGTTATTTGGTTCATCGGATGTCACACTGCACGACGTCGTTGTTCCCTTTTGATTGTGATTTGGTTCATCGGATGTCACGCTGTACGACGTCGTTGTTCCCTTTGATTGTCTTTTGGTTCATCGGATGTCACGCTGTACGATGTCGTTGTTCCCTTTGATTTTGATTTGGTTCATCGGATGTCACGTTGTACGATGTCGTTGTTCCCTTTTGATTGTGATTTGGTTCATCGGATGTCACGCTGTACGACGTCGTTGTTCCCTTTGATTGTGTTTTGGTTCATCGGATGTCACGCTGTACGATGTCGTTGTTCCCTTTGATTTTGATTTGGTTCATCGGATGTCACGTTGTACGACGTCGTTGTTCCCTTTTGATTGTGATTTGGTTCATCGGATGTCACGCTATACGACGTCGTTGTTCCCTTTGATTGTGTTTTGGTTCATCGGATGTCACGCTGTATGACGTCGTTGTTCCCTTCTATTGTTTCTGGATCATCTGACGTCACGCTGTACGACATCGATGCTCCGGATTATTTGATTTCTGGATTTCTTGTGTTGATTTCTGGAATTTATGTTTCACCATCTTTTACAATTGGCATTGATACATATGTCATTTATTGTGGCTTGGTGAATGAAATTAGGAGTATGACATTCCTTTTTATCTTTGAGAAGATCTTTGCGATATTGATTAATCTCTTATTGATTTTTCAATTATTTATTTATCACAGCTTGGCATTGTGATTTTTATACGTTTAGTCATATCTCTTATTCTATATCATTTCTTCTGATATTTATAGCTAGACTGATCCGTTTATTATTTTCTTCTTAAATAATACTCGGGTCAGACCGAGATGTTACAGGTGCTTCTACTTGACTTCTCTTTTGGGGTTATCATATGATCTTTTGGCTGACTACTCAGATTAGTAGTTTTTGTTGTATACATTTGAGATATAGCCTCCATAATGTATACTTATTCTTTTATGTAGTTCGTGTAACTATTCTTTTGTGTTATGGTGGATCTTTTTAGACCATTACTCTGATGTACACTTCCTAGTGTAATATTCATATCTATTTCCGCCTTTGTGATATGAATTGTCTGTGACTGATTTATGTTATGTTTATTTCTATATTTGTTTCTGAAGATATTATAGCCACTGTGTAGTTGCTTTGAGTTTGTGTCGGTATGTCGGATTTCCCTCTTGATAAAGAAATGTATGTTATACTATCTGACATATCGATGCTCGCGCAAAGCAATTACACGGATGGTCGCTCCTCAACAGCCTTATTCTCTGGGCTAGTTGACAGCATTCACCGTAATGTTCTTGGCTAGCGTGGGTATAGAGGTGGGGGTCACAGCTTGGTATCAGAGCCAAACTTCGAAACAATGTAGAATAATTTAACAAGGATCATCGTCCTAGGTCCATCTTAGGAGTCGTGCTTTAGGATTTAATTCGGGTCTTCGTACCGATTCATCCTATTTTCTTTATGATTCCTTGTTTTATCGATCAAGTTTGATTGAAATTTATTTTGAGAATAACTTTTTCCTCTTCTTTCTTTCTTTCTTAACGAAGAGAAATGGTTAGACCTGGCCGTCCCAGCGCCGGTCAATCTAGTGCTACTCCTCAGGATGGAGTATTTATGTCGGCCCAGCAGCTTCTTGATCTAGTAAAGAACGCTCATGCAGCCGGTCCCAATCCAGGGCCTACTCATCCTAGATCCGGTTTTGCACGCTTGTGCAGAGACTATACCGATTTGGATGGAAGGCCATTCAGGGGATCCGAGAGTGTTATAGAATTCAAGCTTGGCTCAAATCATGCGATCGCATCTTTTCTCGCATGAATCTTATTGATCTACATCGAGTCCAAGTGGCTTCTAGCATGCTCCAAGAAAGAGCATTAGATTGGTATGAGCTTTTAATTTCTGAAATCGTTGAAGCAGATCTCACTTGGGAGCAATTCCGGGAAAGATTCGAATTGAAATTTGTGCCGGAGGCTGAAAAAGTAACTTTGGCCCGAAGTTTTATTGATCTTGTTCAAGGTGAATCTTCTGTGACAGACTATGTCGCATCTTTCGAATCTCTTTCTAAATACGGGATTGAGTATATTAATACCCCGATGAAGAAAAATCAGAGATTTGTCTATGGCTTGAATAAGAATCTTAAGAAGCTATTGCTTTTGAAACTTGAGGTTTCATTTGATCAGCTTATTGATATCGCTCTTCGTCTTGAAGAGGCCGATAGAGAAAGCGATATTGAAGTTGTGCGTGCCAAACAGAACTTCAACAACAACATGAAGAGGCCTATTAAATTTGGAGGCCCCATTCCCAACAAGAAGGGGAGGCAAGAAACCCCGGTAGCAAAAGCTCCTACCTCTAGTCGTGGGCAATGCTACAATTGTGGTTCCACGGACCACTATGCAAGGGAGTGCCTGAAACCTCTCTTTTGTCGTTATTGCAAAAGTTTGGGTCATCTTATATCTACATGTCCCATTCTTCAAAGTAGGAGAGAGGGAGAGCTGAATATTGTGCAAGCTCCTGGTAACACTTCTCGTGGTCAAGGTATTTCTCATTCAATCCTTGATGACATTTGCTTTGTGATTATCTTGTTCGTGTTCTTTTTGATATGGGTTCCATCTCACTATTTTATATCAAAAGAACTTGTTGATTCTTTTTCTTTAAACATTTCGGGCTTGATGACTTCTTTGAGGATTGTGAATCCGGATGGTAGATCCGCAACACACAATTTGTCTTTATTGATGTCGAAATTATTTTATGTGATTTTTCTATCCGAGTCGATTTTTACTTAGGCTTCGGAATTTACTTTTGTAAGGATTGGCTTAATTATTATGAGGCCATATCCTTTGTCCCGTGTGAACTATTCATCTTTGACATTTTCAATCTGTTAAGCAGATTTCTATTTTTTTTCCCTTATGATTTTGACTCCAACTTGATGGCATCATTTTATTCCTTAAGCCCACTTATAAAGAAAGTGTTATTTCTCTCATTCATGTAATTTGTGAAACTTTTCCGGTATTTTTGAGTTTGTCTTAGGACTGTCACCTAAGCAATCTTTTGAGTAGTGATAAGGTCTTTTTAGTTCGACCTTGCCACCGATTCTCATTTGCTACGAGTTGCGGGAGTTAGCTTTCCACTTACACACTCCGCGCTCGTTATGATTCTTATGAATGACTTATTATGTCATTCAGTTTACCCATCTTGTTTCATCCATTTGATAAATCGAGTATTTTATGAATATCTTGATAACTTCATTTTTGTATTTATTGATTTTGGATGAAAATAAAAATTTAAAATTTCGCAAATCTTTTCCATAAGATTTATTTATAAGTAAAATTGGATTTTTTTCTTGAAACGAACGAAGAATGTTCTTTAAAGTTTTTAAGAAACATGTTTATTATCTAGAAGACGATTTTGTGATTTTATTGCCCGTTGAGTGCTTTAAGAATTTTGGTCGATGCGCTTGATCAACGTTATCGATAGGAATTTCCTAAACGCTTTGATGAGACAATCAAACACAGTAAAATTCACTACAAATAAGTAAAATTTTCTAAAAAGATGATTACATAAGTTAATTGTAATTTTGAAAGTTTTAGTTTTTTGGAAAGAAGATTATTTGAAAGAATTCTTTTCTGATACTCTTATTCTTGTGTTTTCCGAAGGGAACCAAGACTTTGCTATTTGTACCGATACTAGTCGTATTGGTTTGGATGTCGTTCTCTTGCAAAGGAAAACGTGCTATCACTTGTGCTTCTAAATCATTATAGCTTATCGAGACTAGATATGCCACTCATGATCTAGTGCTCACGGCTATTGTTTTTACTTTTAAAATTTGGCATCACCGTTTTTGGATGAGAAATTTGTTCTCCACCTCGATCATAAATCTTTGGAATATTTATTTCTCATAAGGAACTTAATTTGTGTCAACCTCGTTGGCTCGAGATTCCTTGTATCTTATGATCGTTTTAACAAGTTCATCGGGCGTTTTGACGTACTTCATTTTATTGAGTTTCATCTCATCTCTTTTATGGACTAGTGTCTGATGTTCTTTTATGGTGTTCGGTTCATTGGACGTACCGTTTTTGTACTACATCGGTGTTCCAAATTATTCGAGTTTCTAGTTTCTCGGGCGTACCGTTTCTGTACTACGCCGTTGCACTGGCTCAATTTTCTGCTATTTTTGACGTTCTCCACGTCTTTTATCTACGGAAATGCCTTAGGGATTCCGGTTTTTTATATTCTTCAGCCCGGTGATATTGTAGAAATTGAAGTTTCACCAGATTTGATTTATGAGCAACATCCCATTCGCATCATTGCTTCGGGGGTTGAGCGCCTTCGGAATAAAGATGTTCTTCTTGTGAGAGTTCAATGGTTCTCAAATCCTAGGGATTGCTCTTGGGAATCTAGAGAATTCATCGAGCGATCCCGTTCGTGCTAACTCCTTCGTGCTCTTTATGGTGGACTTCTTGATTCAAATTTTCTTTTGTGTTGATATGCTTCCATGGTTGTTACTTCTTATTTTCTTCTTAAGTATTACGAGGACGCAATTTCTTTAAGGAGGGGAGTCTGTAACAACCCGCATATTTATCGATTTTATATTTAAATATTTTATTTAAATATTTTATCGAAAGTGGAATTTTGGTCCGAAAAGCTACTTTTTGCAAACAGTCGAATTGGGACTCGGGACCACCCCGATTGAGTTTAAAATGCCGTTTGCGACCTTTTTGAGTATAAGCTTCGATATGTTTGGAGAAGGTTGATTTTTGCTACTTTTTCACTTAGGGTTTTGGTTTGGGCTGAGCCCACTAATGTATTCAGTCCCAACCCCTATCCTCCTCATTTACTTCATTTCCAATTCCTAATACTCAAGCTAAAGCATCAATGGTGGGAGAGATTGGAAATCAAAACTCCAAAACCCTAGTTTTCTCATGCAAATCAACTCTTGCTCCAAACTAATAGAAGAACCCATTGGTAAGCTTCTCTTATTCTTCTCCAACTCATTCTCTTATGATTTCAGAAATTCCTAAACCTAATTTTGGGAATGTTCTTCTTTTAAAGCTTAGAATCAAGCTTATTGAGTTGGATTTGAAGAGTGGTTGATTATTCTTTGCTTTCAAGCTTCTTTTTCCAATTTCTTGGGTTCAAAGGTGAGATTTTTATCTCACATCTATGCTTATATTTATCTTCGATTGTTAGGTATGAATTCCTAACACTTATTCGTGTGCATTTGCTTTTGGTTTGGATTGATTTGGTGAATATTCCAATTTTTGGTGTTTTGGGTTCAATCCTTTAAAAATCATAACTTTGATGTTTGAACATGTGTTTGGTGATGCATCGAGGAGCATATAGGGTCGGCTAGTTGATTGGCATAATACCTTAGTGCCGTTGCTCGAGAGAATGCAATTTGGTCGAGGTTGGACCTCAATTGGATGGACTGGGAGGGGACTGGCATCAGGTCCGGTCGACCGAGCCCTGTAGCCGGCCGACCGACCTACTGCCAAGTGCATAAGCACTTCTCTGTTTAAGGTTCGGTCGACCGAGTACAGGGTTCGGCCGACCGACCTGCTTTTCGAGGAATTTTGAGAACAGGGTCCGGTCGACCGAGCTCTGTAGCCGGCCGACCGACCTGCTGCATTTTTGCCTATTTCGCCTAGTTGTTTGAATTTCCAACTTTAATCGATTCGTGTTGTTTCCTATGTGTTGTTATCATTTGTTATGACTACGATGACTCCTTTTTAGGGATTTTTGAATATCCATTTTGATGGATTCTTTATCGGTTTCGTTGGATTTTTATTCACATCTTCGTATGTGAATTTTAGTGATTGATTGTTCCTACAATCTTCTTTGTGATTTGTCACTTTAAAAATATAAAGGTTTTCTATACTAGTAGTAAATATCAAAACTCTTTCTTCAAATGATTTCCAGACTATTTTATTACAAAGCTCGTTTTCTTAAACCGTTTTCCAATCTATTAGTATATACAAGCCTTTACCTCACTCGTATGAGAAATCTAATTAAACGGCTTAGTAAAACGAGTGGTATGAAACGCTTGCATTTACTTCGTCGGCTAATTCTTGGACTTGTTCGATTGAAACTCTTGTGACAATTTTCTAGTGGAGACCTACAATTTGTTCGTAAATATTTAAGTTAAGCTAGTGGTTATGGGACATGAAGCTAAGCTCATATATTTACTAGCTTACTGTAATCGACACTTCTCTTTCATCATGATGATCATTTTATGTTTTAGACTAGCATTGTGCAATGTCTTTTTGATTTGATTCATCGTATGTCACGCTGTACGACGCCGTTGTTCCCTTAGATTGTTATTTGGTTCATCGGATGTCACGCTGTACGACGTCCTTGTTCCCTTAGATTGTTATTTGGTTCATCGGATGTCACTCTGTACGACGTCGTTGTTCCCTTTTGATTGTGATTTGGTTCATCGGATGTCACGCTGTACGACGTCGTTGTTCCCTTTGATTGTCTTTTGGTTCATCGGATGTCACGCTGTACGATGTCGTTGTACCCTTTGATTTTGATTTGGTTCATCGGATGTCATGGTGTACGATGTCGTTGTTCCCTTTTGATTGTGATTTGGTTCATCGGATGTCACGCTGTACGACGTCGTTGTTCCCTTTGATTGTGTTTTGGTTCATCGGATGTCACGCTGTACGATGTCGTTGTTCCCTTTGATTTTGATTTGGTTCATCGGATGTCACGTTGTACGACGTCGTTGTTCCCTTTTGATTGTGATTTGGTTCATCGGATGTCACGCTATACGACGTCGTTGTTCCCTTTGATTGTGTTTTGGTTCATCGGATGTCACGCTGTACGACGTCGTTGTTCCCTTCTATTGTTTCTGGATCATCTGACGTCACGCTGTACGACATCGATGCTCCGGATTATTTGATTTCTGGATTTCTTGTGTTGATTTCTGGAATTTATGTTTCACCATCTTTTACGATTGGCATTGATACATATGTCATTTATTGTGGCTTGGTGAATGAAATTAGGAGTATGACATTCCTTTTTATCTTTGAGAAGATCTTTGCGATATTGATTAATCTCTTATTGATTTTTCAATTATTTATTTATCACAGCTTGGCATTGTGATTTTTATACGTTTAGTCATATCTCTTATTCTATATCATTTCTTCTGATATTTATAGCTAGACTGATCCGTTTATTATTTTCTTCTCAAATAATACTCGGGTCAGACCGAGATGTTACAGGTGCTTCTGCTTGACTTCTCTTCTGGGGTTATCATATGATCTTTTGGCTGACTACTTAGATTAGTAGTTTTTGTTGTATACATTTGAGATATAGACTCCATAATGTATACTTATTCTTTTGTGTAGTTCGTGTAACTATTCTTTTGTGTTATGGTGGATCTTTTTAGACCATTACTCTGATGTACACTTCCTAGTGTAATATTCATATCTATTTCCGCCATAGTGATATGAATTGTCTGTGACTAATTTATGTTATTTTTATTTCTATATTTGTTTCTGAAGATATTATAGCCACTGTGTAGTAGCTTTGAGTTTGTGTCGGTATGTCGGATTTCCCTCTTGATAAAGAAATGTATGTTATACTATCTGACATATCGATGCTCGCGCAAAGCAATTACACGGATGGTCGCTCCTCAATAGCCTTATTCTCCGGGCTAGTTGACAGCATTCACCGTAATGTTCTTGGCTAGCGTGGGTATAGAGGTGGGGCGTCACATACAAGGTTCCGACACTTATTACAATTGCCTACAACCAATGCTCAAATCATTCCATTCAGTTTAAGTGATTTACAACTTACTCTCTTGTGTTTAATTCATTCTAAGCAAAACAAACTCATATTCATTCCAATTGATTTGAAAATCATCCTATTTCACTTCTAAAAACTCATATAATTTTATCTAATCCGGTTTACATCGAACGACCCATTTTCTTATGCAATTTGACAATTATTAATGTGAATAAATAATTACTTAAGATTTATAGCCATTTAAATTGATTCCAACTCAATATGCACTTGATTCCATCCCATTTTAATTTATTCGCCAACCATATATTTTAAAATCATTTCATTGAGCTTGACGACATTCGATTCTTATATTAATAACCACTTACCGAATGTAACCCAAACTTTTATTTAATGAACTTTTATTCTTACTCAAAGTTGAGCTTCTAATTATTTTTAACCTTAGTTTATTTACTTCAGTTTATTCCAACTTCAAAACTTAAGCTCATTTCATTTATGAATAAATTTTCTTTTTCGCTTTAACTTATCAAATCTCATTCCAATCTACAAATTTATTTGATTAGTTCTTTTGTTTTGTTCGTTTCAAATTTTAATTTCCAAATTCAATTCATTCACGAGTCATTTAATACAATTAGCCATTCTCATAATCCACTTAAATTTAAATTCCATTCTCAATTCGTTAAAATAATATCCAAGGCCATATTTAATTCATGTTTAATTCACTTACAATTCCAAGTTGAATTTCTATTTATAACTCGGGTTTTTTCACGAACCAAAATTCGTCGTTCAAAAGTCGACATCAAATACCTCACTTGTATTCAACTGCCGGAGATTCGAACGTCAAATTTCAGTTTGGATGGAGCTTATAACAACATCATATGAACATAAAACAGTGGAACAAAATGAATATCATGCATATATCACAGATACAACGGTATAATATCCATTACTACATCAAAGTGTTTAATACATACACCACAACTCCAAATACAACATCATAATAATACAACAGTGATAACAAACTCCTCAAAGCTAAACACCTCAGATCTCCAAAAGCTCGTGAAATATCTCCAAAGCAAAAGCTCCAAAATACTGCTTACTCCAGAGTACAGAAAACCTGCTACTAGGCTGCCCGAGTAGAAATTATGGGCACCCAGAGTTTAGGAAAGAACAATAAACTCCATGTCAGTCATGGGACTGGTATGAGTAAACAAAAACAATTGCTTTTGAAGAAGCTATATTTATAAAAGAATTTTGGTATGCTTTTAAGAATGAAACTAACATAAGACCTCCCACCACACACACAATGCATTCGTAGAATTAGAGGAGATTTCTTCTTATGATAGTCAAATATGTATAGTGGGGAAAATTTCTTTGATATTATTACTAGTGCATAGTGTAGAAAATATTTCGAAAGTATAATATAAATCTTAGCCAACGTACGACCATTATCATATGCCTACTATAACAACCATGTTTTGTGGCAGGTTACCGCCACGCTGCATGGCAGGTTTTACAACTAAAACCGTACTGGGTTCGTATTGTTTCTTTGGATTTTCAACAAATGGTCAGGCTAAGGAACTTCCTAGGCCACATGGGTACGCCTCTGGAGGGACGACCCGAGAACCTAACCGGATCTCTGCCAACACAAGGCCAGGTTACCTCTAACTAGGTGACTACTGACACGAGTATGCCATCCCCGGTTGTAACAAACCTTTATCCGGGGACCCAGCAACAATCACAAAGTAATATATATATATATATCTACGATATCCACATAAGTTAAGTATCTGGGTTCCATACCATGATACCACTTTTATCCAGAAGGAAATGCACATACCCTAAGGGCGTTAACACCAATAACCTTGCTGCATCTTTCCTATTTTGACCATTACCGAGTTGTGAGGTTCGACGAAGTCTCGTCCACAAAGCTACGCTTTTCACAAATGCCATGCTTTGATCAACAAATGATCAACAACACTCAGCATGCCTCATTACCAAGTTGGGAGTATATTACTGATAACCTTCAACTATATAACCTCTGAGCTCGTACGTCTCAGAGAAGGGTGTTGAGCTAAGAGAATAAATTCTCCGCCACCAACAGAAATGTATTTGAAAGAAATTTACTTTATATCTCAAATATAATGTCATACATATAATCCGTACAAGTGTGTTCTGGGTTCGAACAGAACCGAGGGCACTTTCGAAAAAGTCCTTGCAATCCGGGCATCCACAATCTCGATCGGATTCCCCAACACATATGGAGAACTCTATACCGGAGCAACTCAGTGCAGAGTCATTCGATAGGTTATCCTATCGTTCTCGAAGATACCTGGTCTTCACCACCGGTCTCTAAATGCTCATCCATTTCATCGTATCACTTATTCGGAATGGTTTACATGACACAAAGGTCTTTTCCCGGCTAAATCGAATAGTGAGAGTCAATTTTAAAAACATATGGATATGTCGTTCACAAAAATTCATAGGTTCGACGTGGGTTTCGGATAACTGACTGAGTTCCGATTCCCTGTCGCATCTAAGTTAAAATGCCATTTTACGGCTAACAGGGTTTTCACATCAATACAGAACAAACACAAACATAGTGTTGTACATAGCAATCTACATCACATAGTATCGCAATCAGAACAGAAATATCAATCTAGTGCCGAATAATTATTTTCAATCAATGTGAGTGCGATTTAATAGATTAACCGCATAATTATATTTTTTATTGCATAATTTGAATCAATGATTAAAATTTGGATAAATAAATGAAATCTGAATTAACTCGATTTATTGTTTCACATTGTTTCATAATCAGTTATTTTAATTAACTGCCAATTAAAATTAATTAACTTAATTTAACAAATTCTTAATTACAAATTTATCTAAATACTTACTTGTTTATTAATAAATTTTAATTACAAATTATAAATTGTTCTTAATTTCTTTTGAAAACTATTCGTTAATAAAATTTTTTTTGCCTTAATTGTCATTTGAGAACCTTCTTTACTCTTTGGAAATCAATTTATTGTTCCATGAAAGTTTTAATGTAAATTGATTTCAATTCTTATTTTAAATTTAATCGTTTAATTAAAAGATTAATTAAATTTTCTAAAACATTGTTAACTAATCTATAACTTATAGTAGGTTTTTAACTTAACACAATAACATTGATTACCTTGTAAATGCCAAAAATTTACTTAATCATTATTAACTTGAAATTTTGTTTAGGCCTAACCCAATATAAAAGCCAACCCGAGACTTCTAGGCTTTTACTCGAGTGCTTCCCCGAGTCTTCCTCCTTTCTTCCCCGTACACTCTTCTCCTTCCTATTCTTTGTTTTCCTCTAAGTTAAAAACTTAATCAATTCAGGATCAATACCCTTCGAACGCGAGAGAGAAACCCGACGCACTTCCCCTTTCGACTCGAGCGTCCCCTCGAGTTCTCCCCAGGCCCGATCTTGCTGACACGAAGACGACGTCATGCACGTGCACGACGTCGCACCGCCGCTATGGCGAGCTCTAAATTCTTCGGCAAGTCGCAAATCATTGCAGCACTCGAAATCGAAGTTAGATTCAAAGCCAAACATACAGAATCAAAATTTAGCATCTCGTTCGAATCCCGGAACTTCATTACCGACCTTCAATTGATTCGCCTCGACATCCTCAATCACCAGCGACGCCATAAATTCGGCCACTGCACGACCATGCTCCGCGCTAACCTCCTCCAACATCACGTGTGACTTGGTGCCTCCGAGGTGATGAAATCATCTCTCCATTGAGCACGTTCAAAACTCGCGTGGTAACCCTAAATCGAACTCGTCTAAACAATTTGTGCAGTGGAATTTTTTTTGACAATTTTCCAAAACTCGATGATGATCAAACCTGCTTCAACCAAAATCTTCGCATTCAATGTTGAATCGATCACCAGGAAATGATCAAAGTGCCGATTTTGTTCAAATTCGAACTGTCCTTGAAATACTCAACTAAAAATCATCACTATTGTTTTAAAAATCCTATTTTCATATGTTCATTAAAATTATAAAATATAATCAACGATGTAAAATACTTGAATTCTTCGTAAAATTTTGTTTTTACTGTAATATTTAGGTTATAGAGTCAAAATTTTCATTTCAAGCTTAAAACAGTTTTTGAGCCGTGACTCAAGTTTAAACAACATGTTTTGTATGAAAATCCTAAGCTAAAAGGTTTGTATGAAGTTTTTTTTTCCTTTCTTCACTTTGCTCTGAAAAGCAAAAAAACAGGAAGAATAGGTTGTTTAAACTACACAGTACAACATCTACTTATCCAGAACCAATAATTTAAAAATATACAACAAACACAAAGTTATTCATAAATCCATATATAGATTTAAAATTTAAAGTTGTATGTTTACTCACATGACGAAGATTTGAACTGAGACTATATCTGTTTTGAGACTACAGTTCTGATCTTTCTTCCTTTTTCTTTCTTCAGTAATTTTTTTTCAAACTTGATTATAAAGTGATGTTCTTCTTCTCTTTTTATTTTCTGTTCTTTGCTATTTGTTCAAATGAAATAAAGGTTTATGGATGTGTACATATATATGAAGGGGTTTGTGTACAGGCTAAGGTATAGGCAAGTACAATATTTCTTTTGCTCAACATATTATATTTCTTTTTCTGTTGACTAAACCCATGGTTGAATTGGGCTGATGTGATCATGTTCATGCTGGAGAGTAAATGGCATTTAATGAAAGCATTAATGACCATGCTTCCCTCTTGTTTACAGCAATCTTACTTTAAATTCTTGCAAGTACTACGTTTAGTTTACTTTGTAGATTTTCATAATCTAATGTTTTGTTTGCTGAATACAACACTTTACTCCATTTTGGTTTACAACCTACTTATCTGGTTTACTTTGCTGAATGAAAGAGTTTTATTTTAGTTATTGTTTTCTTAAGTCCATATTTGAATGTACATTCTTTCTTTTCTTTTGTCTTATTACTTTGTAATATAAATGAATTCCTATTTAAAGTTTTTAACTATTAGTATTTAATTTTCAACATACGTTTTATTTTATTGTTTAATACAAATTCTTGTTTGTTACATAATTTATTTATTATTTATTTAAAACTTAAACTATCATTTAATTATTTATATCCATATAACTTTATAGTATTGATATTAACAATATTTATTTCTCTTGAAATTTCACAAATTAAATTTAAAAGTTCAAATAAGTCACTAAATTTAAATTAACAATTTCTGGGATGTTATAATATCCCCTCCTTAAGAAAATTTCTTCCTCAAAATTGAAAGAGAGAGAAACGCAAACAAAGAACGTACGAGTTCAGAAAAATAAGGAAATGGCTTACCAGTTTAAGCCGAGATGTCTACTCTGCATTTGGGATATGATTTCTTCATATTATCTTCAGTCTCCCAAGTACAGTCCATTGGATTGCCACTCCATTGAACTTTAACCAATCTCACAACTTTGTTTCTCAATCGCTTCTCAACACGATCTACAATTTTTATCGGCTCTCTTTCAACTGCCAAGTTAGGAGTGATCTCTAGATCCTGCTGAGCAGCTTCTTCAATAATACTATCTGGGCGTGCACGTACTTACGAAGATTAGAAATGTGGAACACATTATGCACGCCAGACAACCAGCTGGGTAGCTACAATCGATATGCCGGAGGACCAATCCTTTCCAGAATAGGAAAAGGACCAATATAACGTGGCACTAGCTTTCTAGTTTTCCCGAATCTCAATACACCCCGCATTGGAGACACTTTCAGAAATACAGAATCTTCAACTTGAAATTCCAAATATCTTCTTCGGCGGTCATAATAGTTCTTCTAACGACTTTTAGCAGTTATTAATTTCTTTCGAATAAAATCAACCTTCCCCGTGGCTTCTTTAATCATATCTGGTCCAAGGACAAGTCTATCACCTGATTCGATCCAGCATGTAGGTGATCGACACGGACGACCATATAAAGCTTCGAAAGGTGCCATTTCTATACTGGCCCGATAGCTGTTATTATATGAGAATACTACCATATGTAAATGGTCCTCCCAAGAACCACCAAAATCGAGAATGCATGTACGCAAAAGGCCTTCTAGAATTCGGTTAACCCTCTCAGTTTTCCCATCAGATTGTGGGTGATAAGCAGTACTGAAATTTAATTTTGTTCCCAAAGCGGCTTGGAATGCCTTCCAAAATCTACTAGTGAAGCTCGGTTCACGATCACTCACTATACTGCTGGGAATACCATGGAGATGAATAATTTCCTTTATATATAGCCCTGCTAAGCTTGCTACAGTTCGAGTGGATTTCACTGGAATGAAGTGAGCATTTTTGGTTAGACGGTCCGCTATAACCCAAATTGCTTCATTTCCCTTCTTGGTTCATGGCAATCCGCCGATGAAATTCATCGATACATGATCCCATTTCCACTTCGGTACTTCTAAAGGCTGAAGTAAACCTGCCACTTTCTTTTGATCGCTTTTGATTTGTTGATAAGTAGCACGGCGACTCACATATATGGATACGTCTCTTTTCATTGTCTTCCACCAGAAAGTACTTTTTATATCTCTATACATTTTATTAACTCCTGGATGGATACTGAGTTTTTATGTGTGACATTTGTCTAAAACTTCACGCTTTAGATCAGGAATGTCAAGGACGCAAATTCTTCCTTTCATCCTTATAACTCCGTTATCATCAATTTCAAAACTAGAACCTTCACTGACATATTCTTCTATGAATTTCTTGAAGAAACTTGTCTTCAGTCTGCTTGCTGGCGATCTTCTCTAGGAGAGTAGGAGTGACAACAAGATATGCAAGAACAACATGTCTCCTACTTAAGGCATCGGCAACTACATTGGTTTTTCCCGGCATATATTGGATATCTAGGTCATATGATGCCAGAAATTCCAACCAACGTTGTTGTCGCAGATTCAGATCTTTCCGGGTAAAGAGATATTTCAAGGATTTATGGTCAGTGAATAATTCAAACTTTTCACCCAAAACAAAGAGAGTTTATTAAGTATATTGTTTAAGTTTAGTTAATTTCGTAAATTTTTTAAGAAAGCTGAAAAGATTCTTACCCAGAACATAGTGTCGCCAGATCTTTAAAGCGAAAACAATAGCTAAAAGCTCCAAATCATGTGCTGGATAGTTTCTTTCGTGCAGACGTAATTGTCTACTCGCGTAGGCAACTACTTTCCCATTTTGCGTTAATACTGCACCTACCCCATCACCACACGCGTCAGTATAGATAGATAAGCCTTGGTTCCCGTTAATGATAGCGAGAACAGGAGCAGTAGTCAATCTCTTTTTCAATTCCTAGAAAACTTCATCACATTTTGGGGTCCAATCGTATTCAACATTCTTCATTGTTAGCTTAGCCAATGGGCTAGCCAACTTAGAAAAATCTTGTACAAACTTTCTATAATATCCCCCTAAACCCAGAAAACTTCGAACTTCTCTAGGAGTAGTGGGTTGCTTCCAGTCCAGAATTGCAGAAATCTTGCTTGGATCAACAGAAATTCCTTCTTCATTAACAATATGACCCAGAAATCTGACTTTTTTGACCCAAAAGTGACACTTCGAAAATTTAGCGAATAGTATATTCCTCCTTAATATCTCCAAAACAATTCTGAGATGTTCAGCATGCTCTTCTTCGGTTTTGGAGTAAATCAAGATATCATCAATAAATACAAAGACAAATTTGTTCAATACCTCGCGAAACACTCGGGTCATTAAATCCACAAAGTACGCGGGAGCGTTGGTTAGTCCGAAGGGCATAACTAACCATTCGTAGAACATGTCAGGACCCCTAAAGGTAGTTAAATGAACACAATCCTCCGCTATTCGCAGCTGATGGAATCCCTGAGATAAATCCATCTTAGAAAAGAATCGAGTGCCATGAAGGTGATCGAATAGATCGTCAATTCTAGGTAAAGGGAATTGTTCTTGAGAGTTTGTTTATTGAGATCGCAGTAATCTACACACAATCTCAAAGACCCATCCAAGTTAGCCACAAATACAACAGCTGAACCCCATTCCGAAACACTAGGCCGAATCAATCCTTTCTTTATAAAATCTTGAGTTTCATTGACTAATTCAATTCTTTCCCCAGGTGCCATCCTACGACTTGCATGAGCGACAGGACGGGCATTGGTTACTAAACAACAGGTATAGACTGCAAACTCTCAAGAACAATTCCCAATTCGGAAATTTATTTCTCGGCGTGGAGGTAACGATTTTACTTCTTCAAATACGTCATAAAATTCCCAAACAACAGGTATGGACTGCAAACTGGGTTCAGGATATCCCAAAGTATACATCAATCTATCTCTTTTTGGACTCGGGTCCTCACAAGAGATTTCAATAAAATTTCCAAGGCTTGTTTTGACTAAAATATCTGATTATTACAGTCCAATTTAGCTTTGTATCTCGATAACCAGTTCATTCGGAGTAAGATTTCACATTCATTAAATTCGAGGACATAAAGGTTGATAGGTAATTGATAGCAAGCATATGAAATAGGAACTTTCTTACAATACAAACAAAGATTTGCGGGACCTCCAACTGGATTTTTCACGCAAATAGGGTCGTCAAAAAATTCAGTTTTAAGTTCTAATTCACTTACGGTTTGTTGGGAGATAAAGCTATGTGAAGCTCCCGTGTCAAATAAAACTCTAACAACTCTATCATATATAGTAAGGTTACCTTCCAGAACACCTTTTCCTTTACCTGCTTTCGAAGTTGAAGGAGCTTTCTTTATCGCATAAACATTTGCCACTTGTGCTTGCTTCATTACCGGGCAATCTTTAATAACATGTCGAGGCTTGTGACAATTATAACATTCTTTAGCTCCTTGATCATTCCTCACAGGTTGTTCCTTCTTAACTTGCTTCTTCGGGTTTTTTCAGCTGTTTGAATAATGGCCCTTCTCTTGACAATTGTAACAAGTTATGTTCCTAGCCGAATTTCCTTGACCGCACATTTTATCCTTGTCTTGTTGTGGCCTCTTGTCCCCCAAACTTCCTTTTCTTCCAATTCTGATTACTTGAATTTCCTCCTTCCCTTGGAATCTCCTGCATATCCAGTGTGGGATACCAATATCCCATATCGATAAGATCAGAAAAAGATTCTTTGACGTGTGCTATCGTCCTTTCATGATACGTCTGGTTCATTCCATGGATGAACCTTTCATTTTTCTTAAGAGGCGTGTTTAACAACTCTGGACCGATAGTTCGTTGAACTTGTTTAAGTATTCTTCAAATGACAAGCTTTCTTGCTTTAAATCCTAAAATTCTTTATACATTCTGGAAATTCCTGCCGACGGCATATAACGCTTTCCAAACACCTTTATAAAACAATTCCAAGTAAACTCTTCCTCCGGTTCATCTATAATGACTGTTTCCCAACAGGTTGAGGCTTCTTCTTGGAGTTGCAAAGAAGCTATAAGTCTCATCTGCTCGTCTTGCGGCTTAAGCCCTTTAAAAAATTTCGCACATGATGTTACCCATGCTTGAGCATCAACAATTGACTCCTTGCTGGTGAATGGTTTGCCACCAAGCTTTAAGAAATTTTTATACAAATCAGCCAGATTCGGCTGTTGTTGTACTATTGCTACTACTGCTGTTGGGGGATCTTGGTTTGGTGCTATGGCATTCCCTTGACCCCTTGATCTTCCTCTTCGACTGCTCATTCTTACTATATGAAATTAGTAAGAAAATTGATTTAGATATACGGACGAGATATCTTAAGGAATATCAGCAGTAAAAAGAAATGAACTAAGAAAATTTAGAGTTTCAGTCTTGGTTATACTCATTCTAGGGCATACTTCACCCTATCTCTAATGAGCCATCTAATGTGTTATACTCCGTAGCTAATGTTCTTACTCAACCTTCAACTCTGATACCAATTTGTCACGACCCAAAATTCATCGTTCAAAAGTCGACATCAAATACCTCACTTGTATTCAACTGCCGAAGATTCGAACGTCAAATTTCAGTTCGGATGGAGCTTATAACAACATCATATGAATATAAAACAGCGGAACAGAATGAATATCATGCATATATCACAGATACAACAGTATAATATCCATTACTACATCAGAGTATTTAATACCTACACCACAACTCCAAATACAACATCATAATAATACACCACTGATCATATATCCAAAAAGTCTTCGAATGAAAGAAGTGATAACGAACTCCCAAAAGCTAAACACCTGAGACCTCCAAAAGCTCCTGAAATAGCTCCAAAGCAAAAGCTCCAAAATACTGCTTACTCCAGAGTACGGAAAACCTGCTACTAGGCTGCCCGAGCAGAAATTATGGCACCCAGAGTTTAGGAAAGAACAATAAACTCCAGGTCAGTCATGGGACTGGTATCAGTAAACAAAAAAAATTTATTTTAAACAAACTAGATTTATAAAAGAATTTCGGTATGCTTTTAAGAATGAAACTACCATAAGACCTCCCGGCACACACACAATGCAATCGCAGAATTGGAGGAGATTTCTTCTTATGATAGTCAAATATGCTTGGTATGGAAAATTTCTTTGATATTATTACTAGTGCATAGTGTAGAAAATATTTTGAAAGTACAATATAAATTTTAGCCAACATACGACCATTAAAGTATGCCTACTATAGCTACCATGTTTTTTGGCAGGTTACCGCCACGCTGCATGACAGGTTTTACAACTAAAACCGTACTGGGTTCGTATTGTTTCTTTGGATTTCCAACAAATGGTCAGGCTAACGAACTTCCTGGGCCACATGGGCACGCCTTTCGAGGGATGACCCGAGAACCAAACCGGATCTCTGCCAACACAAGGCCGGGTTACCTCTAACTAGGTAACTACTGACACGAGTATGCCATCCCCTCGTTGTAAACAACCTTTATCTGGGGCCTCAGCAACAATCACAAAGTAATATATATATATATATGTGTGTGTGTGTGTGTGTGTGTGTGTGTGTGTGTGTGTGTGTGTATGTATGTATGTATATATATATCTGCGATATCCACATAAGTTAAGTATCTGGGCTCCATACCATGATACCACTTCTATCCAGAAGGAAATGCACATACCCTAAGGGCTCTACCCCCAATAACTTTGCGGCATCTTTCCTATTTTGACCATTACCGGGTTGTGAGGTTCGGCGAAGTCTCATCCACAAAGCTACGCTTTTCACAAAAGCCACGCTTTGATCAACAAATGATCAACAGCACTCAACATGCCATATTACCAAGTTGGGAATATATTACCAATATCCTCCAACTACATAACCTCTGAGCTCGTACGTCTCACAGAAGGGTGTTAAGCTAAGAGAATAAATTCTCTCCCACCGACAGAAATGTAGTTGAAAGAAATCTGCTTTATATCTCAAATGTAATGTCAGACATACAATCCATACAAGTCTGTTCTGGGTTCGAACCGAACTGAAGGCACTTTCGAAAAAGTCCTAGCAATCCGAGCGGCCATAATCCCGATCGGATTCCCCATCACATATGGAAAACTCTATACCGGAGCAACTCAGTGCAGAGTCATTCGACAGGTTATCATATCATTCTCGAAGATACCCGATCTTCACCACCAGTCTCCAAATGCTCATCCATTTCGTCATATCACTTATTCGGAATGGTTTACATGACACAAAGGTCCTTTCCCAGCTAAACCGAATAGTGAGAGTCAATTTTAAAAACATGTGGATATGTCGTTCACAAAAATTCATAGGAATGATGTGGGTTTCGGATAACTATCTTAGATTCGATTCCCTGCCGCATCGAAGTTAAAATGCCGTTTTACGGCTAATTGGGTTTTCACATCAATACAGAACAAACACAAACACAGTGTAGTACATAGCAATCTACCTCACATGGTATCGCAATCAGAACAGAAATGTCAATCTAGTGCCGAACAATTATTTTCAATCAATGTGCGTGTGATTTAATAGATTAACCGCATAATTATATTTTTATTGGTTAATTTGAATCAATGATTAAAATTTGGATAAATAAATTAAATCTCAATTACCTCGATTTATTGTTTCATATTGTTTCATAATCATTATTTTAATTAACTGCCAATTAAAATTAATTAACTTAATTTAACAAATTCTTAATTACAAATTTATCTAAATACTTACTTGTTTATTAATAAATTTTAATTACAAATTATAAATTGTTCTTAATTTCTTTTCAAAACTATTCGTTAAAAAATTACCTTAATTAACATTTGAGAACCTTCTTTACTCTTTGGAAATCAATTTATTGTTCCATTGAAAGTTTTAATGTAAGTTGATTTCAATTCTTATTTTGAATTTAATCGTTTAATTAAAAGAGTAGTTAAATTTTCTAAAACATTATTAACTAATCTATAACTTGTAGCAGGTTTTTAACTTAACACAATCACATTGGTTACCTTCTAAATGCCAAAAATTTACTTAATCATTATTAACTTGAAATTTTGTTTGGGCCTAACCCAATATAAAAGCAAACCCGAGAATTCCAGGCTTTTACTCGAGTGCTTCCCCGTGTCTTCGTCCTTTCTTCCCCGTACTTTCTTCTCCTTCCTGTTCTTCTTTTTTTCTCTAAGTTAAAAACTTAATCACTATAGGATCAATACCTTTCGAACGCGAGAGAGAAACCCGAAGCACTTCCCCGTTCGACTCGAGCGTCCCCTTGAGTTCTCCCCAGGAACGATCTTGCTGACATGAAGGCGACGTCGTGCACGTGCACGACGTCGCGCCGCCGCTACGGCAAGCTCTGAATTCTTCAGCAAGTCACAAATCATTGCAGCACTCGAAATCGAAGTTAGATTCAAAGCCAAACATACAGAATCAAAATTCAGGATCTCGTTCGAATGCTGGAAATTGACTACCGACCTTCAATTAATTCTCCTCGGCATCCTCGACCACCAGCGACGCCATAACTTCATCCACTGCACGTCCATGCTCTGCGCTACCCTCCTCCAACATCACGTGTGACTCGCTGCATCCGAGGTGATGAAATCATCTCTAGACTGAGCACGTTCAAAAGTCGCATGGTAACCCTAAATCGAACCCGTCTAAATAATTCGTGCAGTACAAATTTTTTTGACAACTTTCCAGAACTCGATGATGATCAAACCTGCTTCAACCAAAATCTTAGCATTCAATGTTGATTCGATCACAAGGAAATGATCAAAGTGCCGATTTTGTTCAAATTCAAACTGCAGTTGAAATACTCAACTAAAAATCATCATTATTGTTTTAAAAATCCTATTTTCATATGTCCATTCAAATTATAAAATCAAATCAATGATGTAAAATACTTGAATTCTTCATAAAATTTTGTTTTTACTGCAATATTTAGGTTATAGAGTCAAAATTTTCATTTCAAGCTTAAAACTATTTTTGAGCCGTGATTCAAGTTTAAAACAACTTGTTTTGTAAAAAAAAATCCTAAGCTAAAAGGTTTGTATGAAGTTTATTTGATTTTTTTCCTTTCTTCACTTTGCTCTGAAAACCAAAAAAAAGGGAAGAATATGTTATTTAAACAACACAGTACAACATCTATTTATCCAGAACCAATAATTTAAAAATATACAACAAACACAAAGTTATTTATAAATCCATACATAGATTTAAAATTTAAAGTTATATGTTTACTCACATGCCATAGATTTGAACGGAGACTATATCTGTTTTGAAACTGCAGTTCTGATCTTTCTTCCTTTTTCTTTCTTTAGTAATTTGTTTTCAAACTTGATTATAAAGTGATGTTCTTCCTCTCTTTTTATTTTCTATTCTTTACTATTTGTTCAAATGAAATAAAGGTTTGTGGATGTGTGTATATATATGAAGGGGTTTGTGTAGAGGCTGAGGTATAGTTAAGTATAATATTTCTTTTGCTCAGCATTTTATATTTCTTTTTCTGTTCACTAAACCCATGCTTGAATTGGGTTGATGTGATCTTGTTCATGCTGGAGAGTAAATGGCATTTAATGAAATTATTAATGACCATGCTTCCCTCTTGTTTACAGCAATCTTACTTTAAATTCTTGCAAGTACTAGGTTTAGTTTACTTTGTAGATTTTCATAATCTAATATTTTGTTTGCTGAATACAACACTTTACTCCATTTTGGTTTACGACCTACTTATCTGGTTCACTTTGCTAAATGAAAGAGTTTTGTTTTAGTTATTGTTTTCTCATGTCTATATTTGAATGTGCATTCTTTCTTTTCTTTTGCCTTATTACTTTGTAATATAAATGAATTCCTATTTAAAGTTTTTAGCTATTAGTATTTAATTTTCCACATACGTTTTATTTTATTATTTAATACAAATTCTTGTTTGTTACATAATTTATTCATTATTTATTTAAAACTTAAACTATCAATTATTTATTTATATCCATATAACTTTATAATATTCATATTAACAATATTTTATTTCTCTTGAAATTTCACAAATTAAATTTAAAAGTTCAAATAAGTCACTAAATTTAAATTAACAATTTCTGGGATGTTACAGGTTTCATTTACAAATCCATCATTAACTCAAATTTCAACTCTTATTTATCCAACTAGTGTTCCATTTCTAGATTTCATAATTAATTATCCAGTTGGCTCACTTCCAATTTACAATTCAATCTTTGATTTTTATCTTCAAAAATCACTTTATTACTTTACTTGAGTTCAATCTAATTTATAATTCGAGTTTAGATTTCTATTTCACTTTCCAAAATACCAAATACATTTTTATTTTGGCTTACTCCTTCCAATATCCAATTTCAGTTCATTTACTTACAGTTATAAATTCATTTGTACATTCACAAATTTATTTTCAACCAATAAATTTTATTTCCAAACATTAATTATTTTTAGTCCATCTGAACTAATTCTACACATCATTTTACACAATTTTCAAATCAAACATTAACCAATATTCAAATTTCATTTCTAACTAATAAATTTTATTTCATTTACTTATTTCCTTTAGCCTACTTAGATTTATTTCCTCACATTCACTTTTTATTTAACTTGGTTTAGTTAGATTCTAATTTAATTCAAATTTTAAGTTCTATAAGTTCTTCAATTTATTTATCTTCCGTTTGCTACTTTTTTTAATAAGTTTCCAAACTTATTTATCATTCCATAATCATTTTAAATAAGCTTCCAGAGTTTAATCCAAACATTTCAAACCAACACCAGAGTTTAAAATGTTACTAAGATGTTCAAAATTCAATTTTGTAAACATATATATCTAAATAAAACTATTCCTTTGCATTTTCAAAATCAAACCCAATTTCACAAACAAACATTAATTCAAAACATCCAGGTAGCAATCCCCTTCTTAGAAACTCGAAAATGAACACCGATGATGTCGCGATCATCATCAGAATTATTTTCCAACGACCGAAAAGAGTTCAATACTTTTATATCTTTAAAAACATTTCAAATATTTTTAAATTCCAAATCTTCCGGATTACGAATCTAATTCAAAAATATTTCCGAAATAGTATCTCTATTTTTTCTTTTTCCCCAAAAGCTTTGAAACCCATTTTCAAACAGAAAGGAATTTAAACTTTTCTTGAAATTCCAAATTAAAATTCCATCAAATCCATATTCAATCATTCATCTGGAATTTTCATCTCAATTTATTTCAAATATTTCTCTAGAATTTTTTATTTCTAATTATAAATCACATTTACAAATCCCATTTGTATATGAATTTATTTCTTAATCTTTGGTTATAATTTTAATCCTTCATTCAATTTTCACTTAACAATGATAATAATTTAATATCATCATTCCTAATAACCAAGCATCCATATGAATATAATAATTTACGAAAAATTATTTCCTTTATATACAAAAATAATTTGGGTAAAATTATTTCATTTACCCTTTTTAAAACAATAATGCGTCGGTTTATCTTGTTAAAGAGTTTAGAAATCCCTATCGATGACATGGCACCCCACATATCCACCAGAATCCATAAACACTCAACCTGTAAGTCAACACAATATAAAACAATTTTATATCCACTAACAAATACATGCTTATATCTATTAGTACACTCAAACTCAATAGAGATTACCTACGGACTCTATTACTATTGAGTAATCCCCACCAGAGCCAATGTTCTCGCTTAACCTTCAGCTCCGATACCAACTGTAACAGCCCGCAAATTCGTACCCCTTATGTCGACACTATTCTCCATCACTCAACTCAAGATGAAGGGAAATATGAATCATTCGGGTTAAAGAAGAAAGAGGTAGAAGAAGAAGATAGAAAACAACATCACAATCTAACCATCGCAACGGAATAAAATATATTAGATAATCACAGATCTTTACACCAAAAACAAATACTACATCTGTTTATACATACATCATCAGATTATACGTAACACACAACTGGACAGTAATCATAATCTGTCCTCATAATCTGAATACACAGCGGAATAATAATCAAGTACGACAGTACATGTCGCCATTCAGCTCATCTCCTGAGCTCCACGGCATCCTTTCCTGTATCCTTCAATACTCGGTTTGACCCGAGCATTATAGTTAAATAATACCCGAGTCAGTCTGGAATCCTAGCGTGAGAAATCACACTCAAATTGATTATTAAACTTTCAAAAATCCTTTGAAAACAAAAGCATCTCATAAGACCACGCCACAAATAAACCCGTCGGGTTTTTACCTTACGATAGCTAAAACACTTTTTATAAAATCCTCTGATATTATAATAGGGTCTATTTACGAATACTTATCAAAATAGCCGAAATTGTTACATCTATTAAATTCCACCTACTAGACACAATCGTGGGTAATACAAACAAAACTCGTAAAAGGCGCTTAGGGAGAATGGATTTCGAACTAATGACTAGGCACTGAGTTACCACCTGTCACAGTACCTGGTCTAGATCAGCATACCGAAGATCACTCCCGACCCCCTGCAACACAAGACTGGGACTAACCCTTACTGGATAATCCCGAGTAAGATCACCCCACGATTGGGATCACCAACCGCACCACTAAGCCAAAATAAAAGCGACATCTAGAAAGAGATGACCTCACCCTAAATGGGTGCTACCCACCTAGACTTGCTGCATAACCCCTGATTTTCAGTCATTCCCGGTTGATGAGACTTGAGGTTGAGCGTTACTTTTAAGATCATTCCACTTAGAATGCCCATCGTCCATCTGACGTGTTCCGAAAGCATTCATCCATACAAGTCCGTTCAGGGTTCGAACGTAACCGAAGGCACTACTCCTACCACATCCACTTTGGATTCATCCTCAGGATTAGTAGCGACTAGCCCTTGCACTTCACTGCTCCATCTTCTATTTTGAACTCGTCTTCCTCATGAAAATGTAAAAACCGGATCGAAGTGGTTTTCGAGAAATTAATCCCGATCCCGGTGTCTTCGAAACGATCAGCGCATTGGCCAATATTGATAGTCGGTTATTTAACTATCAATTAACATTCACAACATCCATCAACATAAATAATTTCACCAAATTATTTATTAACCTCAAAATATCTTCACAAGATATATTTCTATTTTCAACCCTTTGAAAACAGATTCAAACCATACTTTTCTCATAAAATAAATTTCCAAATATTTATTTCCGTTGAAAACACCAAGTACAAAGCTTTAGATTTTTAAAAATAATTTAAAACTCTTTATTATAAAAAATATCCTTTAAATCATTTAAAATAAAAATTATTTTAATACTTATTCAAAATATATACTTTAATAATATTCAAAATGAAACTACTTCAATACATTATATAATATACTATAGGGATATATGAAAATGAGGTTACTTTACAAATATAAAACTAGGTTTTCTCTTTTTAAAACAAAATACCAAGTCACCTTAAATAATTACTACGATAATAGATTTGGAAAATACGTACTTTAGAATTTAAACATTTAGAAATAATAAATTTTCTAAACATGCTTTTTAAAACAACATTAAAACTTTTAACTTATATTTAAAATTTACTTTGAAAACATACTTGGCTATCCAGGGAAGTATGCTTCTTTTCACATCCTTTAAAAATAAATCACTATTTATTTTTAAACAAAATTTCCCATTCCTTTAATAAATTCCCATCGTGAATTTATTCTTTCAAATATCCACTGATATATTACTTCACTTTTATAAACCCAGTTTATAAATTTCATAGTCACATTCTCCTTTAAAATTCCAATTTCAAATACTTAAATCAATTTCCAAATTGATTTCCATTTTACTCTGTTTTGAAATAAATGCCTTCTTTATCTATTTCAATAAATTTAAAACTTGAATTTTTTTAAAATAAATTCTTTGTTCCCTTAAATAATATCACTCAAGTTTAAAATTCAATATTTCTCTATTTATTCAAAATCACTTTTTCATACTCGGAACTTGTTTATTAGGATTTTAAAATCACTTTATTCTCTTCCTATCATCATTCTTAATTTTATTCAAACTTCTATAATTATTTTACTTAAAAATTTACTCTTTTATTTTCTTTTCAAAAATCGAATTCTTTATATTTTGATAACTCACTGTACCGAAATATATTCAAGCAAACCATACCGTTCAATATTGCAATTATCAATATAATTCATCACAGAATATCCAATATTCATAACAAAGAGTATTAAACAATCTAATAATTTTGAGGAATCCAGTTGGATCCCTCCAACCTGTTTTCCTGCATCCATAGATGTTAGCACAATACCAATTCCACTTCGAGTTGGAATATCGCGGTATACGGGATTAATATAATATCATTCGCTATTATACGGCGCATAGGATCTCATCCGCTATATAATCTGGGAAATCAATCATTCCAATATATAGTATATATATGAACTACTATATATAATATAACACATCAAATCAATTCAATCAGTCAACCAATTATTCAAATTTAAATTAAAACCCAGATGAGTGAGATTAACTCACCTTATTTCGTTTGCAACCCATTTCCAAACCAGCTTGTTTCTTCACAATTCTTCACAAGTTAAACCTTGTATAAACATTTTACATTCTATTAATATTTGAATTAATTAAAAATTAGTTTTCCATATAATTTTAATTGACTAATGATTTAATTAAACTACTAAATTCCCTTTGAAATTACCTACACTAATAAAAATAAATTATAGATTTCAAAAGCTACTTTTATAAATTCCTTTAACATTTAAAATTCCTATATAATTTCAAGTTCTCTCCTTTCCCTTCTCTTTAAGATAAAAATATAAGTTGATATATATATATATATATATATATATATATATATATATATATATATATATATCTTAAAGCAAATCAACTTAAACACATATCTGTATATATATAACTGTTCTTATAAAACTTACTGTAGTTTATAATAAATTTTATACATGTTTTTAAATTGACAAGAAAATCGTATATGTGCTTTAAATTAATAATTACATCGCGGAATCAACAGCAAAACCTCACCTCGATCCTGTCGCGTCGTTGAAGGCCAGACATCGCCTTTGTACTCAAGCATAATGTCGACATCTGAAATCACTTCGCGGCACGACTACAGCCATCTCATCGACCTTGCCGTGAATCTTGACCACCCAACTAACCCTCGAGAACACGAACGAGCATGCCACAGAGAAAATCACTGTCGCCCCATGCCAATGCGTGCTTCGAAATCGACGCCCTAAATCTACCCAAGCTTTATCGCGAAATCACAACCGACCACATCTTCGACTACTTCACCCCAATCGAACAACATCACGGCCTCACCCCATCGTTTCTTTTGTTTCTTGCCACTCACGGGTACCTGGATACGCTCCTATCGTGATTCAATTTGAATTGGTGATTTCGCCATTCCTTTCTTTCTGTTCAATTCGTCTCTCCTTTTTTTTATAAAAAGGGTCACGAATTGATCTTGAAGGAAGAGGTATATGCGATATGAAGAACAAAAATGTTTTCATTCGAACTGATAAAAGAATGAATCGAAGGACAGGGAGAAAACATCATCCTCTTTTATTTTTATATTTTTATATATTTTTACTTTTTTGAATGTTTTCAGCTGAAAGAAATACAACTGATGTAAATTGATGGAGGGGGATGTTTGTGTGCTGAGCAATACTTGCTACAATGCTGCTAATGTGAATGGAAAATGTTTTGATGTGATATCATTTTTGACTAGTCAACAAAAGTGAATATATATTAATTTGAATTTAGATTTGAATGTCTCAAAATCGTAACTCAAAATCTCGACCCCCTATCGAGGTATGCCGCTAGGCGTTTATAATGTTATACGCCTATTCCTAACTCAATGGAAAAGGTTTCGAGTCCTAATTCGATCGTATGGAGAAGATAGCTTTTTAGACCCTACTATTATATTGAAATTCGATATAGATTCAGCGCTTTTATATATTGTACGCTCACACCACAACTCCGATCACTACGAAATTAGAAATCCGATAATAGTACAATATTACGGATCTAATGGAACTAGTTTCGTCGAAATCCGAGACTGTACCTCAGAAGGCAATTTTTAAATTCAATTTAAACTATAAAATTTTAAAACTGAACAAATCACTGTAAAATTAATTTTAAAACTTCTACCATCCTCAGCACTATCAATATACATTTTACAAGCCTTAAAATTATTTGAACAGGCTTAAAACTCCAGATTCAACATTTTACCCAATTTCAAATTGTTTAATTTAACAATTAAATTATCCAAATAAATGGTGATACTTGAATTCGAGTTAAAAATTAACTTTTAAATGTTTAAAATCAATTAAATATCCCGATTTCAATCCAAAAATTCCGGGTCGTTACACCTTTCGTTCTCGAAAATACCCGGTCTTCAACCACCGTCTTCAAATGCACCCCCGTTTCGTCATACCATTATTCGGAACGGATTTTATGACTTAATGTCCTCTCCCGGCTCAACCGAATAATGAGCGCTTGTTTAAAAACAAGTGGATACACAAGCCACAACAAATTTCTATTTATAATCTTTTAAACAAAAGATTCACCTTTAAGATTCGATGTGGGTTTCGGATAACCATTCTGAAATTCGACTGCCTGCCGCATCGAAATTCAAATGCCGTTTTATGGGCTAAGTTGTTTTCGCATTCATATAGCAATATATCACTGATGTCACAACTTCAAAATAATTCATATCACAAAGTATCACAATTACATATCAAAGATATCAACCAATCCAAGGTATTCAATAATAATCCAATCATCTATAAGCAAGATTAATTAATCGCGTGATTATAATTAATTAATCACATAATTACTTTCATTAATTATCCTTAATTAATGATTAATTATCCTTAATTATTAATTAGTTAAATCGCAATTACTTTCATAAATCAATTATTCCTTAATTAATTACGTTAATTAATTAATTAATTCTTAATTATAAATTAATTAATCTTTAATTAATAATTTATTATCCTTTAATTGACTATCCTTTATTTATTCAAAGATAGATCGTTTATCTTAATTAATCATTTATTTATCATTAGAATCTTTAATTACTAAACCTTGTAATTAATCATCATTAACACATAGATTAACTTAAGATATTTAAGTTAATTAATAACTGGAAAACATTCCTTATTAATTAACTTTTTAATCACATTATTACATTTATTTTAATCAACTTATGTATTAATTTATGAATAATTCACATAATTAAATAAATTAAACTTAATTACTTCAAAATAATTTACTTAAAACCTTTACTAATCCCAAACTTAAATCAAAGCAATTATATAAAAGCATGAGTTAAAAATTTTTAAATTTTAATTTGTTTTAAAGTTTAAAAACTGAAAAAACACGTACCCGAGATTAACTCGAGAGTCACCCCGAGCTAAAACCCAAATCTCCCAAGTCATTCTCGAGTCTCCCCTTTTTCCCTTTGTTTTTAATTTAAATTTTAAAACCCTGTTAAATATGATAACCCACACGAATTTACCTGACCATTTACTCGAGCCAGCAACACAATTTCCCGAGGTCGACTTCGAGTTCATCCTTTCTTCCCAAACCCACCAGTACAAAATCAACCCAGATATATGTGCATGTGCACAAAGATTTCGGCCACCTCCGGTCGATGCTGAGACCATCAACAAGACGTCGACGACCTCCCTTAAGTGTTTGACCACCCAGAAACCCGAAACAACAACGAACACGCCATCGAGCTACTCGACCCAAACTGGAATAAAAACTTAATCGACCAATCTTCCTCGTGCGGACAACTCAGACCACCAGAGGCCACGCAACTCCGTCTAGAGCTCCTCTGATCAACCACGCATCGATTCCACTCGCCCTAGCCTAGTCCGATACAACGTCGACGCTGCAGTTAATCGAATTCTGACCTTATCTAAAAATTAGGTTTAAACCCTAAATCGAAGTTGCACCGCCCCTCAGTGAATTATAAATTCACCGTGCATTTTTTTTATGATCCCCGACCACCAAGCATGCTCCAGCTTCGATCAAGAGATTTATCATTATTCCGATTACTAGAATTTGCTAATAAACCCAAAACCGTTCATCACCGAATTTTTCAATCAATACAACACTAAAAATCTTGATTCTATTTTTAAAATTCATGGTTTATGAAGACGAACGGGTTGATGTAGGTGAATCCAAAAATTATGATACTCGAATTTAGACATGGTTTTGAATTTCACTGTTTATCTTCTTCCCATACAAAATTATCTTCAGATTTAACATAAAAGCTAATTTTAAAACTAATATCTTGTTATTCTTAACATATCTTGTTTATACATTTAAGTCTAAAAAGGATTAGATGAGAAGGGATTTAATTTTGAAATTATTTTATGCTTTGTAAACCTGGAACAGAAGGCATTTTCATGTGTACAGGCATGCACACCTCATTTTCATGTATATATATACATGCAGATGTAAATTTACAATCCATACTTCAAACATCATTCACAACAACAAGTTTTAGTTCAGATCTTAATAGGGTTTACTCACCTGTAACTTGAAAACAGAGAGTAGAGCAAAGCCTAGAAGTTGTTTAAATTTGAAAAATTGGATTTTATTTTTGATCTGCTGATATTTGACCTTGAAGCTGATCTTCAACTTGATTTTGTTTTGAATCTGGAACGCTTGATGTTTGTTGAGTTGAAATCTTGCTTGTTGCTTTGAGTTGAAACTGTTCTTGATTTTGTTTTACCGGTTTGTTGAGTTCCAGGTTTGAGTTTGATTTTCTGGGTTTTGAAATAGTTTGTGTTTGTTTTTGAAAATTTGTTTTCTGGTTTTTAAAGTTTTCAACAGATAAAAGTAATGAGAAGGGAAGATGTAGAAATATATATAACTTTGTTTTTCTTTTTATTAATTATCTCAAAAATAAAAATAAGAGTGACACTTGTTAAATGGATGAATTAAAATCTTAACACTTGTTAATTCCTATGTTAAAATGGTTACACTTGTATTACGCATGAATAAATATTTTAAATAAATTTTTATATTACATTTTCTTATTTTTATAAAGACGTATCCTTTATTTATTATTTCATAATCTTAAAATAAAATGATTTCGAAATTAATTATATACTAATAAAAATCATACATATATTAGTTTTAAATTCTTTTATTTTTAAGACACCTTATTTTTGAATTTCAAATTAAAATTCAAATTACAATCTATTCATGTATATATATATATATAATCAAACACTTATCTTATTTGTTTTAGAAAATTCAAATTAATTCACAATTAAATTCCAAAATTTTATATTAATTTCCAATTTAATTTTGGTTTAAAAGCGGGATCGTTACATCAATCTTGTCGACGTAATCATGGAGATAAGTGATATAGTCATATTTGGCATGTGTGACTTATAACAAAAGGTAATGTTGGGTGTAGCGATCATAAGAGTAGGGCAATCAGTGAACAAACCTTTAACCATGTACGGGTAACATTAAGTACCAAGTATGAGCATAAAAAATGTCAAATTATGCAATATAATTTACTATATCACGTATCTTACCATACCATTATAGGCGTGTGCATAATATTGAGCTTTCAACCTGCATGCTGTAATCAGGGAGATAATTGATATAGCCATCTTTGGGGGATTTTCTATTTTTCATTCACATATTGCTACCTGTCAAATTTTGAGATTGTTTATTAAAGCGTTTTTCATCGATTATGTATAAATAGTTGGTAAGTAGTAGTTAGAATTAGACAAAGCTTTTCTATACTAAAGTGTATCATAAAACAATATGAAAGATGAAAATAAGGGCATCAAAAGTGTAAACATCGTATGACATACCTTTATAATCCTAAGCATAACATGGAGCTGTCAAATCATTTGGTAAGGCAGTAATGGGAGGCTTATTAGTTTTACTATAGACAAATAACTAAATGGAGAGTTACAACTTGGAGTTTATAAAAGATAATAAAATTAGTTAAAAATAAAAAATTGAAATAAATTGCAACTGATGTAGTTTATAACTTGTTATAAAATATTGTATAATTTAAGTATACGCATAATATGACGATGTGACGCCATATATTTAAACTTTAGGTATATAAAGAGACTAAATAGTTTACTGGCGATATATTAAACTAAACTAAAGTAGTTAAACTTGTCTTTAATCATTCTTTAGGACACTCCCCAAAAAAGGTCTTGTTATTAACTTAGAAACATGTAACTGACTAAGCAAAAAATATAATAAGTTATTTGGAACATTTTAATGGTCATTTGACAATTTATCATAGAATTTACCATCGTTTGCATCCTAGTTTTGCTGGCCTGGTAGAATAGCTGATAAAAGAATCGACATCTCATCGCCAGCTACTACACTTGTATCCTTTGATGGATACTCAGAGACATAATTTGTTTGATAACTACATCCGACTCCATCTTTTGCTTCTTTGATGTAAATTGCTAAAATTTCTAAAGCTATGTTTGGACGATGAAACACTCACTTCATGTAAACTTATTGCTCTTTTTCTACTTTGTTCACAGCTATCATCACCCATACAATTTCTTGTTTTACCACCAGCAGTGTGACAGTTAAGAAACATGTTCTTAAATATAATATAGTAGGCAACTAAGAGTGAAGTAGAAGCAAAATGGCGTCAATTATCATAAAATTAAACTGCACCTAATGGAATATAGTTAGCTGTACCATACAACAATTATATATTATAAAAGTTGGACCATCTTGCTATTACCATGTTTAATAATGCAGTAATGTTAAAGTGTTTTGCAGTGGAAGTTATTTTGGTAAGTAACTGTTAAACATAACCCAGTAGAAGAAGTTATCACACATGCAAATATTGTAAAATAAATCAAAACAAGTTTAGTGGTACTGTAACGACCCTAAATTTTGATTGATAAATTTGTTAGTTTAATTTAAATTTTGCGATTAAATTTAGGAAGAAATAAGAATCTTAGAAGTTATAATGAAGAAAATGTTAGAAATTTAAATATAGCAATTGAAATTAATATTTACAAATTCAAAATGTAATTGCAATCAATTGAAATTGTGAAATTTTTCCTACTTGGTTATAAGTTTAATAAAAGAAACAAACGGGAATATTGAATTAACCAATGAAATGTCAAAAATCAGAGGTAGTTGAATGAATTCAATATTAATTAAGATATTTTAGTAATTGGTTGGAAATATAAACTTAAGTATAATTGAAATGCTACTAGTTTAATATTTAAGAAGGTAAGTAATAAATAAATGATTGTAAACTTTAGTAAATGAATTAATGTGAAAAGGAATTAAACTAAACATGAATAACATGAATATAAATAAATGAAATTATGTAATAATTGATAAATGATGGTATTAATGAATGAAATAAGGTTTGTTAGTAATAAAGGAATAATTAAAATAAACATTTAACCAATGGATAAAAGAAAAAGGTCGTAAGAAGTAAAATGCAATTCAAATGCGATTGAAACGACTGTTTAGGTTATAATGGAGTGTAAGTAGAAATAGTGGAAAACATTTTAATTTGTTAATTTAAATATGATTGTGTAATTAATAATGAAAGAAATAAAATTGGAAATAGTATTAATGAAATAATAACTAAAATGAATTGCAACTGTATAAATGGAAGTAAATTGTTAATAAATGGATGTAAATATTAATTATTTGGTCAATGAATTTATTGGAAATAAAGTATTCGTTTAAATGTTGAGTGATTATAATTTTGTTATTGATAATAAACGTTTCTTTAATAACTATTAGTATAGTAACGGAAGAGTAAATGTAAATTTATAGAAGCATAAATTTATTTTTAGTAGAAATTTGTGGATTGGGAAATAAGTTCAAATTATGTTAATTTAGAAATTTATTCATGAAGTATGTAAAGTAATAACTAAGAAAAAGATACGTTATAAATTGAATATAACCTAAAACTTAATGTTAAGATAAAGGGTTGAAATTTAATCTAATACGTTTAATTTGAAACTTATTAAATTAAATTGGATTCAATTTATAATAGTGGAAATTTATATGAAATGAAGCATGCATTATGAATTGTATTATGGTTCAATGCTATCTCTACCCATAAAATGTCTATTTATGAAATAGCAAGATTTATTTATTTAATTGAAGTATAAAAGTTCAATAATTGAAGTATTGAAAAAATAAATGAAAATAAAACGTTTAAATACTACGTTATTGAAATTTAGAAAGAATTTGAGTATAATAATGTAATAAACCATGAATCCAAGGTTGATTGCATCCGTAGGATAATAAAGCATTGATTAACTAGAATAAAAATAAAATTTAACAAAATTTTTGGGAATCTTATTTATTAATGTGAATATAATGAAATTTTAAATTTTAACACTGGGATGGATAGATTTATCAGCTTTAAATTTTACATCTAAACTTGTTTAAATTTTTATAAATGGTTAATAAATATAAAAGTGATAAAGATTGTCAATTCCAGAATTTAAATAGGAATTTGATTTAATTAATTTATTTTTAATTTATTTAATTAATATAAAAATAGCCATTTTGGCCACTGACTTGGATTTCGACGAAACAAGTTTCATCGGATCCGTAACAGTGAATTATTGTAGAATTTCAAGTTTCGTATTGATCGGACCTGTCGTTTGATCGTATGGGTTTGAAATGCCTTGAAATCAATTTAATTGAAATCAATTGAAATCAATTTGAAAATATTGATTTCAGCATAACTTCTTCATACGATGGAATCTAGATGTGAAATTTTTTCCATCGCATTCAGAATATTATAAAACATCTATTTTGATATATGGTTTGACCCAATTTCGTTTCGGAGTCAGAACAGGCTTTTTGGGCCAATTATCGTTTAGCACGTTATAATTTGGATCCATCTGTCTATTCCATCTTTATTTAAAAATACCCAGCTAAAACCTAGCCTCCGCCTATTCTCATTTGTCTGTGCGTAAAATTTCATCAGCTCCTCTTTTTCTTCCAATGGCTGCAAACCCTAGATCCAATTTCTATTTCAAAAATCAAATCCAAAGCCAAAAATTAGAAGTCCTCAGAAAATTTCAGAAAAAATATATATTGAAGCTCTCAACTAGCATAGTTCACTGGTGGTGTTCGTTTTTCAAGCTGGGTTGTGGTTTGACCATAAATTAGGGTTTTGTCCCGGCCGTTCATGTTTATTGTCGAGGTTCAACGGTGGATCTACCACGATTCGTCGATCAGGTGGTATGAGAGCATAGAGGAGGTCCACACTTGATGATCCAGCGGTTTACTTCGTATTAAAGTGCATCGAAATCGCCACAAATTGGCTGTTGAAGCTCACTACTTCGAGCTCGGCCTGATGGCCCGGGAGTCGCGCACGTAGCGTGGCGGTGCCAGGGTAGGTCGGCTCGGCGAGGTTGAGGGGATGGAGTCGTCAGATCGAAGGATGGTGGAGGCGTTGGAGGCAATTTCGTGAATTAGGGGCCGGCGGCTTCTAAGTAACGTGCATGGTAGGGTTTCCAAGGGGTACTGTGCGAGTAAATAAATGAGAAGCCGGTGAACAGTGAAGAGAACGTGACATGGCAATTTTAATTGAGGCAAGTTTATTTTGTTTTAAATTTTTATTTTGTTTTCAAACAATTAAATCGCTATAACTCTTACATATGAACTTCGTTTCACACGAGATTTTTTCGTTAGGATCGCAATAAAATTCCAGACGCTTTGACATTGGTTTGGTTGGATTAGGAGACTGTCCAATATTTGGGTTTAAATTGGATTTAAAATCAATTTAAATCCCAAAGGTGGGTGTTTTAACCAACTCACAACTTCTAAAATATCTTATGTTTGTTAAATTGATTTATGAGGTGTTTAGAAATTTATTTATAGCTGTTTGGCATATATTTCATCAATATCTCAGTTAATTTGCATTCATATAATTTACTCATTATTTAATTCATTTTTGCATATAAACTGCCAGTTAAAATTTTTGTTAAATTTATTATTGCATATAAACTACTAGTTAAATTTATTTATTATTGCATATAAACTACTAGTTAAATTTATTTATTATTGCATATAAACTACAGTTAAACAGTTATTTAATTCATTATTGACAAATTAACTGTCAGTAACTAACTATTATTTATTAATGTGATTGTTTGAATTGGATGATAAATTGATAAATGTTTGATGATTGATATGATGGATGAATGGTTGCTGTATTTATATTGTATAAACTATAAGTTATTATGCATTTTGATTTCATTCGGGATTGCAGTTTGAAATGATATACAACCGCATTTTTTTAATTTTAAATTGTGGATTGAAATGATAAATATCCATATCACTTGACCATAGGATAGAAGATTATATACAGGCACCGCAGTATATATATAAAATTATTTTTGAAATGATTTTCTATGGTTTTGGAATGAATATGGTTTAACAAATATTAAATTTTGATATATATATAGTAAAAATTCTTGAATTTAGCAATGTATAAATTTGTTTCGAATTTTAAAATAAGCTAAATAATGAAGTTGATTTCGTTTATATAATATGGTTAAGAATATATTTTAAATTATATTGTATATAGAGTTTATGATAACTCAAATAAAAGTAAGGTTGAAGATAAATGTGAATATGATTTGAATTAATGTATCTAAGAATTTTCCTCGAAAAATTTGTTTTGAAATGTAAATAAATTAAGATTTAAAGGGTATGATCTTATAACTTGATTTTTGAGTAGAGGATTTAAACGAATATCAAATTTATTTAAAGGATATTATCAAGTTAATTTAATTAAAAGAATATCCTGTTATTGAAGTTTAAGGGTTTTACCTGAATAATATTTGTTTAGTAAGTAAATATTTCAAATTTAAATAATAGGAATTGGATTTGATATATATTAAATTTTCAAAAAATCCATTTTGAAATAGTGGAATATTTAAAGATTGAAATATATGAGCTATAAAGTTTTGAAATATAGAATATTAAAGCTTTGAAATACATGGGAATTAAAATGGTTTATTTGGAGGTTCAAATTGATATTGGGATTTTATTGTGAAATTTAAAGAAGCTATTTTATTATATTAAGTAATATAGTATTTAAACCATTAAATATTAAAAGTTATGTTTCAAAGCTATGGTTTCAAGGTATATAGATTGAAAAGGCTATGATTTTTGAAAAAGATATATTTGATATCATATGGATTTAGGTCTTTAAAATATAAATGATATCGTACTTATGTAGTTTTGAAATGAAAATTTTATTCTGGTTTTAAAGGTATAAATTTTTTTGAAATAACCGCGGTGTTATAATAAAGTTTAATTGTTGAAGAGACCGGGATCAGAAGTTGTCATACTCTCTGCCAACTCCGAAAACCACTTTAACAACCGTGTACGCGGTGGAGATTCCAGAATGAAGTAGGATGGTGGCGGCGTTTCTTTTAAGGTAAATACGTGGACCCAACTCCCGTGAGTTGGCATAAGGTGGCTAAAACAGGAGCATTGACGGGTTAATTGTAGCACCTTTGATCGGACATATCCCTTCGATATTATACTCTGACTTTTGGATTTTGATTCGTGGCCACTTTTGATATTTTTTATTTGGGGGTGTGGCTCGAGGTGGGCGGTAGCTGCGGCTACGCGTTATGTGACGCCCCACCTCTATACCGACGCTAGCCAAGAACACTACGGAGTAGTGCTGTCAACTAGCGCGGAGAATAAGGCTATTGAGGAGCAACCATCCATGTAATAGCTTATCAAAAGGTGGCTTTAAATAATCTTCGGAAACAAACATAGAAATAAGCATAACACAAATCAGTCACAGACATCCATATCACAAGGGCGGAAGAAGATATGAATATATAACTAACACATGAAAGTGTACATCAGAGTAGTGGTCAAAAAGATCCACAATAATACAAAAGAATCGCAACGCGTGCTATACAAAAGAATACAACTATGAGTCTATATCTCAAGTGCAAACAACAAAAGCTGCTAACCTAAACAAGTAGCCAAAAGTCTAAGTAGTGAATCAGTGGGGGAGGAGTCAAGCAGTAGCACCTGTAACATCTCGGTCTGACCCGAGTATTATTTATAAGAAAATAATAAACGGATCAGTCTAGCTATAAATATCAGATGACATGATATAAAATAAAAGATATGGCATAAACATAAAATATCCATACTGACATACTACTATAAGTATGCAAATAATGATCAACAGGAGATCAACCGATAAGAGATAAATCAATATCACAAGAACCTTCTCAAAGATCCAAAGAGGGCATCATAGCCTAAACTTGTACTCATAACAAGTCAATGACATAAATTCCAGAAATCAACACAAGAAATCCAGAAATCACAGAAAAAGGGAAAGAGGCCTATCACATGACGGTCCGAAGACCATGGGGAGCTACCCCACATGTGTGAATGGAATCACACAGATTGAGGTCAAGACTAACCAAAAAGCAGAAAGGTATGTGTGAATGGAATCACACAAGTGGTGTCTAGTCTAACCTTGCAATGAAAGAGACATCGCGCAATTGCTAGTCTAATTCATAAAGCGATCATCAAGATCAACGAGAAGTGTCAATTTGTAACGACCCAGAATTTTTATTAATTAAAAATTGAATATTTAATTAATTTTAAATATTTATAAGTGAATTTATAAGTCAAATAAATTTTATTTTGATTTATTGGATTTAATTGGATAATTAAATCGATAATTTAATACGTTAAATTATGGAAATAATTAAAAATTGAGTTAAATATGATCGAAAATGATTTGTAAAATTTTATTTTATCATATTGAAGTTAGAATGATATTTTAGAACTTTTAAAATCGAATTAAAAGTAAATTTGTGAAAATTGAATATTTTAATATTTAATAATCGACTGTAAAATAGCCAATTTTTGAACAGTCTCAGAATTTAACGAAACCAGTTCCATTGGATCCGTAATAGTTGGTTATTACCGGATTTCAATTTTCGTGTCAATCGGAGCTATCGTTTGATCGTGGCAGCTCGAAACGCATCGAATCGTTTTTAATTTAAATTTGGCGAGTCAAAATAGCCATTTTTCAAAAAGTCTCGGAATTCGACGAAACCAGTTTCATCGGATCCGTAATGTGATATTATTGTAAGGTTTCAAATTTCAAGTCAATTGGATTTACCGTTTGTCCGGTACAAATTAAAACGCCTAGAAATCGGTTTAAATCGGTTTAATTTAAATTGAGCGTTTACAGCCATAACTCGCACATACTTCCGAATTAGCTTCCGAAACCTATTCCATTGTGTCCGGAACGCGGGGTAAACCTTAGAAACGCTGGTTACGGCGCCTAAATCGGAGTTCGGAATTCCCGGGATGAATAGTGTTTACGCTTGCTTTTCTTATAAATAGCCACCATTCTAAATAAAAAAAAAAAAATATTACAAAACCCTAATCCAATAACTGCAGCCGCCACATTCTTTTTCAATGGCTAGAATTCGATTTCCTTCCTCCCTCAAAATCTCTCAATCCATGCATCTTCAAGCCTCGACTCCTAAATGAAACTTGTAGAGCTTCGCAAGATCTTGAAATCCATACGGATTTGATGAAGTTTGGAGCATCGTAGTGTGAGATAGGTGTGGCCGTTCCCTACAGGCCGTGCACGACTTTCTAGGTGAATGACATAGCCGAGCTCAAGGCTATCTTGGCCGAGCATGGTGGAGAGGAGGAGCTTGGCGTTGGTGTATCCCGATCGAGTTCAAGTGCAACGATGAAGGAGAATAATTAAACCCTAAATTTTAGCTAATGGGTTCATGTTACGTGATGTGGGCTGTAGCTTGCGTGAGGAGGATGGAGGGGATGATGTTGTGCGGATGTGATGAGAAGTTGAAGGATCCAGTGGCTCTTGTTGAATAGGTTGATAATTATATATATTAAGTGTTGTAATTAGTTTAAGTATAAACACGTGTAACTTCAAAAATTCATAACTTTTTCATACGAGGTCGAAAAAATGCAAATCCAGTTGCGTTGGAATCGTATGGACGAGCACTACGCGATGGAGTTGGTTTGGAGTCGTTTGGAGTTAGTGAGAATTTCGGGTAAAATTAAACGCGCGTTTAATTTTATTCGAAATAAAAGCTAAAACGGAAATTAAAACCAAGGTGAGAACTTCTCACTCAATCGAATAGGTTTCGATTTTATTTTAAATAGTTAGATTTAAAATATTTGAATGCATGTTTGAATGATGACTGTAAATTATTGATTGTTAAAATAGACATTATGCGCCGTTAGTAAGCGGATGTTATTTAATATAAACATATACCGCAAATATTTCATAAACAGTGAAATTGGTATTATATATAATATCAATATATATATATTGGCATATGTATATATTGCAGTTGTTGATTTCCCGCATTTTTTGTTTAGCGGATGAGACCCTATTACGCCGTTATTAAGCGGATAATATTTATTAAAAACATGTACCGCGATAATTTCGTACTGGAGCGAAATTGGTATTGTGCTAATGTTTTTGGATGCAGGAAACAGGTTGGAGGGATCCAACTGGATTCCTCAACAGTATTTATTTAATTTCAGATATTTTGATATTTGATGGATTATCATATCGATATATGATATCGTTGTTAGTCGTGATTGACTATTTGGTGTGTAGCATCATTGGACCCAGATTTTGGGATTTTAAAGTGATTTTAAAAGTGATTTTGAAAATATACTATATTTTTGGAATTGATCCATTATAAATAAATAAACGTTATAATTTTTAAAGTTATAAAAATTATGGTTTTTGTGAAATATAGTTAAAAAGCTGATTTTTAGAAATACGATTAAAAGTCGATTTTTGAGAAATATGAACTAATGATTTTATAAAATAATTTAGATTGGATTTTTGAATATATGATAAAAGTTTAAATATAGGATTTATAAAATTTGATTATTTTATAAATCGAAATGATGAAATTATAAAGGAAATTAAAAGATGTTTTAAAGAATAATATTAATTGATTTATATTAAGAGATTTATAAACGGATATTTATAAATCGAAATATTGACATTATAAAACGAGTCTTTATAAGTGTTTGAATGAAGTGAAAATGAAATTCATTAATGAATGAAATTTATAGAATTATATAACGGTGAAGTTATAAATGGAATTTTATAAACAATAGGTTTATAAAAATTGTAAAGTTCAAAGGAACGATTTTTGCAAATAAATAAATTATAAGTGTTTGACTTATAATTTGGACTTTTGGTTTATAATTAAGATTACAAATCGAATAGGTAAATAAAGAAGATTTATAAAGGAAGTTGTTATGAAATAAATGGAAATGGAATTTATAAACGTTGTTTTATAAATTCGCAAACGACTTATTTGATAAGTTAATTGTTATAACTTATAAATGGAGTTATATTCACGTTTTTAGACAGTGAATAATCCTTTAAAATAAAATGAATAGAAAGGATGAAATTTGTTAATGAAGTATATTCACGTTTTTGAATAGTGAATAATACGTTAAAGAAAATGTATTGAATGTGAATGTTTTAAATAGAATTAAAACGATTTAACGATGTTTTAATTGTGTTGAGATTCGAAATCATAGATTTCAACATTTATTGTTGAAATAGACGTTTTCGAGAAATAAAAGGAAATGGTGGACTATAACACTGTTGTTATAGTAAATGATTTCCGAAAGGAAATGGGTTGTATAGTATTGGGATTTATATATCTATTTAATTTCGAATCCCTATACTAGTGATTTTGGGACGTTGTAACGATGTTTTACGCAACATTCGTTTTGGTCCAAATAAAAATGTTTAAGAGATTGATTTCCCTTAAAGAATGAATAATATACTTAATTCGATTTAAGTATATTGAATATTTTCAAAGGTTGAAAATAAAAAGATTTGTCGATTACTTATTTTTGATAAGTATGGAAATGTTTTCCAATATGAAGTGAATAATTAGAATTTATCTTTTTGAAGATAAATTGAAATGAATAATTGAAATCGTATATGCATGAATATTTTGGAATATAAATTCACTAAGGAATTTATATGTGAAAGTGAACTTGTTAAAAATAAATATTGATTTATTTTTGAAGTGTTGAAATTATATATCTAGTAAAGATATTTTGGAAAATAAATAATTTGGAAAATTATTTGGAATCTGGTGATGTATGCATATCCATTGATAGTTCAATAACCGACTATCAATATTTCCCTTTGATTGGGTATTTGATGTGAATTGATTGAATTTGAATGCACACTTATTTTTGAATAAGCGCTCACTATTCGGGTTAACCGGGAAAGGACCATGGGGTCGTATAACCCATTCCGAATATGTGATACGTCGTTATGAATTGCATTTGAAGATCGGTGTTGAAGACCGAGTATTTGTGAAAACGATAGGATGACCTATCGATTGTTTCTGCACTGGGTAGCTCCTGGTATAGAGATCTCCTAAGTGATGGGAAATTCGATCGGGATTGTGAATACCCGGATTGCAAGGGCTTCGTAAGAAGTGCCTTCGGTTTTGTTCGAGCCCGGAACAAACTTGTATGGATTGTATGTCTGACATTACAATTTGAGATATAAAGCCGATTTCTTTCAAATATATTTCTGTTGGTGGCGGAGAATTTATTCTTTGCTTAACACCCTTCTTTGAGACGTATGTGCTCAAAGGTTATATAGTTGAAGTTATCAGCGATATATCCCATTTTGGTAATGTGACATGCTGAGTGATGCTGAAATGATCATCGTGTTGATTATTTGTGATAGGATCATTTATTTGATCGTCTATCTTAGTGATCATTGTGTTGATCATTTGTTGACCCAAAGCATAGCTTTTGTATAAAGTATGTTTTTGTGGACGTGAATTCGTCGAGCCTCACATCCCGGTAATGGTCAAAACAGGAATGATGCGGCAAGGTTATGAGGGGTAGCTCCCTTTAGGGTATGTGCATTTCCTTCTGGAAAGGGGGGTATCATGGTATGGAGCCCAGATACTTACTCATGTTGATACACTATATCTTTTTCTGTGTGGTGTTGTTGGTGACGAGCGCTCGGTTAAAGGTCCGATGGGACCGGGGGATGCCATATTCGTGTAGTAGTTACCTAGTGATAAAGGTAACCCGGCCTTGTGTTGGCAGAGAGCTGGTTAAGTTCTCGGGACGTCCATGCAGAGGCGATCCCATGTGGCAGTAGGAAGTTCCTTAGCCTGACCATTTGTTGGAAATCCAATTCCCAATACGAAACTTGTACGGTATTAGTTGTAGAACCTGCCATTCACTTATGGTGGTCACCACTATTTGGATAGTAGCTATAGTAGGCATACGATAATGGTCGTATGTTGGCTAAGATTTATATTCTACTTTCGAAATGAATTTTTCTCTACACTATGCACTAGTAATAATATAAAATGTTCTTTTAAATGCGTATCAAGCATCTTTGACTATCATAAGGAGAAATCTCCTCCGATTCTGCGTTTGCATGTGTGTGTGTGCGGGAGGCCTTATGGTAGTCTCATTTTTTAAAAGCATTGCGAATTGATTAAAAAATTCCTCTATTTTGATTTTAAAGTTAAATAAACTGTTTTGAGTTCTCACACCAGTCACATGACTGACTTGGAGTTTATTGTTTTCCTTCCTAAACTCTGGGTGCCCACCAATTTCCACACGGGCAGTTAAGAGTTAGGTTTATCAGGATATTCTGGATATTCTGGAGTTGCTGGAGGCAAGCTGGATGGCATGGCGTATTATTTATATAGTATTTCTTTTCCGCTGCACTGTTGTTGTTGTATGTTGTTGTACACTCTGGTGATATGATGTAATGAAATGAAATGTAATGTAATAACAGATATAGTTCTTTGTTTAAAGATTATTCATTTATTATTATATGTTGTTCCGCTGCGAATTGTGAGATTCTGATGTTGTGTTGTTTCCTTTCTGTCCGTTCTATTTTCAAATTCTCTTTTTCTATTTTAAAATTTTCTATCTTCTGTTTTTCTAATTCTCTGTTTTCTAAAAAATTGTCTATCTTCTTTTCCCTCTATTTTTCTTTTTCTTTCTTCTTTTTCTCTCTTCTTTCTTTTCTTTTCTTTTTAAAACCCATAACATTCCGGGTTTCCGGCCTTCGATTTCTCGGCAGTCGATAAAGTGAGTGTCGATGTCGAATTTTCGAGGACGAAAATCCGCGTACGTTACATTTGGTATCAGAGCTGATGGTTAAGCGACAACCATGGTTCTGTTGGGTATTAATTCATTAGAGATAGAGTCAGCAGTACTCTAGAATGAGTTTGAGTGTAATAATAGCTATGAGTGCGTATTTGTTAGTGAATATAAAATTGTTTTATATTGTGATGATTGGTTTATTGAGTGGCATATGAACTTTCGTCAGCACAGCCTCGAAACTGAGCCGAAGGGGTTTCTAAACACTTGAATAGAACAATTCGACACGATATTGTTTTTAAATTGGGTAAATGAAATAATTTTGCCTTGATTATATTTTTATATATAAGGAATAACTTTTCAGAATTATTAAAGTGTATATAAGTTGATTGTTAGGTTGTTTGAATAATCCAAATAAAAGAATAATTGTATAAGCAAAAGAATTATAAGAATTAAAGTTATAATTAATGTGAATTACAATTGTAAAATAAACTTATATATAAGAAGTGAAACTATATAAAATATGAGTTGTGAATAAAAGTGAATTTAAAGTTAAATGGAATATAACTTAAGAGATATTGAATTAAGTTGATATTGGTATCGAAGTAAATAATCAAGTGGATTAAAAGAATATGAACTTAAGTTATGTAATAGAATTCAACTTTGTAATTGAATTGAATGAATGGCTTGGCTGTTAATCAATTGAATGTGAATAATTGATATGAAAAGATGAATATAAGTGTTAATTCATTAAAATCTAATGTTATTGGGAGTTGAATAAATTGGAATGGAAATCAATTTAATGTTAAACCAAATTGGATGAATATAAGCAAAGGAAATTTGGTTGTAATAAATATACATTGGTTGTTATATGATTGTTGATTGATTGTATATAATTCATTAAGTGTTAATGAAATTGAAAGCTATGAAATTGAATTCAAACTTGAAGAAAATAAGTTGAATAGAATTGAATGTGAATTAGATTCAATTAGTAAATGTAAACTAATTGAATTGAAAATGAATGTTGATAAAATCCAATGTAAATAAATCAAATGTGATTTAAAGTGAAAACCAATTCATTAAATATTAATGAGAATATAAATGAATATTGTTGGTTATGGAATGTAGTTGGTTGATGGTTGAATATATATTGCATTTGCTATATTATGTAGTTGTTATGTTGCTATATGTTGTATATTGAGATTATTTGCATATGTGCATGTTCTCATGTTGTTTGTTGAGTGATTAGTAGGTGCGGATCGCGTTTGCTTCGCATTTGGAGTTCGCTTTTGCGCTATATTAGCCGTATATGCTTGCTAATAAAATATAAGGTACATATCTCGGATTACATACCGTACTTTTATACTTTTTTCCCTTCGGGATGCCTCATTACTTGATGAGATGTATATTTGTGATATATATACTGTCATATTTTTTTTTCGGATCGAGCCGCGCAAAGGAGACTATGGCAAATTTTTCCGAAAATTTAAGGCGTTAGAAAAAATTTAAGAAAATGGGAAAATTTTGAAAACTTCAAACTTTGTTTTAAAATTGAAAGTTAAACAATAGTAGTTGCTTTTGAAAAGATAACTAAGTATGATTTGAAAACTTAGTAAAGATTTGTAAGAAGTTTAATTATGAATTTTGGAAAGTTAATAGATTTTGTAACCTTTCTTACTTGTAATTTCGAGGACGAAATTCTTTTAAGGGGGAAAGATTGTAACGACCCAGAATTTTTATTAATTAAAAATTGAATATTTAATTAATTTTAAATATTTATAAGTGAATTTATAAGTCAAATAAATTTTATTTTGATTTATTGGATTTAATTGGATAATTAAATCGATAATTTAATACGTTAAATTATGGAAATAATTAAAAATTGAGTTAAATATGATCGAAAATGATTTGTAAAATTTTATTTTATCATATTGAAGTTAGAATGATATTTTAGAACTTTTAAAATCGAATTAAAAGTAAATTTGTGAAAATTGAATATTTTAATATTTAATGATCGACTGTAAAATAGCCAATTTTTGAACAGTCTCAGAATTTAACGAAACTAGTTCCATTGGATCCGTAATAGTTAGTTATTACCGGATTTCAATTTTCGTGTCAATCGGAGCTATCGTTTGATCGTGGCAGCTCGAAACGCATCGAATCGTTTTTAATTTAAATTTGGCGAGTCAAAATAGCCATTTTTCAAAAAGTCTCGGAATTCGACGAAACCAGTTTCATCGGATCCGTAATGTGATATTATTGTAAGGTTTCAAATTTCAAGTCAATTGGATTTACCGTTTGTCCGGTACAAATTAAAACGCCTAGAAATCGGTTTAAATCGGTTTAATTTAAATTGAGCGTTTACAGCCATAACTCGCACATACTTCCGAATTAGCTTCCGAAACCTATTCCATTGTGTCCGGAACGCGGGGTAAACCTTAGAAACGCTGGTTACGGCGCCTAAATCGGAGTTCGGAATTCCCGGGATGAATAGTGTTTACGCTTGCTTTTCTTATAAATAGCCACCATTCTAAATAAAAAAAAAAATTACAAAACCCTAATCCAATAACTGCAGCCGCCACATTCTTTTTCAATGGCTAGAATTCGATTTCCTTCCTCCCTCAAAATCTCTCAATCCATGCATCTTCAAGCCTCGACTCCTAAATGAAACTTGTAGAGCTTCGCAAGATCTTGAAATCCATACGGATTTGATGAAGTTTGGAGCATCGTAGTGTGAGATAGGTGTGGCCGTTCCCTACAGGCCGTGCACGACTTTCTAAGTGAATGACATAGCCGAGCTCAAGGCTATCTTGGCCGAGCATGGTGGAGAGGAGGAGCTTCGCGTTGGTGTATCCCGATCGAGTTCAAGTGCAACGATGAAGGAGAATAATTAAACCCTAAATTTTAGCTAATGGGTTCATGTTACGTGATGTGGGCTGTAGCTTGCGTGAGGAGGATGGAAGGGATGATGTTGTGCGGCTGTGATGAGAAGTTGAAGGATCCAGTGGCTCTTGTTGAATAGGTTGATAATTATATATATTAAGTGTTGTAATTAGTTTAAGTATAAACACGTGTAACTTCAAAAATTCATAACTTTTTCATACGAGGTCGAAAAAATGCAAATCCAGTTGCGTTGGAATCGTATGGACGAGCACTACGCGATGGAGTTGGTTTGGAGTCGTTTGGAGTTAGTGAGAATTTCGGGTAAAATTAAACGCGCGTTTAATTTTATTCGAAATAAAAGCTAAAACGGAAATTAAAACCAAGGTGAGAACTTCTCACTCAATCGAATAGGTTTCGATTTTATTTTAAATAGTTAGATTTAAAATATTTGAATGCATGTTTGAATGATGACTGTAAATTATTGATTGTTAAAATAGACATTATGCGCCGTTAGTAAGCGGATGTTATTTAATATAAACATATACCGCGAATATTTCATAAACAGTGAAATTGGTATTATATATAATATCAATATATATATTGGCATATGTATATATTGCAGTTGTTGATTTCCCGCATTTTTTGTTTAGCGGATGAGACCCTATTACGCCGTTATTAAGCGGATAATATTTATTAAAAACATGTACCGCGATAATTTCGTACTGGAGCGAAATTGGTATGGTGCTAATGTTTTTGGATGCAGGAAACAGGTTGGAGGGATCCAACTGGATTCCTCAACAGTATTTATTTAATTTCAGATATTTTGATATTTGATGGATTATCATATCGATATATGATATCGTTGTTAGTCGTGATTGACTATTTGGTGTGTAGCATCATTGGACCCAGATTTTGGGATTTTAAAGTGATTTTAAAAGTGATTTTGAAAATATACTATATTTTTGGAATTGATCCATTATAAATAAATAAACGTTATAATTTTTAAAGTTATAAAAATTATGGTTTTTGTGAAATATAGTTAAAAAGCTGATTTTTAGAAATACGATTAAAAGTCGATTTTTGAGAAATATGAACTAATGATTTTATAAAATAATTTAGATTGGATTTTTGAATATATGATAAAAGTTTAAATATAGGATTTATAAAATTTGATTATTTTATAAATCGAAATGATGAAATTATAAAGGAAATTAAAAGATGTTTTAAAGAATAATATTAATTGATTTATATTAAGAGATTTATAAACGGATATTTATAAATCGAAATATTGACATTATAAAACGAGTCTTTATAAGTGTTTGAATGAAGTGAAAATGAAATTCATTAATGAATGAAATTTATAGAATTATATAACGGTGAAGTTATAAATGGAATTTTATAAACAATAGGTTTATAAAATTTGTAAAGTTCAAAGGAACGATTTTTGCAAATAAATAAATTATAAGTGTTTGACTTATAATTTGGACTTTTGGTTTATAATTAAGATTATAAATCGAATAGGTAAATAAAGAAGATTTATAAAGGAAGTTGTTATGAAATAAATGGAAATGGAATTTATAAACGTTGTTTTATAAATTCGCAAACGACTTATTTGATAAGTTAATTGTTATAACTTATAAATGGAGTTATATTCACGTTTTTAGACAGTGAATAATCCTTTAAAATAAAATGAATAGAAAGGATGAAATTTGTTAATGAAGTATATTCACGTTTTTGAATAGTGAATAATACGTTAAAGAAAATGTATTGAATGTGAATGTTTTAAATAGAATTAAAACGATTTAACGATGTTTTAATTGTGTTGAGATTCGAAATCATAGATTTCAACATTTATTGTTGAAATAGACGTTTTCGAGAAATAAAAGGAAATGGTGGACTATAACACTGTTGTTATAGTAAATGATTTCCGAAAGGAAATGGGTTGTATAGTATTGGGATTTATATATCTATTTAATTTCGAATCCCTATACTAGTGATTTTGGGACGTTGTAACGATGTTTTACGCAACATTCGTTTTGGCCCAAATAAAAATGTTTAAGAGAATGATTTCCCTTAAAGAATGAATAATATACTTAATTCGATTTAAGTATATTGAATATTTTCAAAGGTTGAAAATAAAAAGATTTGTCGATTACTTATTTTTGATAAGTATGGAAATGTTTTCCAATATGAAGTGAATAATTAGAATTTATCTTTTTGAAGATAAATTGAAATGAATAATTGAAATCGTATATGCATGAATATTTTGGAATATAAATTCACTAAGGAATTTATATGTGAAAGTGAACTTGTTAAAAATAAATATTGATTTATTTTTGAAGTGTTGAAATTATATATCTAGTAAAGATATTTTGGAAAATAAATAATTTGGAAAATTATTTGGAATCTGGTGATGTATGCATATCCATTGATAGTTCAATAACCGACTATCAATATTTCCCTTTGATTGGGTATTTGATGTGAATTGATTGAATTTGAATGCACACTTATTTTTGAATAAGCGCTCACTATTCGGGTTAACCGGGAAAGGACCATGGGGTCGTATAACCCATTCCGAATATGTGATACGTCGTTATGAATTGCATTTGAAGATCGGTGTTGAAGACCGAGTATTTGTGAAAACGATAGGATGACCTATCGATTGTTTCTGCACTGGGTAGCTCCTGGTATAGAGATCTCCTAAGTGATGGGAAATTCGATCGGGATTGTGAATACCCGGATTGCAAGGGCTTCGTAAGAAGTGCCTTCGGTTTTGTTCGAGCCCGGAACAAACTTGTATGGATTGTATGTCTGACATTACAATTTGAGATATAAAGCCGATTTCTTTCAAATATATTTCTGTTGGTGGCGGAGAATTTATTCTTTGCTTAACACCCTTCTTTGAGACGTATGTGCTCAAAGGTTATATAGTTGAAGTTATCAGCGATATATCCCATTTTGGTAATGTGACATGCTGAGTGATGCTGAAATGATCATCGTGTTGATTATTTGTGATAGGATCATTTATTTGATCGTCTATCTTAGTGATCATTGTGTTGATCATTTGTTGACCCAAAGCATAGCTTTTGTATAAAGTATGTTTTTGTGGACGTGAATTCGTCGAGCCTCACATCCCGGTAATGGTCAAAACAGGAATGATGCGGCAAGGTTATGAGGGGTAGCTCCCTTTAGGGTATGTGCATTTCCTTCTGGAAAGGGGGGTATCATGGTATGGAGCCCAGATACTTACTCATGTTGATACACTATATCTTTTTCTGTGTGGTGTTGTTGGTGACGAGCGCTCGGTTAAAGGTCCGATGGGACCGGGGGATGCCATATTCGTGTAGTAGTTACCTAGTGATAAAGGTAACCCGGCCTTGTGTTGGCAGAGAGCTGGTTAAGTTCTCGGGACGTCCAGCCAGAGGCGATCCCATGTGGCAGTAGGAAGTTCCTTAGCCTGACCATTTGTTGGAAATCCAATTCCCAATACGAAACTTGTACGGTATTAGTTGTAGAACCTGCCATTCACTTATGGTGGTCACCACTATTTGGATAGTAGCTATAGTAGGCATACGATAATGGTCGTATGTTGGCTAAGATTTATATTCTACTTTCGAAATGAATTTTTCTCTACACTATGCACTAGTAATAATATAAAATGTTCTTTTAAATGCGTATCAAGCATCTTTGACTATCATAAGGAGAAATCTCCTCCGATTCTGCGTTTGCATGTGTGTGTGTGCGGGAGGCCTTATGGTAGTCTCATTTTTTAAAAGCATTGCGAATTGATTAAAAAATTCCTCTATTTTGATTTTAAAGTTAAATAAACTGTTTTGAGTTCTCACACCAGTCACATGACTGACTTGGAGTTTATTGTTTTCCTTCCTAAACTCTGGGTGCCCACCAATTTCCACACGGGCAGTTAAGAGTTAGGTTTATCAGGATATTCTGGATATTCTGGAGTTGCTGGAGGCAAGCTGGATGGCATGGCGTATTATTTATATAGTATTTCTTTTCCGCTGCACTGTTGTTGTTGTATGTTGTTGTACACTCTGGTGATATGATGTAATGAAATGAAATGTAATGTAATAACAGATATAGTTCTTTGTTTAAAGATTATTCATTTATTATTATATGTTGTTCCGCTGCGAATTGTGAGATTCTGATGTTGTGTTGTTTCCTTTCTGTCCGTTCTATTTTCAAATTCTCTTTTTCTATTTTAAAATTTTCTATCTTCTGTTTTTCTAATTCTCTGTTTTCTAAAAAATTGTCTATCTTCTTTTCCCTCTATTTTTCTTTTTCTTTCTTCTTTTTCTCTCTTCTTTCTTTTCTTTTCTTTTTAAAACCCATAACATTCCGGGTTTCCGGCCTTCGATTTCTCGGCAGTCGATAAAGTGAGTGTCGATGTCGAATTTTCGAGGACGAAAATCCGCGTACGTTACACAATTACACTAAGCTAGTAAATATAGAAGTTTAGCTTCATGTCCCATAACCACTTGCTTAACTTAAATATTTACGAACAAACTGTAAATCTTTACTAATAAAATTGTCACAAGAGGTTCAATCGAACAAGTCCAAGAATTAACCGACGAAGTGAACGCAAGCGTTTCATACCACTTGTTTTACTAAGTCGTTTAATTAGATTTCTCATCCGAGTGAGGTAAAGGTTTGTATATACTAATAGATTGGAAAACAGTTTAAGAAAAGAGCTTAGTTATTAAAAATAGAGTTGAAATTGTTTGTTAAAAGCGTTTTGATATTTACTACTAGTATTGAAACCTTTATATTATAAAGTGACAAAACACAGAAGCAATTGTAGAAACAATCAGTCACAAAAATCGCATACGGAGATGTGAATAAAATCCAAGGAAATTAGCTCAATGTTTTTCAGATAAGATCCCCTACGGGGGGGGTCCAGGTGGGGTGGAAACCCCCCAAGGTGGGGGTGCGGGGGCAACGCCACCGCTTACGGGGTACGACATAGTGAAGGCAAAAAGGGGGTCTAACGACCTAAAAGTATTCGCGACTTAACGGGTTATAGGCCTAACTCGTGAGCGACCTACAAGATAGGCAAGTGGAACGACCTAAAGATGAATGGGTCGAATGACCTAACGTGAGCACAGGTGAAGCGACCTATCGGTCCAACGACCTAAGGGGAAAAGGCAACCTAGGTCTAACGACCTAACTGCTCGCGACCTAAGGGTCTAAGGTTATGCGACCTAAAATGGGCTCGCGACCTAACACTCAAACGACCTAAAGAAATAAGGGGCCGAGCGACCTAAAAGAAGCAGCGACCTAAATAGAATCGAGGTCCAATGACCTACGAGTTAGGTCATGCGAGTTAAGGAGGTCAACGACCTAACAGAGACACACGACCTAATAGAGGAACGCGACCTAAAGGCACGCGACCCAGCGACCTAAGCAGGAAACGCGACCTATAAGGGACAAGCGACTTAAGTGGTTTACGCGACCTAGTGGACGAACAGGTTGAGCGACCTAAGAGGTTCGCGAGTTATCGGTTTAATAAGGCAGAGCGACCTAATGAAGGAACAAGGCCGAATGACCTATAGGGCTCGCAACCTACGACCTAAAAGGCTTGCGACCTACGACCTAAAAGGCTTGCGACCTACGACCTAAAAGGCTTGCGACCTACGACCTAAAACCGAGTGAGTCAAACACGAAGGCCGTGACTTTTCCACCCCGAGCGACCTAATGAAGACAGAACGACCTAAGAGCAGTTTTTCACCAAAAACACTAAAAATTGGAGTTTTTCTCCAATCCAATCCAAACCAAATGCAAATGTGCATGCGAAGGTGATAGGGAATCATTCCCAACAGTCCAATATGGTTATAGGCTAGAATTGTGAGATAAAAATCTCACCTTTGCTCCAAAACCCAATGAAAATGAAGAACAAAGCTTGAAGGCAAATGGAGAAGCAACCACAAGCTTGAATCCGATGTCTTCTTCTTGAATTTGGAGTTGAATGTTGGAGTTGCAATAAAACAAAGACTTCGGAGTTTTAATTTCTCATTCCATTCACCATTTTTGTTGAAGCTTTAGTGTTAGGAAATGAAATGAAGCAATGAAGAAGAAGGGGGGTGGAACTTGGGCCTAATGGGCTAAATGTCCAAACCAAAGGCTCGAGTGAAAAAGTGGTGAAATTCCACTAACCCCAAACATATCAATATTTATACTTAGAAGATTGCAAATGACGTTTCAAACTCAATGGAAGTGGTCTCGAGTCCTAATTTGACCATTTGCAAAAAGTAGCTTCGGACCAAAATCCGATTAACGATAAAATATTTAAATAAAATATTTAAATATAAAAATCGATAAATATGCGGGTGGTTACACGTTACCGCCGACCCGGAAGAGTAATTGGTATATCTACCTTGGCATTGCCTAGTTGTGCCATGTCACCTACCCAATCGTGCCTTTTACGAGTTTGGATTTCTCCCGTAGCTCGTGTGGTATCCTCTAGTGGCTTCCCGATCAGGAGGGACTATGATATTGGATGGACTACTGGGACTATTATGTGTTAAGGGGAATATTGGGTCACTCCTTAATGCTAAGAAAAAAGTAAGTTTATTTTACAATTAAACGCTATTATATAGCGCAATATACTATATAGTAAATAGTTTAACGGATCCTTAAGAGATGTGAATCCCAAGGATCTTTTGAGTTACTGCACTCATATTTATTTATGTTAATTTAACTTCCATAAGATCTTTTAGTTCTGAATGGAGTGTTTTATCCTTTCAATTCGCTCGGGTCAGTCCGAGCGTTTCAGGATTTCGAAGACCTTAGCTCTGGAGGACGAAGACGGGATTTATATCATTATTATTATTATTAGTCCATTACACTCATATTGTTCCGCTGCATTGTCATATGGTACGTGTAACTCTGACGTATGTTGTATAAATATAATCGAATATTTTAAAACAACTTTATAAAATGTATATTTGATTATTATATTTTATCCTTCCGTTGTGGATTCTGATTTGTTTTATTTCTTTCTCGTTTTTCTTATTTACCCCATAACAATCCGCCCTTTCGAATGGTTTTGAATTGGCACATGTGTCGATTTAAAGCGTGCGATAAGGCAGGATTTTACAGGTACAATCTTATTTAGTGATCTAAATATAACCAGTGGAATAGAAGGGCTAAATATTCATTACATAGTTAGTGATCTAATGATCGTAAGAGTGGGAAAATCAGTGAATAACTCCCAAATTTAGTTACAACACAAACACTAAATTTAATGTTGGAGCTTACCACACTCGCAGCTTTTGTTTTCTTCTTAAGTCACAATAGAGACACCAAATTTCCAAAACAATGAAATAAATCATCAAAGCTAGGAGATATCCCTCTAATTTCAGTTCGGAAGCTACCGGGTTGGTGGAAGATGAGAGTAAATCCCAGCAACCAAAGCTAGTTGATCCTTTATTCCACTACTAAATTTGAAATAGCGGTAATTGGATTTAGAAAGCATGCCGACTGTGAGTTGAAGATCAAATCAAAAAAGTTGAAATTAGATAGGCGGTTCACTCAATCTCCCTAATTTCAGTTCGGAAGCTAAAGGGTTGGAGGAAGAAGAGGGCAAATTCCAACAACCAAAGGCGGTCGATCATTTCTTCCACTACTGATGTTAAGCGGCAGTAGTTGGATCAGAAAAGAATGACGACTTTGATTTGAAGTGCGGACGAAAAAAGTGGAAATGTGACAGGCAGTTAACTCAATCGAGTGGTTTGTACTGGAGAAGTATACATAGGAGCAGAATCGTGAAAAATGCAATGGGAAAAAAGGAAAGCTATGATATTAGTTAACTAACCGTTCAATTTTAGTGGAGAACAAAACATGGGGAGTAGAAATGACACATACGCCCTCTGTCTTAATTTCCAAATTTTATCCTTTTGTACAGATGTGAATGGATTGATTTGGAAGTGTAAAAAAGCTTTACAAAGCAAAGTATTTGTATTATTAGTGGAGATATGATATGTTTAGGATATATACTTGATCCATCGAATATGAATCCACCTTGCCTTGTCTCTCCACTGTCTAGATTTACAATAGTAGTTCCAGCTTTGTCGTTGTGTCGCTTGCGTATCAGTGTTCGTTGTTTCTCATTTTCTGTTTATCTCTACCCTTGAAAGGTGAGAAATCACTCACGATTAACATTCTTATATTTAATAAATTTAATTCACATGAAATGACAGTTGAAATATGCTATTAATTGTGAATTGTAAATTATTTAATTGTCAAATATGATATGCCATTATCTGCAATTGCTGACTTATGACATAGGACACCATAACCAGTTGTATATATGATATTTAAGTTGTTAATGACGATATATGCATGTTATTAATATGTATGTCATTATATTATATTATTTATTGTTCTCACTCTGCAAGTTCCCGTTTGTTTAGAAATTCCCTATGGGTTGAAATGATACATACCCGAACGATCTGATAGATTAGGCAAAAACCGTTATGGATTGAAATGATAAACTCAAGCGATTTTCGTTGATTTTGAATTTTGGAATTATGAGTTGAAATGATATATACACGTAAAATATTAAGTGTAAATTGCGGATTGAAATGGTAAATATCTGTATCACTTGACCATATGATAGAAAATTATATATGGACATCGTTGGTCTATATTTTGAAAATGATTTCCAAAGTTTTGAAAGGAAATATATGGGTTTTAATAAATATTGATTTTTAAAATATAATACATAAATGTTATTTTTATATATGTGTAAATTTAGATTTTTTTTAAATTTTATGTTTTCGAAATTTCAAATTTATAAGTTAGTTTTGGAAATATAATTTTTAAGATTTTTCTTATAACTTTATTATTTTAAAAATTTATAAATTAAGATTTAATGTAATAAAATTTAATAATATATAGTTATATTTTATGTTTAAGTATTTATTTAAAATTATATTTTAAAAATAAATTTTGTAATAACTTTAAAAAATTAAGGTTGGGAAGATAAATTGAAACTGATTTGAGAATATGACATTCTTTTTGGTGTTTGAGAAAATTTGAGATATTGTATGATTTTTGTTGTTATTTAATGTATACTTGTCATAGTATGGCATTATTGTTATCATACATTTTTGTCATATCTCTTGTCCTATCTCATTTCATATGATATTTATAACTAGACTAATTCGTTTATTATTTTCTTCTTAAATAATACTCGGGTCAGACCGAGGTATTTTAGGTGCTTCTATTTGACTTCTTATCAGGGTCTGCCGTCTGAATTTTTGCTAACTACTTAGCTTAGTAGTTTTTGCTTTTATACATTTGAGATAGAGACTTCTTGATGTAAACATATTCTTTTGTCTAGCACTTGTAACTATTCTTTTGTGATGTAGTGAATCTTATATGATCACTACTTTGATGTACACTCTTGTGTGTGGTATTCATATCTATTTCCGCCTTAGTGATATGAATATCTATGACTGATTTTGTGTTACGCTTATTTTATTTTTGTTTTCAAAGACCACATAGCCACTACATAGCAGCTTTGAGTTTGTATCGGTATGTTGGATTTCCTCTTGAAATGAAAGTGATATTTTATCTAGCATATCGGTACTGGCACAAAGCAATTACACAGATGGCCGCTCCTCAACAGCCTTATTCTTCGTACTAGTCGATGACATTACTCCGTAGTGTCCTTGGCTAGTGTGAGTATAGAAGTGGGGCGTCACATCTTGGTATCAAAGCCAAACTTTGGAACAATATAGAATATTATAGCAAGGATCATCATCCTAAGTATTTCATAGAAATCGTGCCTTGGGATTTAATTCGAGTCATTGGACCCGTTCCATCCTAATTTCTTTTATGATGCCTTCTTTTATCGATCAAGTTTGTTTGATATTCATTCTGAGAATAATCTTTTTCCTTTTCTTTCTTTCTTAAAGAAGAGAAATGGTTGGACGAGACCGTCCCAGTGCCGGTCAATCCAGTGCTACTCCTTAGGATGGAGTTTTTATGTCTGCCCAACAGCTCTTAGATCTCGTAAAGAATGCACAAGCTATCAGACCTATTCCAAAGCCTACTGATGTGCACATAAATGTGCATATTTTTACCACCAAATTCATTCTATTTAAATTAAATAAATAATCATATTGGGTATTTTAACTTGTTTTAACCAAAATTCATATTAATTCCAAATTATCACATATCCATCTTCATATAGGGGCAAAAACGTCATTTGTGTGCATATATTTCTTTGAGAAAAATTAATTGAATTTTTTTATATATTTTTGTAGGAATTTGGTCTCAAATAGGAGTGGTTTCATGATGAAATATGCATGCACAAAGAATACAAAGGAATGAAGATGGAAATAATTCAAAGTGAAGAACATGGAGGACCCCACCTACCCACCTACCTTAATGTACAAATTAAAGGCTAATGCACATGCTTTTGGAGTTAATGGCTTCATGTACACTTAATGGGGGATTAAGACATGTTAATGGTTACTTGGCCTTCACACTTCCTAAGGGGCATTTTGGGCATTCCCCAAAAATATGAATTAGGGTTTCATACATGTATAAATACCCATATGTTTCATGTAACCTCTCCTTCTTTAGTTACTCTCTTCTCTTAGTCTCTCTTAGGCCTCCTTCTCTTTAGTTTAGTTTATATCAAATAAAAGAAAAGCACTCTTTCTCTTTTCATGGCTACTTAGCCATTTTTATTTTATGTAATTTTCTTTTCTTTTTATGCAATTTTAATTAGATTTTCCTTTTACTTACATGTTCATTCCTTTTCATGCTAGTAGTGTAGATTTACTTTTATGCAAGTAAAATAGTTTTCTTTTCATTTGCTTTCATTTTTCTTTCTTTTTCCTTTCTTGTTGCAAGCTACATTTGTTAAGCAAATGACAAATATGAGAGGCTAAACCCCTTCAATTTAAGGGGTAATGAAGCTCTCTAATTATGTAGCTTCAACTATATGTTAATTCACGCTCTCTTTTTGTGTTTAATGAATGATCAATGAAGTGGTTTAATTATTGTTTGTGCTTTGAATTTGATAGCATATATTGTTGACACCAAATAGGCTATGCTTAAACAATCACTAACACTAATTGCCTCTTCATCAAAATATGACTATGGCAAAAGAAAGTGATTTGAAATTAAAATTTGATGGTCTATGTTTCTAATCAATAGTTAATAGGCCATACTTAAAATAGATTTCATTTTCATTTTCTTTGTCAAGTTTCATGAAAGTTAGTAAGTGTTTTAAGGGGTGTGTTATAGTTTGATGGTTTATGTTGGCTAATCAATAGCTCAAATATGCCATACTTATGATAAACACATCAATTAAAGCACTAATGACCATAAAAGAGAGATCATGATTTCATGTGTTGAACTCCATGATCTAGAGAGTGAATTTATTCTCTAAATTGTAATTTAACTCTCATATTTGCATTTCTCTTCTTTTTGTTAGTTAGTTCATTTTCTCATTTTCTAGCTTAAACACACTCTCGACTTTGGTATAATTTGATTGAGTAGGAAATTTAAATCAACAATTCCCTGTGGATCGACCCGTATTCGCCATGTGCTACATTCGTACACCGTGCGTTTGCGGTTATTTTTATTTCAAAATTCGTTCGATGGTTTTCTAAACCGATAGAATTTCCATCGACGAACACCTACTCATCCTAAATTCGGTTTTTGCACGCTTATGTAGTGATCATACCAATTTGGGAGCAAGGCCATTCAAGGGTTCCAAAAGTATTATAGAAGTCTAAGCTTGGCTTAGAACATGCGACCGCATCTTTTCTCACATGAATCTCATGGATCAACATCGAGTCCAAGTGGCTTCTAGCATGCTCTAAGAAACAGCATTGGATTGGTATGAGTTTTTGGTTTCCAAGTTATCGAAGCGGATCTTACTTGGGAGCAATTCCAAGAAAGATTCGAATTGATGTTTGTGTTGGAGGCTGAAAAAGTAGTTTTAGCCCGACGCTTTATTGATCTTATTCAAGGTGAATCTTCTGTAACAGATTATGTCGCATCTTTTGAATCCTTCTCAAAATATGGGGTCGAGTATATTAATACCCCATTGAATAAAAATTAGAGGTTTGCCTATGGGTTGATAAGAACCTCAAAAAGCCTTTACTTCTGAAACTAGAAGTTTCTTTAGATCAGCTTGTTGCTATCGCTCTTCGACTTGAAGAAGCTGATAAAGAAGTGATGTTGAAGTTGTGGGTGCCAAACAGAACTTCAACAACAACAAGAAGAGGCCTATTAATTTCAAAGGCCCTAATCCCAAAAAGAAAAGGTAGCAAGCAACTTCGGTAGCAAAGACTCCTACCTCTAGTCGTGGGCAATGCTACAATTGTGGTTCTAAGGACCATTATGCAAATAGGTGTTCGAAACCCCTTTTTTGTCGTTATTGCAAAAATTCGGTTCATCTTTTATTCTCATGTCCCAAACTTCAAGCAAGAAAGAGGGAAAGCTAAATGTGGTGCAAGTTCCTAGTAACACTTCTCTTGGTCAAGGTATCTCTCATTCTATCCTCGATGGCATTATTTTGTTTCGTGATCATCCTATTCGAGTTCTTTTTGAAACGGTGCATCTCACTCTTTTATATCAAAAGAACTTGTTGATACTTTGCCTTTAAATGTTATGTTCTTGATGACTTCTTTGATAATTGTGAATCCGGTTGGTGGATCCGCAACACTCAGTTTTCTTTGTAAAGATACCGAGATTATATTATGTGATTATTCTTTCCAAGCCGATTTGAATGTTATGCACTACTTAGGCTTCGCAATGATTTTGGGAATGGATTGGCTTAACCGTTATGAAGCCTACATCCAATGTCCTGAGAGGACTATATATATCTCCAACATCCTCAATTTGTTAAGCAGATTCCTATTGTTCTTAAAGATTCGGATTCTAATTCGGTGGCCTCATTATATTCTCTAAACTCTCATGATGACGATAATGATGATGAGGAAGATGTCATTTCTCTCATTCATGTTGTTCGTGAATTTTCCAACATTTTTTAGCCCGTTTTAGGATTACCCCCTAAGCGGGAAATTGAGTGCACAATTAATTTAATCCCTGGAGCTCTACCTATCACTCATCCTCCTTATCGTATGTCCAATAAGGAAAATGAGAAGACGCATAAACTATTATCCGAATTGGAAGCAAAAGAATTTACCGTTTATTCAATCTAGTTCCCCTCCTTGGGAAGCTTCTACTATCTTTGTGAAGAAATTCGATGGTACGCTTAGGCTTTGTGCTGACCACCACAAACTCAATGATCTCACCAACAAGAATAAATATTCCTTACCTCGGAATGATGATCTATTCGATTAACTTAGTGGTGCTAGAGTCTTTCACAGTTAGACTTAGCAACCGGTTCTCATCAGCTTCGTATTGCAGAGGATAGCATTCCTTTGACATTGTCGCGTACTCGTTATGGATCTTATAAATGGCTTGTTATGCCATTTGGTTTAACGAATGCTCCAGCTTATTTCGTTGACCTTATGAATCAAGTTTTCAAAGACTTCCTCGATCTATTCGTTCTCATCTTTATAGATGATATTCTTATATATTCTAAACCGAGGAAGAGCATGAAAAACATCTTCGAATTGTGTTGGAAACTCCTTAGGAGTAATCAATTGAAAGAAATTTTTTCTAAGTGCCACTTTTGGCAATCCCATGTGAAATTTTAGGACATATCATTTCTCAATCCGGAATTTCCGTGGATCCTTCCAAGATTGAAGCAATTCAAAATTGGAAGAGACCGGAGTGTGCGATGGAAATTCATAATTTTCTTGGATTAGCGGGCTATTACCGTTGGTTCATAAAAGACTTTTCTAAAATATCCATGCATCTTATTAGTTTGACAAAGAAGGGAGTTAAGTACATTTGGTCAGACAAATGTGAAGCTTCATTTCAGAAATTAAAAGAACTCCTTTCTGATGCTCCTATTCTTGTGATTCTCGAAGGGAACCTAGACTTTATTGTTTATACCAAAGCTAGTCGTGTTGGTTTGGGAGCCGTTCTCATGCAAAGGGAACGTGCTATCGCTTATGCTTCTAGGCAATTAAATTCTGTCGAGACTAGATATGCCACTCATGATTTAGAGCTCGTGGCCATTGTTTTCGCCCTTAGAATTTGGCGTCATTATATTTTGGTAGAGAAATTTGTTCTCAACACCGATCATAAATCTTTAAAGTATTTATTTTCTCAAAAGGAACTTAATTTGCGTCAACAACATTGGCTCAAGTTCCTTGCATCTTATGACCTTGATATTCTTTTACTCCCAAAAAGGGGAATCATTTTGCCGATGCCCTTAGTTATAAGCAACAAGTAGTTGTTTCAATGACGATATCCGAATGGAATGATCTCGAGACTTTATCCACTTATGAGATTCGAGATTGTGAAACCGATTCATGTTCATCTCTTGTTCTATGTAGCCTTGAGGCTCATCTATCTCTTTTAGACCGTATTCTTAATGCTCAAAAGCATGATCCCGAATTGGCTCATCTTAGCCAAAGTTGTAGGGACAGAAATATTAATGGTTTGAAATACTTTGAAATCGATGCTCGTGGTGGCATTCGAAAATTTGGTAGACTTATCGTGCCAAATATTAGTGATCTTCATAAAGACATTTAGAAAGATTCTCATCGATCTAAATTTACCATTCATCCCGGTAGTAGTAAAATGTACGCGGATATGAAGCGAATTTACTATTGGGATGGAATGAAATCCGATATTGTTAACTTCATTAAGCATTGCATAACTTGCCAACTCACAAAGGCCGAGGATCAAAGGTTCGGTGGGTTGTTGCGACCCTTGGATATTCTAGTATGGAAGTGGAATCAAGTCTCCATGGACTTTATTAATGGTCTTTCCCGTTCTCGTTCGGGTCATGACAGTTTGTGGGTGATAGTAGATAGACTTACAAAATCAGCCCATTTTATTCCCGTTCGGTCTAATCGGACCGTACCTCTGTTGGCCAAACTCTATGTTAGAGAAATTGTTTAATTGCATGTAGTTCCTACTTCTATTGTTAGCGATCATTATCCATTATTTACTAGTGGATTTTGGAAGAGTCTTCAAAAAGCTTTGGGAACGAAGCTTAATTTTAGCACAACTTATCATCCCCAGTCAGATGGACAAACCGAGCGTGTGAATCAGACTCTTTAAGATCTTCTTCATGCATTTGTTCTTGATTTAGGTGAAAGTTGGGAAGATCATATTTCTCTTGTTGAGTTTTCTTACAATAATAGCTTCCAATCTTGTATTGGTATGGCACCTTTCAAGGCACTCTACGGAAGGCCATGTCGATCTCCTTCTTGTTGGCTTGAAGCCAGTGAGAAGCTGGTTTTAGGTCAAGATTTTATTCGTGATTCCACAGAAAAGATTGATCTTATTCGTCATAGGATGAGGGAAGCTCAAAGTAGACAAAAATCCTATGCCAATAACTGAAGAAGGAAATTAGAATTTTCTATAGAAGATATGGTGTTCATTCATGTTTCACCTATGAAAGGTGTTGTGCATTTCAATCGATCGGGAAAATTGGCACCTCGATTTATTGGCCCATTTCCCATCACCGAACGCAATGGTTCCATGGCTTATCGCCTTTTATTACCAGCTCAATTTTCCGCTATTCATGACGTTTTCACATATCTTAACTACGAAAATGCTTTAGGGATTCCGGTTCTATTCTTGAGCCCGGTATTATTGAAGAAATTTAAGTTTCGCCTAATTTGACTTATGAGCAATATCCTATTCGTATCATTGCTACGGAGGTTAAACGTCTTCGTAATAAAGATGTCCCACTTGTGAAAGTTCAATGGTCATCAAATCCTAAGGATTGTGCTTGGGAATCCAGAGAATTCGTCGACCGAATACATCTGGACTTACTCTCTCGAGCCCTTTGAGGTGAACTTTTTATTTATAATTTTCTTTTGTGTTGACATGCTTTTATGGTTGTTTCTCTTTGTTCTCTTCTTAAGTATTGCGAGGACACAATTTCTTTAAGGTGAGAAGTCTGTAATAACCCGCATATTTTATGATTATATATTTAAATGTTTTATTTAAATATAGCATCGTTAATCGGATTAATGTCCAAAATGCTACTTTTTGTAAACAATCGAATTTGGACTCGAGACTACTTCCATTGAGTTCAGAATGGCATTTGCGACCTTTTTAAATATAAACGTCAACATGATTGGAGTTAAGTAGAATTTTGCTATTTTTCTATTGGGCTTTGGGTTTCAGCCCATTAACCCAACATAATACCCTAACTCCACCCCCTCTCCTCTTCATTCATTTTCATTTCCTAACACTCTTAAGCAAAAGTAAAAATGGGGGGAAGAAAGGGGAATCAAAATTCCTAAGCCCTAGTTTACTAGGAAATTCAAATTCAAGTTCTAGAAATCAAGGAGAAGCTTAGGTAAGCATCCTCTTCACCTTCTCCACCTCGATCTCTCTCCAATTTTCTGAAATTCCTAAACCTTAACTTAGGAAATATTTGCTTATGAGATTAGATTGGAGCTTCTAGAGTTGAAGTTGAAGAGTAGTTGATCTTTTCTTCGTGTTTGAGCTTCACATTCGTTGTTTTTGAGTTTAAAGGTGAGTTCTTGAACTCGCATCTATGTCTATGCATTTCATTATTGTTAGGTATGAATTCCTAACATCTATTTCATCTTCAATTTCTTTTGATTTGAATTGATTTGGTGAATTTTTCAATTTTGGTATTTTGAAGTAGAAATCTTTAAAGATCCTATCTTGGGTGTTTGGACATGTTTTTGGTGGTTTATCGAAGAGCCTATAGGGCTGGATTGTCTATTGGCATAAATCCCTAGCATCCGTCGCTTGTTCAATCGCTTCCGGTTTGTATTTTTCGCCCTCTTTGGGCTAGGCTGATTCTTGCCTAGCAGAAAAATCCAAACATCTGGAACAAAATCCAAATGTCGGGTTGAAAAATCCAAACGTCTGGAAAGGGTCCCTAGAAAAGAAAAAAAGGGCAAAGACAAAATCCGGACGTCTAGTTGAAAACCCAGATGTTTGGAACGAAATCCAGACGTCTGGTTGAAAATCAAGACATTTGAAAAGGTTCTGGAATTGAAAAGATAAAGGAGAAAAAACATGTATTTGCAGAACCTAGGGCCAGACGTCTGGCTAAACCTACCAGATGTCTGGAACTATCAATTTTGCCTATTTTGGCTGTTTTTGAGTGGATTTCCAATTTTTATCAATTTTTGTTGATCCGATTGGTTGTTGTCATTTATTATCGACTTTAATGACTTCTTTTCTCGATTTTTGGGAATATCCATTCTGTTGGTTTTGATATCGATTTTCGGGATTTTAATTCACATCGTCGAATGTGAATTTTTCTTGATCGATTGTTTTTACAATCGTTATCTATGAATTGTCACTTTAAAATACAAAGTGTAACAACCCTGTATTTTGTAATTATTTTATTGTATATTTTAATTATTTTTAATGTAATATTTTGATTTAAAAACTTATTTTACTTATTTGAAATGATTAAATTTATTATTTAAATATAATCTTGATCTTTATATGAGTTATAATTCCAAACTTGTGTAAGTTGAATATTTGCATGAAATGCTGATTTTGGTCAAGTTAGTCAAACTATGACTTTCAACTTAAAAGTTTAAAAGTTTAAAATTTTAACTTTTTTTCTTTTATTATGGAAGTACATAATATTCTAAGAACACCACTTTTCGTTTCATTGAAATTGGATGTAAATTGTGAAAGTTATACCATTTACAATATTGTCGTATATAGGGTTATTTAACAATGACTATTTCAAATTGTATAAATTACTTCTTCTTGGTTATATTTTATTTTAATATGTGATAATATGTTTTACTATGTATATTTTGACTTTTAAATATTTTTAAATGATAATAGAATTTTTTCAAAATTTACTGTATTTATTTCCTATTTTTAAAGGCTGTTTTCTAATTTTCTGCCATTTTCTTCATATAAATTTTTTAATAATTTTTTTTTTTGTGAATGCACTTTTATTTTTTGTTATTTTATTTTTTATAAATATTTTACAAGTCCATGAAGATTTTCTAAAGTTCATTTGGATTTATTTCTAATTTTAAAGCCTAGTCTACAATTTTAAGCCATTTGCTTATTTTAATTATATATAATTAAAATTTGTTTATTTATTTTATGCACTCACTTTTATTTGCTGTGTTTTACTTTATTTTATTCATTTTACATGTATTTAAATTAAAGTAAAATTTTCCAAAGTGTATTGAAGTTATTTCTAATTCTTAAGTCTAGTTTGCATTTTTCTGTGCTATTTTTCTTATTTAATCATATCTAATTAATATTTAATTTTTAATATTTTGTTTATCTATTATATTTTCGAATTTTAATTGAGATTTTAATTATTTTCAGTTATTTGGATGTATATAAATATATATGAGAAATTTGAAAGGGTTAAGAGCTAAGAAACGGAAAAACGTTTTATCCGTTTCTTTTGCAGTTTCTTATGTCATTAATACATCAATCCATCTTAGCCATTCCTTTCCCCATCCTTTGCAGCCGACTTCCTCTTGTCATTCAGAAATTTGTGAAGCCCCAAAATCCTAAAAATCATGGCCTCCACCTTGAAGAAAAAAAATTAGGTAAATCTCTCTCTTCTTTCTACTTTTCTTACTTTTCTATGCAATTTTGCCTTGTTTCTCTTCTAAGTTTGGATCGGCCTCTTCTCCATAGCCGCATTCACAAACTCCTACATCTCTTCCATGCCTCCAACACCATCTAGTCCACCAACCATGATCATGGCCGAGCCATCTATGGTGGCCAAACCCTTCAAATTGCAACCTACATGCCTAAAAACAATGTTTTTGACCATTGTTGCCTCATTCCCTTCATCTCCACTTGTTGCCTTGCCTATATGATGTTAAACCTGACCTATATGATGTCATACCTGAGCCAAAGCATCATCATAGCCAACCATAAGTGTCCCTTAGGCCAAGCATTGAAGTGGTTGAAGCAAGGTCCAATCTATCTTGTTCATTTCGCTTTGTATTTCAAAATTGTTTCAATGTTATTTTATGTTGAATGTTTATATATTGTCTGGTTTGTTTTGTTTTGGGTTGTTGATACAAAATCTTATCTTGGCTATCTTTCAACTCAAATCAAAAGTCGTGAAATTGTGCTTGTCGTGCCTTTGGAGTCGTGCTTGTATGTTGTTGTGGTCTCTAGCTTTGAAAAAAGCGAGTCTTTCTCACTCTGACATATATACTTAGGAAAAGTGGATTGATGACAAGTGTTTAGTAATGTAAAATTTTTATGCAAGTTAATGATGATCATATGATATGCTATGCCGCGTTATTACCATGTTATTATCATCTTAAAACTGTTAATTTTCACCTGACATCTGATACATGACTGTACATTGTGATATTGACATTGTTTATATTATTTCTGTATATGATCACACTGCAAGTTCCCTGTTAGGATAAAAATCATTATGGGCTGAAATGATAGGCCCGGGTTATTTTATTTATTTATTTAAACTTGGGATTGCGGGTTTGAAATGATAGAACCCGGATTTTTACCTTTTAAACTGCGGATTGAAATGATACATATCCATATCACTTGACCTAGGTTAGAAAACTATATGCAGACCCGTGGTTATTCTATAAAGTGCTTTGAATATTTTAAGTATTTTAAAAATATAAAATTATGAAATTTGATTTAAATAGATTTTGAAAGGTTTTAAAATAAATAACTTATGATTTTCTATGTGTTAAAATGTTATTTATGAATGGATTAACTGGATTTTGAAATATAACTTATGTTTGAAATTTCGAATTTTGACTAAAAATGATATTTAAGTTACATGAATAAAATGGACTTTAATTTTATTCGGAAAATGGTAAATATGATAAATTGATTTATATTTGAATTTAAGTGATTTATTAAAGAATTATTGATTTTCTATAAATTTAAGTGGTTGAATAAATGACTGTTGAAAATGAAATTTTAAAATATAACTTGACTTGAAAATGTGAAATTTGAGTTTTAACTAAAAATGTTAAAATTAATTAAATAAACTGGAAGTTTAGTTAAATTTGTGAAATGGTAATATAAATCTGAAATGTTAGGTTTTAATAAATGAAAGAAACGTATAGGTTTTAATTTATGAAAGAAACGTATAGGTTTTAATTAATGAAAGAAACGTATAGGTTTTAATTTATGAAAGAAACGTATAGGTTTTTATTTATGGAAGAAACGTATAGGTTTTAATTTATGAAAGAAACGTATAGGTTTTAATTTATGAAAGAAACGTATAGGTTTTAATTAATGGAAGAACGTATGATGTTCTAATTAATGATAGGAACATGTAAATTCCTAATTAATGAAAGAAAGGTATAAGTTTTAATTAATAAAAGAAACATATAAGTTTTTAATTAATGAAAGAAACGTGTAAAGTCCTAATTAATGAGAGAACATGAAAGTTTTAATTAATGCAAGAACATGTAAAGTTTTAATTAAGAAAGAAACATGTAAAGTTTTAAGTAGTGTGGTATTGATTTAATTAATAAATGTTCATTATTGTAATAGGAATATAAAATTTAAAACGTATATTTGACACGTAGATTTTAATCAATGTAATGGTGTATTTTAAATTGATTAAAATGATAAATGTTACTTACTGTAATAATAAAATGTAAGTTGATAACGTACATTTGATAAGCAAGTTTTAATTTATGTGAATGGCATACTTTAAATGATTAGAATAATAAAGTTTCTTTATTGTAATAATAATGTAAGTTAATAAGGTGCTTTTAACTTAACATAAGAATTTCGGTTTAAATTGTATATTATAATAAGAAAGTTTATTTAACTATAAGGCTATGATAAATTGACATGTTAAAATTTTAAGCTTATCAATACTTTGAATTATATACAATGTAAAGTGGAAAGTAGTACATTCCAAAAATGCTATGATTCCTTAAGGTAACATTTCCAAAATGCTATGATAATTTAAAGGAATATTTCGAGTTTAACAAATTTAAAGAAATATTCAATGATTTGAAAATTTGGATTTTATTTGAATGATATAATATTGAATTATTTTTGAAATGGAAATGATACAATTGCGATATTGTTTTGAAATGAGTATGATATTTTGGTCTTGAAAGTATAAATTATTTGAAATAAATATCCATGGGTTATAATAACGATTGGTTGTTAAAGAGACCGGGATCGGATATTGTCTTATAGCCGGACAATACTGGAAACCACTTTAACAACTATGTACGCGGTGGAGATTCCAGAATGAAATAGGATGGTGGCGACGTTCTCGAGGTATGTTACGTGGACCCAACTCCCGTGATTTGGCATATATGACTAAAACAGGAGCTATACCGGGCAACACAAAGGGTCGCACCCTTTCATCGAGCATGCTCCATCAGAAACTATTCTATTACTGTTGTGGTTCGATTCGGTGGCGCCACTTTGATTCGGGGGTATTGTTCGAGGTGGGCGGAAGCTGCTGGCTTGCCGTCACCACCGGTCCGGGAGTGCAAACGGTGTATCCACCCTGGCATTTCCTTGCGTGCCGTGTCATATCCTTATATCGAGCCCACTACGATTTTGGTTTTAAAGATCCGACCGCGTTAAGGTTCGCCATCCCCTTAACGCTATTTTCTATATGATTATACTTTACTGATTAGACACTACCATATATAGCGTATATTACTATATAGTAAATAGTTTAACGGATCCTTAGAGGATGGGCGGTCCCAAGCATCCTTTAAGTTACTGATGCATTTTGTTGCTGTTCACTTGAGTTGATTTACAGGTTATAAGTATTTATGTCCCGACTCGAGAGTTTTGTATTTTGCTTTACGCTCGGGTCAGATTGATTGAGTTAGCATTCAAGATTCTCCTTCGGCGTTGGAGCTTTCCTTGAAGATCCAGCCATCTATTTTGTTTCAGTATCCAGTGGTTCAGTGATGTATCTGATCTGTACCTAATGTATCCTGTTACTCTTCTGTTGTATCTTATTTAACTCTGATGTATCTTATATTTTATATAGTAGCTTCATGAACTACTATCTTTTTTTCTTCCACTGCATTTTTATATACTCTGTGTCTGAGATTTGTGATTTTTATTTACTGTATATTCTGAGGTTTGCCAAAATTTTATTTACAACACGGTATTTTGAGCAATTCAATTCATGCATGAGTGTCTGCCTATGCACTTATAATGGATGCGAATGGTTGAAAATATCGAGTCATTACACAAAGATTTCGATTCTAGTAGTAAATATTCAAACTCTTTCACAAAATTGATATCAACGTTATTTATAATGCAAAGCTCGTTTTTAAAATCGTTTTCCAATCTATTAGTATATACAAACCTTTACCATATTCGTTCGAGAAATCTAATTAAACGGCATAGCAAAACAAGTGGTATAAAACGCTTGTTTTTACTTTTTCGGTTAATTCTTGGACTTGTTCGATTGAACTCTTGTGACAATTTTCGAGTGGAAATCTATAATTTGTTCGTAAATATTTAAGTTAACCCAATGGTTACGGGACATGAAGCTAAATTCATTTATTTACTAGCTTAGTGTAATTCACACTTTTTATCGACCAATGGTGATCATTTTACGGTTTAGACTAGCGATATGTGATGTCTCTTTGTCCATGTGGTGGATTGTACCTCGTTTTATTGAGCTTCGTCTCATTTCTTTTATGGGCTAGCGATCCATGTTCTTTTATGGAGTTCGGCCCATCGGACGTACCGTTGTTGTACTATGTCGTTGTTCCGACTTATCAGGTTCATCGGGCATACTGTTATTGTATTACGTCGTCGTTTCGAATTTTTTGAGTTTCAGGTTCCTCGGGTGTACCGTTATTGTACTACGTCGTTGCACCGGCTCTATGGTAGCGACCTAGGTTAGCAACCCGTTTGTGATACACGTGTTGGTTAGTTTTCACGCTCCCGTTTGTTTTAGGCCTCCCCTTTGTGATCTCTGGATTTCTAATTGATGATTTCTGGAATTTGTGTTTCACCAATTTTTGCGATTGACATTGATACGTTTTGTTAATATTTGTGGTTTGGTGAATAAAATAAAGAATATGACTGTAACAACCCGCATATTTATCGATTTTATATTTAAATATTTTATTTAAATATTTTATCGTTAGTCGGATTTTAGTCCGAAAAGCTACTTTTTGCATACGGTCGAATTAGGACTCGGGACCACTCCCATTGAGTTTAAAATGCCGTTTGCGACCGTTTTGAGTATAAGCTTCGATATGTTTGGAGAAAGTTGATTTTTGCTACTTTTCGCTTTGGGTATGGTTTTGGGCTCAGCCCTATGTTAACTTATGCTCAAATCTGAGCCACTCTTCCCCACTCACCCTCATTCTCTTCTCTTTTCAATTTTAGAGTATTAATGGTGGGAGAGATTGGAAATTAAAACTCCAAAACCCTAGTTCCTTTTGCAACTTCAAATTCCTAGCTCCAAATTCAAGAGAACCCATTGGTAAGCATTCTCTTCATCTTCTCCAACTTATTCTCTTACCAATTTCAGAAATTCCTAAACATAATTTTGGGAATGTTCTTGTTTTTGAGCTTAGATTCAAGCTCATTTGGGTTGTGTTGAAGAGAGGTTGATTCTCCATTTGCTTTCAAGCTTCTTCTTGTTTGATTTTGTGAAAAGGTGAGATTTTTATCTCACATCTATACTTATATTTATCTTCGATTGTTAGGTATGAATTCCTAACACTTATTCGTGTGCATTTGCTTTTGGTTTGGATTGATTTGGCGAATATTCCAATTATTGGTGTTTTGGGTTCAATCCTTTAAAAATCAAAACTTTGAGGTTCAAATGTGTTTTTTTTTGGTGATGCATCGAGGAGCCAATAGGGCCGAGTAGCCGTTAGGCATAATTCCCTAGCGTCCGTGCTCGTTCGGTTGCGAATTGGTGGAGGTTGCATATCAATTTATGGGCATCATTGTGCAGAGCATCAGGTTCGACCGACCAATCCCCCCTGGTCCGGTCGACCGACCTGTTAGTTAAAATTTGCCTCTGTTTCTGGTTCGGCCGACCGACCCCCTGGTCCGGTCGACCGACCTGGTGCCCGAGAAGTTTCCTACCTCTGGTTCGGTCGACCGACTCAGGGAGTCCGGTCGACCGACCTGCTTCTATTTGCCAGATTAGCCTATTTTGCTAATTCGTTTGAATATCCAACTTTAATCGATTCGTGTTGTCTCCCTTTTGTTGTTGTCATTTATTATCGACTTTGATGACCTTTTCTTTGGGAATTTTAGATATATCCACTTTGGTGGATTTTGTATCGATTTCTTTGGATTTTATTAACGTTTTCGAATGTGAATCTTAGTGATTGATTGTTCCTACAATCTTCTTTGTGATTTGTCACTTTAAAAATACAAAGGTTTTCTATACTAGTAGTAAATATCAAAACTCTTTCCTCAAACGATTTCAATACTATTTTAATACCAAATTCGTTTATAAAACCGTTTTCCAATCTATTAGTATATACAAACCTTTACCTCACTCGTATGAGAAATCTAATTAAACGACTTAGTAAAACAAGTGGTATGAAACGCTTGCGTTCACTTTGTCGGTTAATTCTTGGACTTGTTCGATTGAATCTCTTGTGACAATTTTATACTGGAGATCTACAGTTTGTTCGTAAATATTTAAGTTAAGCAAGTGGTTATGGGACATGAAGCTAAACTCATATATTTACCAGCTCAGTGTAATTGACACTTCTCGATGATCATGACGATCATCTTTGTGGTTTAGACTAGCAATGTGCGATGTCTCTTTGTCTGCGAGGGAGACTAAACCCCGTTTTGTAGAGTTTCGACTCAATTTGGTGGGGTAGCAACCCATGGTCTTTGGGCCGTTTGTGGAGCTTCGGCTCAATTTGTGATGGTTAGCAACCATGGAATTAGCGTTCCGTTTGTGATACGCATGTTGGTGGGCTTTATGCTCCCGTTTGTGATAGGCCTCCCGCCCTTTGTGATTTCTGGATTTCTTGAGATGATTTCTAGAATTTGTGTTTCACCAATTTTGGTGATTTCCATTGATAAGTTTTATTAATATTTGTGCATTGGTGAATTTGTGTGTCATTGACTTTTGTGAATGACATTGATATTATTGTCAATATTTGTGCATTGGTGAATTTGTGTGTCGTTGACTTTTGTGATTGACATTGATATTTTTGTCAATATTTGTGCATTGGTGAATTTGTGTGTCATTGACTTTTGTGATTGAAATTAATATAATCGTCAATATTTGTGGTTTGATGAACGAAATAAGGAGTATGGCATTTCTTTGATTCTTGTGTAGATTTGTTGATATTGATTAAGCTCTCGTTGATTTTCAATTACTTATATATATCACAGCTTGGAATTGTGATTATTATGTGTTTAGTCATATCTCTTATTTTATATCGTTTCATCTGATATCTATAGTTAGACTGATCCGTTTATTATTTTCTTATTGAATAATACTCGGGTAAGACCGAGATGTTACAGGTTCTTCTGCTTGACTTCTCTCTTGGGATTGATTTCTCTGACCTTTGGTTAACTACTTAGATTAGTAGTTTTTGTTGTATACATTTGAGATATAGACTCCATAATGTATACTTATTCTTTTGTGCAGTTCATGTAACTATTCTTTTGTGATATTGTGGATCTTTTTAGACCACTACTCTGATGTACACTTCCTAGTGTAATATTCATATCTATTTCCGCCTTTGTGATACGAATTGTCTGTGACTGATTTATGTTATGTTTATTTCTGTATTTGTTTCCGAAGATATTATAGCCACGGTGTAGTAGCTTTGAGTTTGTGTCGGTATGTCGGATTTCCTCTTGATAAAATATTGCATGTTATACTATTTGACATATCGATGCTCGCACAAAGCAATTACACGGATGGTCGCTCCTCAACAGCCTTATTCTCCGTGCTAGTTGACAGCATTCACCGTAATGTTCTTGGCTAGCGTGGGTATAGAGGTGGGGCATCACAGCTTGGTATCGGAGCCAAACTTCGTAACAATATGGAATAATATAACAAGGATCATCGTCCTAAGTCCATCTTAGGAGTCGTGCTTTAGGATTTAATTCGAGTCTTCGTACCGATTCATCCTATTTTCCTTATGGTTCCTTGTTTATCTATCAAGATTGCTTGATATTCAATTTGGTGAATAACCTTTTTTGTCTTCCTTCTCTCTTTCTTAAGGAAGAGAAATGGTTAGACCAGGCCGTCCCAGCGCCGGTCAATCTAGTGCTCCACCCCAAGATGGAGTTTTTATGACTGCTCAACAGCTTCTTGATTTAGCGACGAATGCTCAAGCAGTTGGAGCTAACCCGGAACCTACTCACCCAAAATGGGATTTGCACGCTTGTGTAGCGATTACACTAATTTGGGTGGGGAGCCATTCAAAGGTTTCGAAACTGTTATTGAAGTACAGGCCTGGCTAAGGTCATGCGATCGAATCTTTTCTCGCATGAACCTTATTGACCTTCACCGAGTTCAGGTGGCCTCTAGTATGCTCTGAGAAAGAGCATTGGACTGGTACGAGCTTCTTATTTCTGTGATTAATGAAGCGGATCTCACCTGGGAGAAATTCCGGAAACGCTTCGAGTTGAAATTTATACCGGAAGCAGAGAAAGTGACATTGGCTCGACGATTTATAGACCTTGTTCAAGGTGAGTCCTCCGTGACTGATTACGTCGCCTCCTTCGAGTCGCTTTCCAAATATGGGTTGAATACATCAACAACCCTTTAAAGAAGAACCAGAGGTTCGTTTATGGCTTAAACAAAAATCTGAAGAAGCCATTACTTCTAAAATTAGAAGTTTCTTTCGACCAACTCGTTGATATTGCTCTTCGTCTTGAAGAGGCAGATAGGGAGAACGATGTTGAAGTGGTGGGTTCCAAACCAAACATCAACAACAAGAAGAGGCCAAACAAATTCAAAGGCCCCTATCCCAATAAGAAAGGGAAGCAAGCCACCTCCGTGGCAAAGACTTCTTCCTTTGGTCGTGGGGAATGCTATAATTGTGGTTCGAAGGACCGTTATGCAAACAAGTGCCCAAGGTCTCTCTCTTGTCGCTACTGCAAAGTTCCCGGTCATGTTATATCTTCATGCCCCAAGCTTCAGGGTAAGAAGGAGGGAAAGCTTAATGTTTGTCAAGCCCCTGGCAACACATCTCGTGGCCAAGGTATTTCTCATTCTATTCTGGATGGAATTATTTTATTTCGTGATCATCCTATTCGAGTTCTTTTGATACGGGTGCGTCCCATTCTTTTATATCTAAAGAACTTGTTGATACTTTTTCTTTGGATGTTTTGTGTTTAATGACTTCTTTGAGAATTGCGAATCCGGTTGATGGATCCGCAACAATCAGTTTATTGTGTAAAGATGTCGAGATTATTTTGTGTGATTTTCCTTTCCTAGCCGATTTGCATGTCATGCATTATTTAGGCTTTGGAATGATTTTGGGAATGGATTGGCTTAACCGTTATGAAGCTCATATCCTATGTCCTGAGCGGACTATACATCTTCGACATCCTCAATCTGTTAAGCAGATTTCTATTAATCTTCAAGATTCAGTTTCCATCTTGGTCGCATCTTTATATTCTTTAAATCCTCGTGATGACGATGATGATGATGAGGGTGATATTATTTCTCTTATTCACGTCGTTTGTGAATTTTCCGACTTATTCGAGCCCGTTTTAGGATTACCACCTAAGCGAGCAATTGAGTTCAGAATTAATCTTATTCCTGGAGCTCAACCATCACTCGCCCTCCGTATCGTATGTCCAATAAAGAAAACGAGGAGATGCGTAAACAAATACCTGAATTGGAGACGAAGCAATTTGTTCGCTCTAGTTCCTCGCCTTGGGGAGCTTCGGCTATTTTTGTGAAGAAATCCGATGGTACACTTAGGCTTTGCGTCGACTACCGCAAGCTTAATGATCTTACTATCAAAAATAAATATCCTTTACCTCGGATTGATGATCTATTCGATCAACTTAGTGGTGCTAGAGTCTTTACACAATTAGACTTAGCTACTGGATTTCATCAGCTTCATATTGCAGAGGATAATATTCCTTTGACATCGTTCCGTACTCGTTATGGATCTTATGAATGGCTTGTTATGCCATTTGGTCTAACGAATGCTCCGGCCTACTTCGTTGACCTTATGAATAGAGTTTTTAAAGACTTCCTCGATCGGTTTGTTCTCATCTTTATCGATGATATTCTTGTGTATTCTAAAACCAAGGAGGAGCATGAAAAACATCTTCGTATTGTGTTGGAAACTCTTAGGAGTAATCAATTAAAGGCAAAATTTTCTAAATGCCACTTTTGGCAATCTCGTGTGAAGTTTCTCGGTCATATTATTTCCAAATTCAGAATTTCCGTGGATCCTTCAAAGATTGAAGCGATTCAAGATTGGAAGAGACTGGAGAGTGTGACGAAGATTCGTAGTTTTCTTGGATTGGCAGGTTATTACCGCCGATTTATCAAAGACTTTTCTAAGATTGTCGTGCCTCTCACTAGCTTAACGAAGAAAGGTATTAAATACATTTGGTCGGACAAATGTGAAACTTCTTTTCAGAAACTAAAAGAACTCCTTTCACATGCTCCTATTCTTGTTATTCCCGAGGGGTCAAGATTTCGTTGTTTATACCGATGCTAGTCGCGTTGGTTTGGGTTCCGTTCTTATGCAAAGAGAACGTATTATTGCTTATGCTTCTAGGCAATTGAAGCCTGCCGAGACTAGATATGCCACTCATGATTTAGAACTCGCGGCTATTGTTTTTGCTCTCCGAATTTGGCGTCATTATCTTTTAGGAGAGAAATTTGTTCTTTACACCGATCATAAATCCTTGAAGTATTTATTCTCTCAAAAGGAACTTAATTTGCGTCAACAGCGTTGGCTCGAATTTCTTGCAACTTATGAACTTGATATTCTTTATACACCCGGTAAGGGTAATCGTGTCGCCGATGCTCTTAGCCGTAAACAACAAGTTGTTGTTTCTATGATGATATCTGAATGGAACGATCTCGAGATCTTATCCGCTAGTGAGATTCGAGACCGCGTATCCGATTTGTGTTCATCACTTGTGTTATGTAGCCTTGAGGTTCATCCATCTCTTTTAGACCGCATTCTTGAAGCTCAAAGGCTAGATCTCGAATTGGCTCTTCTTGGCCAAAATATTAAGGATAAGATTGATATTGAAGGTTTGAAGAACTTTGATATCGATTCCCGTGGCGGCATTCAGAGATTTGGTAGACTTATTGTGCCAAATATTAGTGATCTTCGTAAAGATATTTTAGAAGATTCCCATCGTTCTAAATTTACCATTCATCCCGGTAGTAGTAAAATGTACGCGGATATGAAGCGACTTTATTATTGGGAGGGAATGAAACTTGACATCGCTAACTTCGTTAAGCGTTGCATGACTTGCCAACTCGTTAAGGCCGAACATCAAAGGCCCGGGGGGTTATTGCAACCTTTAGAAATTCCAATTTGGAAGTGGGACCAAATTTCCATGGATTTTATAGATGGCCTTCCCCGTTCTCGTTCGGGTCATGATAGCTTATGGGTGATTGTTGATAGGCTTACTAAGTCTGCCCATTTTATTTCCGTTCGGTCTAACCGAACCGTTCCTCTTTTGGCCAAGCTCTTCATCAAAGAGATTGTTAAATTGCATGGGGTTCTACTTCTATTATTAGCGATCGTGATCCATTGTTTACTAGTGGATTTTGGAAGAGTCTTCAAAAAGCTTTAGGAACGAAGCTTAATTTTAGCACCGCTTATCATCCTCAGTCCGATGGACAAACTGAGCGTGTGAATCAAACTCTTGAAGATCTTCTTCGTTCTTGTGTGTTTGATTTTGGTGGAAGTTGGGAAGATCATATTTCACTTGTTGAATTTTCCTATAATAATAGCTTCCAATCTAGTATTGGTATGGCACCTTTCGAGGCACTCTATGGAAGGCCATGCCGATCTCCTTCTTGTTGGCTTGAGGCCGGTGAGAAGCTGGTTTTAGGTCCAGATTTTATTCATGATTCCACAGAAAAGATTGATCTTATTCGTCATAGGATGAAAGAAGCCCAGAGTAGACAAAAATCCTGTGCCGATAACCGGAGAAGGAAGTTAGAATTTTCTGTGGGAGATCTTGTGTTCATTCGTGTTTCACCTATGAAAGGTGTTGTACGTTTCAGTCGATCGGGAAAATTGGCGCCTCGATATATTGGGCCATTTCCTATCACCGAACGTATTGGTTCCATGGCTTATCGCCTTTTATTACCGGCTCAATTTTCTGCTATCCATGACGTGTTTCACGTTTCTCAACTTCGGAAATGTCTTCGAGACTCCGATTCTGTTCTTGAGCCCGGTGTTGTGGAAGAGATTGAAGTTTCGCCTAATTTAACTTATGAGCAACATCCTATTCGTATCACTGCTTTGGAGGTCAAACGACTTTGAAATAAAGATGTTCCGCTTGTTAAAGTTCAATGGTCTTCAAATCCTAAGGATTGTTCTTGGGAATCTAGAGAGTACATCGAGCGAACACATCCGGACTTACTTTCTCCTGCTCTTTGAGGTGAACTTCTTATTTCAAACTTCTTTTGTGTTGAATATGCTTGTATGGTTGTTACTATATATCTTCTTCTTGTAATATTGCGAGGACGCAATTTCTTTAAGGAGGGGAGTCTGCAACAACCCGCATATTTATCGATTTTATATTTAAATATTTTATCGTTAGTCGGATTTTAGTCCGAAAAGCTACTTTTTGCATACGGTTGAATTAGGACTCGGGACCACTCCCATTGAGTTTAAAATGCCATTTGCAACCTTTTTGAGTATAAGCTTCGATATGTTTGGAGAAAGTTGATTTTTGCTACTTTTCACTTTGGGTTTGGTTTTGGGCTCAGCCCTATGTTAACTTATGCTCAAATCTGAGCCACTCTTCCCCACTCACCCTCATTCTCTTCTCTTTTCAGTTTTTAGAGTATTAATGGTGGGAGAGATTGGAAATTAAAACTCCAAAACCCTAGTTCCTTTTGCAACTTCAAATTCCTAGCTCCAAATTCAAGAGAACCCATTGGTAAGCATTCACTTCATCTTCTCCAACTTATTCTATTACCAATTTCAGAAATTCCTAAACCTAATTTTTGTAATGTTCCTGTTTTTGAGCTTAGATTCAAGCTCATTTGGGTTGTGTTGAAGAGAGGTTGATTCTCCATTTGCTTTCAAGCTTCTTCTTGTTTGATTTTGTGAAAAGGTGAGATTTTTATCTCACATCTATACTTATATTTATCTTCGATTGTTAGGTATGAATTCCTAACACTTATTCGTGTGCATTTGCTTTTGGTTTGGATTGATTTGGCGAATATTCCAATTTTTGGTGTTTTGGGTTCAATCCTTTAAAAATCATAACTTTGAGGTTCAAATGTGTTTTTTTTTGGGTGATGCATCGAGGAGCCAATAGGGCCGGGTAGCCGTTAGGCATAATTCCCTAGCGTCCGTGCTCGTTCGGTTGCGAATTGGTGGAGGTTGCATATCAATTTATGGGCATCATTGTGCAGAGCATCAGGTTCGGCCGACCGACCCCCCTGGTCCGGTCGACCGACCTGTTAGTTAAAATTTGTCTTTGTTTCTGGTTCGGCCGATCGACCCCCCTGATCCGGTCGACCGACCTGGTGCCCGAGAAGTTTCCTACCTCTGGTTCGGTCGACCGACTCAGGGAGTCCGGTCGACCGACCTGCCTCCATTTGCCAGATTAGCCTATTTTACTAATTCGTCTGAATATCCAACTTTAATCGATTCGTGGTCTCCCTTTTGTTGTTGTCATTTATTATCGACTTTGATGACCTTTTCTTTGGGAATTTTAGATATATCCACTTTGATGGATTTTGTATCGATTTCTTTGGATTTTATTCACGTTTCTGAATCTGAATCTTAGTGATTGATTGTTCCTACAATCTTCTTTGTGATTTGTCACTTTAAAAATACAAAGGTTTTCTATACTAGTAGTAAATATCAAAATTCTTTCCTCAAACGATTTCAATACTATTTTAATACCAAATTCGTTTATAAAACCGTTTTCCAATCTATTAGTATATACAAACCTTTACCTCACTCGTATGAGAAATCTAATTAAACGACTTAGTAAAACAAGTGGTATGAAACGCTTGCGTTCACTTTGTCGGTTAATTCTTGGACTTGTTCGATTGAATCTCTTGTGACAATTTTATAGTGGAGATCTACAGTTTGTTCGTAAATATTTATGTTAAGAAAGTGGTTATGGGACATGAAGCTAAACTCATATATTTACTAGCTTAGTGTAATTGAAACTTCTCGATGATCATGACGATCATCTTTGTGGTTTAGACTAGCAATGTGCGATGTCTCTTTGTCTGCGAGGGAGACTAAACCCCGTTTTGTGGAGTTTCGACTCAATTTGGTGGGGTAGCAACCCATGGTCTTCGGGTCGTTTGTGGAGGTTCGGCTCAATTTGTGATGGTTAGCAACCATGGAATTAGCGTTCCTTTTGTGATACATGTGTTGGTGGGCTTTATACTCCCGTTTGTGATAGGCCTCCCCCCCTTTGTGATTTTTGGATTTCTTGAGATGATTTCTAGAATTTGTGTTTCACCAATTTTCGTGATTTCCATTGATAAGTTTTATCAATATTTGTGCATTGGTGAATTTGTGTGTCATTGACTTTTGTGATTGACATTGATATTATTGTCAATATTTGTGTTGACATTGATATTATTGTCAATATTTGTGCATTGGTGAATTTGTGTGTCATTGACTTTTGTGATTGACATTGATATTATTGTCAATATTTGTGCATTGGTGAATTTGTGTGTCATTGATTGTGATTGACATTAATATAATCGTCAATATTTGTGGTTTGATGAACGAAATAAGGAGTATGGCATTTCTTTGATTCTTGTGTAGATTTGGTGATATTGATTAAGCTCTCGTTGATTTTCAATTACTTATATATATCACAGCTTGGAATTGTGATTATTATGTGTTTAGTCATATCTCTTATTCTATATCGTTTCATCTGATATCTATAATTAGACTGATCCGTTTATTATTTTCTTATTAAATAATACTCGGGTTAGACCGACATGTTACAGGTGCTTCTGCTTGACTTCTCTCTTGGGATTGATTTCTCTGACCTTTGGTTAACTACTTAGATTAGTAGTTTTTGTTGTATACATTTGAGATATAGACTCCATAATGTATACTTATTCTTTTGTGTAGTTCATGTAACTATTCTTTTGTGATATTGTGGATCTTTTTAGACCACTACTCTGATGTACACTTCCTAGTGTAATATTCATATCTATTTTCGCCTTTGTGATATGAATTGTCTGTGACTGATTTAAGTTATGTTTATTTCTGTATTTGTTTCCGAAGATATTATAGCCACTGCGTAGTAGTTTTGAGTTTGTGTCGGTATGTCGGATTTCCTCTTGATAAAGTATTGCATGTTATACTATCTGACATATCGATGCTCGCACAAAGCAATTACACGGATGGTCGCTCCTCAACAGCCTTATTCTCCGTGCTAGTTGACAGCATTCACCGTAATGTTCTTGGCTAGCGTGGGTATAGAGGTGGGGCGTCACAATGACATTCTTTTTGGTGTTTGAGAAAATTTGAGATATTGTATGATTTTTGCTGTTATTTAATGTGCACATGCACAGTATGACATTATTGTTATCATACATTTTTGTCATATCTCTTACCCTATCTCACTTCATATGATATTTATAGCTAGACTGATCCGTTTATGATTTTCTTCTTAAATAATACTCGAATTAGACCGAGGTATTTCAAGCGCTTCTGTTTGATTTCTTATCAGGGTCCGTCATCTGAATTTTAGCTAACTACTTAGCTTAGTAGTTTTTGCTTTTATACATTCGAGATAGAGACTCGTCGATGTAAACATATTCTTTTGTCTAGTACTTGGACATATTCCTTTGTGATGTAGTGGATCTTATATGATCGCTACTTTGACGTACACTCATATGTGTTGTATTCATATCTGTTTCCGCCTTAGTGATATGAATATCTATGACTGATTTTGTGTTATGCTTTTTTATATATTTGTTTCCGAAGACTACATAACCACTATGTAGTAGCTTTGAGTCTGTGTCGGTATGTCGGATTCCCTCTTGAAATGAAAGTGATATTTTATCTGGCATATCAGTACTCGTACAAAGCAATTACATAAGTGGTCGCTCCTCAAGAGCCTTATTCTTCATACTAGTCGATGGAATTACTCCGTAGTGTCCTTGGCTAGTGTGAGTATAGATGTAGGGCATCACAGTTTTCACGTGCCGAGGCTCTAAGTGAGAGAAAGACAGATTTTTGGGGTAAAAAAAGAAAAGATATAACAGAATTACACATCATGACGATTAATATCTAAATACAACGGACCTTTGGAAAAAGGAACTTTAATATACATAAACAATTAGAGTAAACTAACGTATCATCATCTTGAAAAGATATAACAACATGTCCTTACTAATGCAAATAAATACTAAATAAGAAATACAGTGGAAACTGAAATACGTAAGTTGGAGGCATGCAGCCCGTCTCTTGAAGCTCCAAGCTCCATCGCTAAATCTGGAAAAGTACTTTGTTTTGACTTGTATATTGTAAAAAAATATCACACAGATCAATTGGGTAAATCAGGATCTCAAATCATTTGGATTTCTTTTATGTTATAAAACCTTTCAAAAATAAAGGTATCTCATAAGATCACGCCACACTTAAACATGAATGGTTTTTTACTTTATGATAACCAAACCATTTTTAGAAAATCCAGTAATATTATAATTATGTGTAAGGTTTAAAATAAATAATTTATCATAGCCGAAATGGCTATCAAAGCACAATTAATATACTACCGATCGAATTCATTTTTTCCTATATTAATTACATTCAACGGCATATTTAGCATGTAACTAAGTCCGTAAAGGTATGTATTGGAAAATGGATTCCATACAATGACAAGGCTACTGGGTACCGCCTACCATAGTACACCTCTAGAAAAACGAACAAAGGGCCTTAGATAGACCCTCTACGAATCAAGATTGACCCACCCCTTTTTGGATAGGACCGAATGTGTCATGACCTCGCTTGTAGCTTACAACCATACCGGGCCCTTAGCATACATAATTTGAAAACATCGACCAAATCAGCCGATGACCATACCCTAATGGCAACAGACCATGCAGCCCCGAAGCATATCCCATATATTTTTTATTACTGATTGTGAGGCTTGAGACTACATTTTACCCTTTTAGCAAATCCTACTTGGAATGCTAACACTGCCTTCAAGAAATAATGCAATGCCAGCAATCTCCATACAGGTTGTTTAGGATATAAACAAAGCTAAGACTACTTCTACTACATCCTTTTTGGAATCACCTTTAGGATTAGTAGCATGCATTCCTTGTGCTTCAGAGAACTCCATCTTCAATTTTCATTCTTCAAGATATCTACAATTCAAATGCTTATGTCGGTTCGAAGTGGTTTTCAAATAACTCATACATATGCGATCCCAGTGTAACAACCTGCAGTTCCGTACCCTTTGAGTTGATAATAATCCACCCTTCTTCAACCCAAAATTGTACGAAAGAGCGAATAACTATGGTAAAGAAGAAGAAAGAGATAGAAGAAAATAAACAACAACATAGAATCTCACAATCGCAACAGAACAAAATATAATATATAATAACAGATTTGTATACAAAAGAATTGTAACAGTTTATATACTTACAATCATAAGAGTACAACAACCCATACATCAAACTAGACAGTTATAGTAACTTGTACTCATACAGCGGAAATATAAATCAAGGATGGGAATACGCCTCTATCCTCTAACTCATCTCTTAAGCTCCAAAGTATCGTATCCCGAATCTGTAATACTTGGTCTAACCCGAGTATTATAATAAAATAACACCCGAGTTAGTTTGGAAAACCAACATGAGAAAACAACTCAATTTGAATTATTAGAATTATCAAAATCCTCTGAAAAACAAAGGTATCTCGTAAGACTCTATTACACATAAACACATGGGTTTTTCCCCTGCGATAAGCAAAACATTTTACAGAATCCAGTGATATTTTAATAGTGTCTAAATGCAAATACTTATTCAAATAGCCGAAATTGTTACATTAATTAAATTCCAACATACTAGGCTCTACAAACAAAACCATAAAGGCTCGTATTGGAGAATGGGTCCCATACAATGACTGGGCCACTGGGGTACCACCCATTGCAGTGCACCTTAGAACAATGTACCGAGGACCTCGCCGGGATCACCTGCTACACAAGTCCGGCTTATCCCTAATGTGATGATCCGAAATTTTCGGATATTTGAAATTGAATATTTAATTGATTTTAAAAGTTAGTTTAACTTGAATTCCAAATATCGCTATTTATTTTGCAATTAAATTATTAAATTTAATTATTAAAAGTTGGGTAAGTATTAAATCTGGAATTTAAAAGCTTGTTAAAAATATTTCAATAGCTTATAAAATAAATATTATTAGTACTGGGGATAAAGACTGGAGGTCTGCAGTTCGATCCTACATAGGGGCACCATTTTTCTTTTCTTATCCTTAATACTAATAATATAAATTTTATAAGCTATTAAAATATTTTTAACAAGCTTTTAAATTCCAGATTTAATACTATACCCAACTTTCAATAATTAAATTTAATACTTTAATTGCCAAATAAATAGTGATATTTGGAATTCAAGTTAAACTAAATTTCAAATATTTAAATCAATTAAATATTTAATTTCAAATATCCAGAAATTCCTGGTAGTCACACCTAACCTGGATAGACCAATATGTTATCACCCTGGGTGTTCCCACCTTTGAAAATTGAGCGCTCCCTCTTTCATGCACAAACATATCCATACTATATATATTTCCGACGATATCTAGAAAAGTGATAACATACCCTAATTGGGTGCGACCCACTTAGCCTTGCTGCATGTTCCCTGTGTTAACGCAAAAAGTTAGACGCTAACACCCCGATGGAAAATGAGATTTGAATGAAAGCACCACCCGTTAACATGGGAAACAGAAAAAGCAGTAATTCACTGAAAAAACAGTAAGAGACACAGAGTTTATAGTGGTTCGGCTTATGATTAAGCCTACGTCCACTTCAATCCTTCTTTATTGCTAATATGATTACAATCCTTTACAATTTCCTTCAATTACAATTCACTTCAAAAGACAAGTAGCTAGAAAAACTTCGATGCAAGAGAATTCTCAGAATCCATGGTTGAATGTGTTGAATCCCTATTTGAAGTTGATTGAAGCTTCTTGTGAGTTTCAAGTGTCGGAGTAAGGCTTCGTTTGAAGATGGCAGAGTCTCGATGCTTTGAAGAAAATGATCGGAAAAGTCCCCCTCATGTTGGAGCTCATGCCGTATTTATAGAGAGTTTTTGATGGAGCAATAGGTCGCGCGCGACCTAGGGTATGCCATAACTCGCTCGCGAGTTAAGAAGGTATGTGTCACGACTTAACACGTTCGCGCCTAGTCATTTGGTAGATCCCCTCTGCCTCTGGGAAAACGACTCTATTTATTCTCCAAGTGTTAGGTCGTGAGCGACCTAAGTCAGGTCATAGGTTAGCGGCGACTTAGGGATAGGTCGGACGCGACCTAAGGTCACGGTAGAACAGGGTGGCTCCTGATCCTTTCTCGAATGAACTAAGGAGTTAGGTGACTTAGGGATAAGCCGGTTATAACTTAGGTCGTGGCCGACCTAAGTCGCGAGCGACTTAGTGGCTGTGGGACCCTGGTTTTTAGCTTGCAGAAGATGCTAGGTCGCTGTTCCTCTTAAGTCGCTCACCCTTCTTAAGTTGTTAAGTCGTTAAGACCTTAAGTCATCCAACCCTCTTAAGTCGTTAAGTCCTTAAGTCGTCTAACCCTCTTAAGTCGTTAAGTTCTTAAGTCGTCCAACCTTCTTAAGTCGTTGACCTCCTTAAGTCGCTTAGCCCGCTTAATATGTTAAGTCGCCAATTCCTTTGTGTCACTGAGTCGCTGAACATAGAAGTTAACATTTGCCCCTCGAAGTACATGCCTAGGTCGTAGGTCGTGTGCTTCGATCTAGGTCCTAAGCCGTGGACGACTCAAGAATCTTGTTAACTCGCGCGTCCATCCATCTTCTCCTCTACTTCCAATATAAGCCGTTAAGTCGCTTCTTCCTCTTTACTTCATTGCTTATCATTCTGCCGCCATTGTTGCATCCAAGCTCAAAAGTTAACACAAAATCCTCCTCTTTGCATCCTTGAACGCTATTTCAACATCAGGTTTAGGTAATTCCGATCATCTTTCCATTTTGTTTGCCACCAACCCCTCCATAACCATTTCAATACAGTTTTTGTTTCCATGCTGTGAGATTACACCCCGATTCGTCCTCTGACCATTGTCGACTATTGGCAATTACCTTAAAAAACAAATCGGCTTAGGATCTTATGGAGTTATTTGGCAAGTGTTTGAATTCGTGTAGTTAGCAACATTTTCTGGAAATTTGGAGGAGGTGATGGGATTTTAGATGTTTTAAGGAGATGAAGAAACACTTGGTTAACGGGTTAGTGGATTTTGGGTTTAGACATGGTGCTTCAAATGACACAATGGTAGATAAACACGTGGCAACGTGTAATTGGTGAGTAGTAGGGCTTAATGGTTCTAACGGGAGAAAGCCTTTGATCGCTGCATCATCCAGAAACGACCTAAGGAACCCAAGCGACTTAAAGATCCCCGCGACTTAGCAGATTTGGCTGATCTAACAATTTTTGCGACTTAACCTCTAGGTCGTATGAGCGACTTAGCCTCTAGGTCCTAATCGCGACTTTCCCTTTGAGTCGTGAACGACTTAACCTTTAGGTCGTGGACGACTTAACCTTTAGGTCGTGGACGACTTAACCTTTAGGTCGTGGACGAATCAGCACTTGGACAATTTTTCACTGCCGAATTGCTTCCTTCAGCCTAGACCAACTTCAACCCATCCTGTTAAGTCGTGAACGACTTAGGACTTAGAGAACTTCTGGACTGCAACTAAATGGCTTGAACAAAACTTGAAAACTTCGAGATGTTGATAGAACTTGATTGTACTTCCAACTCGAACTTTGAACTGCCGAAATAACTTGCATGACTTTGCTATGCTTTCTTAACAGATTATACCAAATTTGATGCTAATAACCTGTTAAATACAACATTTGCAGAAAACTAGGGCGAATATACTGCCACTGATTGCCCACATCAAATGACAGATTAATCGATAATGGATAATTAACTTAAAGAAATTGTATGAAATGCCGTGAATCAACAAACTCAAGTGAAGCATTAAAACAATGTTAATCAACTAAAGCCGATTTGTTTGCATTAATATTGCACTTGTATTTGGACTTAAAGCGACAAGTCTTGAAATATTGCAATTGACACATGTTTAATTTCAATTATATTTGCTTGTTGCTTTGTTAGCTCTACATAGCACTTCACACATTTAGGAAACGTGCACCTTCATATTTGAATATCTAGTTGTTTATGTAGAATGGCTTCACATCAAGAAGAAGTGGTTGCTCAAGCTGGAGAGACCTTTCCGACAGCTATTCCCATAGTGAATCCTCCAGAAAGAACTCCGACTACCTTAGCCCAGAGAGCATTTAACCAGTTACGCATTCAATTTGGCCTTGCTGAGAGTGATGCTCTACTTATGAAAATTAATATTAGTCTTTTTTTTCAAATCTTTTCAAATGTCTACACTTAAGAGAATATTTCGTAACTTATCTGATAAGTCTTCGGCATAACTAATAAATTCCCTTTTTTAATTTCCAAAACCCTGTATATTTATTTAAAACCCCATTCAATAATTTATAACTTCTTTTATAAATTCAAATTTTATTTTCAAAATTCCAATATTCAACAATTTGAAATTCCATTTCCACCAAATTCCTTATAAAATTCCTCTCCTTAAAATCATATCCATTTATAAGCCTCATTTACGAATCTCGAGAGAATTTTAAATAAAAAATTTCAATCACTTCAAAATTCTATACACATATATATAATAAGTATTTAAAAAGGATAATAATTTATTTTAAAACATGTCTAAGCAATTATTTAAAATATCAAAAACAATTTTATAAACATCAATAACTCATTTTTAGATAAACAAATAAATTTTCAAAGCTGATTTTAAAAGTTTGAATTTACTAAAATAAGTACTTAATATTTGAAAATTAACTTACCGAAGTATTTCAATTCTAACTAGTTTAAAATTCCATAATTTTAAAAAAAATAAAATTTTCCTTCTAAAAACAAGCTTAACTTCTTAGAATTAAAAATATATTTTTAAAACCTCAATAACTAATTCAATTTTATAAATTCCTCTCGAATCACATCACTTCCATTCCGATCTCCTTAACCATTTTCACTTTTTAAAAATAGTATCCACTATTTTTCTCACCCTATTTCCATATTCTAATTTAAATTCTCCATGTACATTTATATTTCCAATCTATCATCTGATATCGATTTCCCTTATTTATAAACATCGTTTATAAATTTTATAACTCCTTTGTGTTTCACTTTTTATAAAACTACTCTCGTTTATAAAATTCCATTTTTGTAAATCCATTACTTTAATAATTCCATTTATAAGTTCCAATCTATTCTTAATATCGACTTCAACTTTTTTTATATTTTTGGAATATCATTTATATATTCTCTTATGTAATTCATTTTTAAAATCTACATTTAGTAATTCACAATAGTTAAATGTAACCAAAAATCAAATATAGTTTTCTTACTCAATTTCTTTAAAATAACCCTAATTCCAATCTAAATATTTTTATATAAAAAATTCCCTTTAATTCCTTCAATTTTAAAAGTATATTTATGGTATTTAAAATATCAAAATTCAGGCCAGTGCTACAATAGCATCCAATAATTCCAATCACTACAATAATCTATAATAAATTATTCTACACAATCCATATATCACAATTATGAAATTAAATTCAACTTTTTAAGGAATCCAGCTGGATCCCTCCAATCTATTTTCCTGCATCCACAGATGTTAACACAACATAAAAATACCAATCCTACTTCGAGGGGGATATCGCGGTATATAGGGTCATCCGCTATTATGCGGAGCACATAGTGTCTCATCCGCTATAATGTGCGGGAATAGCACTCCAATTACTAATATATACACAACTACGTATATAATATAACATTCAACAGATAATAATTAATAAATCAATCCGACATCCAATAATTAATTTTAACTATTTTAAAAAAATTAATCTGATAATCCAAATGAGTCAGAATTTTCTCACCTTGATTTTAGTTTGCGAACCGTTCCAAATTTGATTTAATTCCATATTGTAGCTCACACCATTGTGGAACCAACGTCGTTGTTTCGCGAACTCCAGCCTCATACAAGCAATATACGAATTATAAAAGTTAACGAATTTTATACTTACTAATCATACCATTATTATATTTTAAATAATAATCACTTTACCTCCAACTAAATCCGTCTTCCCCTGATAACTTCCCGCTTCCCTTTCTAGTATCTCAACCTACCAACAGCCTTCAACAACATCCAACAAACGAAGCCTCACCCTAAATCACGACCACCATTACTTTTCCAGTTGAGACAAAGTCGAACCCAGCATCATCCACGTCACGTCGCCCCAGACTCGCATGAATTTCCACTAATGTCAGCCATCGTGTTTGAGTCTGATCTTCCCATCACGACCTCGACTAACGCGCCAGCCAACCCTACATCGCGAAGTTCCACCGGCCACCGCATGCCTCTGCCTGTTGTAGTCGGTACCATGTACCATCGCCCCTCCACAACGCCAATCCCTAGCTTAGCCATCACCTACTACAAACTTTCGAACCCTCAAACCATGTCTACCCCATGACACCGCCATCTCCACCAAACGACACATAGTGGTGAGTTCTCCCTCCTTTATATCATGAGTGCGCTGCCGCGTTCTTGTCCCTACGCCCACTTGTATGCGCATATCTAGGGTTCGCCCAACCCAACACTGTCGCGCCTCGCCAAACCCTCAATCCGCCCCTTGCCCAAACCTCCATATGCTCGCGTGCCATCGATTCTCTATTGCGATATGATTTTATTTCGAACTGGAAATCTCGATTTGAAAGAAGAAGGAGAGGCGTGCGTCTTTACTTTGTTCGATTTCGTTCCCCCAATTTGAATTCGAACTTGAGGAAGCAAAGAAAGGGAAGGTGTTCATGATTTTAAAGGAAAGAAAATAACGTGTTTGAGAAGGAAGGGAGTTTCGTATTTCAGAAGAGAAGAGACGTAAATGGGACGACTCAACTATTTGTTGACTTAACTATTATATATATATATATAATAAATATCTTGAATCACATACCATGAAATCTCGACCCCTTATTAAGGCGTGCCACCTGGCGTTTATAATTTTATACCCCTATTTCGAACGGAATGGAAAAGGTTTTGAGTCCTAATTCGACCGTATGGAGAAGATAGCTATTTGGACCTAATTATTAAATTAAATTTCAATATAAATTTCAGCGCGTTTGTATCCCGTACGATCAAACGATAACGCCAAACACTATGAAATTTGGAATCCGATAATAATACTCTATTACGGATCCAATGGAACAAGTTTTTTCAAATTCTGAGACTGTGTCCCGGACCACTATTTTAATGCATCAACTAAATTGACGATTTCAAAAAATTTCGAAATCACTTGAAATTTCAGTTTTAAAAACTTTCTAAATCAATTATAACTCCAAATCAAATATTTAAAACTATTTAAATATTCACAATTAACCGTCGAAAAGTCTAGGTCGTTACACCCAGTTTCTCCATACCAACAATCGATAATTTCAAAACTTGGCTAAGATTTGATAATTAGTTATTTAACTATCAAATAAACAAACAATCAAATCAGTGGTTTAATTGTGTGTTGCAGAATTATGGAGCTTAAGGCCAATTAAACACTAGAGGGGGTGAATAGTTTTTTCTAACTTTTGTATATCTTTTTTAACTTCTTTCAAGTTTAATATTAGATCACATGTTTTCAATAGAGAAATATATTGACAATCAATCGCAGATGCAATCATAGATAAAATTAAAAAATAAAGTAAAGTAGAGAGTTAAAGAGATAATGGTAAGGATTTTATACTTGTAAAAATTGCTTCTACATCTAGTCTCGTATAACTGCTCACACAGATTTCTTTTCAAATGCCACCTTTAAATGGGAAGAAGGAACACCCAATTATAATCACAATCACGAGGCTACTAGACACACCTTCTTGATTTTTCGGGCTCATGGTACACCCACTTGATTTGGATAGGCAATAACACACACACTCGGATTTTTGGGCTACCAAGCACACTTAATTGACTAGAACAGGCTACAATCACACCCAAGCAAATACAAATACAATTTGATGATTTTTCCAACTTGAACATTGGATACAATGGATCCTATAGCCTCTTGTAAAATACTTTGGTCTTTGATTTGAGAGAGAAATGATTTCAAAATAGTAAGAAAGTAATATTGAATCAATGTTAAGAAGTTTGATTTGATTCTATTTTATTTTGAAGAGAAAAGAGTATAATTTCTCACGAGATTTCAAGAGAGTAAGAGGAGGGAAGAAAATAAGATAATAACTGCTAAAAATTAATTTGAAACCCTGTTTATATAAGGGTAAGTTTAGCTCACATCCCTAATAAGTTTCAAAATAGAGAAAACATCCTTCTCGAACAAAACTTACATTTTCGGTCTCTATTTTCAAATTCACGCACGCAAAAAGACCCTACCCTTTATGTTTTTAACATTTCAAACGCGTATAACTTTATGTAGAAAAATCGGATTAACGTACCGTTTTCACCAAAAAATCACAAATTTTATGATCATTAAAATGAGATCCATTGTTGATACCAAAAATTCATATTTGTTGTAAAGGTGCAATTATTGCATATATTTGCAGATAATTCAACAAATTTTGAACACTTTCAATTTTTTTCAAATTTACAACATTTGTAAATAATTGCAGGTATAGTTGCAGAAATGTTTGCAACTATTGCATATAGTTGCAGAAATTTCTACAACTATAGGGTATAGCTGCAGAAATGTCTACAACTATTGCATATATGTTGTGCACGTAAATGTGCATATTTTACCACCATATTTAATCTATTTAAATTAAATAAATGATCATATCGGGTATTTTAACATGTTTTAACCAAAATTCATATTAATTTCAAATTGTCACATATCCATCTTCATATAGGGACAAAACGGTCATTTGTGTGCATATATTTCTTTGAGAAAAATTAATTGAAAATTTATATATATTTTTGTAGAAAAATGGTCTCAAATAGGAGTGGTTTCATGAAGGAATATGCATGCACAAAGAATATAATGGAATGAAGATGGAAATAATTCAAAGTGAAGATCATGGAGGACCCCATCTACCCACCAACTTAATGTACAAACTAGAGGCTAATGCACATGCTTATGGAACTAATGGCTTCATGTACACTTAAATGGGGATTATGACATGCTAATGATTACTTGGTGGCCACACTACCTCATGGGCATTTTGGGCATTCCCCAAAAATATGGATTAGGGTTTCATGCTTGTATAAATAACCCCTTATGTTTCATGTAACTACTCTCTCTTCTTCTTAGTTAGTCTCTCTAGTTTAGTTTTAGATCAAATAAATCAAATCTCTCTTTCTTTCTATGGCTACTTAGCCATTTCTTCTCTTATGTAATTCTTTTCTTTTATGCAATGTTAATTATTGTTTCTTTTTAATTACATGTTCATTTCCTTTTATGCAAGTAGTGTAGATTTTCCTTTATGCAATTAGAATAGTTTTCCATTTCACTTTGCTCTCTTTTCCTTTTCTTTTTCTCTCATGTTGCAAGCTACATTTGTTCATATGATAACAAATATGAGAGGCTAAACCCCTTCAATTTAGGGGTAATGAAGCTCTCTAATCATGTAGCTTCAACTTAATTTGATGTTTATGCTCTCTTTTTATGATTAATGAGAATGATTGAAGTGGTTTAATGATGTTGTTTAGCTTTGAATTTGATAGTCTATGTTGTTTATAACAAATAGGCTATGCTTAAACAAACAAAACACAAATTGCCTCTTCATCTACATATGATTATGGCAAAGAAGTGATTGTTGAAATTAAAATTTGATGGCTTATATTTCTAATTAATAGTTAATAGGGAATGCTTAAAATAAATTTTGCTTTCAACTTTGTTGTCATATTTTATGAGATTTAAAAGTGCATTAGTGGTTGTGTTATAGTTTGATGGTTTATATTGAGCTAATTAATAGTACAAATATACCATACTTATGATAAGCACATCAACTAATTCACTAATGACAAGAAAAGAGAGATCATAACTTCATTTTGTTGATTTATGTGATCTAGAGAGTGGAAATTGCCTCTAAATTGTCTTAACACTCTCATATTTTTATCTATTTTCTTTTGTCATTTTTCTTCTTTCTTTTAGTTAATCACTCTTCCAACTTTGGTTAATTTGATTGAGTAGAATTTTAAAATCATCAATTCCCTGCGGATCGACCCGTATTCGCCACGTGCTACATTCGTACACCGTGCGCTTGCGGTTATTTTTTAATTTAAATTCGTTCGACGGTTTTCTAAACCGATAGAATTTCCATCGACGAACAAGTTTTTGGCGCCGTTGCCGGGGATTTGTTGTGATTTTGATTTTCTATTCTTCGGATTATTTTTGTGTGATTTTATTTGTGTGTTTGTTTGTGTGTATTTGTTTGTGTTCCTGTTGTTTTGCATTTTCATTTGCATTTCCAATTAAAAAAAAAGAGGCATACACAATTTCGAAAGAATTTTTTTTATTGCATTCACATCTTTTTACATTTACATTTCATTTTCTCCTTTTATTTACATTTACAATGAAAAAATATTTGTGCATATAACAGTGCACTGTTGCACCTTACTACAGATCAACATTCTCTGTGCACAGCCCCTGTTTGCCTCTGCCTTGCTTCTAACTACAGTCTGCACTTACATCCCCTACCCACTGATTGCATCACTGACCAGCCTTCTCTGGCCACAATCTCCCTGTCATCCCTTTCTTACTGTTCTTCCTCCACCAAACTATCATCAGTGACCTTCAACAGTAGCTACAAACTTCTATTGCCACTGTCTGAACAACCTTTCTAACCACTGCCCACACTTTTGTGCATTCCCCTACTCAAACATCCCCTTCTCAAGCAAACAACATCCAGTGCAAGCCAACAGCCAACAAACCACACAACCACTGCCTCTCTACTTCAAATCAAAGCAGCACCTGCTCCACCCTACAATCTACATCAATCCCACACCCATCATCTTCAACACCACAAACTCACATACAACAAAACATCCCTTAACCTCTGCCCACTTCAATACTTCACTGCATCCTGCCTTCATCATTCACCAACATCAAACAATAACAACATCCCTCTTCTTTATCAACTCGCCTCGCCTCATCACTTGCCGTAACACTTCAAACATACTCCCTGATCCATCACCTTTTTGCCTCTGCACATTCCCACTGCCTGTCATCTCCATCATACCATAACTTTCTCCTTGACTTCATTGCCTTGCTTCAACAATAAACACAGGCCCACTGCCATAAACAATCTGTAACCAGCATATATACTGCCATCCACCTCTTGCTTCCTCACAAACCGCACATACCTCAATTGCTTCCACAACCACATCCGCCCCAAAACATCAACCAACAACAATACCTACAATTGAACAACTGCTCTCTGTCAATCGCCTCACCATCACTCAACCATTCCTAACCTCTCCTGTCACCTGAAAATCACAAAACAACTACATCACTACATACAAAAAATCGCTGCTGACAGATAAACCACCATAATACCAAGTGCCGCACCACCATCTGACAACCCATTCACCACAGTCCATCTTCTTGCCACAACAATCCCCTGACCATCATTATTCCAGTGCAACTCACAAGCTTAACCACTGTCATCACATATAAGACACAAAACATTCCACTGTCATACCTGCTTACAGCACTGCGTCGACTACCAACATCGCGACAGCCACTACGAACTACCATTATCTGGCCACCGCCTAGCAATTCGCCTCTTCACGCAATCGCCTCCAACCAAATTTTCACAACTTCCACGTCACTTCTACAAACAACCTGAATTCCCAAATCGCCAATTTCAACCGCGAGTCGCCGCATTGAAATCCCCTTCAACAATCAAATTCGCAACCACCCTCGAACGGCAGCAATTTTGAATCGAGAAATTTGTACTTGAAAGTAGATTTGAAGTTAATTTGATAAAAAGGGGAGAGTTTCTGAGATTCGAAGTTAATTAGCATAAGAAGGGGGAAGTATTTCGTGTAAATAAACTGTTTTTCAGGGAAATGAAGCAGCGGTAGTCGTTAGTGGGCCGGGTTAAAAGTTTGAAGGCCTGGTTAAATTTTTGTTAGTTAGTTTTCTTAGTTTTGTTTCAAAATTGTTCCACCCTCTTTAAAAAAAAATATTTGAACAATTTTTTTTTTAAGTAAAACCGTACTTTTAAGTTTCCTTTAAAGAAACAAAAAAAAATTGTACATATTCTTGTTTTATATTTCAGGTTGCCAAAGCAGAATTTCAGAAGGAAGACTGCTGCCAAAAAAAAATTGCTGGCTTGCTAATAAAAAAAATTTGCTGCTTTCATCTGCAGTTTTATTTGTATTGCATTGTTGATTGCTTGCATTTGCATTTGTATATAAAAAAAATTTCAAAAACCAAAAACAAAAACAAATTCCATTCGTAGTTGCATTGTTAATACATGTTTATTTTCTGCTTTGCATTTCATCATAGAATTTGTTAATAATAACATTTAGAAATCAATAACACTTAATTGTATATTGACAATTTGTCTTCTTTGAACAATTTATTTTCTTGGTATCTAGGCTACGGCAGAGTAATAACCATTTATAAATATTACGGTGATTCGTAAATATTATAGCGGTTGTTCCTCTGAAGGTACTTAAACCTTCGGCTGCATTGCTACGGTGATTCGTGGTGCACCGATAAATCCTGCCCGTTACCTGGCTGAGAACTATTTTGTTGATTTAAGACAATTTGTGATTATACAATTTTGGGTTAACTTAGGATAAATAATTTTTAATTAGACCCTTGCATTCATAGTTCATGCATATTTTTTAAAAAAAAAACCAAAAAAAAATAAATTCAAAATCCAAAACTAAAAAAAATATAAATATTTCTTAACTTAGTTTTTTTTCCTTTTCCTTGAAAATTTTCAAATCTAAATTCCTAAAATAAATTTAAAATCAAAAATCAAAAAAAAAACTTTTCAAAAAACAAAGAAAGAATTTGAAAAACCAAAAAACAAAACAAAAATCAATTTCCCTTTTGAAAAATAAATTCCATTTGTAAATATTTTTCTTTTCCAAAAAAAAAATCTTGAAAATGTCCGAGTTTCCTTTTTCTTACTCACTTAATTTAACTGTGAAAATCAATATAATCTGTATGAGTTCGCTCCAAATTCGTATGGATATTTTAAAAACGACTTTTGTCTAGACAATTCGAATTTTGAACCACAAAATTTTCAAAATAATGATCAACCCTCAACTCTCGAAAATAGCATTTCGTCGTTACTTGAACTCTCTACGCAACAAAATCAAGAGATAAATGAGTTGTGCAATTCTTATTTGTGTAATAACTCCAGTCAAGGATTTCAAAATTTGAATTCAATTCAAAATTCAAACAATTACGATTATAACCCATGCCAATTTAATTTTGAATTCCAGAATGAATTTCAAACTCAACATGAAAATGGGAACAACTTTTCAAACGAATTTGGCAATGGGAATAATCTTAACCATGCTATGACTGAAATTTTTTGTTCTCAACAAATCCAAATCGAAAATTCTCAATTTAATAACTACAAATTGGATTTTGTTGAACAATAGAATGAAATTTACGATGATCACACGGATTTGTTGTTTGAAACATATATGAAACAACGTGATAAACAAAATCAAATTCCAACATGTGATGAGTCAAGTGATAATCCATCTTTTACCACAATTGACGATTTTCAAACAACAACTTTTGAAACTGAAAATAACAATCTTAATGAAGTTGTTGAAAACACGGTAATTGAGTTGGATTTCAATTCTTTTGAGGATGAGAAACTCGATTTAAATTTCAATCTTCCTTTTTCTGAAAATTTGAATACAACAACTTTGAATTTTGAACTTGAGACATGTAATAAATTTGTTGATAATCCAACAAAGGAAGACGAATTTAATGAACACGAATTTTTTGGACTTTTGGAAGACGAGTTGTTCAATTCCGAAGGGGAAGATGAAAATCACCATTTTGATTTTCAAATCAATAACTCTGAAAATGTTTTCAATGATAAGCTTTAATTTCAAATTGGTGAAAATAAACTTGAAATTCAACCAATTTTTCTATCTACCCCAAAAATCATCGAAAATAAAACAACTCGTACGATTTTCAATAAAACGACCTTCGTTTTTCCAAATCAACATTCAACTTCAAAATCTTTTACGGTTTGGTTTTTCGTGCTTAAGATGTGTCTCGTATACTTGTGGAGACAAATGAATCGGTCTTTTGAAGACCGTTTCATTTACTCTTTAACTGTATATTTTCTGATCTCTTGTAAATAATAACCTTTTAACTTTCATTTAAATAAAGGTTATGTTTTTATTTTCCATCTTCCACTTGGGTTGACTGTGGGGACACAGTCAAAATCAAGTGTGGGTGGAGACTCATTTTCTTTTCGATTTTTCATGATTAAATTTTCATTTTTTCTTTTTTCTTCCAAAACTCAAAAAAATATCAAAATTTTAAAATACAAAAAAAAATTAGCATTTTGATTTATTTTTAAAGAAACACTATAGGATAAATATATGGTTTTGGTTTATTAAATTGAAATTTTTGATAATTTATTCGTCTTAACATAAATAAAAATGAAGTTTGATTATAAATAACAATGGTTTAACTGTTATATAGGAAGGTTCATACGTGTTAATTATGAAATACATCCTAATTGAAAATCTTTGTTTTAAAAGTGGTGAATTTAAATTAAAGGATATAACAATTTTTTTGTCTTCTAAGTTAAATGGTGCTAAGATGATTTTGCAAAACTCTCTCACTCTTAAAAAAAAACATCCAAGTATTCACTCTCATTTAAAAGTCCTCACGGTTATGCATGAGTGAATTACTTGGAATCCTTGATTATGTGCTTTCATACTCATTTAAAAGTCCTCACCGTTATGCATGTATGGAACACATGTAAAAAAAAGAATAGACTTAATAAAAACCACCTACGGTCGATAGGTGTATACACGAAAGTGTGTGCACTCGCCATGCTCTGTACTCCGCTCACATAAGCCCGAAAGGCAGTGCATGGGTGGTATATCTGGCCTCAGTTTACCTGAGCTAGGTGTGTAATTTTTCTTGCAAATAATGAGAGAGCAAGCAATTGAAATACTAGCACTATTTTTACTTATTTGATTTGATTTGTTATTGAAAAGAAATGAAAAAAAACCACTTTGATAAACTTTGATAATAAACTAAGGAATCATTTCACAGTTACACTATGCTATCAACCAAAATAACGAGTTAAACTATAGTATATTTGTTATGATAACTTTGTCTTTATTGGAAACTTTGATGAGTGAATGACTTAAATTTCAAGATAATGACCGAAACCTATATTTAACTTATTCGTGTAAATTTAAAAATAAATCCTTCATTTGAAAATATTTTCAAAAATTTGCATTCATCTCTTTGTAAATAAATCTTGCATTTTGTAAATATTTTCATCCTGCATTTGGATTTTGTGGGTAGTATCTGCTGAAAACCCTCACGAGACAACACTCGTCATACTGGGGACACCCAGAGGTTTAATGGCCTGTTGCATATGCTCAATGCAATCGTGCTCCCTACAAAAACGGATTTATCTTGGTTTTCCTTTATTCGAGGACGAATAAAAAGATAAGTGTGGGGGTATTTGTTGTGCACGTAAATGTGCATATTTTACCACCATATTTAATCTATTTAAATTAAATAAATGATCATATCGGGTATTTTAACATGTTTTAACCAAAATTCATATTAATTTAAAATTATCACATATCCAACTTCATATAGGGACAAAACGGTCATTTGTGTGCATATATTTCTATGAGAAAAATTAATTGAAAATTTATATATATTTTTGTAGAAAAATGGTCTCAAATAGGAGTGGTTTCATGAAGGAATATGCATGCACAAAGAATATAAAGGAATGACGATGGAAATAATTCAAAGTGAAGATCATGGAAGACCCCACCTACCCACCACCTTAATGTACAAACTAGAGGCTAATGCACATGCTTATGGAACTAATGGCTTCATGTACACTTAAATGGGGATTATGACATGCTAATGATTACTTGGTGGCCACACTACCTCATGGGCATTTTGGGCATTCCCCAAAAATATGGATTAGGGTTTCATGCTTGTATAAATAACCCCTTATGTTTCATGTAACTACTCTCTCTTCTTCTTAGTTAGTCTCTCTAGTTTAGTTTTAGATCAAATAAATCAAATCTCTCTTTCTTTCCATGGCTACTTAGCCATTTCTTCTCTTATGTAATTCTTTTCTTTTATGCAATGTTAATTATTGTTTCTTTTTAATTACATGTTCATTTCCTTTTATGCAAGTAGTGTAGATTTTCCTTTATGCAATTAGAATAGTTTTCCATTTCACTTTGCTCTCTTTTCCTTTTCTTTTTCTCTCATGTTGCAAGCTACATTTGTTCATATGATAACAAATATGAGAGGCTAAACCCCTTCAATTTAGGGGTAATGAAGCTCTCTAATCATGTAGCTTCAACTTAATTTGATGTTTATGCTCTCTTTTTATGATTAATGAGAATGATTGAAGTGGTTTAATGATGTTGTTTAGCTTTGAATTTGATTGTCTATGTTGTTTATAACAAATAGGCTATGCTTAAACAAACAAAACACAAATTGCCTCTTCATCTACATATGATTATGGCAAAGAAGTGATTGTTGAAATTAAAATTTGATGGCTAATATTTCGAATTAATAGTTAATAGGCCATGCTTAAAATAAATTTTGCTTTCAACTTTGTTGTCATATTTTATGAGATTTAAAAGTGCATTAGTGGTTGTGTTATAGTTTGATGGTTTATATTGAGCTAATTAATAGCACAAATATACCATACTTATGATAAGCACATCAACTAATTCAGTAATGACAAGAAAAGAGAGATCATAACTTCATTTTGTTGATTTATGTGATCTAGAGAGTGGAAATTGCCTCTAAATTGTCTTAACACTCTCATATTTTTATCTATTTTCTTTTGTCATTTTTCTTCTTTCTTTTAGTTAATCACTCTTCCAACTTTGGTTAATTTTGATTGAGTAGAATTTTAAAATCATCAATTCCCTACGGATCGACCCGTATTCGCCATGTGCTACATTCGTACACCGTGCGCTTGCGGTTATTTTTTAATTTAAATTCATTCGACGGTTTTCTAAACCGATAGAATTTCCGTCGACGAACAAGTTTTTGGCGCCGTTGCCGGGGATTTGTTGTGATTTTGATTTTCTATTCTTCGGATTATTTTTGTGTGATTTTATTTGTGTGTTTGTTTGTGTGTATTTGTTTGTGTTCTTGTTGTTTTGCATTTTCATTTGCATTTCCAATTAAAAAAAAAGAGCCACACAATTTCAAAAGAATTTTTTTTTATTGCATTCACATCTTTTTACATTTACATTTCATTTTCTCCTTTTATTTACATTTACAATGAAAAAATTCTATGCATATAACAGTGCACTGTTGCACCTTACTACAGATCAACATTCTCTGTGCACAGCCCCTGTTTGCCTCTGCCTTGCTTCTAACTACAGTCTGCACTTACATCCCCTACCCACTGCTTGCATCCCTGACCAGCCTTCTCTGGCCAAAATCTCCCTGTCATCCCTCTCTTACTGTTCTTCCTCCACCAAACTATCATCAGTGACCTTCAACAGTAGCTACAAACTTCTACTGCCACTGTCTGAACAACCTTTCTAAACACTGCCCAACTTTTGTGCATTCCCCTACTCAACATCCCCTTCTCAAGCAAACAACATCCAGTGCAAGCCAACAGCCAACAAACCACACAACCACTGCCTCTCTACTTCAAATCAAAGCAGCACCTGCTCCACCCTAAAATCTACATCAATCCCACACCCATCATCTTCAACACCACAAACTCACATACAACAAAACATCCCTTAACCTCTGCCCACTTCAATACTTCACTACATCCTGCCTTCATCATTCACCAACATCAAACAATAACAACATCCCTCTTCTTTATCAACTCGCCTCGCCTCATCACTTGCCGTAACACTTCAAACATACTCCCTGATCCATCACCTTTTTGCCTCTGCACATTCCCACTGCCTATCATCTCCATCATACCATAACTTTCTCCTTGACTTCATTGCCTTTCTTCAACAATAAACACAGGCCCACTGCCATAAACAATCTGTAACCAGCATATATACTGCCATCCACCTCTTGCTTCCTCACAAACCGCACATACCTTAATTGCTTCCACAACCACAGCCGCCCCAAAACATCAACCATCAACAATACCTACAATTGAACAACCGCTCTCTGTCAATCGCCTCACCATCACTCAACCATTCCTAACCTCTCCTGTCACCTGACAATCACAAAACAACTACATCACTACATACAAAAAATCGCTGCTGACAGATAAACCACCATAATACCAAGTGCCGCACCACCATCTGACAACCCATTCACCATAGTCCATCTTCTTGCCACAACAATCCCCTGACCATCATTATTCCAGTGCAACTCACAAGCTTAACCACTGTCATCACATATAAGACACAAAACATTCCACTGTCATACCTGCTTACAACACTGTGTCGACTACCAACATCGCGACAGCCACTACGAACTACCACTATCTGGCCACCGCCCAGCAATTCGCCTCTTCACGCAATCGCCTCCAGCCAAATTTTCACAACTTCCACGTCACTTCTACAAAAAACCCGTATTCCCAAATCGCCAATTTCAACCGCGAGTCGCCGCATCGAAATCCCCTTCAACAATCAAATTCGCAACCACCCTCGAACGGCAGCAATTTTGAATCGTGAAATTTGTACTTGAAAGTAGATTTGAAGTTAATTTGATAAAAAGGGGAGAGTTTCTGAGATTCGAAGTTAATTTGCATAAGAAGGGGGAAGTATTTCGTGTAAATAAAACTGTTTTTAAGGGAAATGAAGTAGCGGTAGTCGTTAGTGGGCCGGGTTAAATGTTTGAAGGCCTGGTTAAATTTTTGTTAGTCTAGTTTTCTTAGTTTTGTTTCAAAATTGTTCCACCCTCTTTAAAAAAAATATTCAAACAATTTTTTTTCTTAAGTAAAACCGTGCTTTTAAGTTTCCTTTCAAAAAACAAAAAATTATACATATTCTTGTTTTATATTTCAGGTTGCCAAAGCAGAATTTCAGAAGGAAGAGTGCTGCCAAAAAAAAATTGTTGGCTTGCTAATAAAAAAAAATTGCTGCTTTCATCTGCAGTTTTATTTGTATTGCATTGTTGATTGCTTGCATTTGCATTTGTATATAAAAAAAATTTCAAAAACCAAAAACAAAAACAAAATCCATTCGTAGTTGCATTGGTAATACACGTTTATTTTCTGCTTTGCATTTCATCATAGAATTTGTTAATAATAACATTTAGAAATCAATAACACTTAATTGTATATTGACAATTTGTCTTCTTTGAACAATTTATTTTCTTGGTGTCTAGGCTACGGCAGAGTAATAACCATTTATAAATATTACGGTGATTCGTAAATATTATAGCGGTTGTTCCTCCGAAGGTACTTAAACCTTCGGCTGCATTGCTACGGTGATTCGTGGTGCACCAATAAATCCTGCCCGTTACCTGGCTGAGAACTATCTTGTTGATTTAAGACATTTTGTGATTATACAATTTTGGGTTAACTTAGGATAAATAATTTTTAATTAGACCCTTGCATTCATTTAGTTGCATTAGTTCATGCATATTTTAAAAAAAAACCAAAAAAAAAAATTCAAAATCCAAAACTAAAAAAAAATATAAATATTTCTTAACTTAGTTCTTTTTCCTTTTCCTTGAAAATTTTCAAATCAAAATTCCTAAAATAAATTTAAAATCAAAAATCCAAAAAAAAACTTTTCAAAAAACAAAGAAAGAATTTGAAAAAAAAACACAAAACAAAAATCAATTTCCCTTTTGAAAAATAAATTCCGTTTGTAAATATTTTTCTTTTACCAAAAAAAAATCTTGAAAATGTCCGAGTTTCCTTTTTCTTACTCACTTGAATTTAACTGTGAAAATCAATATAATCCGTATGAGTTCACTCCAAATTCGCATGGATATTTTAACAACGACTTTTGTCTAGACAATTCGAATTTTGAACCACAAAATTTTCAAAATAATGATCAACCCTCAACTCTCGAAAATAGCATTTCGTCGTTACTTGAACTCTCTACGCAACAAAATCAAGAGATAAATGAGTTGTGCAATTCTTATTTGTGTAATAACTCCAGTCAAGGATTTCAAAATTTGACTTCAATTCAAAATTCAAATGATTACGATTATAACCCATGCCAATTTAATTTTGAATTCCAAAATGAATTTCAAACTCAACATGAAAATGGGAACAACTTTTCAAACGAATTTGGCAATGGGAATAATCCTAACCATGCTACGAGTGAATTTTTTTGTTCTTAACAAATCCAAATCGAAAATTCTCAATTTAATAACTACAAATTGGATTTTGTTGAACAAATGAATGAAATTTACGATGATCACACGGATTTGTTGTTTGAAACATATATGAAATAATGTGATAAACAAAATCAAATTCCAACATGTGATGAGTCAAGTGATAATCCATCTTTTACCACAATTGACGATTTTCAAACAACAACTTTTGAAACTGAAAATAACAATCTTAATGAAGTTGTTGAAAACACGGTAATTGAGTTGGATTTCAATTCTTTTGAGGATGAGAAACTCGATTTAAATTTCAATCTTCCTTTTCCTGAAAATTTGAATACAACAACTTTGAATTTTGAACTTGAGACATGTAATAAAGTTGTTGATAATCCAACAAAAGAAGACGAATTTAATGAACACGAATTTTTTGGACTTTAGGAAGACGAGTTGTTAAATTCCGACGGGGAAGATGAAAATCACCATTTTGATTTTGAAATCAATAACTCTGAAAATGTTTTCAATGATAAGCTTGAATTTCAAATTGGTGAAAATAAACTTGAAATTCAACCAATTTTTCTATCTACCCCAAAAATCATCGAAAATAAAACAACTCGTACGATTTTCAATAAAACGACCTTCGTTTTTCCAAATCAACATTCAACTTCAAAATCTTTTACGGCTTGGTTTTTCGTGCTTAAGCCGTGTCTCGTATACTTGAGGAGACAAATGAATCGGTCTTTTGAAGACCGTTTCATTTACTCTTTAACTGTATATTTTCTGATCTCTTGTAAATAATAACCTTTTAATTTTCATTTAAATAAAGGTTATGTTTTTATTTTTCTTCTTCCACTTGGGTTGACTGTGGGGACACAGTCAAAATCAAGTGTGGGGGGAGACTCGTTTTCTTTTCGATTTTTCATGATTAAATTTTCTTTTTTACTTTTTTCTTCCAAAACTCAAAAAAAATATCAAAATTTTAAAATACAAAAAAATTTAGCATTTTGATTTATTTTTAAAGAAACACTATAGGATAAATATATGGTTTTGGTTTATTAAATTGAAATTTTTGAAAATTTATTCGTCTTAACATAAATAAAAATGAAGTTTGATTATAAATAACAATGGTTTAACTGGTATATAGGAAGGTTCATACGTGTTAATTATGAAATACATCCTAATTGAAAATCTTTGTTTTAAAAGTGGTGAATTTAAAGTAAAGGATATAATAATTTTTTTGTCTTCTAAGTTAAATGGTGCTAAGATGATTTTGCAAAACTCTCTCACTCTTAAAAAAAAACATCCAAGTATTCACTCTCATTTAAAAGCCCTCGCGATTATGCATGAGTGAATTACTTGGAATCTTTGATTATGTGCTTTGATACTCATTTAAAAGTCCTCATGGTTATGCATGTATGGAACACATGTAGAAAAAGAATAGACTTAATAAAAACCACCTACGGCCGATAGGTGTATGCACGAAAGTGTGTGCACTCGCCATGCTCTGTACTCCCCTCACATAAGCCCGAAAGGCAGTGCATGGGTGGTATATCTGGCCTTAGTTTACCTGAGCTAGGTGTGTAATTTTTCTTGCAAATAATGAGAGCGCAAGCAATTGAAATCCTAGCACTATTTTTACTTATTTGATTTGATTTGTTATTGAAAAGAAATGAAAAAAAACCGCTTTGATAAACTTTGATAATCAACTAAGGAATCATTTCACAGTTGCACTATTCTATCAACCAAAATAACGAGTTAAACTATAGTATATTTGTTATGATAACTTTGTCTTTATTGGAAACTTTGACGAGTGAATGACTTAAATTTCAAGATAATGACCGAGACCTATATTTAACTTATTCGTGTAAATTTAAAATTAAATCCTTCATTTGAAAATATTTTCAAAAATTTGCATTCATCTCTTTGTAAATAAATCTTGCATTTTGTTAATATTTTCATCCTGCATTTGGATTTTGTGGGTAGTATCTGCTGAAAACCCTCACGAGACAACACTCGTCCTACTGGGGACACCCAGAGGTTTGATGGCTTGTTGCATATGCTCAATGCAATCGTGCTCCCTACGAAAACAGATTTATCTTGGTTTTCCTTTATTCAAGGACGAATAAAAAGATAAGTGTGGGGGTATTTGTTGTGCACGTAAATGTGCATATTTTACCACCATATTTAATCTATTTAAATTAAATAAATGATCATATCGGGTATTTTAACATGTTTTAACCAAAATTCATATTAATTTCAAATTGTCACATATCCATCTTCATATAGGGACAAAACGGTCATTTGTGTGCATATATTTCTTTGAGAAAAATTAATTGAAAATTTATATATATTTTTGTAGAAAAATTGTCTCAAATAAGAGTGGTTTCATGAAGGAATATGCATGCACAAAGAATATAAAGGAATGAAGATGGAAATAATTCAAAGTGAAGATCATGGAGGACCCCACCTACCCACCACCTTAATGTACAAACTTGAGGCTAATGCACATGCTTATGGAACTAATGGCTTCATGTACACTTAAATGGGGATTATGACATGCTAATGATTACTTGGTGGCCACACTACCTCATGGGTATTTTGGGAATTCCCCCAAAATATGGATTAGGGTTTCATGCTTGTATAAATAACCCCTTATGTTTCATGTAACTACTCTCTCTTCTTCTTAGTTAGTCTCTCTAGTTTAGTTTTAGATCAAATAAATCAAATCTCTCTTTCTTTCCATGGCTACTTAGCCATTTCTTCTCTTATGTAATTCTTTTCTTTTATGCAATGTTAATTATTGTTTCTTTTTAATTACATGTCCATTTCCTTTTATGCAAGTAGTGTAGATTTTCCTTTATGCAATTAGAATAGTTTTCCATTTCACTTTGCTCTCTTTTCCTTTTCTTTTTCTCTCATGTTGCAAGCTACATTTGTTCATATGATAACAAATATGAGAGGCTAAACCCCTTCAATTTAGGGGTAATGAAGCTCTCTAATCATGTAGCTTTAACTTAATTTGATGTTTATGCTCTCTTTTTATGCTTAATGAGAATGATTGAAGTGGTTTAATGATGTTGTTTAGCTTTGAATTTGATAGTCTATGTTGTTTATAACAAATAGGCTATGCTTAAACAAACAAAACACAAATTGCCTCTTCATCTACATATGATTATGGCAAAGAAGTGATTGTTGAAATTAAAATTTGATGGCTTATATTTCTAATTAATAGTTAATAGGCCATGCTTAAAATAAATTTTGTTTTCAACTTTGTTGTCATATTTTATGAGATTTAAAAGTGAATTAGTGGTTATGTTATAGTTTGATTGTAACGACCCAGAAATTTTATTAATTAAAATTTGAATATTTAATTAATTTTAAATATTTATAAGTGAATTTTTAAGTCAAATAAATTTTTATTTGAATTTTTTGGATTTAATTGGATAATTAAATCGATAATTTAATATGTTAAATTATGGAAATAATTGAAAATAGAGTTAAATATGATTGAAAATGATTTGTAAAATTTTATTTTATCATATTGAAGTTAGAACGATATTTTAGAACTTTTAAAATCGAATTAAAAGTTAATTTGTGAAAATTGAATATTTTAATATTTAATAATCGACTGTAAAATAGTCAATTTTTGAACAGTCTCAGAATTGAACGAAACCAGTTTCATTGGATCCGTAATAGTTAGTTATTACCGGATTTCAATTTTCGTGTCAATCGGAGTTATCGTTTGATCGTGGCAGCTCGAAACGCATCGATTTATTTTTAATTTAAATTTGGCGAGTCAAAATAGCCATTTTTCAAAAAGTCTCGGAATTCGACGAAACCAGTTTCATCGGATCCGTAATGTGATATTATTGTAAGGTTTCAAATTTCAAGTCGTTTGGATTTACCGTTTGTCCGGTACAAATTAAAACGCCTAGAAATCGGTTTAAATCGGTTTAATTCAAATTGAGCGTTTTCAGCCATAACTCGCACATACTTCCGAATTAGCTTCCAAAACCTGTTCCATTGTGTCCGGAACGCGGGATAAACCCTAGGTACACTGGTTACGGCGTCTAAATCGGAGTTCGGAATTTCCGGGATGAATAGTGTCGCTCGTTCCTTATAAATAGCCCCTACCTCTTCATAATTTGATAAAAAATCACAAAACCCTAACCCTAATTGTTGTAGCCGCCACCCCCACTGTCAATGGCCTGAAATGCTCCAACTTCATCCCTCTAGATCTTCCAATCCGTCAACAATTAGAGGAAGTTGTCAACATGAAAGTTGGAGAGGGTGATGAGAGCTTCGATGTGAACGGTGGAGATCGGAAACGGAGTCGTGTGGAGGGAGCAAATGGGGGCCGTTCTCTTCAGTTTTGGCACGCCTTTCTAGGCTCATGTGCAGGCCGAGTTGGCCAAAGCTGGGGCCGAACCATGTGTGTGTCGTGCTCTTCGACGTGGCGGAGGTGAGATCGAGTTTAGGCGAGTGAATGGAGTGCAAAATTAAACCCTAGAAGATGATATTGGGTTCGGCCTCATATTCATCACCTGGAGATGAGAACGCAAGGGGGGAAGATGATAAAGCACGGTCCAGATCTGATGAAGTGAGATCGTGTGGCTAGGAATTGATGTAGGTTAAAAATATAAAGGTTTTGTTGTATATAGTTATATAAAATCGTGTACAATCTTGTAAAATTCATAACTTTTTCATACGAGGTCAAAAAAATGCAAACTCAGTTGCGTTGGAATCGTATGGACGAGCACTACGCGATGGAGTTGGTTTGGATTCGTTTGGAGTTAGTGAGAATTTTGGGTAAAATTAAACGCGCGTTTAATTTTATTCGAAATAAAAGCTTAAACGGAAATTAAAACCAAGGTGAGAATTTCTCACTCAATCGAATAGATTTCGATTTTATTTTAAATAGTTAGATTTAAAATATTTGAATGCATGTTTGAATGATGACTGTAAATTATTGATTGTTAAAATAGACATTATGCGCCGTTATTAAGCGGATGTTATTTAATATAAACATATACCGCGAATATTTCATAAACAGTGAAATTGGTATTATATTATATATATAGCAATATATATATATTGGCATATGTATATATTGCAGTTGATTGATTTCCCGCATTTTTTGTTTAGCGGATGAGACCCTATTACGCCGTTATTAAGCGGATAATATTTATTAAGAACATATACCGCGATAATTTCGTACTGGAGCGAAATTGGTATTGTGCTAATGTTTGTGGATGCAGGAAACAGGTTGGAGGGATCCAACTGGATTCCTCAACAGTTTTTATTTGATTTCAGATATTTTGATATTTGATAGATTTTCATATTGATATATGATATCATTGTAGTCGTGATTGACTATTTGGTGTGTAGCATCATTGGACCCAGATTTTAGGATTTTAAAATGTTTTTAAAGTGATTTTTGAAAATATACTTTATTTCTGGAATTGATCCATTATAAATAAATAAAAGTTATAATTTTATAAGTTATAAAATTATGGGTTTGTGAAATATAGTTAAAAAGCTGATTTTTAGAAATACGGTTAAAAAAATTGATTTTTGAGAAATATGGATCAATGATTTTATAAAATAGTTAAATTGGATTTTTGAACTTGTTATAAAAAGTTTAAATATGGGGTTTATAAAATTTGATTATTTTATAAATCAAAATGGTGAAATTATAAAGGAATTTAAAGACGTTTTAAAGAATAATATAAATTGATTTATATTAAGAGATTTATAAATGGATATTTATAAATTGAAATATTGACATTATAAAACGAGTTTTTATAAGTGTTCGAATGTAGTGAAAATGAATTTCCTAAATGAATGAAATTTATGAAATTATAAACTGTGAAGTTATAAATGAAATTTTATAAGCAATAGGTTTATAAAATTTATAAAGTTATCGAAAGAATGAATTTTGGATAAATAAACAATCTTATAAATTAAGATTAATAATTTGGGAAGTTAAATGAATGATTTTGTAAAATAATCGTTTTATAAGTAATTAACTTATAATATGAACTTGTAGTTTATAATTGAGTTATAAACTGGAATAGGTTAATAAAGGAATTTATAAAAAGGAAGTTTTTATAAATAAATAGAAATGGAATTTATAAACGTTGTTTTATAAATTCGCAAACGACTTATTTTGATAAGTTAATTGTTATAACCTATTAATGGAGTTATATTCACGTTATAAACAGTGAATAATCCTTTAAGTTAAAAAAAGAATAGAAATAATGGAATTTGTGAACATGGTATATTCACGTTTTTGAATAGTGAATAACATGTTAAAGAAATTGTTTGAATGTGATGTTTTAAATAGAATTAAAACGATCTAAAGATGTTTTAAATGTGTTGAGATTCGAAACCATAGATTTCAACATTTATTGTTGAAATAGATGTTTCGAGAAATAAAAGGAAATAGTGGACTATAACACTGTTGTTATAGTAAATGATTTCCGAAAGGAAATGTTTTGAATAGTATTGGGATTTATATATCTATTTTAAATTCGAATCCCTATACTAGTGATTTTGGGTTGTCGTAACGATGTTTTACGCAACATTCGTTTTGGCCCAAGTAAATATGTTTAAGAAAGGATTTTCTTAATAGAATGAAATATATACTTAATTCGGTTTAAGTATATTGAATATTTTCTAAGTGTTGAAAATAAAAGATTGTGAATTACTTATTTAATAAGTATGGAATTGTTTTCCAATATGAAGTGAATATAGAGAATTTATCTTTTTGAAGATAAATTGAAAATGAATAATTGAAATCGTATATGCACGAATATTTTGAAATATAAATTCATTAAGGAATTTATATGTGAAAGTGGAATTTGTTTAAAAATAAATATTGATTTATTTTTGAAGTGTTGAAATAATATATCTTGTAAAGATATTTTGGAAAATAAATAATTTGAAAAATTATTTGGAATCTGGTGATGTATGCATATCCAGTGATAGTTCAATAACCGACTATCAATATTTCCCTTTGAATGGGTATTTGACGTGAATTGATTGAATTTGAATGCACACTTATTTTTGAATAAGCGCTCACTATTCGGGTTAACCGGGAAAGGACCATGGGGTCGTATAACCCATTCCGAATATGTGATACGTCGTTGTGAATTGCATTTGAAGATCGGTGTTGAAGACCGGTATTTGCAAGAGTGATAGGATGAACTATCGATTGACTCTGCACCGAGTGGCCCCGGTATTGAGTTCTCCATATGTGATGGTGAATCCGATCAGGATTGTGAATATCCGGATTGCAAGGACTTCTTTGTAAGTGCCTTCGGTTCTGTTCGATCCCGGAACAGACTCGTATGGATTGTATGTCTGACATTACAAGTTGAGAAATAAAGCCGATTTCTTTCAAATATATTTCTGTTGGTGGCGGAGAATTTATTCTTTGCTTAACACCCTTCTTTGAGACGTACGAGCTCAAAGGTTATATAGTTGAAGTTATCAGCAATATATCCCATTTTGGTAATGTGACATGCTGAGTGATGCTGAAATGATCATTGTGTTGATTATTGGTGATAGGATCATTTATTTGATCGTCTATCTTAGTGATCATTGTGTTGATCATTTGTTGACCCAAAGCACGGCTTTTTGTACAAAGTGTGTTTTTGTGGACGTGACTTCGTCGAGCCTCCCATCCCGGAAATGGTCAAAACAGGAAAGATGCGGCAAGGTTATTAGGGGTTGCTGTAGCTCCCCTTAGGGTATGTACATTTCCTTCTGGATAGAGGTGGTATCATGGTATGGAGCCCAGATATTTAACCTATGTGGTTACTACGAATTTATTACTTTGTGGTTGTTGGTTATCGGGATCCCGTGAAAAAAGGTCGTTTACGATCGGGGAATGGCGTGCTCGTGTCAGTAGTTACCCAGTTAGGGGTAACCCGGCCTTGTGTTGGCAGAGTTCCGGTTTGGTTCTCGGGGATGTCTTTCCAGAGGCATTCTCATGTGGCAATGGGAAGTTCCTTGGCCTGACCATTTGTTGGAAATCCAAAGAAACAATACGATCTTGTACGGTTTTAGTTGTAGAACCTGCCATTTAATATGGTAGCTATTAGTAGGCATAATATAATGGTACCTATGCTGGCTAAGATTTATATCTTTACTTTCGAAAGAATTTGTTCTACACTATGCACTAATAAAAATATCAAATGCTTTATTTTAATGCGTATCAAGCATCTTTGACTAACATAAGAAGAAATCTCCTCCAAGTCTGCGTTTGCATTGTGTGTGTGGTGGGAGGTCTTATGGTAGTTACATTTTTAAAAGCATTGCGAATTGAATTTAAAAATATTCCTCTATTTTGATTTTAAAGATAAATAAACTGTTTTGAGTTCTCACACCAGTCACATGACTGACTCGGAGTTTATTGTTTTCCTTCCTAAACTCTGGGTGCCCACCAATTTCCACACGGGCAGTCAAGAGTTAAGGTTTATCAGGATATTCTGGATATTCTGGAGTTGCTGGAGGCAAGCTGGATTGGCATGGCGTATTACTAGTTATATAGTATTTCTTTTTCCGCTGCATTGTTGTTGTTGTTTATTGTTGTACACTCTGATGATATGATGTAATGAAATGTAATGTAATAACTGATATAGTTCTTTGTTTAAAGATTATTCATTTATTATTATATGTTGTTCCGCTGCGAGTTGTGAGATTCTGATGTTGTTCTGTTTTCTTTCTGTTTTCTTCCATTTTAAAATATTCTACCTTCTTTTCTCTCTTCTCTCTTTTTTTCTATCTTCCTCTCCCTTTATTTTCTGTTATCTTCTTCTACTTCTCTCCTTTTCTTTTCTTAAATTCTTTTTAAAACCCATAACTTCTCGGTTTTCGGCCTTCGATATTCGGCAGTCGATAAAGTGAGTGTCGATGTTGAATTTTCGAAAGTCGAAAAATTTTAGAACGTTACATTTGGTATCAGAGCTGTTGGTTAAGCGACAACCATGGTTCTGTAGGGTATTACTCATTAGAGATAGAGTCAGTAGTACTCTAGAATGAGTTTGAGTGTAATAATAGCTATGAGAGCGTATTTGTTAGTAAATAAAAATTGTTTTATATTGTGATGATTGGTTTGTTGAGTGGTATATAGATTCTGGTTAATACGAGTAATTAACGTTGTTGATAGGGATCTATAAACACTTGAATAGAACAATTCGACACAGTATTGTTTAAAATTGGGTAAATGAAATAATTTTACCTTGGTTATATTTTATATATAAAGGAATAATTTTTTCAAAGTTATTAAAGTGTATATAAGTTGATTGTTAGGTTGTTTGAATAATCTAAATAAAAGAGTAATTGTATAAGCAAGAGAATTATAAGCATTGAATTATAATTAAAGTGATTTACAATTGTGAAATAAACTTATATATATAAAAGTGAAACTATATGAATATGAGTTGTAAATAAAGGTGAATTTAAAGTTAAATAGAATATAACTTAAGAGATATTGAATTAAGTTGATTTTGGTATCGAAGTAAATAATCAAGTGGATTAAATAAATGTGAACTTAAGTTATATAAATGAAATTCAGCTTTGGTAATTGAATTGAATAAATGAATTGAATTGTGAATCAATTGAATGAGAATGAATATAAGTAAAGGAATTTGGTTGTAATTAATAAACATTGGTTGTTATATGATTGTTAGTTGATTGTATATAATTCATTAAGTGTTAATGAAATTGGAAGCTATGAAATTGAATTCAAATTAGAAGTAAATAAATTTGAATAGAATTGAACGTGAATTGGATTTAATTAGTAAATGTAAACTAATTAAAATTGAGAATGAATGTTAGTAAGTAAATCCAATGTTAATAAATCAAATATGATTTAGAGTGAAAACCAATTCATTGTATATTAATAAGAATATGAATGGATATTATTGGTTATGGATGTTAGTTGGTTGATGGTTGAATATATATTGCTATTGTTGCATTTGCTATGTGATATATATAGTTGATATGTTACTATATGTTGTATATTGAGATTATTTGCATATATGCATGTTCTCATGTTGTTTGTTGAGTTTAGTAGGTGCGGATCGCGTTGCTTCGCATTTGGAGTTCGCTTTAGCGCTATATTAGCCGTATATGCTTGCTAATAAAAATATAAGGTACATATCTCGGATTAAATATCGTACTTTTACACTTTTTTCCCTTCGGGATGCCTCATTACTTGATGAGATGTATATTTGTGATATATATACTGTCATTTTTTTTTCGGATCGAGCCGCGCAAAGGAGACTATGGCGAATTTTTTTGAAAATTTAAGGCGTTAGAAAAATTTTGAGAAATTTGGAAAATTTAGAAAACTTAAACTTGAATTTGGAGTTGAAAGTTAAATGATATAGTTTGTTTTTGAAAACATAACTAAGTATGATGTGAAAAACTTAGTAAAGTTTTATAAGCAGTTTAATTATGAATTTTGGGAAAGTTAATAGATTCTGTAACTTTTCTTACTTGTAATTTCGAGGACGAAATTCTTTTAAGGGGGAAAGATTGTAACGACCCAGAAATTTTATTAATTAAAATTTGAATATTTAATTAATTTTAAATATTTATAAGTGAATTTTTAAGTCAAATAAATTTTTATTTGAATTTTTTGGATTTAATTGGATAATTAAATCGATAATTTAATATGTTAAATTATGGAAATAATTGAAAATAGAGTTAAATATGATTGAAAATGATTTGTAAAATTTTATTTTATCATATTGAAGTTAGAACGATATTTTAGAACTTTTAAAATCGAATTAAAAGTTAATTTGTGAAAATTGAATATTTTAATATTTAATAATCGACTGTAAAATAGTCAATTTTTGAACAGTCTCAGAATTGAACGAAACCAGTTTCATTGGATCCGTAATAGTTAGTTATTACCGGATTTCAATTTTCGTGTCAATCGGAGTTATCGTTTGATCGTGGCAGCTCGAAACGCATCGATTTATTTTTAATTTAAATTTGGCGAGTCAAAATAGCCATTTTTCAAAAAGTCTCGGAATTCGACGAAACCAGTTTCATCGGATCCGTAATGTGATATTATTGTAAGGTTTCAAATTTCAAGTCGTTTGGATTTACCGTTTGTCCGGTACAAATTAAAACGCCTAGAAATCGGTTTAAATCGGTTTAATTCAAATTGAGCGTTTTCAGCCATAACTCGCACATACTTCCGAATTAGCTTCCGAAACCTGTTCCATTGTGTCCGGAACGCGGGATAAACCCTAGGTACGCTGGTTACGGCGTCTAAATCGGAGTTCGGAATTTCCGGGATGAATAGTGTCGCTCGTTCCTTATAAATAGCCCCTACCTCTTCATAATTTGATAAAAAATCTCAAAACCCTAACCCTAATTGTTGTAGCCGCCACCCCCACTGTCAATGGCCAGAAATGCTCCAACTTCATCCCTCTAGATCTTCCAATCCGTCAACAATTAGAGGAAGTTGTCAACATGAAAGTTGGAGAGGGTGATGAGAGCTTCGATGTGAACGGTGGAGATCGGAAACGGAGTCGTGTGGAGGGAGCAAATGGGGGCCGTTCTCTTCAGTTTTGGCACGCCTTTCTAGGCTCATGTGCAGGCCGAGTTGGCCAAGGCTGGGGCCGAACCATGTGTGTGTCGTGCTCTTCGACGTGGCGGAGGTGAGATCGAGTTTAGGCGAGTGAATGGAGTGCAAAATTAAACCCTAGAAGATGATATTGGGTTCGGCCTCATATTCATCACCTGGAGATGAGAACGCAAGGGGGGAAGATGATAAAGCACGGTCCAGATCTGATGAAGTGAGATCGTGTGGCTAGGAATTGATGTAGGTTAAAAATATAAAGGTTTTGTTGTATATAGTTATATAAAATCGTGTACAATCTTGTAAAATTCATAACTTTTTCATACGAGGTCAAAAAAATGCAAACTCAGTTGCGTTGGAATCGTATGGACGAGCACTACGCGATGGAGTTGGTTTGGTGTCGTTTGGAGTTAGTGAGAATTTCGGGTAAAATTAAACGCGCGTTTAATTTTATTCGAAATAAAAGCTTAAACGGAAATTAAAACCAAGGTGAGAATTTCTCACTCAATCGAATAGATTTCGATTTTATTTTAAATAGTTAGATTTAAAATATTTGAATGCATGTTTGAATGATGACTGTAAATTATTGATTGTTAAAATAGACATTATGCGCCGTTATTAAGCGGATGTTATTTAATATAAACATATACCGCGAATATTTCATAAACAGTGAAATTGGTATTATATTATATATATAGCAATATATATATATATTGGCATATGTATATATTGCAGTTGATTGATTTCCCGCATTTTTTGTTTAGCGGATGAGACCCTATTACGCCGTTATTAAGCGGATAATATTTATTAAGAACATATACCGCGATAATTTCGTACTGGAGCGAAATTGGTATTGTGCTAATGTTTGTGGATGCAGGAAACAGGTTGGAGGGATCCAACTGGATTCCTCAACAGTTTTTATTTGATTTCAGATATTTTGATATTTGATAGATTTTCATATTGATATATGATATCGTTGTAGTCGTGATAGACTATTTGGTGTGTAGCATCATTGGACCCAGATTTTAGGATTTTAAAATGTTTTTAAAGTGATTTTTGAAAATATACTTTATTTCTGGAATTGATCCATTATAAATAAATAAAAGTTATAATTTTATAAGTTATAAAATTATGGGTTTGTGAAATATAGTTAAAAAGCTGATTTTTAGAAATACGGTTAAAAAAATTGATTTTTGAGAAATATGGATCAATGATTTTATAAAATAGTTAAATTGGATTTTTGAACTTGTTATAAAAAGTTTAAATATGGGGTTTATAAAATTTGATTATTTTATAAATCAAAATGGTGAAATTATAAAGGAATTTAAAGACGTTTTAAAGAATAATATAAATTGATTTATATTAAGAGATTTATAAATGGATATTTATAAATTGAAATATTGACATTATAAAACGAGTTTTTATAAGTGTTTGAATGTAGTGAAAATGAATTTCCTAAATGAATGAAATTTATGAAATTATAAACTGTGAAGTTATAAATGAAATTTTATAAGCAATAGGTTTATAAAATTTATAAAGTTATCAAAAGAATGAATTTTGGATAAATAAACAATCTTATAAATTAAGATTAATAATTTGGGAAGTTAAATGAACGATTTTGTAAAATAATCGTTTTATAAGTAATTAACTTATAATATGAACTTGTAGTTTATAATTGAGTTATAAACTGGAATAGGTTAATAAAGGAATTTATAAAAAGGAAGTTTTTATAAATAAATAGAAATGGAATTTATAAACGTTGTTTTATAAATTCGCAAACGACTTATTTTGATAAGTTAATTGTTATAACCTATTAATGGAGTTATATTCACGTTATAAACAGTGAATAATCCTTTAAGTTAAAAAAAGAATAGAAATAATGGAATTTGTGAACATGGTATATTCACGTTTTTGAATAGTGAATAACATGTTAAAGAAATTGTTTGAATGTGATGTTTTAAATAGAATTAAAACGATCTAAAGATGTTTTAAATGTGTTGAGATTCGAAACCATAGATTTCAACATTTATTGTTGAAATAGATGTTTCGAGAAATAAAAGGAAATAGTGGACTATAACACTGTTGTTATAGTAAATGATTTCCGAAAGGAAATGTTTTGAATAGTATTGGGATTTATATATCTATTTTAAATTCGAATCCCTATACTAGTGATTTTGGGTTGTCGTAACGATGTTTTACGCAACATTCGTTTTGGCCCAAGTAAATATGTTTAAGAAAGGATTTTCTTAATAGAATGAAATATATACTTAATTCGGTTTAAGTATATTGAATATTTTCTAAGTGTTGAAAATAAAAGATTGTGAATTACTTATTTAATAAGTATGGAATTGTTTTCCAATATGAAGTGAATATAGAGAATTTATCTTTTTGAAGATAAATTGAAAATGAATAATTGAAATCGTATATGCACGAATATTTTGAAATATAAATTCATTAAGGAATTTATATGTGAAAGTGGAATTTGTTTAAAAATAAATATTGATTTATTTTTGAAGTGTTGAAATAATATATCTTGTAAAGATATTTTGGAAAATAAATAATTTGAAAAATTATTTGGAATCTGGTGATGCATGCATATCCAGTGATAGTTCAATAACCGACTATCAATATTTCCCTTTGAATGGGTATTTGACGTGAATTGATTGAATTTGAATGCACACTTATTTTTGAATAAGCGCTCACTATTCGGGTTAACCGGGAAAGGACCATGGGGTCGTATAACCCATTCCGATTATGTGATACGTCGTTGTGAATTGCATTTGAAGATCGGTGTTGAAGACCGGTATTTGCAAGAGTGATAGGATGAACTATCGATTGACTCTGCACCGAGTGGCCCCGGTATTGAGTTCTCCATATGTGATGGTGAATCCGATCAGGATTGTGAATATCCGGATTGCAAGGACTTCTTTGTAAGTGCCTTCGGTTCTGTTCGATCCCGGAACAGACTCGTATGGATTGTATGTCTGACATTACAAGTTGAGAAATAAAGCCGATTTCTTTCAAATATATTTCTGTTGGTGGCGGAGAATTTATTCTTTGCTTAACACCCTTCTTTGAGACGTACGAGCTCAAAGGTTATATAGTTGAAGTTATCAGCAATATATCCCATTTTGGTAATGTGACATGCTGAGTGATGCTGAAATGATCATTGTGTTGATTATTGGTGATAGGATCATTTATTTGATCGTCTATCTTAGTGATCATTGTGTTGATCATTTGTTGACCCAAAGCACGGCTTTTTGTACAAAGTGTGTTTTTGTGGACGTGACTTCGTCGAGCCTCACATGTCAAAACAGGAAAGATGCGGCAAGGTTATTAGGGGTTGCTGTAGCTCCCCTTAGGGTATGTACATTTCCTTCTGGATAGAGGTGGTATCATGGTATGGAGCCCAGATATTTAACCTATGTGGTTACTACGAATTTATTACTTTGTGGTTGTTGGTTATCGGGATCCCGTGAAAAAAGGTCGTTTACGATCGGGGAATGGCGTGCTCGTGTCAGTAGTTACCCAGTTAGGGGTAACCCGGCCTTGTGTTGGCAGAGTTCCGGTTTGGTTCTCGGGGATGTCTTTCCAGAGGCATTCTCATGTGGCAATGGGAAGTTCCTTGGCCTGACCATTTGTTGGAAATCCAAAGAAACAATACGATCTTGTACGGTTTTAGTTGTAGAACCTGCCATTTAATATGGTAGCTATTAGTAGGCATAATATAATGGTACCTATGCTGGCTAAGATTTATATCTTTACTTTCGAAAGAATTTGTTCTACACTATGCACTAATAAAAATATCAAATGCTTTATTTTAATGCGTATCAAGCATCTTTGACTAACATAAGAAGAAATCTCCTCCAAGTCTGCGTTTGCATTGTGTGTGTGGTGGGAGGTCTTATGGTAGTTACATTTTTAAAAGCATTGCGAATTGAATTTAAAAATATTCCTCTATTTTGATTTTAAAGATAAATAAACTGTTTTGAGTTCTCACACCAGTCACATGACTGACTCGGAGTTTATTGTTTTCCTTCCTAAACTCTGGGTGCCCACCAATTTCCACACGGGCAGTCAAGAGTTAAGGTTTATCAGGATATTCTGGATATTCTGGAGTTGCTGGAGGCAAGCTGGATTGGCATGGCGTATTACTAGTTATATAGTATTTCTTTTTCCGCTGCATTGTTGTTGTTGTTTATTGTTGTACACTCTGATGATATGATGTAATGAAATGTAATGTAATAACTGATATAGTTCTTTGTTTAAAGATTATTCATTTATTATTATATGTTGTTCCGCTGCGTGTTGTGAGATTCTGATGTTGTTCTGTTTTCTTTCTGTTTTCTTCCATTTTAAAATATTCTACCTTCTTTTCTCTCTTCTCTCTTTTTTTCTATCTTCCTCTCCCTTTATTTTCTGTTATCTTCTTCTACTTCTCTCCTTTTCTTTTCTTAAATTCTTTTTAAAACCCATAACTTCTCGGTTTTCGGCCTTCGATATTCGGCAGTCGATAAAGTGAGTGTCGATGTTGAATTTTCGAAAGTCGAAAAATTTTAGAACGTTACATTGATGGTTTATATTGAGCTAATTAATAGCACAAATATACCATACTAATGATAAGCACATCAACTAATTCACTAATGACAAGAAAAGAGAGATCATAACTTCATTTTGTTGATTTATGTGATCTAGAGAGTGGAAATTGCCTCTAAATTGTCTTAACACTCTCATATTTTTATCTATTTTCTTTTGTCATTTTTCTTCTTTCTTTTAGTTAAACACTCTTTCAACTTTGGTTAATTTGATTGAGTAGAATTTTAAAATCATCAATTCCCTGCGGATCGACCCGTATTCGCCACGTGCTACATTCGTACACCGTGCGCTTGCGGTTATTTTTTAATTTAAATTCGTTCGACGGTTTTCTAAACCGATAGAATTTCCGTCGACGAACAATATACTTGTAGACATTTCTACAACTATTGCATATCTGCAGAAATGCACCTATTGCATATAGTTGCAGAAATGAAATATTGCATATAGTTGCAGAAATGTCCACAACTATTACATATAGTTGTTGAACTGTCTGCAACTATTGCATATAAATGCAGACATTTCTACAACTATTGTGTATAATTGCTGTTTTCCATTGAAATCGAGAAAGCCGAGCTTGCCATTGAAGAAGAAGATAAAATTAGGAAATATAAGTTCGCCAATGAAGAAGAAGATGAAATCAAGAAAGATAAAATCGTTACTAAAATCAATCGTGCAAGAAGTAGAGGGGTATTTTAGGGAAAAAAACAGCCGAAATGAAAAACAAGGGCCTACAAATTATATTTTCTTACGAGAGGAGTTTTAGTGAATTGAGTTTGCTTTTAGGGATGCGTACCTAATATTCACTTTATATAATGTGTAACAGTTGTGTCCATTCATGAAAGTTGCGATGATTAGACACTTCATTTCAAAATTTGAAAACTATTTTATGGCATGTATCTCGACATACAATCTGCCGATATGTCGACATATGCATGTGTATTTTGAAATCTTAATTATTTTAAAATGTTTTGAAAATTTTATACTTTGTAAAATAATTTAATACTTTGTAAAATTGTTTAAACATAGTTTATAAACATTTTGAACTTTGAAAAAGTTATAAAATATTTTGAAAATTTATTTTGTCTAAAAAACTATAAAAGATAGAAAATAGGAGATAGAAATCAAAGTTTGCTACCAAGGCCTTTAACAATATTCTATGACTTTGCATTATATTATAGTCTTGAGATCTTCATATCTTAATCTTTGTACTCATGAGTCTTTATGTCCATTTCTTAAGTCTTCGATTTAACACATGTACAATGCCATGCACTATATATATTATATAACTTGGTACACCATTACTATCTACATTTTATATAAATATGTATTGTTGTTATCAAGGTTGTTATCATCAGAATCAATGATTGAGGTATTAACATTCTCCCTTTTTTGATGATGACAACGATTAATTATTCATGTATATAAAATATGATGTAACTCCCTCTGAGTTAGATAACTCCCTAATTATATGCATATTTTTATATTTTTCTCCCCCTTTGTCGTCAACAAAACTGAGCGAAAAGGATAAAAAAAACATTCCTCAAATCAGATACTTAGAAATAATAGAGTCAAAATCAATAAAAAAAAGTACTGAAATGATTAAGTATACAAAACATAATACATATGATGACTATTGTGTGTATATGATAAATAAGGGATTATGATTATATGATATACTTAGAAACTATACTATCTTATACCAAACATGATACTTGATGTAATAAAATAACAGATCCTATTATTATTTATTTCAAATCAATCTTATGTAATTAATCCAAACATTCAAAACACACAAATCCAAATCAAATCTTAAGATAAACAAACCCAATCTACAAATATACATTAAACCGAATTAAATCAAATCCTATTTATATATATATATATATATATATTTACATATTAAATCAAATCCTAATAAGTAGATGTTTTAAGGAAATTTAACCCAACCATTGGACCATAAAGATTGGATTTGCTTTGAGGGCATCCCAATCTTCATTATCCTTGTTAATAGTACACTTTGGATTGTTGAATTGGTTCACCTTTGATTAAGGAAGAAATTATCCATCGAAGGGCATCAAAATGCTTTTCTTGTTCCTTGATCATTTGCATTTAACTTAACTCTAAACGTCTTTGATATCTTAAGATAAAAGAGAGAATAAAGATTGAAGAGATTGTTTAAGGTTTTCATATCCTAATGTGGAGAAGACATTTTCGTAAAAAGGATGTTTGAGAATGGAAAAAAAAGTATAGAACAAAATGATGAGTGAATTTTCTAGAAGAAATATGCTTATATAGGAGTAAAAGGTCACTTGAAACGATTGAATAGGTGGTAATTATTTTAATTTTGAAATTTAAAAATTTGCCAATTGGCTGTTATATGCCGACAAATCGATTGTATGTATGTCGACATACATACCTAAAATTTGAAAAACAGGTGTCTTTGTTATAGTTTTTGTTTTTATCATACCATTATAAATTTATAACTTCCAAAGACTAATAAACAATATAGGAAATTTAGAAATATGTTTCATTACTTATAATTGAAAGGTACATGGATTTCAAATAAAAAATGCTTGAAAATTACATGAACTTAAGTTAAAAGCACACAATACTTACGGACATATAGCTAGATATCATATGGAAATAACTACATAGATAAAAAGATGTAGATGATGATGATGATCTTTCCAAAGTATTTGTCCACTTTGTTTGAAAGAGAACTGAACCTTTTACAAAAAGAATGTTTAAGCTTCTTTTGGTATTTAAGAAGCTTCTTGGTTCCTTAGGATCTCTTTGTGGGAGGGGTGAGATAGTTAATCAAAACATGCCAAAGAAGTGTCTACTTCTTCCCCCTCCACTTCTTCCTCTTCCACATTCATTTCATCGCCTTCTTCTTCTTATTGTTATTGAATTTCTCGTTCCTCCTCATATGCCAACCTTTTTCCTTTTTGGGAAATGGCTCATATGGTTTGAAATAAGGTTGTAACATCCCATACAGATGTTGTAGTCATTCATAGTATTAACTTCCAGTGACCAAATACGGTAATGTTAATGGAATCCATAATATCAGCCATAATATCAGAAGCACATGAATATGAAACAAAATAAAAGATTTCACAAAATAACATTTCTGATTACATTTCATAAAACATGTTTTATATCCAGATTACATAATCCCAATGTTTCCCAGGTTCAGATCAAATATAATTATTACAGGATACACCAAGAGCGAGATATGAAGATTGCCCCATGGCTAACCAGAGTAATATATAGTGATAACTAACTTAACACAACATAGCGGAATAAAACAAATGAAACAGCAACTCCTAAATAGCTATTCGTCAGCCACCTGCTTGTCTCCTGAAACTTTATTCACCAACCTACTAAAACCTATAAACCTCAAAACTCAACCTACTCAAATCAATTTTGAGCATGGAGGGTTCAAAGGGAAAAACATAAACTTTGAGTCAGACATAAAGCCTGGTTTGAATAATAGTATACGTCTCGATTAACTGTTATTAAGTGAGACCACGCCACTTAACAGAACGGATTTCCATCACTAACATCCTTTTAAAACATATCTTTTGCTAATCATAATCCTATAACCAAAACTGGTTAAAACTATAAAGCGTTATCATGTAAACATACTCATCGGGTAACAATGAACTATCTATCCAAACACTATAGTTTTGCTTGACTAACTACTAACCTTTGGCTGACTCGGGCCTACTAGACAATATAAACCAATAATCTAACATATGTTAGATACTCCCCTTCTAGACGGTCTGTCCCTAACTTGCTTTCTCCAGTTCAACTGATCCTAATGGTTTTGCGGGCTCACCAATAACCTACGTCTTTACAAAAATATTCCTTTCTGTGTGTAACATCATTTTAGAAATGCATGTGACAAAGCATACACATTGGAATTTTGGACCAAATTAGCTAGGGGCTAGTAGCTAATGTATAGGGTGTGATCCTATACCAGTCACATCTGGTATACAAATATGTAAGTCATTTTACTTCAGTTGATCTTCCCATAAATTTTCCTTGAAAACATTTTCTTCTCAAATTGATTTAAACCTTTCAATCATACTTTAAACAAGGAAAATATACTCCATGCTTTACTCAAATCACCTTGCCATGTTATACATACTTTACTTAAAGCTTTGTTGATGAAAGCATTTAATCTTTGAAAACACCACTTTTCGTTCCCATTGAAAGTACCCCTTTCCAAACCAAATAAACCCTTTATAGCCTAGGTCGAAAGGCCAAAAGATTCCTTTCGAAATTCATACAAATCTTTCAAAACCATTGACATAGCTTTTGAAACCTTTGAAAAACCTTTCCTTTGAAAGCTATAAAAATTTAGACATCCTACCTTTAAAACACTTAAACATTGCCTTTCAAAAACATTGGAAACCTTCTTTTGAAACCTTTCGTAACCATTGGGGAACATCCCTTTGAAACCTTCATTAAAACCTTTCGAAAGCATTAAAACATCAAACTTTTTGAGACCATTTGGGTTCGAGTAAAACATGTGGAACAACCTTTTCAAACCATTTAAAACTATCTCCGTCAAAACAATTAGGCTCCTCCTTCAACATAGCAAAAGAGTCATAAAACATTTAAGTCAAAAGCACACTTTCAAAAGCATTTCCTAAGTAAAGAAGTGATGGTGTCGAAACCAACCCTTCGAAAGCATTGGAGAAGTGGCTTGGATTTTTAAAACAAAGTATACCTTCCGAAACCATTTGCTTCGAAAGGTAGAAAGCGACAACTAAGGGTTTCGACCCCTTCGAATGCATTCACCTAAAAAATAGGAGCAACTTCTTCAAAACCATTCCTTTAAAACATTTTGACCAAGTCGAACCCAACCAGGTCGAAAGCATCCCTTTCGAAAGCAAGGAAAGTGCATTTTTATTCAAAATCAAAGCAAGGCTTTGACCTCCTTCGGAACCCCCTATTTCGACTTCTTACCTTCCACCTTAGTCCAATTTCCTTTGCACCATGTATTGATACTAGGCGCATTGGTTTCGATGGTGATGGAGGCGAAACTACTAGGTCGGAACCTAGGTGCCGAAAGTGGCAGAACATGCTAAAAGCATGTAAAAATGATTTTAACTTTAAAAGGAAATTCTTTTTAACTAACCTACCTTTTTTGTTAAAATATTATTGGTTGCTAATTTTCTTTTCTAAAAAAATTGCTGAAATTTTAGAACTAAACAATTTAAATAATTTACAAAATAGCTCTTCTCCCTTTTATAAATATATAAAACATTTAAGTCTCGTACCTTAAATAATTTTATATATCTACTAATACACTTAATAAATTTATACAGAAATTCCAGTTTTTAATATGTTTTCAACATATAATAATTTCAAACCCAAAACATATATTATTTAACTGTAATTATTTTTAAACCCAAATAATCCATTTCGGTGCTAGAAAATTAATATTAAATCCACATTAATTCAAGAAATTATGAAAATTAAAACCCGTCTCTAAGATATCATTTTTGATCTATATCTAAAATCGCAAGGCGTTTAGAGATCATCTAATAGGGTTTTCACATCAAAACATATCATAAAATCTATATGAATAAGCATAAATCATCAATAAGCATATATAAACAATCTATCATTCAAAAACATGGTATAACCTTGCAAAATAAATCGGGTTTAACCTTAAAACCTTAAACAATAGAAAATATGAGATGCAGTCATTGTTCACCTTAGCTTTGAGACTAAGGAGTTGAGATTTGAATCGATTTGATTTTGATTAATCTTCCTTCCTTTGATTTTCTTTATCTTCTTCCTCTTGCTCTTACTAATGGTGGTCGGCCTCTATTTTAGTTTGGTATTGCAAATGAACATATGAAATGAATTCCTAATGGTTTAGGGTATTAGAATACTCTTATTCCAACTTTGCCCTGCACCTATTTCCTTTACCCATTTTATTTTAGTTTATTTTAGTTCTTTTATTCAATTAGGCACGGCTACCCCTTAGCTTAATCACAAATCTCAATCCCCTAATCATCACATTATTTTATTTAATTTAGCTAATTAAATATACTAAATAATGTAACTAAAAATTAGGATCATTATAAACTTCCCTCCTTAAAGAATTTCATCTTTGAAATTACAATAAGGTACACAACAAATCAATCATAAAGGTAAAACATACCATCAAAAAAATCTGGATAAATGTCTCTAAATCTTCTTTCAGTCGCCCAAGTACAGCCTCTCTGATTGTCGCTCCATTGGACTTTAACTAATCCGACTGTCTTGTTTCTGTGTCCCTTCACATCTCTTGAAACCATCCGAACTGGCTTTCTAAATATAGTCGTCGGGTTCTACTACCAAGTTATCTAAAATAGTCGGTGTTATAGTAGACTTTGGGGTCTCAACACACTTCCTTAGATGAGAAATATGAAAAACATCATGGAATCATGCCAATTCGGTAAATCTACTCTATATGCTAGTTTCTCGATCCTTTGTACAATAGGAAATGGTCCTACGAATCTCGATGCCAATTACCCTATTTTCCAAATCGAATCACACCCTTCATCGGTGATACTTTAATGAAAACGTGATCTCCAACAGAGAACTCCAAGTCTTTCCGTCTTTTATCTGCATAACTCTTCTACTTAGACTGAGCATCCTTCATCCTAGCTCGAATCAACTCAATCTTATCATCAGCTTCTCTAATAAATCATGGACCATAAATCAACCTATCACCAGTCTCTAACCAGCGAACTAGTGATTTGCATGGCCTTCCATACAAAGATTCAAAGGGTGCCATCCCTGTACTAGCCTGATAAATTTTGTTATACGAAAACCTTACTAAATGTAGACGGTCTTCCCATAATCCCTCAAAATGTAACACACAAGCTCGTAACAAATTTTCCAAGATATTTTTAATTATTTCTATTTGCCTATCGGTCCATGGACGGTAAGGGGTACCTATCTTGAGATTGGTTCCTAAAATCTTCCTGTAGACTCTTCCAGAACTCACTAATGAATAAGGAATCTTATCACTTACTATGCTGCTAGGAATTCTGTGTGGTCTAACTACATTTTTTATAAATAACTTAGCCAAAACAGGTGCATCCTAGTTGACTTAACTAGAATGAAATGGGCACTCTTGGTTAATCTGTCCGCTACGACCCATATACTTTCATTTCCTCTATTAGATCTTGGCAACCCGTATATAAAATCCATAAAATAGAATCTCATTTCCATACCGAAATATACAATGGCTGAAGCAACTCACTTTGCTTCTGATGTTCGGCTTTCACCTATCGACAGTTCAAACGCTGCTTTACCGATAAGCCTACATCCCTCTTTATACCTTCCTAGAAGAACTCCACTACATGTCCTGATACATCTTTGTTCCTCCCGGATGAATAGTGAACTTCGAACGATGGCGTTCCTCTAGAATGTCTTTCCTAATGCTTCTCACATTCGAAACACTCAATCATCCCTTCTTTCTCAACCACCCATTCTGGTTAGGGCTAAAATCCTTCAAGTCATCGCTCTCCGTTCCATCTCTTAACTTCTTTATCCATTCTACTAATACGGGATCCTCCATTTGTTTAGAAGCAATCCTTTCAATCATAACTAGTTGAACTTCTAAACAAGACAACACAATAAATCCTCCACTAGACCTCGCTTCAGATCCCTCGAACTTCTAAATATTCATTTAATCGCCAATAATCAAAAACCTATTTATAAAAATCATATCTTTAAATCCTCAAAGTCAATAAATTGCAAATCAGTTTTATGTAAATATATAATTCTTAAACAAATAAAACTTCAAATCAATTTCAATTTATCTACGCAACCTTAATTTATTAAAGTTAATGCAAAACTATTTTTAAAATATTAATAAAAATTGATTGCTATATTAATTTTTCTTGAATTAAAATCTTATTATTATTAATTCTATTTAAATCTTATTTTATATATTTAAAATATGATAAAGTCATAAGTATAATTTTATAATTTACATTTATACCTAACTTATAATTTTAAAATTTCCAAAACATAAAATTTTAAAAAATACTTTTTCACATATTAAAATATAATCTACATATTATCTTTTAAAAATAAAATTTTAATAAAATCCATGTATTTCCTTTCATAACTTTGGAAATCTTTTTTTCAAAAATAGTCCAACGATGTCCATATATAATTTTCTATCGTATGGTCAAGTGAAACGGATATTTATCATTTCAATCCGCAATAATTTAATTTTATGGGTATATCATTTCAACCTGCAATCCTAAAATTTAAATAAAATCAATAAAACCGCTTGGGTTTATCATTTCAATACATAATGATTTTCCCTAATCTATAATATCGTTCGTGTATGTATCATTTCAACCCATAGGGAATTCCGACTAATAGGGAACTTGCAGTGTGATACCAGTAAAACATTAATATAAAATGACATAGCATATCTAAGACAAATACGATCATAATTAACCAAATATAATATATATACTAACAGGTTATTGGTGTCAATACTGTCTATTAACATTGGTGAACTAATGCAAATAATAACATATCATATCTAACAATTAAATAACTAACAATTTAAATTTAACAATATATTTCAAGCGTCATTTCATGCGAATTAAATTTACTAAATATAAGATTGTTAATCGTGTGTGATCGCTCAACTTTCATGGCCAGAGAACAATGATAGCGAAGAAGATGACACATACATGCATACGGATACGGACACTCTACAACAACACTCATAAACTGCTGCGACAAGTTCGACAGCGGCAAGTAAAGCATAGAATTTGATAAAAATAAAAAAATATAATATATTTATTCCCTTTTCCTTTTTAAAACAATATTTAATTTAAAAAGCATATTTAAAAATCTTGATATACATATATTTTAAAACCAATGTCAACATAAAATATTGATATATTATGTTTCGATATCAGTTTTCTTATAACAGATCAAATAAAATCAAATATCTATATTTTATATTTTGAATATCAATATTTCTTAAAATCAATATTCTTTTCTATGTATATATATATATAAGCTACTCAAAAATTGTACCTGCAGACTATCCATATATAGAATAATATATATATAGATATATATGTTTGTGTGTGTGTATACATGTACATACATACATGCATATATATATATATATATATATATATATATATATATATATATGCAAACAAATATATGTAGGCTTTCATAATTTTATATTTATAGACTCATATATATATTATTTAAATTTAGAATATAAGCTGATAGGAGATGTTAAACATGAGTCAATTATATTTTTAAATTGTATACTTTAAAATGCATGCTATGTTAAAAATATATGCTATGTTCAAACTGGAATGCAAACAGGAAAACAAGGCAGGCTGTTATGCTGTTGTGGCATGCATGAACGGTAGAGGCTTTTGGCAGTTTTGGTTGCCGTCTCGACTATAGGCGGGTGTGATAGGAGCTTGTTCGGCTAGGGAAGAAGTGACATTTGGTGGAAGGGTCTGAAGTAGATTAACGAGGCAGGCTAATGTTCTAAAAAAATTATGTAATGACCCGTAAATTTCCAATAATTAAGTTTGAATATTTTAATTAAAATTGAGTAATTAAGTTTAGAAGAAACAAAATTTTTATAATTTATAATGAAGCTCTAACGACCCAGAATTTTTGTCATTTGAAATTCAGATATTTAATTGATTTTAAATATCAACAAGTAAAATCTGTAAGTCGAATAATTTATTTTTCGAATATTTAGATATAATTGGATAATTAAATCAATAATTTAGTATTTGAAATTACCGAAATAATTGAAAATTGGGTTTAATATGATTAAAAATGATTTATAAAGTTATATTATATCATAATGGAGTTAGAACAATGTTTGCGAACTTTTAAAATTGAATTAAAAGTTAATTTGTGAAAATTGAATATTTTAATATTTAATTGACGAGTTAATAGGATAAAAATGGCATCTGCTCCTTCTTCAAGATCCCATTTCGTCCCTCCTTTGCCTCCATTTTCTCCTCTTTCACTTGTGATTTATGAGGCTATCGTTCCAGATTTTCATCGTCGTCGCTCCTATGCTCAAGTGGTCAAAGACCATCTGCCTGGGAATTTTTTGCGTGTTGCGCAACCTCAGTTCTCATCCAAGAGATGGATCGATTCCAAAGCTAGCAAGTCTTTTTTTTTATAGATATGGAGATAGTAAGCATTTTGCATCTCAGTGCCGAGATCCTATTAGATGTTTCTGTTGCGGCAATTTCGGTCACAAGAGCAATAAGTGTTCGGCCCTGTCGTTCTCATCGGCTTCTTCTGATTTCTTGGTCGAAAATGGCTTTCAGTTTGTGCTTAAAATTATGCTTCTGAAAAGGATTATGCTTGATCACTTAGGGCAGTTTCGATCTGAAGGTTTCAATATTCTGGAATTATTGCTTTTCGACTTTAATATTGTTAATGCCCCAAATATTGGCAAGGGCTATAAAGCTAAATTTGGAGATCCAGAGATCTATTTTGGTAATTCTGATTCCACTTTGAATTCAACCATTCCTTCTGATCTTTTAGCAAAGCATGGTTTTCTGTTCGTTCTCAATTTCATTCATTTGAGAGGATTATTAATCAACTATCTTGGGCTCAAGAGAATCGATGGTTTGAAATTACTTGATGATCTTTTAACTCATTTTAACAATATTAATTCTCCAAATACTGATAAGGGTGATCAAGATTATATTGGGGATTCAGAGGTGCTTATTGACAATTTGGACGACTCGGTCTCTACAGAGATAAAACTGGCTTGTTCTTTTGATGATGATTTTGTTTCTGTTAATCAAGAACCTGTAATGTTGGATCCCATTTTATCTGATCCTGATGTTGTTCGCTGTATTTCTTCTCTTGAGTCTTTGGATAATATCTCGTTTAGTGGTTTTACCCATCCTATATCCCAAAAAGGTTCTCCTTCATCTTTTATTCTGGAACCATTCAAGATCTCTACTAGCAACAGATTTGCATGTCTTGATGCAGATTTTGCCTCTGAATGCTCGGATATATTTGATGTTGATAGTGTTCTATCTAAAGAGTTCTCAGCTCTTTCTTCGGTTGACTCTTTGGATAGCAATTGCATGGATTGCGTTGATTCTTCTATTAGTTCTATTTTTGATTTTCAGTCTCTTGCTCCAGTTTGTGTTCATTTCTTCCACAATGATGTTGATTGTTTTAAAGAGTTGGACGTGAGACAGTTAGTTGATTTGCCTTTGGTCTCTGTTTCACCGAGTAGCTTTGATTCTTATGATATCAGTTGCTGGGTTGATGATTTTCATATAGTGGGCAATGATTCTTATTACTCTGAGTCTTCCTCTGTTGACGAGGCTTTTCTGTTGCATCGTTCTGTAGTTCCCCTTTCTTGGCTTTTATCAGATGAATCTCCTTCAGATGATATTTCGGCTTTGTTTGTAGATGATGATTTGAACATTGATGAGCTTTTGCCTAAAAGGGATTCAGTGCATGTTGTGCATGAAGCACTCAGTTCTTTGGAACAGGTTGCTTGTGTTTCAGAGAATAAATTCTCTAATTTGCCAAGTTCCTCTGCTTTGATTTATCACTCTGATTCAGATGGGATCACAGCTCTGGAACAATTTATTCCTATTGATAATATCACTTCATCTGCTTCTCCATGTTCAATCGATCTTCAAGTGGATAATTGTGATATCGTTGTGACTTGTGTGGAATCTGCTGCTACTCTTGATGCTGGTGTGAGTTCGGATAGTCTAATATCTGATCTGAATGTTGAGGCTCTTGGCAGTTCGGTGCCTTCCACTTCTTCTTCGAAGAGAGGTAGGCGTAGAAAGCATGTTACTTCGAGTGGTTTGGTTCGTCGTAGTGTCAGGATTAGAGGCAGTCGCTCTCAGTCGTTGGGTGAGTTTCCTGGTTCAAGCACTACGAGCAGTGTTTTGGAACCAGGCTCTGGTATGCGTTTTGATTTTGGTAGCACTTATTCTTCTTATGCTCTTGGTGATTTATCCGCTTCTGAGTTTAGTCAGTTAGCTAGTAGCTCTGCTTTTATTTTTTCTGATATTGAGTTAGATCGAGAGTTTATTAGAAGTAGGGAACTTGATAGGGCTAGATCTATGGGTTTATGAGAGTCATTAGTTGGAACATTATAGGTTTGAATGACCCCAGTAAATGTGATAAAGTTAGAATCTTTTTTAAAGATTTTTCTATTGACATTGCTCTTCTTCAAGAGACTAAAATAGAATGTCCTGATTTTCTTTTTTTTAGAAGATTGGGTGGTTTTCGTTTTAGAAATTGGGTTTTTATTCCATCTATGGGCTCTTCTGGGGGCTTAATGATTGGTTGGAGAGAAAATATCTTTAAATTACTTCAGTGTATTCAGAAGCAGCACTCTCTTCACATCATTTTAATTAATCTCTCTGACAATTCTTTTTTAAATATTTCTAATGTTTATGGGCCTAACTCTAAAATTGAGAGGCGGATTCTCTGGAATGAATGCCTTGAGTTTAGGTCTTTTGCCCCTGGTCCTTGGATATTGGGGGGAGATTTTAATGTGACTCGTTTTATTGGGGAGCGCTCTCCTTAGGAAGGTAATTATTTGGCTATGGAGGAATTCGATCAATTTATTATTCAATGTAATTTGATCGAAATTCCTCTATCCAATAGATCTTTCACTTGGAGCAATAAAAGAGAATCTCCCTCTTTTGCTCTTTTAGACAGATTTTTCGTTTGTGATGATATTGAGGACAAATTTCCTATCTGTAGAGTGTCAGGTTTACCTTACACCCTTTCTGATCACTGTCCCATTATCCTTTCTTGTGATAGTCATAGATTTTTGAATAATGTTTTTAAATTTGAAAAAATGTGGTTTCTAGAATCAGGTTTTTCTAATTTAGTCATCAATAAATGGTCCTCTATAAGTTTTTATAGCCTTAAGCATTGTGATAATTCAGCCAAAGCTTTTGTGCTTAAGCTTAGAAATCTCAGGATTTTTCTTAAAAATTGGAATAAAAATGTTTTTGGTAATATAAAAATTAAAAAGGATAATATTCTTAATGAATTGCTCAAAGTTAATAAGATTGAAGAATCTAGACACTTAAATATAGGTGAGAGAAATGTTCTTAATAATTTAAAAGATGAACTTTATTCTATTCTTGCAAAAGAGGAAGTCATGTGGAAACAGAGATCTAATTTTCAATGGATCAATGAAGGTGACAATAATACTAAATTCTTTAACAACTTAGCTAATAGTAGAAAACGTAGTAATACAATTAATTCCATTTTAGTTAATAATGTGGAATTAGTTGATCAACGTGATCTAAACAATGCTTTTACTGATTATCACAAAGAAATTTTTGGCACCAAAATCAAGCATAGAGTTAGTGCTAGATGGAATGATCTTTACCCATCCACCTCTAACATTAATCTTTCTGATTTAGATGCTCCTTTTTCTGAAGAGGAAATTCGAAAAGCCATCTTTGATTTACCAGGAGACAAATCTCCGGGCCCGGATGGATTTCCTATTTTCTTTTATCAATCTTTTTGGGAGGTTTTAAAACTATACTTAATTTGTATGTTCAATGAATTTTATAATGGTAATCTCCAATTAGGTCGTTTTAATTTTGCTAACGTTATTTTATTACATAAAAAAGTGGGTGCTAATACTTTAAAAGATTTTAGGCCCATCTCTTTGATGAATTGCTCTGTTAAAATTATTTCTAAAGTTTTAGCTAATAGACTTAGTTTAAAAATGAATAATCTCATTGACTGTTCGCAATCAGCTTTCATTAAAGGAAGGAATATTACTGACGGTGTAGCAGTTGTTCAAGAATATATTAATTTTTGTTGTAAAAATAATATAACCTGTGCTATTTTAAAATTAGATTTTGCTAAAGCTTTCGACTCGGTTGATTGGGATTTTCTTATAGAGATATTCCTTGCCAGAGGCTTTAGTAATAGATGGATTAATTGGATTATTAACTTGCTTAAAACGGGTAACTCTAGTATTATGGTTAATGGTGTTTTAGGTAATAAGATTCAATCTAAGAGAGGATTAAGGCAAGGGAATCCTTTATCGCCCCTTCTGTTCAATTTAGCGGCTGATGTCTTTTCTAAGATTATTAAAAATGCTGTTAGCAATAACCTTTTGGGTGTAATTGGTAATGATATTTCTAATTTTGGCCAATCTGTCCTTCAATTTGCTGATGATACTTTGCTTTTTTCCTCTCATCTCCCTAGCCACATTATTGCTCTCAAGTTTATCCTTTATAGTTTTGAACTATTATCTGGTTTAAAATTTAACTTTGACAAAAGTTCCGTTTTAATTTTAAATGATTTTGATAATGTAGAAAATTTAGTTGCTAATACTTTAAATTGTAAAACTATGAGTTTTCCATTTGACTATCTTGGTTTTGTAATCAGACCTTCGAAACTTAAACATGATGATTGGTTAATTATTATTGATAAGATTAAAAATAGGATTACTAATTCGAATGTGAGATTTTTATCTAGAGCTAGTAGACTGGTTCTGATTAATTCTGTCTTATCAGCTCTTCCTATCTATTGGATGTCTATGCACCTTTTCCTGATTGGGTGATAGATAAAATAGATAAAATTAGAAGGGATTTTCTTTAGAGTGGTGATAACCCTAACAGTAGTATTAAATGTGTAGTTAATTGGGATACTGTCTGTAAATCTAAAAAAGATGGTGGTTTAGGAGTCATTAATTTACATAATATGAACCTGTCTCTTCTTGGTAAATGGTTATGGAAATTCAGGGTTATTAGTAATAATGCCATCTGGAAGGAAATTATTTCTAAATTTTATTACAATGGTAGTTATAATCTCTATCAAATTAGTCCTTCTAGTTTTAGTAATCTATCTTGTCTTTGGAAATCTATCTTAAAATGTAGTAATATCTTTAACTTAGGTTTAAATATTATTGTTCATTCTTGTAATAATACATCTTTTTGGCATGATAGTTGGATTTCCTCTACTCCTCTTAAGAATGATTTTAAAGATTTATATGATATTTGTAACTTTAAATTTGCGTTAATTTCCGATGTTTTCAACTCTGATAGTGACCCTCCTTGGATTTTCAATTTTAATTGTATTTTAGTAGGCCCTACTCTTAGACTTCTTTTCTTGCTTTATGCTAAACTTAACTTTATAACATTGACAATGATAATGACTTTATTAGTTGGGAATGGGATAAGAGTAAGAAATATTCTTCTAATTCTTTTTACAAATTTATCAACTTTTCGGGGGTTTCTGTCAATTGTTTTAAATTTATTTGGAAGTCTAATGCTCCTCCAAAATCAAAGATCCATATGTGGCTCATCATTCATGGTAAGTTAAACACTATTGAATTTTTAAAAAAGAAAAATATTAGTATTGATAATAAATGTTTCTTTTGCAACACATATTTTGAAGATATTAATCATATTTATTACGAATGCTTGGATACTCATTTTATTCTTATTAAGACCCTTAATATTTTTGAGTTTCATATTAACTCTAGAGTTTCTGATTGTATATTCTATTGGAGCTCTTTTAGATTTATGTTCAATAAGGATTTTAGATATTTGCTTCATACTTTATTCACTATTTTTTGTTGGTACATTTGGTTTGAAAGAAATCAAAGAATTTTTAATAATAAATATCAACATAATAATAAATTGATAATTTTAATCTCAAATTTCTGCTTAAAGTGGATTTCTAATCCTAATTATAAATTAGCCAAAAATAATTGCTTCAAGGATTATCTTAATAAGGTTAGAAATAATATTAACATATTTAATCTTAACTTCAATTATATTGTTTCTAATAATTCTTTTATTAATCCCTACTCTGATTTTAATAATGTTCACTTGATAAATCATAATTCTCTTTCTATTTTAAGCTTCTAAATTATTTCTTGTTTGTTTTTGTTTCTAGGTTATCCTTGCTTTAGTTTTCTCTTTGGTTTTTATTCTCACATATATGTATATAAATTCTATTTATATACATATATGTGTTTCATTCTAACTAGTTTTCCTAGTTTTGTTCCAGGTTTGGTTTAGGTTGGTTGTTGCTTTTTCTCTTATCTGGTTTGCTGGATAGCTTTTAACTTTTTTCAGGTTTTCTGGATAGCTCTTCTTAGGGATTCGGATTGCATCTGTCTATTCTCTTCGGTTACTCCAGGTCTTCAGTATGGAGCTCTTCATTTTGGTTCTCTTATTGGAGCTCTTCTCTTTGGACTTTTTTTTTTCTTGAGAGTCTGGTTTTTTTGATACCTCTAACACCCTAGTATTGGGCGGTGGCCTTGCCGGAGCTCGATATTAGGGTGTAATGGGCGGTGGTTTTGCCGGAGCTCATTTGAGGGGTATCTTCTTCTTTATTTTTCTTGTTTTTATTCTAGCCACCTGTCAGGCATGTTGGCAGCTCCATCTTTTTGTAATATATATAGTATTCCATGTGCGCTCTCCTCTCTCGTTAGAGGATCACACATTTTTATCAAAAAATTGACGAGTTAAAATAGCCATTTTTCAAATAGTCTCGGATTTCGACAAAACCAGTTTCATCGGATCCGTAATGTTATATTATTATAGGGTTTAAAATTTTGTGTCAATCGGATCTACGGTTTGTCCAGGGCAAGCCAAAACGCATAGAAATTAGTTTAATCGATTTAAATTAAAATTGATCGTTTATCGCCGTAACTCGCACAGATGATCGAATTGGCTCTCGATACCTATTCCATTGTATCCGAAACGTGGGTTAAGGCCTAAAAATGTCGGTCACCGTGCGAGAGTTGGAGTTCGGACAATCACGGATGAATAGTGCGTTGAAAAATTTCTATAAAAGGACCTAGACTTTCACACTTTCCAAAACCCTAGCTGAGAAGGTCACGACCGCCATTTTCGTTCTAAGGCTAGAAATGCACGATTCTTTCTCCTCCAATTTCTTCAAATCCATAAACCAATTCAGGAAATCTTCAACTACAAAGTTGAGGAGCACGTTGAGACCTTCGATATAAACGGTGGTGATCGTAAATGGATCTTTGGATTGTCGGCAAATTGAGCTTGAAGGCCGCATGTCTCGGCACGAAATTCGAGGCTATTATAGTGCTGAGTTTGACTGTATTTGCGGTGAAGATAGTGTACGACATGGGCTTTGACGTGGCATATCCTGATCGTTGTAGAGATGATCGATGGTCGAGCGAAATTTAGGGTTAGGGGCGGCAATTTTGGGTTCACGGTCACGTTTCATGACCTGGGGAAGAAGGAGGATATTGCGCATGGCCTTGATGCATGCAGGGAAATCTAATGGCCAGATGGAGCTAGGGCATTAAAATATATAAGAAATTGAATTTTAATTATATTATGATGTGTACGAACTTAAAAAATTGATAACTTGTTCATACGAAATCTCATTTCTAAAATTTTATTATATATTTTCAAGAAAAATTTAGTAAATTACGCTACTTAAAATCATCAAAATTTCCAGGTCGTTACATTGCCTGTGAACCAAATTCGTATATTTTAATTGTTGTACTGAAACCCTGCTTACTTCGAGACAAACCGCTCTTTTCTTCATCCAAAATGGCTCGTCCCTTCCTCCGTTTTGCACCTGCAATGCATCGAGCCTTTTCCTCACTCACTCGGCTCCTCTCCACTTCATAGCTTCTCCACACTAGGACCTTTCACCTATCCCTCCCCTAGCCTGCAACCCGGGCCGAACAGAAACCCTCCTCTACCATGAACGAGATGGCAACAATCATCGGCCATCACCATCCTCCACAGCCTCGATTTTCCCCATACCTACCAGTTGCTCCCTGCCATGTCTGTCCCTCCGGTTACATAACAGCTACCTCCTGCCTTTTTCCCCGCCGACCAACTTTCGACCTATGCTCCGTCGATTCCCCTCTAAATCCACCCAGCCCACATTAGCCATGAATCCACCAACCGGCCAGTCGAAGCTACCCAGGGTTCTGATCAGACCCTCCACCTCTCATCTTTCCCTGTCACCAACTTCTTCGGCCAACATTTTTCCATTACCAGCCTCCATACTCCTCCGTGCCGCAACCCACATCCACACCCGAAGGCCATCCCCCTGTTGTCCTTTCCACCGACCACACCAAGTCCTTCCCACCGACCACACCAAGTCCTTCCAACTTTCCCCCTCCCGCCACCTAGCATAGCAGATCCAACACCTCGTGCAGCCTATTCCACATTGACTCGAGCACCACCACCCCTCGACCTGTGATGTCAACGGCCTGCCATCGCCATGAACCTCGTCCTCCTTAGCCACGACAACCCTTTCCACCTTTGCTTTCTCTCACCGCATGCATATATTTGGTACAGTACATATACATTTGTTTTGCATACAATTGTTTATAGTTCGATTACATGTATTGGTTTGCAAATATAGTTGCATACAATTGTTTAAGCATGTATGTGCACGTATATGGTTTTAATACTAATTTTTTTGTAATATAAATATATTGATATATATATATATATATATATATATGTTTAATAAATGTGATACTTTGAAGTGTATATGTATATAATATGTTACGTTTAGAGAAGTTTATATATAGCTTTTTGTAAGAATTTATAGTATTATTTTCAAAATAGATTTTGCAACAAATTTTATATAAATAATATGTATAAATATTTATTTGAAGTCATGTTTAAATTTTGTAATAATTCTATAATACATGATATGTTTAGGATATATACTTGATCCATCGAATCTGAATCCACCTTGCCTTGTCTCGCCGCCGTTCAGATTTAGAACATCAGTTCCAGCTTTATCACTGTGTTGCTTGTATATCCACGTCCGTTGTTTCTCGTTTTCCGTTTTTCTCTACCCTCGAAAGTTGAGCATTCACTCACGATTAACATTCTTATATTTAGTAAATTTAATTCACATGAAATGACAATTGAAATATGTTGTTAAATGTAAACTATTAGTTATTAAATTGTTAAATATGTTATGCCATTATCTGCATTGTCTACCTATGACTTATCACACCATAACCAGTTGTATATATTATATTTAAGTTGTTAATGATGATATATGCCTATTATTGATATGTATGTCATTTTATAATATTATTTATTATTCTCACTCTACAAGTTCCCTGTTTGTTTGGAAATTCCCTATGGGTTGAATTGATACACACCCGAACGATCTGACAGATTAGGGGAAAACCTTCGTGGGTTGAAATGATAACCCTAAGCAATTTTCAGTGATTTTGAATTTTGGGATTGCGAGTTGAAATGATATATACCCATGAAATATTAAATAAAATTATATACGGATAATGTTGGTCTATATTTTGAAAATGATTTCCAAAGTTTTGAAAGGAAATATATGGGTTTTAATAAATATTGATTTTTAAAATATAGTACATAAATGTTATTTTTATATATATGTAAATTTAGATTTTTTAAAATATTATGTTTTAGTTTTGAAAATATAATTTTTAAGATTTTTTTTTTAACTTTATTAGTTTAAAAATATATGAAATAAAATTTAATTTAATAAAATTTAATTAATATGTATATATTATGTTTAATTATTTGTTTAAAATTATATTTTAATAATAGATTTTGTAATAACTTTAACAAATTAAGGTTGGGAAGATAAATTAAAACTTATTTGAAATTGTATTTGTTTAAGAATTGTATTTAAATAAATAAAAATTGATTTGAAACTTATTGAATTTGATATTTTAAAGATACGATTTGATAACTTGATTTTGATTAATGGTGATTAAATGAATATTTTTAAATTAAAATAAATTGAAATTGAATATTTAGTTTGATTTAAATTTGTGATTTGACATTTTATTTAGATGTTATTATAAATGATTAAGTGAATATTTCAAATTTAAATAAAATAAAGTTGAATTTTGAAATATAAATGAAACTTATCGAAATTAAGTTATTGTAAATATTTGAAGGTTTAATCTTTGAAACCTATAAATTTGAAATGGTAGTTCAAACTAGGATTTGAAATTGATATAAATTAAAATGGGTTAATGAAACTTGAATTGAACCTTTAACCTTTTTAGTTGAAATCGTTGAACAGGGATTGATTTAAATTGAATTTTGAAACCAAAGTTGATTTGAATTGATTTGTGAAATTGGAGAAAACAATTCTAATTTAAACTATTTTAATATAAACTATTTTAGTATATAAACTCTTTTGATATATAAAATATTTTTAATTTATAACTTATTTTAAAATATATAAACTATTTTTAATTTATAAATATTTCAATATATAAACTATTTTCAATTTTTAAATTGTTTAAGTTAGAGTTGTTATGATTTAGATATAATGGATTTAAATGTGAATATTTGATATGATTGTTTAACCTATTTTTGTGATTAAGATTTTGGAAATAAATATGATTTTAAAGTGAATACTGATTTGAAAGTGATATGATTTTGAAAGTGAATATGATTTTGAAAGTGATATGATTTTGGAATGGATATGATATTCTGATATGAAGAATGAACTATTTGAAACTATAAAACGATCACGGTGTGAAATAAGTGTTTGGTTGTTAAAGAGGCTGAGATCGGATATTGCCATATTCTCTTCCAATACCGAAAACCACTTTAACAACCGTATACGTGGTGGAGATTCCAAAACGATGTAGGATGGTTTGGTGATGATTCAGTATGAGGTATTAATGCAGCCTTGACTCCTACGAGTCCGCTTGATGTGGCTAAAACAGGAGCCATGCTGGGCCAAGTGAGGTCATACCTCCAATCGGGCACATTTCATCGATATCATTCTATTACTTTGTGATTTGATTGGATGTGCCTTTGATTTGGTAGTGTGTTTTCGAGGTGGTCGGTAGTAGCTGCTATGTGCTACCACCAATTTGGATCTGCAAAACGGTAGTATCCTATACTAGGCATTCCCTCGCGTACCTTTTCATAGGCCTTATTGCTCCTTCTACGAGTTTGGTTTGTGTCGTACCTATGGAGTGCTCCCTGATACCCCACCAGTTTGGTGGAATTTATAGCACTGTATGAACTATGAATTGATATAAAACGTGTTAAGGGAGATAAGGGTTACGCCTTAAAGCTATTTTAATAGTTTATTTTACTATAGACATTACATATGTAGCATATTGACTATGTATGTAGATAGTTTAACGGATCCTTAGAGGATGGGAATCCCAAACATCCTTTAAGTTAATTGTATTTCACTTGACATTTCACTTAAGTTCAATTTACTAGTATAAGAATGTTAATCCTGACTCAAGTGTTTTGTGTTTTGCGTTATGCTCGGGTCAGACTGATTGTCGCAACATTTGAGACTCACCTTTGGAGTCTGGAGCTTCACTTGAAGATCAGTCTTTATCTATTCAGCTTTCCAGTTACTTTAGTTTATTCCAGTTGTTTGATCTGACTTGTCATTGGCATTTGTATTAGTAACTTCTTTGTATTCGAGATATTTGTTATATTTTGTTTTAATTCAGATGTTTATATAATAGCTTGATGAACTACTATTTATCTATTCCGTTGCTTATTGTTATAATACTCCATGTCTGTGATTCTATGATTGATTTATTTACTATATATGCTATGTATTGCCAAATGTAAATTAACAATTTGTTATTTTGAGCAATTCAAGTCTAACATGTGTGGATGATTGTTTATTTGAACGTTTCGAAATAGCGGGTCGTTACAGCCAGGGTGATGACATATTCGGTACTATCCAGCAATGGGTAGTTCAGTCCTTTGTTGGTAGGGGTCGTTAGATACGATCTCATTACATTGTTCTAGAAGTGTACTATGATGGGTGTGGTACCCAGTAGTCCTGTCATTAGTTGGAATCCATTCTCTAATATGAGCTTTACTATTTTAGTTGTATACCAAATATGTTGAAAGGTGAGATGCATTCGAGCTATTTTAATATTTTTCTTTGAACCCTTAGGCATTATTATAATATCATCGGATTTTCTATAGAAGTGTTTTGGTTATTAAAAGGTAAAAACGTGTTCATTTTTATGTGCGGCGAGATCTTACGAGATACCTTTGATTTCAAAGGATTTTCTAAATTAATAAATCATTAAAGTTTTTTTTGTGATTTGACTTTACTCACGCTAGTATTGTAGACTGACCTAGGTGTTATTTCCTTATAATGCTCGGGTCAGACCGAGCATGTTTGCTAGGTTATCTTTAGATGCTTTGGAGCTATAGAGTCCGATTGGAGGCTCAGGACGTACCCTCGTATTTTGGTTATCCTGCATTTTGTATGGGTTATGTGTAGTTTGTCTACTATTGTAAGGACAGCTGTTATAAATTTCCAACTCTAATATGTATATGTATTAAAAAATGGTTTCATATTTTGTAAAGACTTGAGTATATTACTTATTCTTATTTTTATTGCGTTCTGAGATTCCATGTTTGTTCCTAGTTCTTCTATCCTTTGTTTCCTTTCTTTCCCTAACAATCCATCTTTCTAGCACGTAGTTGTTCGGCATGTTGATACCGTGGATGTATTAGTGTCGACTTCTGGAGTTCAGAAAGATAGATCGTTACAACGTGGTATTAGAACTGAAGGTTAAGCGAAAACTTTGGCTTTGGTGGGGTTAATTCATTAGAGATAGGGTAAGTGATACCCTAGAATGAGTTTGAGTGTATATATAAGGAAGTGCGTATTTCTTAGTGATATAAAAATATTTTATATTGTGTTGTTTGATCTGTTGAGTGGATTCAGAATTCTAGTCAGTGCGTTTGGCCAACGTTTTGATAGGGATTTCCTAAACACTTAAACCAGTTTAATCGATATAGTATTATTTTGAAATTGGGTAAATGAAATAAATTTAATTAGAATATATTTTATATATAAAAAGAATGATTTTCAAAAATAGTATAGTATAGTTGGTTGACGTATTAGGAGATAACAATATGTTATTATTATCATTTAAGGCTTGTTTAGTCATGTTCGTCCAGTTGAGCATTGACAGTGGCTTTTGTGTATAGGAAGTTTCCTTTTTAAGATATGGGTTAGTAGATAAGGATTGGGAAAAATATAACAACGAACACCTTATGAATTAAGTTTCACAGTTTAATTATAGGGCGTTCGATGTTAATGTTGAGGTAGAATTTGAATTAAAACTTAGAATATTTTGAGATAAATATTTAAAATGGTTTAATAGAACTGATTTATAAAATCGGTTTGTCAAAATGTATCATTTAAGTTGGAAGAATTTAGGTTGGAAACTTGAGAACCTAAATTGCGGTGCTTTTGGAAAAATAATTTTTAAGATTGTGGGGAAATAATAAAACAATATTTGAAACAAATTTGATTTAGGTATAAGTTTTTGGTTATAAAAGTGTAAGTAAGAAGTTTTATCTTTGGATTGGTACAGGGAACAAGTCTTGATTGTTTTGTGATGACCAGAATAATCTTCTAAGTGACGATCGGATATTTGCCTTGGTGAACGTTGTGCGGTACTCAATAAACTATTATCTTTATCACTGTACAGTGGAAACAAGCTCATCCCGAACGACTTCAAAGTATGTCGGAAAACATAATGTATTTGTTCAAAATTAGAATTTGGAAATAAAAGGAATATTTTTAAGTTAACTAGTTCGAGCGGTTAGGAAATGACTTAAAATTGGAAAGGGATATGTTCAGATGGTAAACACTTCTCTTAAGTATTACTCTTTTTTGTAAAGGAATATATAACACTGTTTGGTAGTACCCAGTTCCTTAGCATCATTTTGGAGTTACTCGGGCTACATCTATATATCTATATGATTTAAAGTATAGATATCCATTTCAAAAAGTTTTTGGAAATAAAAGCCGAGTATTTGGATATTGAATTTCCTCAGCGAACTAAATGAAAAATGAAATAGTGGAATCAAATAGGGGTATATACTCTTAGGTTGTAGTGGAGTATTATCCAACCTAAACCAGTGTAGTTTATGAAATGTTTTCATTAATGATTTAGTGGATATTAAATTGGTATTAGGAAGAACTAATTAATAAGTGTGTAAGGTAGACGTATATCATTTCTCCTTTTCATATAGTTTTGATCCAAGATTCGAGTACATGACTTTTGAGGTGTTTGCACCGTTTCGAATAAGGATCTATTACTCGACTTTTGACGGTGAGCACCTAATGAGGGTTCTTGATGTAGGACCAAATTTTTCTATCATAGCAACAACTATGAAAAGAGAATAGAGGTTCCAAATCAAGGAGCCTGATAGGATTCCGCACTAGGGAGTCGGATGAGCGATACTAATTCGCAAGGAAAGTCAAGTATTCGAGTTGAAATCGAATCAGATTTTGCATAAGAATGATCTATGTACATCATAAGAGCTGATGTATAGTGTTATGTGTTTTCTGGATAGGTCGAGGTGTAATATCGAGGATAAAATTCTTCTAAGGAGGAAGAATGTAACGACCTGGAATTTCACTACTTTTATTAGTTAATATTTAATTAATTTTAAATATTCAATATATAGATTTTATAATGAAAATAAATTCATTTTAATTAATTAACAATGATGGTGAAATCGTTTCAAAATTTGTTTACCAAATTAAATAGCTTGTAGAAAGACAGAAGATGTGACCAAAGAACGTTTACTGAAATTTCAACCTTTCAACACCGAAAAGTTGTCAGGAACGTTGTTCGTCTTTGTGCACTATATGTACTATATATAAGAGTCAATTAACTAGATAATAATACATTTAAAATAATTATGTTATATTAATTTGGATTAGTAAATGATGTGACAAGACATAGTAATAAAAGTAGTAAACATTTTATGTAAATATATATATATATATATATATTAAGTATTATCACGTCTTAGATTTGTAATCATTAACCGCAATTATCTCTTGTCACAGCTTAGTTAATTAATAATTAAACTTATATATATAAAGTAAGTGATGTGACTAAGCAAAATAATTATATTATATATATATAATGAAAATGATGCAATTAAAAAAAATTATATATATAAAAGAAAGTACTGTGACTAAACATAATAATTATATATATAAAAGAAAGTGATGTGACTAAATATAATTATATATATAAGAGTGATGTGATTAAACATAATTATATATATATATATATATATATATATTATAAAAGATTTGTGATGTGACTAGATATAATGATGGCATAGGAAATTTACCTATAAGTAGCCATATGTTTCTCCATTTTTTATCCTCTTTCCACCAACCTTTTCTTCATGATTCCTAACTTAAATGGAGTTATTATTTTAAAGAAATCATATGAAAGTTTAATGCCTATAACATTCTAGTTTACCACTTTTTCAAGTTTCTATCGTAGCTATGTCAAAGTAAACAATCTTTGCAAAGCAATTTTCCACCAAGAATTTCAAGTCCGAATATTACCCTTCTTCTTTTGACCACAACTTCTTCAAAATTTATCGGAAATGAATGATTATTTTCTTGAAGTGATAGAGAAAAGAAATTCCAATAACTTTCTTTGAGTGCTTTCTGAAATTCCATGAGTTGATAGCCCAAAAATCAGTTGCAAAATGACATATTTTTAGGTTTATTATTGAAAATCAATGTTTATCCGAAGTCGCTCCATATTACCAAATAATGTCTCACTTCCTTTTTCATCCATGGCCTAGCCTACCTAGTACAATTAGGATTCAAGACTCTATCTTTTTGCTTAGGAATGAAAATGCTAAGTCGTACTCAAGGTAGCGAAAGTTTGGATAGCCTTCGGTGAGTAAATTCCTTAACTTCTTTGGGAAAGAATTTACATTTATATATATGGTTGTATTTGTGATATTATTATTTGGATTATGATATGGTTTAGATGTATATGTGTATGCTAATTCATAGTTTAGCATTAAAACTTTGAATTGATGATTTAAGTGGTGCTTTGGTTATAAAATTATGATCTTTGGCTTGGAATTGGAAGTGATATGGAAAGTTAGTAAGTAAAATTAGTAAGTGGAATAGTTAGTGAGAAAAAAGTTGGAAATTACAGGTATCCATAGTGAGAGCCGCTATGGATGTAGTTCCTTTCAAAATTTAATTTTCGTAAAATTTGATTTTTATACTTCAAATTGTTTTGTAAATGGTTTATAACTAAATAATGATATTTTAAAAGTTCAATTAAGAATTTAATAATAAAATTTTAATTAATTATGTTTTGATAATTAATAATAAATTATGGATTAAACGGGGGTTATTAACTTTTATGAATGAAAGGTTGGCCATAGATTAATTATCTTTTAATGCTAAAATTTACTTTAATTAACTATTAATTAAGTTAGTTAATCACGAGTTAAGTATATGATTTATTTTTAATTAAGTATTACTTAAATATAGGATTAATCATTAATTAATTGTTAATTTAATTATTTTAAGTGAAAATTTGGCTCAGTCCCCTAATAAGTTTCAAAATACACAAAAACCCCAGTAAAAACAGTAAGTAAATTAGGTCTCTAGAATTAAGTTACTAACTAATTGCATATAGTTATGCAATTATTCATTGAATAATTGTAGACATTTATGCAATTGTATCCAAAAGTTGCATAAATTTATGCAATTTTTTCGATGAATAATTATGGAAATATCGGCAATTTTTTGGGTGAATAATCGTGGAATTTTCTCCAAATTTTTGAAAAAATTGCAAAAAATTCCACAATTTTTTGGTGAAATAATTGCGGAAGTTTCAGCAATTTTTCAATGAATAATTGAAACAACCCTGTTTTGATTACCGTCGAAATAAAATTTTAAAATTGGAATTTTAATTTGAAATTTGAAAAAAAAAATTGCAAAGCAAATCATGTTGCAAAGTCAGTTGAGTTATACTTCTTTTCACCTTCATGTGTAGAAGAAATGGGCCATTTTAAAAGTAGTGAACACCTTTGTTTGTAGCCACTAAGATATCTAAAAGCAAAGTTGAAACATTTTGCTTTGCTGTCACTAAAGTTTTAAAAGCAAAAGTTGAGCACATTATTCACCATCATCATTTTATATGCTAGCCGTGTCCTTGTTTCTTCGCTAGTGCACGTCTGCCTTAAATGTTGTTGTACCAAATACATGCCAGCACTTCATTTTTGACTTGTACACAAAAATGTGAAAAGAAACGTAAAAGCTGCATTTTTTCATTTTGTTTTCAAAATTTCCAGTAGCTCTGCAAACTTATTAATGGCTGTTCATAAATTCTTGCTCTCTTTTGGATCCTTGGTCGCCAGCTGATTTTGAAACAAATTAGAGGTGAGTGCAATCTCATGTTTCTAATTAAAACTATGGCTGAAAATTTTGTTAGTTAAGTTGTTTACTTTTTGTTTGTAATATCTCTTTGGTTCAGAAAATTTTCAAGTGAAATAATTTTCTGCATCCAAGACCATTCATTTTTGCGTGCAAATTATATTGTTCTGGCCATTCTCATTTTGTTACGTGTGTGTGCCAGTTGGTGTTGTGTGTTTTCTGAACTTACTGTCCCTTTTCTCGTAATGTTCTCCATATCCTCCTACGGTTTTGTTAATGATGTTATGGTACTGGTAAATTAAGTCAAACTTTTTTTTGCACTTTTACCAATCGATCACAGCGGTTACCATATTGTATTTTTGTTGCCGTCTCTTTCTTTAACCCATCCCAACGTCGACCCCCACATGGAGTACTCACGTATCTCAAAGCTTAAATTTATTTTTGTTCTATCCATCAATGATTTAGTTCAGTTTCCCATAAGCTATCTACGCAATACTTTTGAAGCAGATTATATAGCAATCTGGTAATAGTATATGCGTGAATGCATGTCTAGGTCATTATTGCGTGCGCAAGTGTAAACTTTGCATGAGGTCAAAGTATGAACAAGTGATTGAATTATATATATGCGTGCATCAAAAACTATGTTGCCCAGATCTATATTTTCATGTTTGTGTACAATTATATGTAGCATGAAATGTCTGTGCGTGCATGCGTAGTGAGGTGTGAGTGCGTATCATTAGTTAAAAATGTTCGTTAGTAGTATAAGTTGCATTTCACTAAATTTAGTTCCAGACCAATTTTTTTTCGTTTCGTGCGTGCATGAAAAATAATGCATTACCAGGTCACTTTGTAAATTTGTCCCTTTTGTTATGTGAGTGCAAATGTTTGCCAAGTTTTTTTTTCTTTTACATTTTGTACGTGCCCTAATGCGTGCGTGAAAATTTAATATGGCTAGGTCAATATTGCGTGTGTCCCAGGTCGTTAGTTGCATTCATCAAAAATGTGTACAGGTCACCTTTATTTGCATTGTTTTCGTGCATGCATGTTGTGTTAGTAACATTTGTAATGTTATTGTCCAGACCATTAGCTCATTAGTTGCGTGTAAAGTGGTATAGTGTAATATTGCAAAGTATGGATTTTTGTTCATTCGGTAAGTAAAAAAATTTTATGGCCTAGGTCATTCATTTTTATCAACTCCATTCTTGGTAAATTAGTATGTGCGTGTGATAACCCGGGCTTTGGACATCTGATAAATGGGTAGTAACCGTTTTAATCAATTGAACAGATAAAATTATGACAATAATAGTCATCTGGATGTGTACATGAATTTGGAAATATAGTAAGAATTGAATTATTCATATCTGGGAAAAATAATTATTTAATAGTCTCCTTTATAAATTATTTAAACTTGACAAAATTGTTATTTTCAAACAATAATAGTAATGTGATGTTTTTAAATATAGATATAATTATATTTTAAAATAGAATTATTATTTACAAATCTAATATGTGAATTGAATTTAAATTGAATTTGAATTTGGATTAAAATATTGAAATTCAAAGCATATAAATCTTAAATATATTTTTATATGATTTTATTAAGAATGTAGTTGTTTTATATTCTTTTAAAGGGTTTTAATTTATATAAATTAAGATATGTATTTATTAATTAGGAAATAAATTATAAAAGCTTTTTAATCATTTAAAAACTAATTTACTCATGCCTAATTACAAGTGTTGTTATATAAACCTTTTAATAGCATGTGTTAAATAGTTAAGTAGAGTAAACGACAAACATTTTATACATTTAAATGTAAAACATAAATGCATATGTACTTAAATAATTTAATAAAAAAAGTAAAATTTTATATAATAAGAGAAGTTTAGCACTTGAAAACATATTAAGGTGATTTTAAGACACTTGTAAAAGTATTTGGTTATGTGTAAGGTAATTAAATAGTAAGTGACAAATGTAAGGTTTTTTTTTAACATGTGTCAACCTTTAATTTTACCTTCTTTCATATTTTTAAATCATATTTTTAAAGTATTAAGGCATATACTTCCTCTTCCAATTCTTTTCCCTACTTTCAGCTAAAACAAAGAAATTCTAAATCAAAAACCTATTAATATTCGAAACTTCAATATTCCAAGCCTGTAAACAATTTTTTTTCAAAACTAGAGAATCTTCTCAAAAAGGGGCTTCAGCTTGTTTCAATATTCAACCAAGCTTCAACAACTGATTCAACATCAACTTAATTAAGTACAGACCATAATCAACAGCAATTCATTGATCAACATTCAGCCCGGTTTTCAGATTTCAAATATACTCTGTTCTATACAAGGTGAGTAAATCAAACCTTAAATCTATTTAAATCTTATGCATGCAGTAATTACTTAGGAAAAAGTATGATATCTGTTGGCATGTTTGTCTAATACTAATTTTATGTGTATATATGTGGGTATCTGGATGGAAATGTTTGTAAAAAAATGAACACTCTGTTTAGTTTTGCAGGTTCTAAATTTTGATCAAAATTAAATATCTCCTCACTTGACCCTTCCTAGAACTTGAGGTATAAATACAACTTGTTAGGAATGTTCAGATATAAATTTAAAAAAAAAATTCAGGAAGAAATTAAAGATAGTATTGACCAAATCAAAGAATTACAGTAAAACCTTAAATATATCAAAAAATCGACTGTAATAATTTCATTGATTTAAGATTTTGATCTGATTCATTATCGAAAACAAGGATTTTTAAGAGTAAGATCATGATTTTTAGAATTGTAAATTAAGATAATTTGAGACATGATCGTTATTTGGGTTTCGATCATTTACTGGTGATGGGAGTGATGTGGAAGGTCCAAACTACTACTGGAGATAGTTGATGGGTTGACGATCACAGTAAAAATAGAGGGTGGGATTCCCATCTTCTATGGCCGCGGCGGTTCGATGAAGTAGGGTTAGTTGTGGTTTACTCGAGGGTTTCGGTTAGGCATTATTTTCGACGGCAAGGCATCGAGGAAGGGTGTGCACCTAGGGGAAGTTGAAGATAAGATTGTGCCGATGTTCGAGGCAGAGATTGGCGTATAAACGTCGTCGTGGAAGATCGTGGCAAACAAATTGGTCGGGGTAGGTTTCTGGTATGGATTGTCGAATAGGACAGTTTTGAATTAGTGGATTTTGAAGTGAGTCAGGGGTGTGAATATGATCTGGAGGATGAGTGTGACCGAGGGAGGTGGTCGGAGATGTGGGATCGTCGCCGGTGTTGGCGTGCATGTGCACATATGTGCGCACTGGAGTTCGTCTGGGTAAATTTGAATTGAAGGAAGTTTTTTTAGAAAAAAACTGGAAGAAATAAAACGGGGAAGGGAGGAAAGAAGTTTGAGCCATGAAGTTTTGGTCCAGAATAGAAATAAGGGTAGTGCATGGGTTCAGATCGGTTTTGGGGGTTGGGCTCTACCTGAACCGTAGTGTTCTAATCAAAGTTTATAATCAAAGTAAATAATACATAAGCCGATTAACAAGTTTCAAGTTAATTATTAAGCAAGTTTTTCAAAATACAGAGTGTTCATCTAGTTTTTCCAAAAAACAAGTTTCAATAAATTATTAAGTGAAATGTTTGAATCTATATTGTTTTGATTTAATTTTTGTTTTATATATAACAGATAAATTATTTAATCATGTTCAAAAGTGTTTTTAGATGAAATTTAATAATGATTGAATTAGGTAATTGATTTAGACAGGTATAATTAAATTAAGTGTTTTCGAATAAATTAATTACCTACATTTCATTTAAATAAGTTTTAAAAGATAATTAAGCAATAAATTAAGATAATGGTTATCTTAATTAAGGGCTTAAGAAATTAAGAGTAATTAATGAATATGATTAATTTAAAGCTTATTTGTTAAATGTAATTAATTTAAAGAATAATTAATTACTAGAAGTGATTAGAGGATCATTAATGAATGTAATTAATTAATTAATTATGGAGATTAATTGAAGGATAATTCCTATATATAATTGAAGGTAATTAATCAAGGTGATTAATTAAGATGGATTTTTGAAGAATGATTGATTTATAAAAAGGTTGTAATTAAGTAATGATTAAGCAAAGTTAGGTGATTAATTTTTAAGTAATTGATTTAATTTAAGTTAATTAAATTAATTATAGTAGGGATTAACAATAGTTGCTTATGAATGATTGCTTGAACAGAATATCTGAATTGGATGATATCTAATGGATGATATGCTGTGATATTCTGTGATATGAAGTGTTTTGTGATATGATTTTGGGTGGACATTATAATGTGGTTATTTAATGATGATGAATTTCTGTGTAAAAGGTGACATCTTATATTTAAAGTTGAACTGTGTTTCACATGTATAACATGGGTTAAGATGGTATTGAATTCGAAGAGACCAGAGTCGGGTATCAGTCAATACCCAAAACCACTTCGATTTGTAATCTATAATAACTCTGTTCAGATTTAATATGTGAAATCTATATACTGGACTGGGATGATTTAAGTGAACTGGACCATTTAATCTAAGTTGGTACTTAGAAATAGATGTGTGAAATAAGTGATGCCTATAACAAGGTGTGAAGTTGTAAATTGATAAGTTACCCCGGGTTTTATATAAGTTTTATGTTTTTGTATTCCTTGTTAGATGGGTTTACTCACGCTGGTTTCCAGCCTGACCCGGGTGTTACTTTGATGTAATGCTCGGGTCAGACCGAGTATTATAGATTTTCAGGTAGGGACGTTCTGGAGCTCAGGAGGCGAGCTGGATGGCTGGAACGTATGGAGTGTTTACCGCTGCGTTATATTGTTATTTTATCTAGGACATGTTGTGTAAAACTGTCCAGTGTTGTGAATTGTTGTAACTCTGATGTAAAATGTAAATGTACTAATACAGTTCTTCTTTGTAAACTGTTATTTTATTTGCTATTATGTTTTATCCGTTGCGAATGTGAGATTTTGAGTTTGAGTTTCTGTTTTTTCTTCTTTCTCTTTCTTCTTTTCACTAACTATCTGGAAATTTCGGGATCGAAATTTCCGGGTTGTTACAGTGCGTGCATGAAGTATATTAACAGGCAGTGTAATATTTGCTAGGTATATAGTAGTGAAGTTTACTGTTTAATTTACGTTGAACCGGTGTTTAGTTTTAAAACGAACTTTGTTGTCGTTATTTTTATAACGGATTTTTACTCCGGTGTTATATTTTTGAAGCATGTTGTTTTGATGAGATTTTTGAAGAATAAAAACTATTGTTGTTTTAACTTCAGTAACCGTCAATTTAAAGTGAAATTTCAAGCAGCTATCTTGCAACGCTGATTTGATATCCGTTTTTGTGATGTTTTGTGAAGCACATTTCATTGCCGAAATTGCTGTAGATGTTGCTGTTTTAATCACGTGTTTTTAAAATCGTTTTAAAATAAAAAAAAATTTCAAATTTTTTACAGTTTACGCTTTCAAAAGAATAAGGAATCGATTTAAACGCTTTAGCAAAATTAAGGACTATGAACCCATACTTTTACTGATCCGATTAATTCCGGACTTGTCCATTTGAGAACGCAAATTTTCTTTACTTAAAATACACTATTTTGCACTTTCAAGGAAACGATAAAGAGATTTAAACGATTTAGCAAAAGTGCGGAATATGGAACCACACTTTTACTAATTCGGTTAATTCCGGACTCGTTAATTGAATTATTTGCCGTGAAATTGTTGTTTGAAGATTTTGATGATTTTGTTGGGCTTTCGAGCCATTATGATGGACCTTCAGGTCAATTACCAGTACTAGACCTTCGGGTCATATATTGGACCTTCGGGTCATTTGTTGGGTGCCAAATATTATGATGACAGTACTTGGTAGGCTTTGGCCATGTGAGATACACGTGCGGCGTAGCTTAGACTCGCCATATGCTGGTATCAATTCACTTTTATGCTGATTTTCTAGTTATCTAATTTTGATTTCTAGATTTTTGTGTATTGCTGTTTTGATTTCAATTTTGAATTTGAAAGTTGATTTTGATGATGTTTAATGAGATTTCTTCATTTAAACTATGCTGATTATTTATGTTAAATAGTCTCATTTGAGATTATGATTAATTTTCTTTGATGGTGTTTATGATGCATTCTATAACAACCCGATATTTTCAACCATTCGCGTCCACACATGCCGGACTTAAATTGCTCAACCGCGTTGTAAATAAAATTTGGCGAATCTCAGAATATACAGTAAATACAAAATCACAGATCACAAACACAGAGTAAATAACAATGCAGCAGAATAAAAAGAGATAGTAGTTCATGAAGCTACTATATAAAAATAAGATACATCAGAGTTAAACAAAATACAACAGAAGAGTAACAAGATATATCAGGTACAAATCAGAATACATCACTGAAATCACTGGATACAGAAAACAAAATAGATGGTTGGATCTTCAAGGAAAGCTCCAACTCCGAAGGGGAATCTTGAGTGCCAACTCACTCAATCTGACTCGAGCGTAAAGAAAAACACAAAACACTTCAGTCAGGACATAAATACTTATGAACTGTAAATCAACTCAAGTGAATGGTAACAAAAATGCATCAGTAACTTAAAGGATGCTGGGGATCGCACATTCTTTAAGGATCTGTTGAACTATTTACTATGTAGTAATATTGCGTTATTATAATAATGTCTACAGAAAAATAAACATACTTTTAAATAGCGTTTCGGGCTACCCATATCACCCTTCACACATAATAGTCCCAGTAGTCCATCCAGTATCAGCATATCTCCAGATCGGGAAACTACCCTAAATACTCCACGGGCTACGAGAGAAAAACAAACTCGTAGTAAAGGCTCGGTATTGTAGGTGACACGGCACACAAGGCAGTGCCAGGGTAGATATACCAATTATGCACATGGACTGGTGGTAACGCAGCAGCCACATACACCCACGTCGGAACACACTCCCATATCAAAATCAGAGGATGGACATCTAATCAATCACAAGTAAGAGTATAGTATCGAAGGAATGTGTCCGATCGGAGGAATGACCTCACTTGGCCCGAGATCGCTCCTGTTTTAGCCACTTTATGCCAACTCACGGGAGTTGGCTCCACGTAATATACCTCAAGATCATCGCCACCATCCTACTTCATTCTGGAATCTCCACCGCGTACACGATTGTTAAAGTGGTTTTCGGAGTTGGCAGAGAGTATGACAACTTCCGATCCCGATCTCTTTAACAACCAAACGTTATTATAACGCTGTGGTCATTTTCAAAATAGTTTATACTTCAAAAAAAGATCAAATCATTTCATTTCAAACTATATTCCTTTCAAAATAGTTTACACTTCGAAACCAAAACCTTTATTCATTTCAAAACTATTTATTCAATCAAAATATTTTATACTTCGAAACTAAAACATTTCAAACATATATTCATTTCAAAATCATAATACTTTCAAAGTATAACACTTTTGAAACCAAAAATACTTGAAACAATTACACTTTGAAAATCATAACATTTCAAAATCATACATTTGAAATCATGAAACATTCCTTTAATTCTTTACATTTTACAATTCATTCAATTAATCCCAAATTTCCAATTTCCAACTTAATTCAATTAAACCATCGGTTTCAATTAAATTTCTCAACAACCATTTCAAATCATATCAATTTCAAATATAGATTTGATCCACAAGTTAAGCTATTCGATCTTTTTTATATATTTCAAAGCTTTAATATCTCGCATTTTAAAACTAAATTCTATAATTTCATATATCCCAAATTTAACTTCATTATTACTTAGTTTTGAAATATTCATTTCATAAATCCAATATTATTTAAATAAACTTAAATTGCAATTAAACCAAATATCGTTTCATATAAATATAAACTTCAAATATTCCTTTATCAAATAAATCAAATCAAATATCATTCCATAATCACATTCTTTATTAAAATAAAGATCAATCATTTCCAAACCATTTCAAAATCATTTAATATATTATATCCTTTCAAAACCTCATTATTAAATCATTATTTGAATTCAAGTTCAAATACTCAAATTTAAATATCATTTTTAAATCAAACAAGTCATTCATTTATTATTTCAAGTATCATTACAAAATACATTAAAAATTCCATTCAAAAATTCATTTATCTCATTACATTTCGTTCCATTTAACACACAACCAAGTAAACCCTATTTAAATTCAAAATCAAATTTAAATTCCTTAAAAGTTTAAATCTAAATATTAAAATATATTCAAATCTTAAAAGTTTTACAATAAATCGATTTCAAAAGTTAAATCATTTAACACTTTAAAATATAACACAAACAGTGTTAAAATCTGTAACATTTCAAAACATTGTCAAATTATAGCAACGACAGCATTTATAAAGTGCTATCGTAGCTTATAGTTTCCAAAATGGTTTAGTTCAAGAATAAAAGCATTTATAAAATTCCGTGATAGATATTTAGTTATTTCAAACATTGTTAGATTCAAAACAACAGCATTTAAAAATGCTGTCAAAAGACTACGACATTTTGAAAATGCTATAAAATTCCAGATTTCGTTTTAGCTTTTCAAAAGAAATAATAAAACTCCAAATTTTATTATTATAACTTGAAAATCATATTTCTAGAATTCAAAATTTCACATTAAAATCATTTTAACATATGATTTAACACAATAAAATTTTAAGATCGAATATTCAATTTAAAAACTCCATTCATTTATTAAGTCAAAATTCACTGCTCATTAACTTAAAATTTAATAAAACTTAACATTTTACTTCAAATATCATTTCAAAACTTTAAATTTAATTTCCATTATTTATTTACCTTTTAAAATAAATTTTAAAGTCAAAATCACAATTTCTTCAAATTTACGTACTTAAATTCACAATTTCAAGACTTAATATTTAATTTTCTTAAAACCATAAAATATATATTTTTAAATCAAAATTTTCATACTTTAAAAAAATACATATTTTAATAAAAATCATTTAAATATATACCACGGGGTCTGTATCTAATTTTCTAACCTAGGTCAAGTGATACAGATATATATCACTTCAATACGCAGTTTACAAAGAAAACCCGGGTTCTATCATTTCAAACCTGCAATCCCAATTCAAATAAAATACAATAAAAATTGCTCAGGCCTATCATTTCAGCCCGTAACAATTTTTCCCTATTCTAAAGTCCGTTCGAGTATGTATCATTTCAACCCATAGTGATTCTATTCTAAAGGGAACTTGCAGTGTGATCATATGCATAAACAGTATAAATAATGTCAATGTCACAATATAATGTCATCTATCAGATGTCAGGTGATAATTAACAGTTTTAACATGGTAATAACAAAGCATAACATATCATATAATCATCATCAACTTGCAAAAACATTTTTAATTCTAAACACTTGTTATTGATTACCATTTCATAAATAAATATGTCAGAGTGAGAAAGACTCACCTTTTACGAAGCTAGAGACAAACAACACACACAAGAGCGATTCCAAAGGCACGAAAAGTACGATTTAATTTGAATGGATGGAGAGCCTTGTAAACAACACACAAAATATAACATACATAAGTGCAAATATAAACATTTTACATACAAATAAAATCAACAACTTAAGTTTGCAAAACAATTGCAAAACATGAAAGATAATCGAACCTTAGAAGCAAGAGACTTGCACAAGACAACATAGGCTTGGCCTAAATGCAAAATGGCTTGATCTCATCAGAACTAGGCTCGGCATAGGTCATGTGTCCTCGGCTATGAGTCATGAGATATGGCTATGGACGTGAAAAATGGAAGGCAAAGGCATGGAGAGGCAAAGGTAAGCAAAGGGTCAATGGATGGACGGTTTTGGTGCAACATAGACTCGACCTATGCCAATATTTGGCATGGCCATGCATTGTTTTAGGTCAGGACAGTGGAGTGGCTGATGGTCAGAGGTGATGTAGGCAGGTGGTGGTGGAGGTAGGGGTGGCCAATGCAAGATATGGAGGAGATAGTGAAGATAGGCTTGGCTAGGCAATGTTTTCAAGGAGTGTTGCAATGTTTTGTGGAGTTTTGTGGTGATGGCTTCATCCAATGGTCACGGCCTGATCTGGAGGAGGGGATAGGTGGTGGTTGCTGCTGCTGGTGATGGTGGAGAGTATGGTGGTGATGGTGGGTGGTAGAGGCCAAGCAAAGTTAGGTAGAGAACTAGGCAAAACAATGAAAAGAAGAAGGAAAAATATGAAGAAGAAAGCCATTAGATTTTGTTTTTTCTTCAAGAGAAGTAGCCGTGAGTTTTGAGATGTGAGAAGGATTTCTCACGTGAAAATGAGGAAGAATTCAAGGCAATGCAAAAAAAAATGGACGGCTGCTCAAAAATTAAAGGGCAAAAGCAAGTGAAAGGTCAAAGTAAATGAAAAGTCACAGGTATATGAAAAGGTTTGACTCTTTACATTTCTACTTCCTTTAAATTAAAATAAACCATATATATTTCACTAAATAAAATATAAAACTGAACAAAATAAAGTTGAAAAAGAAAATAAATAGATATATTTAGAAAAATATAAAATAATTATGAAAATAACACAATAATAGAAACTAGGGTGAAAAATTGTAGATAAAATACAATAAGCTTTTGGAAAATTGTTTACTTCATTTTAAAACTATTATAAAAAAATTTGAAATAAAATGATTTTTTAAAAAATTTAAAAATGGAATAAATGATTAAATTTAGAGCAAATAGAAAAAGAACTAAAGAAATTGTTTTAAGATTCAAAATAGGACTTAAAAATTACAAATAGAATATCACTAGCCTTATAAAATTCCTATTTCACTTTAAAAAAAATTAAATGTTAAATAAATAAAATAAATAAGAAAAATAAATAAAGTGGAGATGAGAATAAATTAAGATCTTAAGAAAAATATAAAGATAAATAAAGAATTACTTTAATTAATTGAAGCTGGAAATTAGAAATTGTAAACAAATATACAACAGATACTGGATAATGTCAATTACACTTTAAAATGTTTTAAAACCAAAATATATTCATAACATGACATATTACACAACTTAGAAAAATATTTGACGAACAAAAATATCATTTATATAAATTAAAATAAATAATTTTGTTAAAATAAACAATGTACATACAATATTAGAAAAAACATAACTTTCACAATTTAAATCGGATTCCAACGAAACGAAAAGCAGTATTCTTGAAATTTTATCTATTTTCATAATAAAAGATAAAATTAAAAAATTCAAATATTTAAAAATTTAAATTTAAAAGTCAAATTTTGACCAACTTGACCAAAATTCACATTTCTGAAAAATAATCTATTTATTCATGTTTGAAATTATAATTCACATACAAATCAAAATTTATATTTGAAATAACAAAACTTATTCATTTTAATAAATAAAATAAAGTTTTTTTTAAAATTAGGAATTTAAATTAAAATAATTAAAATATATAATTACAATAATCAGAAAATACATGGTTGTTACACTCTCCCCCGCTCTAAACTTTTCGTCCCCGAAAAGGAATGAGGTATGGGAAAACATAGAAAAAGTTAGAATGAAATAATATTAGGACAGGATGACAAGAAGACCGAAATTATACTTGATATCTATTGTTATATGTAAGTGTAATAAGGTGAAGATGATCTTCTCAAGATCCTCCAGAATCCAGAACACAAGCACGAAAAACTCTTCTAGAATCCGATTCACCCTTTCGGTTTGACCGACGGTCTATGGATGGCAAGCAGTGCTTAGATTCAAAATGAGTACCAAAAGTTATAGAAAGATTTCTAAATAGATAGGTATAAGCAATAGCTTTCCCATTCTGTAGCAAGATACGAGAATAAAGACAACCAGAAGATAGTTTGAAAAACAAAATAAGATAATAAATTAAAAACCCTAAAAATTTCAACTTAAATTGGAAATTAATTTTACATAAGTTAAATAAACTTTAATCATCTCCAATTCATTAGCTTATTATCCAATTATCTTAAATTAACAAATCCCTTTAATCATGTATTTGAAAATATTTTATTATACTCAAAATGTACCAAATAAAATTTAATTCTTCTTCATTTCTAATTAAAATTAAGTTTATTTACCTCAATATATCTTATCACCCATGTTAAATATATTTATACTAATTATAACTGCTTTAATTTATTCTATTTCCTTTATCATCATTTTATATTGTAAATTTTTCCATTACCTTTTCTTTATTTACCACCGTTAATCATTTTATAACTAAAATTTAAGCGTTTAACATTTATTATAACCACTCAAATTTTATTTATAAAATATTTTCTTTTATATTGTATATTATACAATTACATATTCAATTTCTGAAAATTTTGGTAAGTTATATTGGAATGAAATTGTGTATTATACAAATAAACTTTCCAATTCAATCATTTCGAACTTGAATATTTAAACAAATCTTGAAATTATACTTAAAATTATCCTTCAAGCTAAAATTTAGGAACTAAATTTCCAATAAATTCCAAACTATTTAGAGATAACCAAAAGCACATATACTATATATATAAATATCCATTCAAATTTAAATCATATATCAGCATATGTTATAAATCCAGTCTTATTTTAGAAATTCAAATCAATTAAATTCCCCAAAACAAAACTGTAGCAAGACTACAGAATGTTCTCTTCACTTGAAAACTCGAAAATGAATGTCGATGATGCTGCAGTCATCACCGAAGTTATTTTCCAGCGACAAAGAGAAGAGCACTAATTTTAAACTTTAAAATTCTTTGGAAACAAATCTCTATTCGAAAATACATTAAATAGTACTTCCTTTAAAACTTTAAACACAAGGTTTGGAACCATTGGAAATTAAATTCCCAAATTCATGTTTAAATTCATTTTAAATTTTCAAATAAATTTATAACCATGTTTATAGTTCAATTATTTATAAATGAAACAAGAGATAATGATATATATAAAATAAAATATTATTTTTTTAACAAACAATTCAATAAAATTCGGAAAATGATTTATAATATAGCTACAAAATTTATTTCACAAAATTTATTACATTAATAAATTTGAAAACACATTGTGTCAGTTTGCTCTGTTTAAGTGTTTTGGAAATCTTATCGATAGGGTTAATCAAACGAATCGATCAGAAATCCAAATCAACATCAACAACACAAACAACACAATATACAAAACATTTTAAATATTAATTTAAAATTACACTTCAAGAATGATTTGAAGATAAGTTGGAAACAAAGATGAGATGATTAAATAATAAAATAGAAAGATGGATATGCTTATATAAATCACGGGCAACCTTAGCCGGGTCAACCGTGACTTAAAGAATAAGATCAATGTGGATTTCTGGGGTAAATCAACATTCAATCTCAAGAGATAGAGTTTTAGGATAATAAGAGATACTAGCAACTAAATAAAGGATATAAAATATTTTGGTGAATCGATGCTGTTGTAAAGTAGTTTCACCCCTTTACAAATAATTTGAGATTGGCGAGGCCACCGACTCATTATAAAGATCCTTCGAAGTGAAGTTATAGGATACTCCAAAATCAAAAGAAAATTAATAGTGAGGGAAACGAAATGAATTTTGGAACCGCGGGGAACATTTCAAAATTCAAAGGAATTGAGTCAAAAAGGAAGAGTTTTAAACTCGAATGAAAGTGATTCTGTAAATACATTTACCCTATAATACCGAGTTTTGCCTAGAGCTACCAAAGCTCTGATACCAACTGTAATAACCCGATATTTTCAACCATTCGCATCCACACATGTCGGACTTAAATTGCTCAAAATGCCGCGTTGTAAATAAAATTTGGCGAATCTCAGAATATACAGTAAATACGAAATCACGGATCACAGATATAGAGTAAATAATAGTGCAGCGGAATTAAAAGAGATAGTAGTTCATGAAGCTACTATATAAAAATAAGATACATCAGAGTTAAACAAAATACAACAGAAGAGCAACTATTAACGTAAAAATATGACGCTAACACCCCGGTGTAGATTGAAGTTGAGTGAAAGCACCACCCGTGTACACGGGAACTAAAAACAAGTAGAGAAATCACAGAGAAAGCAGAAAAAAAAAATAGTTTTTATAGTGGTTCGGCTTAGGGTAAGCCTACGTCCACTTTAATTCTCTTTATTACTGAATCGATTACAACTTTACAACAATCTTTAATTACAATTCCGATGAGACAAACAACTAGAACTTTGATGTTGAAGAATTCTTTAAATCCATGTAGATTGCGTTAGATTTCTTCTAGAAGTTAGTTGAGATGCCTTTCGTACTTGAAGTGTCGGGTGAGTCGAGAATTCAGCAGAGTATCGGCGTTTAAAGAGATTGGCCAAAAAGTCCCCTTCATGCTTGAGGTAGGTTGGTATTTATAGGGGAAATCTCCCCCTTAGGTAGTAAGTCATGACCGGTCTAAGGTGAGTTGTGGCCGGTCTAAGGTAGGTCGTGGCCGATTCATCTGGCCCCTCCATGGCTTCACAAGAGTTCATTTGTACAAGTCCTAAGTCGCCTCCGAGTCAACACCACCTCTTCTCAGTAATATGGCATCGGGCTTATATTTAGTGGCTTTAGGTAGTGGACGAGTTAACTTGGTAAGTCGCAAGTCACGGTCCAACTGGTAAGTCCTGGATCGTGTACGAGTTAAGAGGCCACTGTGCCAAGTAGCTGCATTGAACTTACCTTCCTTTTCTTAGGCCGTGACCGACTTAACATTGGTCGTAGGTCGGCCGCGACCTAGGTCGGTAGCTATCTTGGGTCGGCGTTCTTTAAGTCTTAAGTTGGTACACATGTTAGAGCATTGGGTCGGCACCTCTCTTAAGTCGGTATCCCTTTTCGGCCTTAGGTCGGCATTCCTGTTAAGGCAGTTAGGTCGGCAACCAGTTAAGTCCGCAATCTCCCTAGACTATTAGGTCGATATCTATGTTGAGTCGGTAGCCTTTTTAAAGTATTAGGTCGGCATACTTGTTGAAGTGTTAGGTCGGCATACCCCTTAGTCCTTAGGTCGACACCCCTGTTAAGCCTTAGGTCGGCATCTCTTTAAGTCTTAGGTCGGTATCGTTTCAAGTCGCTGAGTCAAAACTGAGGCGGAGTTAAAAATTGCCCCTCGAAGTATACGCCTACTGGTTAGGTCGTGTGCTTCGATATCCTCTAACTCGTCCACTCTTTAGGTCGGTAGGTCGTGTACGACCAGTTTGGTCACACGCGCCGCTTCAGGTCTCTCTACTATAAGTCGCATATTCTCTCCTTTCTTCTCATTACTTACTCTCTTGCTTCTGCCATTAAAGACTTTCTCAAGCTCCAAAAGGCGATTCTATTCCAAACAATCACCGATAATCTTTGTTGTTCATCACGTAAGTAAAACCTGTTCTTCTCTTGATCCCTTATCGATTCACGAATTCTATTCAAACCGAACCCACCTCTTGCGCGCTGCTTTACTGCGAACCTCATTGCGCCAGCAGTTTGTGAGCTCGAGTTTGCTTGGTTTTGGCTCTAAATGATCGACGAGATGATGGAGATGGTGTACTGCTTCTGGCTAGTTGATTTTGATTTGCGTTAGGATGGCTAAGCATTTAATTTGGGTGATTTTGAACTGACCTAGTGGATGATCCGATATCACGAATGAGACAGCGTGAATGGATTGAGGATTTTTTGTGGATGGAGCGGTTAGCGAGTTAACAGGTTGAGGGGAATGAGATACTGACCTGGACGCGGCCCAGTAATTTTGGGTGACCTAACCTTTGGCCGACTTTACCCTTAAATCGTAGCCGAATTAACCCTTGGGGAAATCTGCCGATCTAATATTCTACTGATTTAACCTTGAACCGTGGCCGAGTTAACCCCTAAACCGTGGCCGAGTTAACACTTAAACCGTGGCCGAGTTATTCCTTAAACCGTGGCCGAGTTATCCCTTAAACCGTGGCCGAGTTAACCCTTGGAGAATTTCACACCACTTTTTAAACCAGAGCCTTCCTCCTTACTATCCTTCACGACCTAAAGAACTGCCGCTTTAAGGAACCAGAAACCTAACCTTAACTCGCGAGAGATTCCTTGGGTCGCAGCCGAGTTAACACTTGGATGCCCAACTCGAATTCTCACTTAAAAGTATAATTCCAATTTGAATTCTTAATTTAATCTACTGGACTGAACTGCTTTAATCCTGGATTGTTTTAACTTTGCTGCCTTATTTCACAGATCACACTAGCTTGTAGGCTAACAACCTGCTGAAAACAACAATCACAGAAAACCAAGGCGAATATACTGCCATTGACTGTCCACATCAAATGACAGATTAGTTGACATGGAGTAATCAACTTAAATACACTTTATGAAATGCTGTGAACCAATCAACTAAAGTAAAGTATTAATGCAAAGCATTGCTAACTTGAACTGTTTTGCTTGCATCAACATTACACTTGCATATTAAAACAATGAACCCTGGACTTTATAACTGACAAATACTTGCTAGTTTTTATTCCAGTTACATTTGCTTATTGCTTGATTGATTTTACACAACACTCCACACACTTTAGGAAACGTGCACCTTCATGTTTGAATATCCAGTTGTTTGTGTAGAATGACTTCCCACCAAGAAGAAAAAGAGGTAGCTCAAGCTGAAGAGACCTTTCCGATAGCTATTCCCATAGAGAACCCTCCAGAGAGAACTTCGACTATCTTAAGTCTGAGAGCGTTTATTCAGCTACGCACTCAGTTTGGCTTTGCTGAAAACGATGCTTTACTACCCGGACCAAATGATACTGCCGACAGTCCTCCTCATGGTTTTGTTGCAGCCAATCGTCAAATGTGCTTAAGCGGGGCGATTCCTCCTTTCCACGACTTCCTCCAAACTCTTCTCCTTCGGTTGACAATCTCTCCATTTCAACTTCATCCTAATGGCTATGCCATCTTGATGGGGTTGTGTGTTTTGTTCAGGAGAACTCTTGATCGCTTGCCGAGTTTTGAAGAAATTCACTACTTATGCTCGTTTGTAAAGAGTAAAGACCATCCTTCCCTCATTATCGTGAGAAGTGCTAGAAATCGCAAGCTTATTTCTGATCCTACAGAAAGCGTTCACGGATTTTTGAACCAGTTTTTCTTTGCTCGCTGCCCCCCAGAGTTTTATGCCATCTGGAGAGTAGGAAGTAAGATTACCTGTTTCTATTTTCTCCATTTCCAAACTTTTTCCGAGATCCAAACTATCAATTGCTAATCTCATTCTTTGCTCTTTTCAGCACTTCCTCTCCCTTCTAGAGACCCAATCCATAAGCAAGTTTTTGAAAGACTGAGTGCCGTGGCCGAAGAAGAGAGAAGTGCAAAGTTTTTGTTGAGGGATGAATTTTTGCATCAGTACGGTATTTTACACATCTCTCGCTCTACACATCCTCATGAGATCCCAGACTCCCCGGCTAGAGCATAAAATGCCCCGGTTTCTTCTGACGCACCCGTACCAAAAGATCCCGCTTCCGAAGCTTCTTTAGTGAAATGTTCTACTACCGTCGATGTTGCGGGGTCATCTGGCAAACTCACACTTGCCCCAGTTATTGAGGAAGAGGTGCCTCAGGGATCTCCCCAACGTTCACAGAAGTCTTGCGAAGAAGCCAGGAAAACAAGCCCTGTTAGGCAGAGCGGGGACGACACTTTCGAAGGGTTGAGCGACCTCTTTGCCACCTCACAAGAGATCTTTAAAGACGACCCTGTCACTACTAGGGTTTCTTCTTCAGTAGTGGAAGCGACTTCTTCCTTGCAACAAGCTCCGTCGACCCAAGAGTTGACATTAACTATCACCCCCACAACTACTCCGCAATCGAAGAGTGGTTCGTAGTTTGATGCGCGTAGCTTGCACATCACACACACTTAGAATCCTTCGGCACATTTATACTCCTAACTCTTTGTACTTTGAATATTCTAAAGTTATGCTTCTTTTCTCTGAAGACTTTTAAGACTTGTCTCTCTTTTTTATTTCAGATTCTCTGATGGGACGCGGCGGCTCTTACTATGATGACTTCCAGCGCTACGGGAGGCATAGCCAATATGATTTTAGGCGCTACCTTCCCGTTCACAGAGAAACCGATGAAGAGAGAGCCGCCCGAAAGGCTAAGGAGAGGAGGGCTCAAGAAGAGCGTTATGAGAGAAAAGAAAGGGAGGAGCGCCATGATTCTTCCCAGAGAGGTGATGATTCTCACAAGAGAAAGTCGCATGATGATCGGGGAAAAAGCCACATAGTTGAGGACCCAAGCAAGCATGCCCGGTACGGTGAAAAGCATGCTTCTACAACTCCTGAAAAGGTCACTGCCCCCGTCTCACTTGACATTCCTTCTGGCTCCCCTGCTCTCGGGAAGACAGACATTCAGACAATAATCAGCAGGCCGAAATTCCAAGTTGGATCAGGCCCGACTACTCTGCAAAGCCGGTTCCCGCACTGGTGCCTGAAGGGAGTGCGGTTCGATCTTGACTTTGTCCCTATTGACAAGCCTGCCATGCTACGAAATCTCGATGTCGTCAGGCTTGATATTGAAAGGATGTCGAACTGGCAAAAGCTTGTTGACGAGCTTTAAAGGGTCAACCGTGCGAATATAGAGGCCATGCTTACTATGGAGAATGATAAGGCCGAATGGCAGAAGGTTCTTGAGCAGCATGATACCGAAATGAGGAGCATCACTACTTACAATGAAGAGCTTGAAGCTAAAGTTGAGGAACTTAAACAAGAGCTTGCTACTTCTTCTACCACATATACTCAAAAAGAAGAAGTGCTTCAAAAGCAAGTTCGTGATGCTCATGCCGCTCAGCGACATGCCGAGGCACAACTTGAAGCTGAGCAGAAAACAGCAGGAAGGTATCGAGCTGAGGTTACAGAGTTACGGAAGAAAGTCAACTCTCAGGAGGCGGAAATTCAAATGCTAAAGCTTCAACTTTCCAAAACTGAAAGAGAGCGTGATGAGGCCGTTGCCGGTAAAATTGCAGCTGAAGAATCTCATGAGGCAACGAAGACCAACATCAGCTCGACACTGTTTGACTTCTACCTGCATAGCGTCTTGGGGCGCGGTAGCCTCGCCTTCCTAGGTCCCAAGTACGAAATTACTCTGGCTGAAGTGTGGGAGGCCGCACTTGACATGGTTGGCGGTAAAGGTGCTGGCAATGCCGAATTAGCTCTTGAGGAGCATTACTTAGATGATGATGCTCGCGTCGTTCTCGCCAAGGGAAAAGAACAACTTCCAAAATTGAGAGCTGAGATGGCCGAAGGGGAACGTTTAGGAAAGACCACTTCAACTATTCCAGTCCAGCCTTCTCCTTCGGCCGAAATCGACATTATTGGCTCCAATTCTCATTCTCCATCCCTGGTCAAAGTTACAACTGAGATTACGAGTACACAGGGTGGAGATGAAGGTGAAGAGAGCACCGAAGCACAGGCATATGAGGTTGATATCAGGAAGCCGACTTCTCCAGGTAACTCTACTGTTAATCTTGCCCAAGTAGACTGCTCATTTGCTTCTTATGAGTTCGATGAGCTTCTCGACTATTTTCTGAACATCAATGAGCCTTTATCTCCTCTCTTTACTGACTTTAACTTCTTTTCTTCTATAGAGAAAGCACCGAGCATCGTTCAAGCTTCCCCTCCTCCAATTATTCCTCCTTCGGTTCTTCAGGTCACTCCTCCGTCTGCCTCTCAACCCGGGTCACAAGAGGAGCAAATAGTAGCTCTTCATGTCTTAGATGATCCTATTGCTTCTCAAGAACACGGGAAAGAAAGGCTTGGAGAAGGCAATGAGTCTCCGGAGCGAACCACTTCTGATAACATAAAATTATCTGCTCTTGTAACTCCGGGAAGGGAGTCTCCTTCAAGGAGAAGGAGGAAGCGTGCCACTTCCAAGAAGAGAAGGAAAGGCATTCTTGTTTCTGAAGAGGAAAGGACAGTTGATCCGGCAGTAACCCTTTCTCCTTCATCCCCGACTCTCCCAAGCTGTCCTGAAAAGCTTCTTATTAGGTCAGGCGAAGGCTCTAAGGGTGGTGGCAAGAAGAAGTAAGGGGTCCTGCTTCGATTTATCTTTACTTTTTTCTTTTTGCATGTACTGGCCGGAGATTGTGCGGGTACCGGCCTCCGCTTTTCTTTTTTCTTTTAATTTTGAAACCTGTACCTGTACAAAATTTTGACGGTGTTGAATAAAATGATTCTTTTTGTTTGTACAAACTTCTGTCTGTATCTGAGAATGCATTTACTATTCACTTTTTTGTACAAGTTTCTTTATATGATATTGTAGTGAGATTGTGGTATGTTGTTCGAGCGTAATTTTACCAATGTAGTTATACCATGTTGTATGTAGCTATACCATGTTGCCCCTATACCATAAGCTCGTTGCAATATTTTATAATTTGAGGGGACTTGTACTCTTATTTTCTGGAGAATAATTATTCCATACTTGGAGGAATATTATCTTGTTAAAAATAGAGTACAGCTCCCTCCATATGAGTTTTTTTTACGCTTTATCCTTCGAAGATATCACTTTTTCTTTTGTGCATACACACATTTTACCAAGTGAATTGTTCTATGTGGTAAAGCGGGCCTCTGAAGGACACTTTAACTTCTTTTTGAGGAAGAGTATTTCCAAGAATAGAAGAACAAATCTTCCTTTGAAAGCTAAAGTGTGCCTTTGAAGAGGGCTTCCCTTTTTTCTTATTGCGCCTCGGTGGAGGGCTTTGATTTTTGCTTTGCATTTCTGGCGAAATGCTTCTTCGAAAAGTTGTACCTCTGAGGAGGGCTTTTTCACGTTTCAACACTTGGAAGTTTTATTTCAATCTCGGTGAAACGTATGCCTCCAAAGAGTTGTGCCTCCGAGGAGGGCTTTCCACGTTTCAACACCTGGAAGTTTTATTTCAATCTCGGTGAAACGTGTGCCTACGAAGAGGTCTTTCTGTTCGATTGTGCCTCTGGGAGGAGGTCTTTTTATTTTTGCCTCTGGGAAGAGGTCTTTTTTGTTTCTGCCTCTGGGAGGAGGTCTTTTTGTTTGGTTGTGCCTCTGCGAAGAGGTCTTTTTGTTTCTGCCTCTTGGGAGAGGCTTTTATTTTTTCCCTGTTCGTTGGGAAGCGAGCCTCCGAGGAGGGCTTTTCACATTTCGTCTCACGGGAGTGTATCACCGTTCATGGTGAAATGTGTGCCTCAGAGTAGGGTTACTGCCTGGAAGTTTGGAGTTTCTTTCTCTCGGTTGGACGGATTCACGAGAGTGTATCGACCGATCATTCCGCAACTTTGTGTCGAGAAAGATCTCTCTTTTTCTGGTTTGGCCCGCTCGAGGTCTTTTAGCATTTCAACTGTGGTGAAATGGGCCTCCGAAGAGGGCTTTTCACGTTTCAACACCTGGAAGTTTTATTTCAATCTCGATGAAACGTGTGCCTCTGAGTAGGGCTTTTGCCTGGAAGTTTGGAGTTTCTTTCTCTCTGTTGGACGGATTCACGGGAGTGTATGGACCGATCATTCCGCAACTTTGTATCGAGAAAGATCTCTCTTTTTCTGGCTAGGCCCGCTCGAGGTCTTTATCCTACGAAGAGTTGTGCCTCTGAAGAGGGCTTGTGCCTCCGAAGAGGTCTTTTGCTGATTGATGCTTGCTCGCAAATGTCTCTTTGTCATCCATTCATGTTGGCGATCCCCGTTGTCTTTTGCAAGTGTCATCACCTTTTAGTTGCCAATAATTTCTCTTATCCAAAGAACAACACTTCATAGTTAAGCGAGTTGGTGGTGGTAGAGATAGGCTATTTAACTGGTTGTTTGTTTGTTCAAACATTTGCAGTTAGTTAGAAATGGTCCACTTCCATCCACATTGCTAACTTTTGTTCGAAGCACTTCTTTTGTAGGATTTGAGAATGGAAATTTTGAATGGCTTAGTGTTTGCTTGCTGAGTGATGTCGGAGATCGCTTGGTCTTGCGATGGGTAAGCTTTGTCTTTATGGCCTGCATTATTAAATCGACATTTTAGTAACCCAGTTAACGTATTTTATATGTCGAAATAAAACAAAGCAGTTTATAATAGTAGAGAACACAAGATTTATAGTGGTTCGGCAAAAAGCTGGGCCTACATCCACTTTATAGCTTTTCATTATTCACTTGCTTTACAATTGCTTTCAATACAAGAATTATATATTCGTAATTCTTTTTACAACATTTCAGCAATGCTTTCAAGTAAAATAAGGAAGCAAATGATTGCTGTTCCAAGCTCTTGGGATTGGTTCTCCTTCGACAGTTGTGAGTTTAAATGTGCCATCAAGAAGTTTTGTGCCAATAACATATGGCCCTTCACAGTTTGGTCCAAACACACCTATGGCTGTCATGATCCTCTTCAGGACTAAGTCCCCAACTTCAAAGCTGCGCTGACGAACTTTGGAATTGAAGTGCCTGGCTATTCTTTGCTGGTGAGCTGCAATTCTATGCCTTGCCTCTTCTCTTCTTTCATCGAGGAGGTCAAGTGCTTCCAATTGCAATTTTTCATTCTCATTTTGATCAAAATGGATCCTTCTGTTTGAGGGGACTTGTAACATCCCGCTTTTTGCACACTTTAAACCGACACACGTGCCAATTCAAAGCATACGCAAGGGCGGATTGTTATGGGGTAAATAAGAAAACAGAGAAGAAATAAAAACAAAAACAGAATCTCACAGCGGAAGGATAAAATATAATAACAAATATACAGTTCATAAACAGTTTACAAAAGCTTGATCCTTCTTTTACAATAAATATCAGAGTTACACATACCAATACAAGCAATGCAGCGGAATAGAAAGAGTGTGGTGTAATACTATATATAACATAATACTTATTCTTCGTCTTCGTCCTCCAAAGCTAAAATCTGCTATCCTGAAATGCTCGGACTGACCCGAGCGAATTTGAATAGACAAAAACACCCGAGTCAGACTAGAATATCTTATGTGAGTTAAATAAACAGAATATAAATATGAGTACAGTAACTCAAGAGATGTTCGGGATTTACATCTCCTAAGGATCCGTTAAACTATTTACTATGTAGTATATTGCGCTATTATAATAGTGTCTATTTATAAAATAAACTTACTTTTAAATAGCGTTAAGGCTTTACATTTTCCACCTTAACACGTAATAGTCCCAGTAGTCCGTCCAATATCATAGCCCCTCCTGATCGGGAAGCCACTAGAGGATACCACACGGGCTACGGGAGAAAACCAAACTCGTACAAGGCGCGATATGGTAGGTGACACGGCACAACTAGGCAATGCCAGGGTAGATATACCAATTGCTATCCAGGCTGGTGGAAACGCGTAGCCGCAGTTACCGCCCACCTCGGACTAACTCCCCAAAATCAAAATATAGAAGTGGCCACTGAATCAAATCCAAGTCAAATTATAATATCGAAGAGGAGCGTCCGATCAGAGGAATGACCTCATTGGCCTGAGAATCGCTCCTGTTTTAGCCACCTTATGCCAACTCATGGGAGTTGGGTCCACGTATTTACCTTACAGGAAACGTCGCCACCACCTACTTCATTCTGGAATCTCCACCGCGTACACGGTTAGTCAAAGTGGTTTTCGGTATCGACAGAGAGTATGTCCATATCCGATCCCGGTCTCTTTGCCAACCAATCGTTATTATAACACCGCGGTCATTTAAAAATAGTTTATACTTTTAAAACCAGAATATAATCCATTTCAAACCGTAATATTACGATATCATTTCTTCTTTTAAAACCCAAAACAATATGATATCGTTTATCCCAAATAAAATTATTCCTTTCCAAAAAAATTATGTCACTTTTTATTATTTAATATCCCATGTAACCAATATTCTGTTTGTAACTTTCAACATAATTCTTCGAAAATCCATAGTATTTTAAAACCATTATTTTCAAAACTAAATGGTTTGGATATTCAACGGTATGCGAATTAAAAAGGTTTAACTTTACTGTTGCTTTACAAAGAAATAAATTACATGGCTTTCCAAATATTTCTTCTTTTAAAGTTAAACCAAAATCCAAAATATTACTTCAAGTCCCAAAACCATTTCAATTTTATATATATTTATATCCATTTTTGAGCATTAATATTTCAACTAAAGTTGGATTTTTATCCTTTCAAAATCAATATTCTATTAATTAATCTTGACCATTCACATAAAATCCATAATTAATAAGACTTCAATTTCTAGTAATATATATATAAATATATATTTCCAAATTCAATTTTTACTAGAATATTCATTTCAAAATATTTTGGGAAAAATCCAATTATAAATATCATATCTTTAAAATTTCCAACTTAATATTTAAACATAGGATATAAATCATCAAACTCCATTTTCTTAATTTCTTCCATTTTCAATAAAGAAATTTATATTCCTTTTAATTTCAAAATTTCAACTTCATAGGTATATAAATATGAAATAAAATATTTATACAATATAAATTTAAGATTTATAGACCGTATTCAATCCAAACCATAGAAATCACATTAAAATAGTTATATATAGACCGCGGTGCCTGTATATAATTTTCTATCCTATGGTCAAGTGATACGGATATTTATCATTTCAATCCGCAATTTAAAAAAAATAAAACTTTGCGGTTTTATCATTTCAAACCACAATCCCGAATGAAATGTAAAATGTATGCTAACTTGCAGTTTAATGATATCAAATAAAACATCCATTCAACAAAACATCCATCATCCAGTCACAAACATCAAGCAATATCAATCAATAACAATTATATATATGATCATATATAACAGGTGATAACTGGCAGTTTATTCAAATTAAAATTTTCAACTATTAATCTAACAATTTATATTCAGTGATAATTGACATAACTGTTAACTAGCAGTTCATATGCAACCAAAAATTTCTAACAGCCAATTAACACGCAATAAATCAATTAAATTAACTGTTACATTCAATAAAATGCAATTCAACAGATATGAATGAAATAACATGCCAAAAGCTCATAAATAAATTTCTATTCATTTCGAAAATTTATTTAACAAACATAAAAGCTTCTAGTAGTTGTGAGTGGGTTAAAACACTCACCTTTTGAATTTAAATTGAATTCAAATCCAATTTAAACCCAAAAATTGGACAGTCTCCAAATTCATCCAAACCAGTGCCAAAACGTCAGAAATTCCGATACGATCACAGCAAAACAAACCGCGCGTGAATCCGAGCTCGTATGCAAAAGTTATGAAAATTTGAAAAATGAAAAATTCTGGTCCTGGGTCAACTTCGGGTTCGACTTCGGGGCGCCGCCTCATTTCCCCGATGCTTGATTGGAGTTTTCGCCAAAACGACCCGGAGCGACCCGAGTCATTTTCTTCCTGACCCGAAGTTGCTCTAGGGTTTTCTCCTCTGAAACCCGAAGCGCGACCAGAAGCTGCTGCAGATCCACAAAATTTTTTTTTTTTTTTTTTTTTTTTTTTTTTGAAATAAAATTTTGGAATTTGGGAATTAGGTTTTTTTCTGCCATTGGAATGAGGAGTTGAGAAGGAGATGTACATATAGAAAAATGAAAATAAGGAGTGGCTAGGGTTTATAATCGCAAATATATAGACAGATAAAAGAAGGCTAGGTGGGTACGGATAACGAACGTGCTAAACGATAGTTGGCCCAAAAAGCCCGTTCTGCCTCCGGAGTCGAATTTGTTAAAACTATATATCCAAATAGGTGTTTCAAAATATTCTGAACGCGATGGAAAAAGTTTCGCGACCAAATTCGATCGTATGAAGAAGTTATGCTAAAAAAATAAAAATTTCAAATTGATTTCAAAATGCGTAAATTTCAAGGCGTTTCGAGTCCGTACGATCAAACGACAAGTCCGATCGCAACGAAACTTGAAACATTATTATAATTCACCGTTACGGATCCGATGAAACTAGTTTCGTCGAAATCCGAGTCCGTGACAAAAATGACTATTTTTAATATTTATTAAATAAATTAAAATAAATCATAAAATCCAAATTTTCTTTCAACTTTAAATATTGGCCAAATTTCATTACTTATATAATCCAATCAATTCCCAATAATTTAGCAAGCTTGGATGTGAATTAAAATTTATAAGTATATAAATTTCGCAGTGTTAACCTCTGCGTTTTCTTATTATTTGGGAATTATAAATTTTATTCGCAAAACCCAATTATTTAATCATATACTTATACTCTCATCTTAAATCTAATTATATAAATAACTTGATTTCTATTATCCAACTCAAAATATATCAATTATTCTCCAACTACATAGTTAACGTTTCTTTTATATATCACTGTGGTAATATTTCAAAATGTTCATCTTTTGTTTGCATAAATTACTGTATTTAGATAAAATTGTAATTTTGGTAACTTATCACATAAATAACTTAAAACCTCAACTAATACATTCCACCTTTGTTTCATCTTATTCATTCACTCATCAATATTCCGTACTAACTACAAAATTTAGTGTATTCCTTTAAATTGATCAAAATAAGACTTATCAACTAATAGAAAGATTTACGTACAAAATTTATTGTCATACATCTAATTTACAAGCCTATACTTAATTATTATCCTACAATACGTTTTACGTTACTATAATGTTCATTCTTCCGTTCCTACGTTTCTATAAATTTATTCCTTTATAATTTATTTAACGCAACACTTAATCTACACCTATTGCGATGTTTCAAATTTACTTGAATGAACAATTTCTTTACTTAAAATAGTTGTTGTAAACTCTTAATTCCACATTTATAAGTGTATTATTATTTTCACTCAAATATTATACATATATATAGAGTATTGGGTTTTTATTTAATCATCATTTATCATATATATTAATTAATTAAATTCAATACTTAAGTCTGACTAAATTTATTCCCCAAATACACATTTACATTTCTCAACCAATAAATATAACCAATCAAATTCTCATTTTATTGAACCTTGGTCAATTCCACACGTTAATTTTACTTAAAGTCTCAATTAATTAATTTACCTCGGTTTCATTACCTTATTACCTTATATGCATAATTGACATGGTTATATCTTCCATTACATCAATAATTTATCATTTCATTTCTATGCAATATATACTCATCTTATTCCATTTATTTGGTTACTGCATTGAAATCTATTTATTAACCAATACTAACGTTATTATCATAAAAAAAAATTTGATTCCCAATTTTATTCAATACTTAGAACAAAAATTTTCACATTAAATCAAATCCTTCTATTCAAACCAAGTATCATGCTATGATAATATTTTACGTTGGTTACACTGAAAAAAAATCAACTTTTTATCGTTATCAATTAAACATACATTAATTGCACAAATTAAAGGAATTAATTGCCATTTATCAAATTAAATTTTTCATACATCAATCTATTTCATCTAAATCCTTACCTATGAATATTGCAACCTTTAATTCCATTAAATACCAATTAACCCAAATTATTTCATTTATTCTAAGTCATATCACTAAAATAATTCATCATAATAAACTTAAAATCTATACGTTTATTGATTTATTTCTATTTGTCTTATGTTAAATTCTAAATTTAGTAAGACAACCTAAAGTACTCCACTCAATCGACAGTCCCTTTCAATTGTTAATACGTACTTAAATTTCTACAGTTGCCTTCCATCTGCACTTCCGTTACTATGATAAAAATTAGTAACGTTTATGCCATCAATCCATCATAATTACTTACCCTTAATTGAGTTTGATTTCCAAATAAATTTGCTGACCCTTAATTAGACAATTTATAAAAGTTTGTCATCATACCTATAGTTCTACGCTTATGCTATGTCTTAAATTTCAATAAATTTATAAATTTTGAGATGTTCATTAGGGTTTACAAATTTATTGACTTGCAATAACAGGGTTTCTTAATCTATTCAATTTATCGTTCACAATCTTTTATTGCATTAAATTGGTTTAATATTCCCATATTAAATTTTATGTACACGTAAGAATTTTTCTTTCTTTCTCTACTTAATTCATTTGAATTTTATTCAAATGTCTTTAAATAGGTTTCTAAGTCACTTCTATATAATTTATTCTAGCCTTCATTTTAATACTTATCTACCACCTTTACTCTTTCAACTAAAATAAATTACAAAATCCTATTAAACAAACAATTTTAAATGGTCGAACTTAACGGGTCGTTACACTCTCCCCCACTCAAAACTTTTCGTCCCCGAAAAGGAAAAAGAAGGGAGAAGGAAGAATAAAACAGTACATCTCAATTCAATATTAGCTTATAAATAATAATTTACTGGATTAATTTCCTTTAATGAAATATACCCGTTTTATAGCCATTATAAACTTTTATACTTAAATAATTAAAGTTGGAAAAACATTTTCAACAAAATTCTAAGTCCAAAATTTACGGAAAATTTTGGCAGAGTCTCCTTTGTACGGAGAGGCTCGGGAGAAAATAAAATATCAAAATATAACAAATATATTACAAATATTATCAAAATATTATATCCCAACACGGGCAACTATATAAAATAGCGCTTTAAACGTAATCCGAAAACGTACCTATTTGTCGGGCAATACGCTTATTATTATGGAACCAAAAGCAGTTGCTTCCATCACCTGCATTCACTTATATAATCTAAAAGGTTAAATATTTATATTAAAGTGAAATGTTTAGGTGGTTTCAACCATTAATCACCCAATCAATACAACAATTATCAATCTTACAAATAACATACATACACAAAGTGAAGCAACCATTTAAACCATCAAACAATTAGTTGTCTGGGTTCAAATTTGAAATTTGTATGAAATGAAATTAACTATCAAGTGCATCCTTTACTCAACAGTCTTAGATGGAACAAGGATAGATTATTTATTTCCCAACAACTTCAAATTCCTTACCCAACAAACATAAATCAAACAATAACAATTCAAACTAACAGCCAAATTAACTTATTATACATTTATTTCATGCTTCGGTGGTTTGATTTTCTTTCTTTCATTTATGGAGGGATTTCTTTGTTTCTTACAATTTTCATTTTCCATTTGTTACAAAATTCATTATATTGTATTCCAATTTATTGACTAAGGTTTATATCATCTATTTATACTACTTACCCTTTCTTATATAGTAAAATTTCCAATTTAACTTAAGTTTATACAGTTAATTCTCATTTATAACAGCAAATTTATTGAATACCTTAATTACCTCAAGCTTCACTTGTAAGATTTCCCCTTACATTTTCTTACTAACATTGCAACTTTTATTATATGGTAAGTTATGTATATTTAAGAATGCAAGTGAAAATTTACAAGTTTCTTCTCAATTCCTTTTTATTTATTAACGGTTCAATAAATATATATTCGTTTTATAAATTACAATTTCAACTTACCCTTAATTTCATTCCTTTATTTAATGTTTATGTTTTATTATATTTAATTACAGTAACCCTCTACTTACACTTAAATTATTAACCTTAAAACCTCCATTTTTATAAATAAAGGATTTTATTAATTCATTATCTAGGGTTTACAGACATTTATTTATATTACCTACTTTTTATTATATTACTAGTAGCATTTTAAATCATACTTAAGTTTATAACCCTACACATCAATATTAAAGAATTTCATTTTATTTACTTAAGTTAAAATCACCTATTAATAATACTCACCTTTAATTTGGGTAAAATTTCAATTATCACTTAAGTTTATACCAATAAATTCTTTCATTATTTCCTAAATTCCTACTTGTAAAATATTCAATTCCAGTTTCTCATTTAACACTTCAACTTTTATATTTGGGTAAGTTATTTATGTTAAGGAAATTGCAATTGAACTTATACAAGTTTAATCTCCATTCTTTTAATTAAATTTAATGTTTATTCATATTACCCTTTGTCTCATATGTATGCAAATTCCTCTTTATAGCTTTGCAGTTATTCTCTTATTCCAATTAGAGGTTTCAATTCATTCATTCTTCAATAAATCTTTTCCATTATTTATCAGTTAAAAACTTTTACTTCCCTTATCCCTAGCATTAACTTTCTTACTTAATATTTCACTAACAAAGTTTAAACAATTAATTAACGGAAAAATTTAGAATTAAATACCGGGTCAAATTTTAATCTATTTCAAAATAATAGATAAATAAGTTCTTACAACTTTTATATCTCTAATTATATTTAGAACAATAAAAGAAAATTTTTAGAAAATTTCAAAAATAAATCTACAGTAGAATTTACTACAGTGGCCTTTCCCCTTCGAAACTCGAAAATGAAAGTCGATGATGCGGCCGTCATCACCGAATTTATTTTCCAGCGACAGAGAGGAAAATACAGAATTTAATTCTTTTCCAAAATCTTCTTTAAAACAATTCTTCCAATTTATACGAAATATTTATATAAGAAAATACTTATAAACCAAATCAATAAATTTCACAAATTCTTTGAAAGCAAATTTTCAAAAATCCCGGACTTAAGTTCTAAATCTCCAAATTTGGTTTATTATAATTTCACTTAGCTTCAGTTATTATAAATATTTTTATTGCCTAACATCCAATCTATAGCAACCAAATATATATATATCTTTATAAAACTATTTTTATATATAGAAATATAATAGGCAAAATTATTTCATTCACCTATATTAAAAACAAATATTATGTCGGTCTGTCCTATTAAGTGTTTAGAAATCCCTATTGATGACATAGCGTCCCATGCATCAACCAGAATTTATAAATACAAAGCGGAACAGATTAACACAATATTAAAATCTTTTTATTAATACTAACAAGTACGCTCTCTCTTATATATACACTCAGCGACTCCCATAGGATATTTCTACCCTATTAACAAAGAATCAAACCCCACAAAGCCAAGGTTTATCGCTAAACCAAAGCTCTGATACCAACTGTAACATCCCGCCTTTTTGCACACTTTAAACCGACACACGTGCCAATTCAAAGCATACGCAAGGGCGGATTGTTATGGGGTAAATAAGAAAACAGAGAAGAAATAAAAACAAAAACAGAATCTCACAGCGGAAGGATAAAATATAATAACAAATATACAGTTCATAAACAGTTTACAAAAGCTTGATCCTTCTTTTACAATAAATATCAGAGTTACACATACCAATACAAGCAATGCAGTGGAATAGAAAGAGTGTGGTGTAATACTATATATAACATAATACTTATTCTTCGTCTTCGTCCTCCAAAGCTAAAATCTGCTATCCTGAAATGCTCGGACTGACCCGAGCGAATTTGAATAGACAAAAACACCCGAGTCAGACTAGAATATCTTATGTGAGTTAAATAAACAGAATATAAATATGAGTACAGTAACTCAAGAGATGTTCGGGATTTACATCTCCTAAGGATCCGTTAAACTATTTACTATGTAGTATATTGCGCTATTATAATAGTGTCTATTTATAAAATAAACTTACTTTTAAATAGCGTTAAGGCTTTACATTTTCCACCTTAACACGTAATAGTCCCAGTAGTCCGTCCAATATCATAGCCCCTCCTGATCGGGAAGCCACTAGAGGATACCACACGGGCTACGGGAGAAAACCAAACTCGTACAAGGCGCGATATGGTAGGTGACACGGCACAACTAGGCAATGCCAGGGTAGATATACCAATTGCTATCCAGGCTGGTGGAAACGCGTAGCCGCAGTTACCGCCCACCTCGGACTAACTCCCCAAAATCAAAATATAGAAGTGGCCACTGAATCAAATCCAAGTCAAATTATAATATCGAAGAGGAGCGTCCGATCAGAGGAATGACCTCATTGGCCTGAGAATCGCTCCTGTTTTAGCCACCTTATGCCAACTCATGGGAGTTGGGTCCACGTATTTACCTTACAGGAAACGTCGCCACCACCTACTTCATTCTGGAATCTCCACCGCGTACACGGTTAGTCAAAGTGGTTTTCGGTATCGACAGAGAGTATGTCCATATCCGATCCCGGTCTCTTTGCCAACCAATCGTTATTATAACACCGCGGTCATTTAAAAATAGTTTATACTTTTAAAACCAGAATATAATCCATTTCAAACCGTAATATTACGATATCATTTCTTCTTTTAAAACCCAAAACAATATGATATCGTTTATCCCAAATAAAATTATTCCTTTCCAAAAAAATTATGTCACTTTTTATTATTTAATATCCCATGTAACCAATATTCTGTTTGTAACTTTCAACATAATTCTTCGAAAATCCATAGTATTTTAAAACCATTATTTTCAAAACTAAATGGTTTGGATATTCAACGGTATGCGAATTAAAAAGGTTTAACTTTACTGTTGCTTTACAAAGAAATAAATTACATGGCTTTCCAAATATTTCTTCTTTTAAAGTTAAACCAAAATCCAAAATATTACTTCAAGTCCCAAAACCATTTCAATTTTATATATATTTATATCCATTTTTGAGCATTAATATTTCAACTAAAGTTGGATTTTTATCCTTTCAAAATCAATATTCTATTAATTAATCTTGACCATTCACATAAAATCCATAATTAATAAGACTTCAATTTCTAGTAATATATATATAAATATATATTTCCAAATTCAATTTTTACTAGAATATTCATTTCAAAATATTTTGGGAAAAATCCAATTATAAATATCATATCTTTAAAATTTCCAACTTAATATTTAAACATAGGATATAAATCATCAAACTCCATTTTCTTAATTTCTTCCATTTTCAATAAAGAAATTTATATTCCTTTTAATTTCAAAATTTCAACTTCATAGGTATATAAATATGAAATAAAATATTTATACAATATAAATTTAAGATTTATAGACCGTATTCAATCCAAACCATAGAAATCACATTAAAATAGTTATATATAGACCGCGGTGCCTGTATATAATTTTCTATCCTATGGTCAAGTGATACGGATATTTATCATTTCAATCCGCAATTTAAAAAAAATAAAACTTTGCGGTTTTATCATTTCAAACCACAATCCCGAATGAAATGTAAAATGTATGCTAACTTGCAGTTTAATGATATCAAATAAAACATCCATTCAACAAAACATCCATCATCCAGTCACAAACATCAAGCAATATCAATCAATAACAATTATATATATGATCATATATAACAGGTGATAACTGGCAGTTTATTCAAATTAAAATTTTCAACTATTAATCTAACAATTTATATTCAGTGATAATTGACATAACTGTTAACTAGCAGTTCATATGCAACCAAAAATTTCTAACAGCCAATTAACACGCAATAAATCAATTAAATTAACTGTTACATTCAATAAAATGCAATTCAACAGATATGAATGAAATAACATGCCAAAAGCTCATAAATAAATTTCTATTCATTTCGAAAATTTATTTAACAAACATAAAAGCTTCTAGTAGTTGTGAGTGGGTTAAAACACTCACCTTTTGAATTTAAATTGAATTCAAATCCAATTTAAACCCAAAAATTGGACAGTCTCCAAATTCATCCAAACCAGTGCCAAAACGTCAGAAATTCCGATACGATCACAGCAAAACAAACCGCGCGTGAATCCGAGCTCGTATGCAAAAGTTATGAAAATTTGAAAAATGAAAAATTCTGGTCCTGGGTCAACTTCGGGTTCGACTTCGGGGCGCCGCCTCATTTCCCCGATGCTTGATTGGAGTTTTCGCCAAAACGACCCGGAGCGACCCGAGTCATTTTCTTCCTGACCCGAAGTTGCTCTAGGGTTTTCTCCTCTGAAACCCGAAGCGCGACCAGAAGCTGCTGCAGATCCACAAAATTTTTTTTTTTTTTTTTTTTTTTTTTTTGAAATAAAATTTTGGAATTTGGGAATTAGGTTTTTTTCTGCCATTGGAATGAGGAGTTGAGAAGGAGATGTACATATAGAAAAATGAAAATAAGGAGTGGCTAGGGTTTATAATCGCAAATATATAGACAGATAAAAGAAGGCTAGGTGGGTACGGATAACGAACGTGCTAAACGATAGTTGGCCCAAAAAGCCCGTTCTGCCTCCGGAGTCGAATTTGTTAAAACTATATATCCAAATAGGTGTTTCAAAATATTCTGAACGCGATGGAAAAAGTTTCGCGACCAAATTCGATCGTATGAAGAAGTTATGCTAAAAAAATAAAAATTTCAAATTGATTTCAAAATGCGTAAATTTCAAGGCGTTTCGAGTCCGTACGATCAAACGACAAGTCCGATCGCAACGAAACTTGAAACATTATTATAATTCACCGTTACGGATCCGATGAAACTAGTTTCGTCGAAATCCGAGTCCGTGACAAAAATGACTATTTTTAATATTTATTAAATAAATTAAAATAAATCATAAAATCCAAATTTTCTTTCAACTTTAAATATTGGCCAAATTTCATTACTTATATAATCCAATCAATTCCCAATAATTTAGCAAGCTTGGATGTGAATTAAAATTTATAAGTATATAAATTTCGCAGTGTTAACCTCTGCGTTTTCTTATTATTTGGGAATTATAAATTTTATTCGCAAAACCCAATTATTTAATCATATACTTATACTCTCATCTTAAATCTAATTATATAAATAACTTGATTTCTATTATCCAACTCAAAATATATCAATTATTCTCCAACTACATAGTTAACGTTTCTTTTATATATCACTGTGGTAATATTTCAAAATGTTCATCTTTTGTTTGCATAAATTACTGTATTTAGATAAAATTGTAATTTTGGTAACTTATCACATAAATAACTTAAAACCTCAACTAATACATTCCACCTTTGTTTCATCTTATTCATTCACTCATCAATATTCCGTACTAACTACAAAATTTAGTGTATTCCTTTAAATTGATCAAAATAAGACTTATCAACTAATAGAAAGATTTACGTACAAAATTTATTGTCATACATCTAATTTACAAGCCTATACTTAATTATTATCCTACAATACGTTTTACGTTACTATAATGTTCATTCTTCCGTTCCTACGTTTCTATAAATTTATTCCTTTATAATTTATTTAACGCAACACTTAATCTACACCTATTGCGATGTTTCAAATTTACTTGAATGAACAATTTCTTTACTTAAAATAGTTGTTGTAAACTCTTAATTCCACATTTATAAGTGTATTATTATTTTCACTCAAATATTATACATATATATAGAGTATTGGGTTTTTATTTAATCATCATTTATCATATATATTAATTAATTAAATTCAATACTTAAGTCTGACTAAATTTATTCCCCAAATACACATTTACATTTCTCAACCAATAAATATAACCAATCAAATTCTCATTTTATTGAACCTTGGTCAATTCCACACGTTAATTTTACTTAAAGTCTCAATTAATTAATTTACCTCGGTTTCATTACCTTATTACCTTATATGCATAATTGACATGGTTATATCTTCCATTACATCAATAATTTATCATTTCATTTCTATGCAATATATACTCATCTTATTCCATTTATTTGGTTACTGCATTGAAATCTATTTATTAACCAATACTAACGTTATTATCATAAAAAAAAATTTGATTCCCAATTTTATTCAATACTTAGAACAAAAATTTTCACATTAAATCAAATCCTTCTATTCAAACCAAGTATCATGCTATGATAATATTTTACGTTGGTTACACTGAAAAAAAATCAACTTTTTATCGTTATCAATTAAACATACATTAATTGCACAAATTAAAGGAATTAATTGCCATTTATCAAATTAAATTTTTCATACATCAATCTATTTCATCTAAATCCTTACCTATGAATATTGCAACCTTTAATTCCATTAAATACCAATTAACCCAAATTATTTCATTTATTCTAAGTCATATCACTAAAATAATTCATCATAATAAACTTAAAATCTATACGTTTATTGATTTATTTCTATTTGTCTTATGTTAAATTCTAAATTTAGTAAGACAACCTAAAGTACTCCACTCAATCGACAGTCCCTTTCAATTGTTAATACGTACTTAAATTTCTACAGTTGCCTTCCATCTGCACTTCCGTTACTATGATAAAAATTAGTAACGTTTATGCCATCAATCCATCATAATTACTTACCCTTAATTGAGTTTGATTTCCAAATAAATTTGCTGACCCTTAATTAGACAATTTATAAAAGTTTGTCATCATACCTATAGTTCTACGCTTATGCTATGTCTTAAATTTCAATAAATTTATAAATTTTGAGATGTTCATTAGGGTTTACAAATTTATTGACTTGCAATAACAGGGTTTCTTAATCTATTCAATTTATCGTTCACAATCTTTTATTGCATTAAATTGGTTTAATATTCCCATATTAAATTTTATGTACACGTAAGAATTTTTCTTTCTTTCTCTACTTAATTCATTTGAATTTTATTCAAATGTCTTTAAATAGGTTTCTAAGTCACTTCTATATAATTTATTCTAGCCTTCATTTTAATACTTATCTACCACCTTTATTCTTTCAACTAAAATAAATTACAAAATCCTATTAAACAAACAATTTTAAATGGTCGAACTTAACGGGTCGTTACAGGACTTCAGTTTCCACTGGAATCACCGCTTCTGATCCGTATGCCAATGAAAATGGAGTATGCCCTGTCGCAGTTTTGTGAGTGGTCCTATATGCCCATAGTGCAAGTGGTAACTTATCGACCCAACCACCTTTTGCTTTTTCCAGCTGCTTTTTGATGGTTGATTTGATGATTTTGGTTACTGCATCCACTTGCCCGTTTTCCTGCGGATGAGCCACTGCTGAGAAGCTTTTCCGGATCTTGAATCGTTTGCAGAAATCTTGGAATTCCTCACTTTCAAACTGAGTACCATTGTCTGTGATTATCTTCTGAGGCACACCATACATGCAAATGATATTTTTAGTCACAAAACTTATCATTTTCTTAGAGGTAATAGTAGCCAATGGTTCGGCTTCGTCCCATTTAGTGAAGTAATCAACAGCAACGATAGCATATTTAACCCCCGATTTGGTAGTCGGCAAAGGCCCAATGAGATCTATTCCCCAGATAGCAAGCGGCCATGGACTGACCATTTGTGTTAGCTCAGTGGAAGGTGCTCTAGGAATTTTAGCGAATCTTTGGCATTTATCACACTTTCAGGAATAGTCAACAGCATTCTGATTAATTTCTGGCCAAAAGTATCCATAACGGAGGATTTTCTTTGCTAAAGTTTGACCACCTGTATGATCCCCACATTCCCCTTCGTGTACTTCAGTCAGAATTGTCTTAGCATCTTCCTTTGTCACAGATCGGAGTAATGGCATTGAAAATCCTCGTCTGTACAAACGACCATCTTGAACTGTATATCTGGAGGCTTTCCTCATCAGCTTCTGTCGTTCTTTTGAACTTTCTGGCGAAGAACCATTGAGTAAATATTCAAGTATCGGAGTCATCAATGATTCTTGTTCTTGGGATACATTCATAATCCAATCAACATCCATTTCATCTGTGCTTGGAGCTGACAAGACTTCGACGGGAACTAATCCCAATAGCTGAGCTTCACCAGTACTTGAATACTTTGCGAGAGAATCCGCCTTCATGTTCTCTTGACGGGGTATATGGTTTATTGAATAACGGTCAAAATCTTGAAGGAGCTCCTAGGCTTTTGATAAATAGGCGGGTAGGTTCCCTCCTTTAGCTTGAAATTCCTTCCTGACTTGGCAAACAATAAGTTGAGAATCACTGAAGATCTGTAATGCCTTGATGTTTAGTTCTTTAGCGATCCTTAAACAAGCGATGAGAGCTTCATATTCAGCTTCATTGTTCGTCGAAGGGAATTCTAGTCTCAGCGCGTAGCATAGAGATCGCCCTTCTGGGGTTTCAAGGACAACCCCTGCTCCAGAATAGTAATAATTCCTTGCGCCATCAACATACAATTTCCATTGGATTGGGATGCTATCAGTGACTTCTTCCTCACTATCACCCTTATCCGTACATGCTGCGATGAAATCTGCCAAAGCTTGTCCATTAACTGCTTTTCGAGGATGGTAAGTGATGTCATATTGGCTGAGTTCAATATTCCATTTCAAAAGACGGCCCGAAGTCTTAGGACGGAATAGGACTTGCTTTAGAGGTTGATCAGTGAGGACTTTGATGGGATGAGCTTGGAAATACGGCCTCAATTTCCTTGATGCGATCAACAAACAGTAGGCGAGCTTTTCTAATCTTGAATAGTTCATCTCTGCCCCAGTGAATCTTTTGCTGATATAATAGACTGGGTGTTGAATCCTTACATCTTCCCGTACCAACACTGCACTGAGAGTATGAGACGAAATTGCCAAATATACGAAGAGATCTTCACCACTGTCAGGCTTTGAAAGTATCGGAGGCACTTCCATATGACGAACCAACTCATCAAATGCTTTCTGACATTCAGGGGTCCACTCAAAGTTTTTCCTTCCTTTCTTCAGAGCATCAAAGAATGGAATGCATTTGTCAGTAGCTTTGGAAATGAACCGACTCAAAGCAGCAACCTTTCCATTGAGACTTTGCAATTCCTTCTTCGTTCTAGGAGCCTTAACCTCTCTAAAGGCAGTGATCTGAGCTGGATTGGCTTCAATGCCCCTAGCGCTCACAATGAAACCCAAAAACTTTCCGGACTCCACTCCAAATGAACATTTCAGTGGATTAAGCTTCATTTTGTACTTGCGGAGTACTGCAAACATCTCTGCCAAGTGATCCATATGGTCCACTGCTTTCTTAGACTTTACTAGCGTATCAACATAAACTTCCATAGTCTTGCCAATCTGTGGTTTAAACATGGCATTAACAAGCCTTTGGTAAGTTGCCCCTGCATTCTTGAGTCCGAAAGGCATGACCTTGTAGCGGTAGAGTCCAACATCTGTGATGAAACTAGTATCCTCTTGATCTGGCTCATGCATCATAATCTAGTTATATCCGGAGTATGCATCGATAAAAGATAACAGTTCATGTCCCGCCATCCCATCCACCAACTGATCGATCCTGGGTAGCGGGAAACAGTCTTTGGGGCAGGCTTTGTTCAGATCTGAAAAATCAATGCATACTCTCCACTTTCCATTAGCCTTTTTCACCTGCACTGGATTTGATAACCAATCTGGATAAGTAGATTCTCTGATGAAACCGTTCTCAATGAGCCGATCCACTTCTTCTTTTAACGCTGCCGTTCTCTCAGGACCCTGAGTACTTCTCTTCTGTTTCACAGGTGTAAACTTTGGATCAATGTTCAGAGTATGTACTGCAATTTCTAGGGATATTCCGCACATGTCAGCATGAGTCCAAGCGAATACATCCAAATTAGCCTTCAAAAATGAAGTCAGAACATTCTGAACTGTTGTGTTGAGTTACGAACCCACATTAAGCACTTTGTTTGGGTCCTTTGGGTCAACGGGCACCGACACTTTTACCTCTACCGGTACTACCCTATTCTCCCCTGCACTGGCTTTCCTTGGATCCATCTCTCTTCGTGCTCCACTACATTCGCCAGTGCAGGGTCTGCCCTGTAATTGCTACAAGGTTGGTTCTTTGATGCGGACTGGAGCCGCCGCACCTTTTCCCATTTCTCTTTTCCTTGATTCTCGCAACTCTGCAAAGTAACATTCTCGCCCCACATCTTGGTCTCCCTTAATCACACCAACTCCATTATCTGTGGGGAACTTTAGAGTCAGACACCATGGAGCAAGAACAGCTTTGAATGCAACAAGAGTTGGTCGGCCTAAAAAGGCATTGTAGGCAGAGAATTCTTCTACAATTATAAAGGTTTGCTTTCGAGCCATCTTCCTCAGTCCCTTTCCAAGTTCTACAAACAAATCTATGGTCCCAATCGGCTGTTTGGATTCTCCAGCAAACCCAGCAATCTTAAGTGATGAAGCTTGAACGTCAGCCATTGGAATTTTCATTTGATCGAAGGTCTTCTTGAAAAGGATATTGCATGAAGCTCCACAATCAACTAGAACTCTTCTCACAGTTGACGGCCCAATACCAGCGGGTATGACCAAAGGATCTATGGTCGGAGCCTCAATACCCAAAGAATCCCTGGCACTGAACACAATATCATCTGTGGAAGTCTTTTGTTGCTTTAAAGTCGCATCATTCTCTAAGACAAAAACATTCTCTTCAGCTGGTACATGCCTCAAGGCCCAGGCATACCTTTCCATCTCGCCCCAGCTTTTGCCTGCTAGGTGAGGTCCTCCGGTTATTATATTGATGACATGCCTTTCCGATTCATGTTCCACGGCCTTCTCACTTGAGGCAGGACGGTGAGCGGGAACTTGTTGTCCTTGAGTTGACGAAGCTGGGGCATTTCTGTTCCTTTTCACATACTGCTGGAGTTTGTTTTCCTTCAAGAGTTGTTCAATCACCTCTTTCAACTGACGGCAATCGTTGGTGTCATGGCCGGGCTGGTTGTGGAACCGACAGAACCTTCCACTTTTTTCCATCTTAATCGCAACTCTCATTTTAGGCGGTGTCGGATAATTGACATCATCTTTGGTTGCAAAGAAGATGTTTTCGGGGGTATTAGTCAAGGGTGTGAAATTGAAAGAACGGCCTTTCTTAGCGTCTCCCTGCTTCTTTCCACCATCATTTCCCCTTTTCTGAGTGTTAGGTTCTTTCTTATTCGAAGCAGCACCATTGTTCCCGGCTTCCGCTGATACCACCTTAGCCGGTGTTTGGAGGCTCTCCAAGTGCATGAATTCATCCGCTTTCTTGTAGAATTTGTCAAGTGGGTTTGGTTCCTTCATTTTCAACCACTTTCCAAATTCGCTTGATTTGTCAATCGCCCTCATCAAGTATGTTAGGACCATGCGTGGCTCAGCATTATCTACCTCGTCCAATGCTATGTTAAAACAATTCAAAAATGACCTGATGGATTCTCCTGGATTTTGCTCTAGACTTGATAGCAACATTATATCCTTTGCTTTAGAAGCATACAATCGAAATTGCTCCTTGAACTTCTTGGTCAAATCGGAGAATTGATCAATGGACCTGACTGGCAGCTTTGTAAACCACAATAGAGCCACACCTTCGAGATATACCGGGAAATATCGACATTTAATTTCATCTGACGCCCTGGCACCAGTCATATGCCAGTCGTACTTATACAGAAACTCGTTTGGATCACTCGTCCCCTTGTAAGCTGGAATAGTAGGGGAAACGATTTTCCTTGGGAACTCTGCCTTCAAGATCTTTTCAGTAAATGAAGTTTTGCTCGGAGCAAATCCCGACTCTTTCTCGTCTTCATCTCTTTGCATACTTTCTTTCATGATTTGACGAACCATACCCGAAAAATACTCCTCATCATTTAGAGGCTATGGAGGGAGCACATCTGCCACTCTCTCTGAATTCTGCCTTGATAATCGTTCATGGAGGGTCGGTTGCGGCCCAGATCCTCCAGCTTGAAGAGGAGTCCTTTCTATAGGGTCTGCGGCTCTTTGAGAAATGTTCCCTTCAACATCCTGAACTCCCGCAGTAGGGTTCCCATCATTATTAACCGGTTGACGATTTGCCCCTAGTAGATCATTCAACTTACTCAAGATCATGGCATTCTGGGCTTCCAACTGCGCATTCTGAGCATTCAATTGCTGATTCAATCCCAAAACTACGGCGTCCAATTCTGCTCGTGTAACTCCAACAGTTGGAGCTGCTAACACCCCGGTGTAGATTGAAGTTGAGTGAAAGCACCACCCGTGTACACAAGAACTAAAAAAAAGTAGAAAAATCACAGAGAAAGCAGAAAAAACAACAGTTTTTATAGTGGTTCGGCTTAGGGTAAGCCTACGTCCACTTTAATTCTCTTTATTACTGAATCGATTACAACTTTACAACAATCTTCAATTACAATTCCGATGAGACAAACAACTAGAACTTTGATGCAGAAGAATTCTTTAAATCCATGTAGATTGCGTTAGATTTCTTCTCGAAGTTAGTTGAGATGCCTTTCATACTTGAAGTGTCGGGGGAGTCGAGAATTCAGCAAAGTATCGGCGTTTAAAGAGATCGGCCAAAAAGTCCCCTTCATGCTTGAGGTAGGTTGGTATTTATAGGGGAAATCTCCCCCTTAGGTAGTAAGTCGTGATCGGTCTAAGGTGAGTTGTGGCCGGTCTAAGGTAGGTCGTGGCCGATTCATCTGGCCTCTCCATGGCTTCACAAGAGTTCATTTGTACAAGTCCTAAGTCGCCTCCGAGTCAACACCACCTCTTCTCAGCAATATGGCATCGGGCTTATAATCAGTGGCTTTAGGTCATGGACGAGTTAACTCGGTAAGTCGCAAGTCACGGTCCAACTGGTAAGTCCTGGATCGTGTACGAGTTAAGAGGCCACTGTGCCAAGTAGCTGCATTGAACTTACCTTCCTTTGCTTAGGCCGTGACCGACTTAACATTGGTCGTAGGTCGGCCGCGACCTAGGTCGGTAGCTATCTTGGGTCGGCATTCTTTAAGCCTTAAGTTGGTACACATGTTAGAGCATTGGGTCGGCACCTCTCTTAAGTCGGTATCCCTTTTCGGCCTTAGGTCGGCATTCCTGTTAAGGCAGTTAGGTCGGCAACCAGTTAAGTCGGCAATCTCCCTAGACTGTTAGGTCGGTATCTATGTTGAGTCGGTAGCCTTTTTAAAGTATTAGGTCGGCATACTTGTTGAAGTGTTAGGTCGGCATACCCCTTAGGCCTTAGGTCGGCACCCCTGTTAAGCCTTAGGTCGACATCTCTTTGAGTCTTAGGTCGGTATCGTTTCAAGTCGTTGAGTCAAAACTGAGGCGGAGTTAACAGTAACAAGATACATCAAGTACAAACCAGAATACATCACTGAAATCACTGGATACAGAAAACAAAATAGATGGCTGGATCTTCACGGAAAGCTCCAACTCCGAAGATGAATCTTGAATGCTAACTCACTCAATCTGACTCGAGCGTAAAGCAAAACACAAAACACTTGAGTCGGGACATAAATACTTATGAACTGTAAATCAACTCAAGTGAACGGTAACAAAAATGCATCAGTAACTTAAAGGATGCTTGGGATCGCACATCCTTTAAGGATCCGTTAAACTATTTACTATGTAGTAATATTGCGCTATTATAACAATGTCTACAGAAAAATAAACATACATTTAAATAGCGTTCCGGGCTACCTATATCACCCTCCACACCTAATAGTCCCAGTAGTCCATCCAGTACCAGCATATCTCCAGATCGGGAGACTACCCTAAATACTCCACGGGCTACGGGAGAAAAACAAACTCGTAGTAAAGGCTCGGTATGGTAGGTGACACGGCACACAAGGCAATGCCAGGGTGGATATACCAATTACGCACACGGGCTGGTGGTAACGTAGCAGCCACATACGCCCACCTCGGAACACACTCCCATATCAAAATCAGAGGATGGCCATCTAATCAATCACAAGTAAGAGTATATATCGAAGGAATGTGTCCGATCGGAGGAATGACCTCACTTGGTCCGAGATCTCTCCTGTTTTAGCCACCTTTTGCCAACTCACGGGACTTGGGTCAACGTAATATACCTCAAGATCATTGCCACCATCCTGCTTCATTTTGGAATCTCCACCGCGTACACGGTTGTTAAAGTGGTTTTCGGAGTTGGCAGAGAGTATGACAACTTCCGATCCTGGTCTCTTTAACAATCAATCGTTATTATAACGCCGTGGTCGTTTCAAAATGGTTTATACTTCAAAAAAGATCAAATCATTTCATTTCAAACTATATTTCTTTCAAAATAGTTTATACTTTGAAACCAAAACCTTTTTTCATTTTAAAACTATTTATTCAATCAAAATAGTTTATACTTCGAAACTAAAACATTTCAAACATATATTCATTTCAAAATCATAATACTTTCAAAGTATAACCCTTTTGAAACCAAAAATACTTGAAACAATTACACTTTGAAAATCATAACATTTCAAAATCATACATTTGAAATCATGAAACATTCCTTTAATTCTTTACATTTTACAATTCATTCAATTAATGTCAAATTTCCAATTTCCAACTTAATTCAATTCAAACCATGAGTTTCAATTAAATTTCCCAACAACCATTTCAAATCATATCAATTTCAAATATAGATTTGATCCACAAATTAAACTATTCAATTTTTTTATATATTTCAAAGCTTTAATATCCCGCATTTCAAAACTAAATTCTATAATTTCATATATCCTAAATTTAACTTCATTGTTACTTAGTTTTGAAATATTCATTTCATAAATCCAATATTATTTAAACAAACTTAAATTACAATTAAACCAAATATCTTTTCATACAAATATAAACTTCAAATATTCCTTTATCAAATAAATCAAAATCAAATATCATTCCACATTCACATTCTTTATTAAAATAAAGATCAATCATTTCCAAACCATTTCAAAATCATTTAAAATATCATATCCTTTCAAAACCTCATTATTAAATCATTATTTGAATTCAAATTCAAATACTCAAATTTAAGTGTCATTTTTAAATCAAACAAGTCATTCATTTATTATTTCAAGTATCATTACAAAATACATTAAAAATTCCATTCAAAAATTCATTTATCTCATTACTTTTCATTCCATTTAACACACAACCAAGTAAACCCTATTTAAATTCAAATTCAAACTACTTAGAAATTCAAATTGAAATATTAAAATATATTCAAAACTTCTAAAATTTTACAATAAATCCATTTCAAAAGTTAAATCATTTGACACTTTAAAATATAACACAACAGTGTTAAAATCTATAACATTTCAAAACATTGTCAAATTATAGCAACGACATCATTTATAAAGTGCTATCGTAGCTTATAGTTTCCAAAATGGTTTAGTTCAAGAATAAAAGCATTTATAAAATTCCGTGATAGATATTTAGTTATTTCAAACATTGTTAGATTCAAAACAACAGCATTTAAAAATGCTGTCAAAAGACTACCGCATTTTGAAAATGCTATAAAATTCCATATTTCATTTTAGCTTTTCAAAAGTAATAATAAAACTCCAAATTTTATTACTATAACTTGAAAATCATATTTCTAGACATCAAAATTTCACATTTAAAATCATTTTAACATATGATTTAACAAAATAAAATTTTAAGATCAAATATTCAATTTAAAAACTCCATTCATTTATTAAATCAAAATTCACTATTTATTAACTTATAAATTTAATAAAACATAACATTTTACTTCAAATATCATTTCAAAACTTTAAATTTAATTTCCATTATTTATTTACATTTTAAAATAAAATTTAAAGTCAAAATCACAATTTCTAGACTTAATATTTAATTTTCTTAAAACTATAAAATATAAATTTTTAAATCAAAATTTCATACTTTAAAAAGATACATATTTTAATATAAATCATTTAAAAATATACCACGGGATCTGTATATAATTTTCTAACCTAGGTCAAGTGATACTGATATATATCATTTCAATCCGCAGTTTACAAAGAAAACCCGGGTTTTATCATTTCAAACCCGCAATCCCAAGTCAAATAAAATACAATAAAAATTGCTCAGGCCTATCATTTCAGCCCATAACGATTTTTTCCTATTCTAAAGTCCGTTCGAGTATGTATCATTTCAATCCATAGTGGTTCTATTCTACAGGGAACTTGCAGTGTGATCATATGCATAAACAGTATAAATAATGTCAATGTCACAACATAATGTCATATATCAGATGTCAGGTGATAATTAACAGTTTTAACATGTTAATAACAAAGCATGACATATCATATAATCATCATCAACTTGCATAAACATTTTTAATTACTGAACACTTGTTATCGATTACCATTTCATAAGTAAATATGTCGGAGTGAGAAAGACTCACCTTTTACGAAGCTAGAGACAAACAACACACACAAGAGCGATTCCAAAGGCACAAAAAGAACGATTAAATTTGAATGGATGGAGAGCCTTGTAAACAACACACAAAATATAACATACGTAAGTGCAAATATAAATATTTTACACACAAATAAAATCAACAACTTAAGTTTACAAAACAATTGCAAAACATGAAAGGTAATCGAACCTTAGAAGCAACAGACTTGCACAAGACAACATAGGCTTGGCCTAAATGCAAAAGGGCTTGATCTCATCACACCTAGGCTCGGCCTAGGTCATGTATGCTGTTAACGCTTAAATTTGAACGCTAACACCCCGGTGTGTGAAGTGTAGTTGTGAAAGCACCACCCGATAGATCGGGAAAGAATTATAAGCAAGTAATAGCGGAAAAGCAGTAAACAACAGCAATTTTATAGTGGTTCGGCTTATGGGTATAGCCTACGTCCACTTTAAGTACTTTTATTGATGATCACGTTACAAGTTGATACAAATCTTCTCAAGTACAATACACTTTGAATTACAAAAGACTTAGAACAAGTAGCTCAAACTTCGATGTTGACAAAAATCTTCAAATCCATGGTGGATGTAGATGATTTCTTTATGAAGTTCTTTTAGACGTTCTTTGAATCTCAAAAGCTTTAAGTGTTGAAGTAGTCTGGAATTCGGCAGAGTAATGGCGCTTGAAATTGATCGACCAAAAAGTCCCCTTAATGTTGGAGGTAGGTTGGTATTTATAGGCAAAGATCTTGGACCTAAGCTAAGTCGTAACCGGTTCTGAATCGCCCCCGACCCAGCTAAGTCGTGGCCGACTTATGGGAGCACCACTATGATCTAGCTGAGTTGATCTTTCTTCGCTGAATTTGCACAAGTCCAAAGTCGTCACCGGGTCAAGCCATGTCGTAGGTCGTTCCCTCTCTCTAATGCATGGCCTCCGACTTAAATGGGAAGTGCATGCTCAAATAGGTCGTTGCCGATTTAATGAATTGACGAGCTAAACATGAACTAACTCCCTTGCCCAGGTCACGCACATCCTAGCACAGACCATGAGTCGGTCACGACACAAGTGTAAGTCGTGAACTTGTTCCACTCAGTTAGGTCGGTAAACATGTTAAGTCCTTAAGTCGGATCGAATTAGGTCGGCAACTTCATTAGGCAGTTAGGTCGGCACCATGTTAAGTCGGATCCTTTGTTAAGCAGTTAGGTCGGCAACTCCATTAGGCAGTTAGGTCGGCACCATGTTAAGTCGGATCCTTTGTTATTTCTTGAGTCGTTAGGCCAGTTCCTTCTGAAGCACTAGGTCGGCATCTATGTGAAGGCATTGGGTTGGCATGCTCCTTAACCAGTTAAGTCGGTATCGATTTAAGTCGGCCACCTTGTTAATCAGTTAGGTCGGCTATCCCTTTAAGTCCTGAGTCGGCGCCATTTCCACATACTGGACCACTGAGTCGTAACCGAGGCAGGGTTAACATTTGCCCCTCGAAGTATACGCCTTGGGATTAAGTCGTGTGCTTCGATACCTTTTAACTCGGTCACTCTTAGGTCGGTAAGTCGTGAACGACTTATCAGCTAACTCGTGTATGATGACCCGTATCATTTCACTTCAGAATATAAGCCGGCCTCCTTCAACCTTCTTCGTCACTTATTCATTCACTCAATTTCGATTCTGCCATTAAAATTCTCCTGAGTTCTTTAAGGCGATTCCATCCTACCTGATCACCAGTAATTCCTACTATTCATTGCGTAAGTGATTCTACTCCTCCCTTGATTGTAGATTACCTTCGGTTCTCAAACTTTATCGCTTGAATTCGAACGGCCTCCTTGCATGATGCTTCATCACGAATTCTATCATATTTGCCGTTGATGAAACTCACGTTGCTCGATTAAAAGTTCGATGAAATAATGAAAGTGGCTCGTCGTCTTAGGCTAATCGTTTGAGATTACCATGCGACAAATTTATGATAACTTCGAACTGATTTAGTGGACGGTCCGGCAGCAGGTAATGGTATGAATGGAATAGGGGTTTTTGCTGGTGGAGGAGCGGTTAGCGGGCTAATGGGTTGAGTGGAGTGAGGTATTGGTTTAGACGCGACCCAGTGATTTTAGGTGACTCATCTTTTGGCCGATTCAAATCATAAATCATGACCGTGTTAGTGCTTGAGTGAGACCCACCGACCTACCATTCTGCCGATCTAAGCTTTAAACCGTGGCCGAGATAATGCCAGAAAGAAGCTTACCGATCTAAACTTTAAAGCTTGAATCGTGACCGAGCTAACACTTGAGAAATTCCTGCCTTTTGAACCAGAGCTTGCGACCTAGGGGAACGAGTTGCCAAGTTAAACTATTTAGACCTTGACCTGCTAAAAATAACAAACAAAGAGAACCAAGGCGAAAATACTGCCATTGACTGCCCACGTCAGATGTCAGATTAGTCAAGACAAAACAAACAACTTAATTATATTGCATGAAATGTTTGCGAATCAATCAATTAGGGTTAAGCATTAGTGCAAAGTATCAACAATCTGAACTGATTTGTCTGCACCAACATCTTACTTGCATATTTAGGCTTAAAACAATAATCCCTGAATTTCATAACTAACAAATGTTTGCTAGTTTTTATTCCAGTTATATTTGTTTACCGCTTGATTGATTCTACACAACACTTCACACACTTTAGGAAACGTGCACCTTCATGTTTGAATACCCAGTTGTTTATGTAGAATGACTTCCCATCGAGAAGAAGAAGTGGTAACTCAAGAAGAAGAAACTTTCCCGACAACAGTTCCGATAGAGAATCCTCCGGAAAGAACTTCGACTATTCTATCTTTGAGAACATTTATTCAGCTGCGCACTCAATTTGGCTTTGCTGAAAATGATGTCCTATTCCCTGGGTCAAATGATACTGCTGATAATCCTCCCCATGGTTTCGTTGCAGTCAACCGCCACATGTGCTTAAGTGGGGCGATTCCTCCTTTTAATGACTTCCTTCGAACTCTTCTTCTCCGGTTGACAATCTCTCCATTTCAACTTCATCCTAATGGTTATGCCATCTTGATGGGGTTGTGTGTTTTGTTTAGAAGAACTCTTGATCGCCTACCGAGTTTTGAAGAAATTCGTTATCTGTGCTCGTTTACAAAGAGTAAAGATCATCCTTCACTCATTATTGTGAGAAGTGCTAGAAACCGCAAGCTCCTTTCCGATCTCACTGAAAGTGTTCATGGATTTTTGAACCAGTTTTTCTTTGCTCGCTGTCCTCCAGGGTTTTATGCCATCTGGAGAATAGGAAGTAAGACTAGTGTTTCCATTTTTTCGTTTTTGAAACTTTTTTCGAGATCCGAACTTTCAGTTGCTAACTTCATTCTTTGCTCTTTTCAGCACTTCCTCTCCCTTCTAGAGATCCGATTCATAAACAAGTTTTTGAGAGGTTGAGTGCCGTGGCTGCGGAAGAAAGGAGCATAAAATTTCTGCTGAAGGATGAATTTTTACACCAATACGGGCTTCTACACGCTTCTCGTTCTACGCATGCTCATGAAGTTCCAACGGAAGTTCCCGATTCTCCGATGAAAACTCCTGACGCCCCGGTTACTGTCGAACAACTCACATCAAAAGAGTCTAATATTGAAGCTTCATTGGTGAAGTGTTCCACTCCTACCGACATTATGGGGTCGTCTAGTAAGACGGTGCTTGCCCCAATCGAGGAAGAAGAAGAACCTTCACGGCCTCTCGGGGGATTAGCTGATGTAGGAATTGAGAAAACAAGTCCCACCAAGCATGATGGTGACGATGTTTATGAGGGGTTGAGCGACATAATAGTGACTTCGCAGGAGCTTTTTAGAGATGACGTATCTAAAACTATCTCTCCTGTAATTGAGGCGACGTCTCTTCTTCGACAAACACCAACACAAACATCAACTCCTCATACCCAAGCTATCATCACCTCTGCACCAAAGAGTGGTTTGTAGCTTAATGCGTGTAGCTTGCACATCACACAACACTTAGGATTTTCCAGCACATTTATGCACTTATCTTCTTATACTTTAATGATTTCTAAAGCTTATCTTTTCTTATTTCAGATTCTTCAATGACACGCGGCGGATCATATTATCAGGATTTCCAACGCTACGGGGGGCGTGGCCAATATAATTATGGGCGCTACTTCGCCTCCTATAGAGAGTCTGACGAAGAGAGGGCTGCTCGAAAGGCTCGTGAAAGGAGGGATGCAGAAGAGCGTTATGACAGAAGGGATAGGGATGAGCACCACGATTCTTCGCAGAGAGGTGATGATTCTCACAAAAGGAAATCTCACGATGACCGAGGAAAAGGTCACGTAGTTGAAGGTTCAGGCAAACGAGCCCGATATGGTGAGAGACATGCTTCCACTACTCCCGAAAAGCCTACTGCCCCTGCCCCTCTTGACATTCCTTCCGACTCTCCTGCTCTCGGGAAGGAAGACATCCAGACAATAATAAGCAGGCCTAAATTTCAAGTGGGACCGGGCCCAGCCACTTTACAAAGTCGTTTTCCGCAGTGGTGTTTAAAGGGTGTGAGGTTCGATCTCGACCTGGTCCCTATTGACAAGCCTGCTATGCTACGAAATCTTGACGCCGTTAAACTTGATATCGAGAGGATGTCAAACTGGCAGAAGCTTGTTGATGAGCTTCAACGAGTTAACCGCGCCAACTTAGAGGCTATGCTCACCATGGAAAACGATAAGGCTGAGTGGCAAAAGGTCCTTGAGCAGCATGATACCGAAATGAGAAGCATTACTTCCTACAACGAGGAGCTCGAAGCAAAGGTTGAGAAGTTGAAAGATGAGCTTGCTGCTTCCTCTACTTCATACTCTCAAAAAGAAGAAGTGCTTCTCAGAGAAGTAAGAGATGCTCATGCCAGTCAGAGGGACGCCGAAGACAGGCTCGAGGCACAAAAAAGAATCAGTGAAGGCTATGTCTCTGATATTGCTGAGCTTCGAAAGAAAAACAACTCCCAGGAGGCGGAGATACAAATGCTTAAGCTTCAGCTTGCCAAAACTGAAAGGGAGCGCGATGAGGCTGTCGCCGGCAAAATCGCAGCCGAAGAATCTCATGAGGCGACCAAAAACAGCTTCGGCTCAACATTATTCGACTTCTACTTGCATAGCGTCTTGGGGCGTGGAAGCCTCGCCTTTCTTGGTCCCAAGTATGAGATCACTTTAGCTGATGTGTGGGAGGCCGCCCTCGATATGCTTGGTGCTGAAGGTGCTGGTTATGACGAGTCAGCCCTGGAAAGGCATTATTTTGATGAAGACACTCGCACTGCTCTCGCCAGGGGAAAGGAACAACTTGCCAAACTAAGAACCGAAGTGACGGAAGGGGACCAGCTGGGGAAAACCACTTCAACTACTCTAGTCCAGCAACATTCTTCGTCTGAAGTCGACATTATTGGTTCTAGTTCCCATCTCGCATCTCCCACCAAAGTTACCGCTGATATTACAAGCACACAAGGCGGAGACGAGGGTGAAGAGAGCGCTGATGCGCAAGCTTATGAAGTCGATATCAGGAAACCAGCTTCTCCAGGTAACTTCACTGTTAATCTCGCTACTGTCAATTCTGCTCAAGCGGGTTACTCGTTTATTTCGCATGAGTTTCACGAGCTCCTTGGCTATTTTCTCAACCTTGACGAGCCTTCATCTCCTCTCTTTACTGACTTTAACCTTTTTTCTTCTGTAGAGAAAGTACCAAGCACTGCTCAAACTTCTACTCCTCTGGTCATCCTTCCTTCATCTCTTCAGGCGGTGCCTTCTTCTGCCTCGCAACCTGGATCACAGGAGGAACAAATAGAGGCTCTTCACGGCTTGGATGATCCCATCGCTTCGCAAGAGCAGAAAGATGAGAGACCTGAGGGAGGTGACATATCCCCGGAATGGACTCCTTCTGACGACATTGTTCTATCAAAACTTGTCACTCCGGGGAGTGAGTCTTCCTCACAAAGGAGAGAGAAGCGTGGGACATCAAAGAGGAGGGGGAAGAAAATCACCGCCACTGAAGAGGAGCCGGAAGTTGAACCGGTTACACCTACCTCTCCTACTTCCCTTATACCCACTGGCCGACCTGGAAAGCTGGTCATTCGACCGGGTAAAGGGTCCAAAGGAGGGAAGAAGAAGTGAAGATTTTAGCTTTTTGTCTTTTATATGAACTGGCCGAGAGTTGTGCGGGTATCGGCCCCCGCTTTTATTTTGAAAACCTGTATCTGCATTATAGTTGAATAAAATGATTCTTCGTTTGTACAAACTTCTGTTTGAATTTGAGAATGCATTTACTATTTATTTTTGCACAAGTTTATTTATATGATATTGCAGCGGGCTTATGGTATGTTGTTTGAGTATTACTTTACTGATGCAGCTATGCTACTATACCATGTTGCCCCCATACCTTAAGCTTGCTGCAATATTTTATACTTCGAGGGGACTTGCACTCTTATTTGTTAAAGAATAATTATTTTATTCTTTAAAGAAAATTTTTATAGAGTACAACTCCCTTCGTATAAGTTTTTACGCTTTGTCGTTCGAAGAAATCACTTTTTTCTTTTGCTTATGTGCATATTTTACCAAGTGAATTCCTCTATGTGGTAAAGCGGACCTCTGAAGGGTACTTTAACTTCTTATCTTTTTTTTTTTTTTTTTTTTTTACGATCATTTTCCATAGTAGGCAAATTACTTTTCCTTTGAAAGTTAAAGTACGCTTTTGATGAGGATTTTTTTTTATATATATAGAAAGTTGTACCTCTGAGGAGGGATTTTTCACGTTTCAACACTTGGAAGTTTTATTTCAATCTCGGTGAAACGTGTACCTCCAAAGAGTTATGCCTTAGAAATCCTTTTCACGTTTCAACACTTGGAAGTTTTATTTCAATCTCGGTGAAACGTGGGTTTCCGAAGAGGTCTTTCTTCTTAATTGTGTCCCCGGGAGGGGGTTGTACCTCTGAGGAGGGATTTCTCACGTTCCAACACTTGGAAGTTTTATTTCAATCTTGGTGAAACGTGTACCCCCAAAGAGTTGTGCCTTTGAAGAAAGCCTTTTCACGTTTCAACACTTGGAAGTTTTATTTCAATCTTGGCGAAACGTGGGCTTTCAGGAAGGTCTTTATCTTGTTTTTGCATTTCAACTTTGGTGAAGTGAAATTCCGAAGAGCGGTCACAACACTTCAACTCCTGGTGAAATGGGCCTCCGAAGAGGGCTTTTATTTTGTTTGCATTTCAACTCTGGTGAAGTGAAATTCCGAAGAGCGGTCACAACACTTCAACTCCTGGTGAAATGGGCCTCCGAAGAGGGCTTTTATTTTGTTTGCATTTCAACTCTGGTGAAGTGAAATTTCGAAGAGCGGTCACAACACTTCAACTCCTGGTGAAATGGGCCTCCGAAGAGGGCTTTTATTTTGTTTGCATTTCAACTCTGGTGAAGTGAAATTCCGAAGAGCGGTTATAACACTTCAACTCCTGGTGAAATGTGCCTCAGAGAGGGTTTTCATCGCCTGGAAGTTACTCTCTCATGGTTGGAGGGTCATGACTCCTCCAATCTTTTGTGTTGAGTAGAGAACTTTCTTTTTTGTGGCGTATGACCCATTAGAGGTCTTTTATCTTCCGAAGAGTTGCGCCTCCGAAGAGGACTTGTGCCGCTGATGGTAGCTTTGGTTGTTCCTCTGTTCACTTGCTTATGCCTTTTCAGCGATCCTCTTTTTTTTTTTTTCTTTTCAAGTTTTCATTCCCCTTTTCTCACAAGTGGCTTGTTTAATCCAAGGAAGTGTACTTCATTGCCAGGCAAGTTCGTGAGAACGGGCACTAGCTTCCTAATTGGATGTTTGTTTGTTCAAACAATCTCAATTTATCAGCAAGGGCTCGTTTCTATCGAAATCATTAGCCGTTCAATTGAAGTATTTCCTATCTAGGATTTGAATTCGGGGTCTTTGTGACTTGAAATTTGTTTGTTGAATGATGGTGAGAATCGCTCGATCTTATTATGCGCAAGTTTTATTTCCATTGTCTGCAAAAATTTAAATCGACATTTCAGCAATACATTTTATGTATTTTTATATCGAAAACAAAGCAAACATATAATGATAATAAGGAACACAAGATTTATAGTGGTTCGGCCATGAAATTGGGCCTACATCCACTTTATATTCTTTCATTATTTACTTGCATCAGTTTCACAATTGCTTTCAATTACAAGAATCATACATTCATAATTCTTTTTACAATGTTTCAACAAAATTTTCAAGTAAAGTATGGACGCAAATGGTTGCTGTTCCATGCCCTTGGAATTTGATCTCCATCGACAGTGGTGAGCTTGAATGTGCCGTCAAGAAGCTTCTGACCTATTACATATGGTCCTTCCCAATTTGGCCCAAACACACCTGTCGCGGTCATAATTCTTTTCAGGACTAGATCTCCAATTTCAAAGCTGCGTTGACGAACTTTGGAATTGAAATGTCTGGCTATCCTTTGCTGATGAGCTGCAACTCTGAGGTTAGCTTCATCTCTTTTTTCATCAAGGAGATCCAGCGCTTCAAGTTGCAGCTTTTCATTTTCTGCTTGATTGAAATGGATTCTTCTGTGTGAAGGGACCTCTGTTTCAACCGGGATCATTGCTTCCGATCCGTATGCTAACGAAAAAGGAGTATGCCCAGTTGCAGTTTTGTGAGTAGTTCTGTATGCCCATAGTGCAAGTGGTAGTTTATCGACCCAACCACCTTTTGCTCTTTCGAGTTGCTTTTTGATGGTTGATTTGATGATCTTGTTCACTGCTTCCACTTGCCCGTTTGCCTGCGGATGAGCTACTGCCGAAAAGCTTTTCTGGATTTTGAATCGCTTGCAAAAATCCTGGAATTCCTCGCTTTCAAACTGAGTACCATTGTCTGTGATTATTTTCTGAGGCACACCGTATCTGCAAATGATATTCTTGGTCATAAAGCTTATCATTTTCTTTGAAGTGATCGTAGCTAATGGTTCAGCTTCAGCCCACTTAGTAAAATAATCAACTGCAACAATAGCATATTTAATCCCTGATTTAGCAGTTGGTAGCGGCCCAATGAGATCCATTCCCCAAATTGCAAATGGCCATGGACTGACCATCTGTGTGAGTTCGGTAGAAGGTGCTCTAGGAATTTTGGCATATCTTTGGCATTTGTCACATTTTCGGGAGTAATCTGCAGCATCCCGAGTAATTTCTGGCCAAAAATATCCGTATCGGAGAATTTTCTTTGCTAATGTTTGACCACCTGAATGATCACCGCATTCTCCTCCATGCACTTCTGCTAGGATTGTTTTGGACTCTTCCCGGGATACACATCGAAGCAATGGCATTGAGAATCCCCGTCTGTACAATCGGCCATCCTGAATCACATAGCGAGAGGCCTTCCTTAGTAGCTTTCGTCTTTCTATCGAGTTTTCTGGCAGAGAACCTCTGAGTAGGTAATCCAGTATTGGAGTCATCCATGACTCTTGTTCTTGAAATACACTCATAATCCAGTTTATATCCATCTCGTCTATACTTGGCGCTGAAAGGACTTCTACAGGGACCAATCCCAATAGTTGAGCTTCACCAGAACTTGAATATTTTGCGAGGGAATCTGCCTTCATATTCTCTTCCCGAGGAATGTGGCTTATTGAATAGTGATCGAGTTCACATAGGAGTTCCCAAGCCTTTGACAAGTAGGAAGGCAGGTTTCCACCTTTTGCTTGAAATTCCTTCTTGACTTGGCATACAATAAGCTGGGAATCACTGAAAATTTGTAGCGCTCGAATGTTTAGCTCTTTAGCGATTTTCAGACCTGCAATAAGAGCTTCATATTCCGCTTCATTGTTTGTTGAAGGAAATTCCAGTCTTAGTGCATAACATAATGATCGACCTTCAGGAGTTTCAAGTACCACTCCGGCTCCAGAACAGTAGTCATTTCTTGCGCCATCAACATACATCTTCCACTGGATTGGAGAATCACTGATCGCTTTTTCCTCACCATTATCTTTCTCTGTGAATTCTGCAACGAAATCAGCTAAAGCTTGTCCGTTGATTGCTTTTCGGGGATGATAAGTGATGTCATATTGACTAAGTTCAATGTTCCATTTTAGAAGGCGACCCGAAGTTTCTGGGCAAAATAGGACTTTCTTTAGAGGTTGATCAATGAGCACTTTGATAGGATGAGCTTGGAAATATTGCCTCAGTTTCCTCGATGCAACTACTAGGCAATAGGCGAGTTTTTCCAACTTGGAGTAATTCAGCTCTGCCCCAGTGAGTCTTTTGCTGATATAGTAAACTGGATGTTGAATCCTTTTGTCTTCTCGTATCAGCGCTGCACTTAGAGCATGAGATGATACTGCCAAGTATATAAGAAGATCCTCACCATTACCTGGTCTAGAAAGTATCGGAGGCATTTCCATATGACGGATCAACTCTTCAAAAGCTTTTTGGCATTCGGGCGTCCATTCAAAGTTCTTCTTTCCTTTTTTCAGGACATCGAAGAATGGGATGCATTTATCAGTAGCTTTGGAAATGAACCGACTCAGGGCGGCGATCTTTCCGTTGAGACTCTGCAATTCCTTCTTTGTTCTAGGAGCTTTAACTTCTTTCAAGGCAGTAATTTGAGCTGGACTAGCCTCAATGCCCCTAGCACTGACGATAAAACCTAAGAACTTTCCGGATTCGACCCCAAATGTACATTTCAGGGGGTTAAGCTTCATTCTGTATTTCCGGAGGACTGCGAACATTTCTGCTAAGTGTTCAATGTGATCCGCTGCTTTCCTGGACTTCACTAACATGTCGTCGACATAGACTTCCATAGTTTTGCCCAATTGCGGTTTGAACATAGCATTCACAAGTCTTTGGTAGGTTGCCCCTGCGTTTTTCAATCCGAAGGGCATAACTCTGTAGCAATAAAGTCCAACATCTGTAATAAAGCTTGTATCCTCCTGATCCGGCTCATGCATCATGATTTGGTTATAACCGGAGTAGGCATCCATGAAGGATAACAATTCATGTCCCGCAGTTCCGTCTACCAGTTGATCGATCCTGGGTAATGGGAAGCAATCTTTGGGGCAAGCCTTGTTTAGATCAGAGAAATCGATGCACACTCTCCATTTCCCATTAGCTTTCTTGACCAACACAGGATTTGAAACCCAATTCGGATATGTAGATTCTTTGATGAAGTTATTTTCCATGAGTCGATCAACTTCTTCTTTTAATGCTGCTGACCTTTCTGGACCTTGGGTTCTTCTTTTCTGTTTAACTGGCGTAAACTTTGGGTCAATATTCAGAGCGTGTACCGCAACTTCCGGGGATATCCCACACATATCGGCATGAGTCCAAGCAAAGACATCCAGATTTGCTTTCAGGAAAGATATCAAGACATTCTGAATTGATACATTAAGCTGTGAACCCACATTCAACACTTTATTTGGGTCCTTCGGGTCAACAAGTACCGGAACTGTCGTTTCCACCGGTACTACTCTATTCTCCCCTGTACTGGCTTTTCTGGGATCCATTTCTTTCCGTGCCCCGCTGTGCTCGCCAGTGCAGGGTCCGCTCTGTAATTGCTACAAGGCTGGTTCCTTGATGCGGACTAGAGTTGCCGCATCCTTTCCCATTTCTCTTTTTCTTGCCTCTCGCAGCTCTGTCAAATAGCATTCTCGCGCAGCATTTTGATCTCCTTTTATAACTCCTACTCCATTGTCAGTAGGGAATTTAATAGTGAGGCACCACGGGGCTAGGATAGCTTTGAATGCTGCGAGTGTTGGACGGCCAAGAAAAGCATTATAAGCAGAATATTCATCGACGATCACAAAGGTTTGCTTTCGGACCACTTTCCTTTCTCCTTCCCCAAGTTCTACAAACAGATCGATGGTTCCTACTGGTTGCTTTGGCTCCCCAGTGAAGCCAACGATTTTCTGTGATGAGGCTTGCACATCGATCATAGGGATTTTCATCTGGTCAAATGTCTTCTTGAAGAGAATATTACATGATGCTCCGCAGTCAATGAGGACTCTTCTGACAATGGCTGGTCCAATACCAGCCGAGATGACCAAGGGATCTAAAGTAGGAGCTTCAATACCTGTAGAATCTCTGGCTCTGAAAATAATATCATCGCTGAAAGTTTTCTGTTGTTTCAGGGGCGTAGTATCTTCTAGAACAAAGACGTCTGCTTCGGCTGGAGCATATTTCAAAGCCCTGGAATATCTCTCCATCTCACCCCAGCTCTTGCCAGCTGGGTGAGGTCCTCCTGAAATGATATTAATAACGGGCCTTCCAGATTCATGCCCCGTAGCTTTCTCACCTGCCCCAGGCTGATGAACAGGAGCCCGCTGCCCCTGACTCGATGATGCAGGATTGTTGCTATTCTTTTTCACGAATTGCTGCAACTTGCTTTCTCTCAGCAACTCTTCAATCAGATTTTTCAGCTGGCGGCATTCATCAGTTTCATGACCGGGTTGATTGTGGAAGCGGCAGAATTTCCCACTCTGTATGGCTTTTTTCCCGGTTCTCAAAGGGATAGGTTTAGGGAAATCGACGGAATCTTTAGTGGCAAGGTAGATGTGCTCCGGCGTATGTGATAATGGAGTATATTCTGATGGCTTGAAGGACCGGGGCTTTTTCAGATTACCCTGTTTCTTTCCATTATTATTCTCCCTTTTCTGCCCCACCGACTCATTCTTGCGTGGAGCGACAGTGTTGTCTTCATCTTTTTCCAACACTGCCTTTACTGGCAAAGGACGACTTTCCAAGCGAATGAATTCGTCTGCTTTTTTGTAGAACTTCTCGAGAGAGGTTGGCTCTTTCATACTTAACCATTTCCCAAATTCGCTTGACTTATCAATAGCCCTCATTAGATAAGTCAAGATCATTCGTGGTTCAGCATTATCCACTTCCGCCAGCGCTATATTAAAGCGGTTCAAGAAAGATCTGATGGACTCACCAGGATTTTGCTCTAAACTGGACAATGACATGATATCCTTGGCCTTTGAAGCATAAAGTCTAAACTGCTCCTTGAATTTTCTGGTCAAGTCTGAAAACTGATCTATAGATCGGACTGGCAGCTTGGTAAACCATAGTAGAGCCACCCCTTCAAGGTATACGGGGAAATATCGGCACTTTATTTCGTCAGAAGCTCTGGCACCTGTCATGTGCCAATCATATTTATACAAAAATTCGTTTGGATCACTTGTCCCTTTGTAAGCTGGGATGGTCGGAGGGACAAACTTCCTTGGACATTCCGCCTTTAAGATTCTTTCAGTAAACGGAGTTTTGCTTGGAGCGAAACCCCATTCCTTCTCATCTTCAACCCTTTGCATACTTTCTTTCATGATCTGCCGGACCATTCCAGAAAGATATTCTTCATCATGCCGAGTTCTAGATCCACCGGCCTCAGGTACCGCCTGCTCAAAGGGACTAGTAGGCCTTTCAGGAGCATTCCTTTCATTAACATCATGAACGTTGCCAGCATAGTTCCTCTCATTACCAGCCGGTTGATTGTTTGCCCCAAGTAAGTCGTTCAACTTATTCAGAATCAGGGCATTCTGGGCACTTTGAGCCTCTAATTGTGCATTTTGGGCGTTTATCTGCTGGTTTAGCCCTAGAATAACAGCATCCAACTCCGCTTTCGTAACTCCAACAGACGGAGTGGGTTGATTAGGCACAGGGGAAGCGGAGGTTCCCTCTTGAATGTTTCCAGATCTGACAGATCTACTTTTCCTTCCAGGAGCCATAATCTCAGATAGACTTCTGGTTTTTAAAGAAATTCTTTCTACAAATCTTTGTGAAGCAATGATGAGAGTTTTCCTGAGTTCAATTCTCGGTGAAAGCACCAAAATGTTAACGCTTAAATTTGAACGCTAACACCCCGGTGTGTGAAGTGTAGTTGTGAAAGCACCACCCGATAGATCGGGAAAGAATTATAAGCAAGTAATAGCGGAAAAGCAGTAAACAACAGCAATTTTATAGTGGTTCGGCTTATGGGTATAGCCTACGTCCACTTTAAGTACTTTTATTGATGATCACGTTACAAGTTGATACAAATCTTCTCAAGTACAATACACTTTGAATTACAAAAGACTTAGAACAAGTAGCTCAAACTTCGATGTTGACAAAAATCTTCAAATCCATGGTGGATGTAGATGATTTCTTTATGAAGTTCTTTTAGACGTTCTTTGAATCTCAAAAGCTTTAAGTGTTGAAGTAGTCTGGAATTCGGCAGAGTAATGGCGCTTGAAATTGATCGACCAAAAAGTCCCCTTAATGTTGGAGGTAGGTTGGTATTTATAGGCAAAGATCTTGGACCTAAGCTAAGTCGTAACCGGTTCTGAATCGCCCCCGACCCAGCTAAGTCGTGGCCGACTTATGGGAGCACCACTATGATCTAGCTGAGTTGATCTTTCTTCGCTGAATTTGCACAAGTCCAAAGTCGTCACCGGGTCAAGCCAGGTCGTAGGTCGTTCCCTCTCTCTGATGCATGGCCTCCGACTTAAATGGGAAGTGCATGCTCAAATAGGTCGTTGCCGATTTAATGAATTGACGAGCTAAACGTGAACTAACTCCCTTGCCCAGGTCGCGCACATCCTAGCACAGACCATGAGTCGGTCACGACACAAGTGTAAGTCGTGAACTTGTTCCACTCAGTTAGGTCGGTAAACATGTTAAGTCCTTAAGTCGGATCGAATTAGGTCGGCAACTTCATTAGGCAGTTAGGTCGGCACCATGTTAAGTCGGATCCTTTGTTAAGCAGTTAGGTCGGCAACTCCATTAGGCAGTTAGGTCCGCACCATGTTAAGTCGGATCCTTTGTTATTTCTTGAGTCGTTAGGCCAGTTCCTTCTGAAGCACTAGGTCGGCATCTATGTGAAGGCATTGGGTCGGCATGCTCCTTAACCAGTTAAGTCGGTATCGATTTAAGTCGGCCACCTTGTTAATCAGTTAGGTCGGCTATCCCTTTAAGTCCTGAGTCGGCGCCATTTCCACATACTGGACCACTGAGTCGTAACCGAGGCAGGGTTAACATATGCTCAGCCATGAGTCATGAGATATGGCTATGGACATGAAAATGGAAGTCAAAGGCATGGAGAGGCAAAGGTAAGCAAAGGGTCAATGGATTGAAGGTTTTGATGCAACATAGACTCGACCTATGCCAATATTTGGCCTGGCCATGCATTGTTTTAGGTCAGGTCAGTGGAGTGGCTGATGGTCAGAGGTGATGTAGGCAGGTGGTGGTGAAGGTAGGGGTGGTCTAGGAAATATATGGAGGAGATAGTGAAGATAGGCTTGGCTAGGCAATGTTTTCAAAGAGTGTTGCAATGTTTTGTGGAGTTATTTGGTGATGGCTTCATCCAATGGTCACCACCTAATCTAGAGGAGGGGATAGGTGGTGGTTGCTGCTGCTGGTGATGGTGGAGAGTATGGTGGTGATGGTGGGTTGTAGAGGCCAAGCAAAGTTAGGTAGAGATCTAGGCAAAACAATGAAAAGAAGAAGGAAAAATAGGAAGAAGAAAGCCATTAGAATTTTTTTTCCTTTAGCCGTGAGTTTTGGGATGTGAGAAGGATTGCTCACGTGAAAATAAGGAAGAATTCATGGCAATGCAAAAAAAATGGACGGCTACTCCAAAATGAAAGGGCAAAAGCAAGTGAAAGGTCAAAGTAAATGAAAAGCCACAGGTAATATGAAAAGGTTTGACTCTTTATATTTCTATTTCCTTTAAATTAAAATAAACCATACATATTTCAGTAAAAAAATATAAAACTGAACAAAATAAAGTTGAAAAATAAAATAAATAAATATATTTAGAAAAATATAAAATAATTATGAAAATAGCACAATAATAGAAACTAGGGTGAAAAATTGTTGATAAAATACAATAAGCTTTTGGAAAATTGTTTACTTCATTTTAAAACTATTATAAAACAAAATTTGAAATAAAATGATTTTTAAAACATTTTAAAAATGAAATAAGTAATTAAATTTAGAGAAAATAGAAAAAGAACTAAAGAAATTGTTTTAAAATTCAAAACAGGACTTAAAAATTACAAATAGAATATCACCAGCCTTATAAAATTTCTATTTCACTTTAAAACAAATAAAATGTTAAATAAATAAAATAAATGAGAAAAAAATAAAGCGGAGATGAGAATAAAATAAGATTTTAAGAAAAATATAAAGATAAATAAAGAATCACTTTAATTAATTGAAGCTGGAAATTAGAAATTGTAAACAAATATACAACAGGTATTGGATAATGTCAATTACACTTTAAAACATTTTAAAACCAAAATATATTCATAACATGACATATTACACAACTTAGAACAAGATTTGATGAACAAAAATATAATTTATGTAAATTAAAATAAATAATTTTGTTAAATAAAACAATGTACATACAATATTAGAAAAAGCATAACTTTCACATTATAAATCGGATTTCAACGAAACGAAAAGCAGTATTCTTGAAATTTTATCTATTTTCATAATAAAAGGTAAAATTAGAAAATTCAAATATTTAAAAATTTAAATTTAAAAGTCAAAGTTTGACCAACTTGACCAAAATTCACATTTCTGGAAAATATTCTATTTATTCATGTTTGAAATTATAATTCATATACAAATCAAAATTTATATTTAAACTAACAAAACTTATTCATTTTAATAAATAAAATATAGTTTTTCTTAAATTAGGAATTTAATTTAAAATAATTAAAATATAAAATTACAATAATCAGAAAATACAAGGTTGTTACACATTCACTTCTACGTTTAAATTAGACCGATTCGTTTATTATTTTCTTTTAAATAATACTTGGGTCAGACTGAGTTATTTCAGGATAATTGTTATCTCTGATTCAGTTGCTGCTTTAGCTTTTGGGATTTCACCTCATCTTTTGTTTAGGCTTCGAGGTGTAACTTTTGGTGTATTGACTCTCATCTCATGTATGTTCATGTCTATGTATATGTACATTTGGTTCATGTGAATCATCGATTGTTGTAGCATGTATCTAGACTTATCTTCCACTATACATATCTGATATTTCTGTTCTGATGTGATTATACTTCTCGGTGTTGTAGTTATTATGAGTTTTTTGAATTTTTCTTAAGCCACCGTGGTTTCGTTTTAGATTTGGATTGAATATAACGTTGGGAGTAATTTATACAACTCCTATCGATGTAATCAATACTCGTCTAAGGCATAACTTACGGATGGTCGCTTCTAACAAGCCTTATTCTTCGCAATAGCACACGTTATTCCTTATAATAACCTTTGTTATTGTGAGCATAGAGGTGGGGCGTCACGATAATTGTGGAAATGCATGCAATTTTTTGATATAATTACATAAATTCTGCAATTATTAACTGAATAATTGCATAAGTGTATGCCATTATTCGGTAACTTAATTCTAGAGACCTAATGTACAAACTTTTTTCTCGGGTTTTTGTGTATTTGGAAACTTATTAGGGACCTGTGTCAAATTGTCACTATTTTTAAATTATAAATTAATTAAGGTTCAATTTATAATAAATTATTTATCAAAGGTTTATGTAACAGCCCGCTATTTTGGACCATTCAAATCGACAATAAAACCATACATGTCTGACTTAAATAATTCAAAATACCGAATTGTTAATTTAAATTTGGCAAACGTAACATATACAGTAAATAAATCAGTCACAAATCACAGACACAGAGTAATAAAATGCAGCGGAATAGATAAGGAATAGTAGTTCATGAAGCTACTATATACATCAGAATTAGACATAAAATACATCAGAATGTCCCAGATGCAGTGAAGTGTCCAGTACGAGCAGATGACTTCTCTGAACCAATCGACTGGATGACTGAAAGGATAGATAGCTGGATCTTCAAGCAAAGCTCCAACTTCGAAGGTGAGTCTCAAATGCTGTATCACTCAGTCTGACCCGAGCGTAAAGCGAAACACAAAACACTCGAGTCAGGATTAACATTCTTATATCTATAGATCTAACTCAAGTGAAATATCAACTGAAATATAATTAACTTAAAGGACGTTTGGGATAACCATCCTCTAAGGGTCCATGGAACTATCTATAAGGTAGAAATATACACTATAACACCGAGGGCATTTCAAATTAATTTATACTTCACAATAAAAATATCTTTTCATTTCATATATATATTTTCTGTAACAACCAGGTATTTTCAACCATTCGCATCCATTATAAGTGTATAGGTAAACACTCATGCCAGAATTGAATTGCTCAAAATACCGCGTTGTAAATAAAAATTTAGCAAATCTTAGAATATACAGTAAATAAAAATCACAGATCACAGACACAGAGTAATAATAATGCAGCGGAAGTAAAAGAAATAGTAGTTCATGAAGCTACTATATAAATATATCAGAGTTACATAAGATACAACAGAAGAAATAAAGTACAAAAGAAGTCTCAATACATAGAAATCTACTAATACAATAGCTGGAAAGGACCAATAGACAGAAGAGATAAAACTAGAGAAGCAGATAATCTCCAGCGATTCCAAAACTCCAGAAAGTGGAAATCCAAATCTGTGAATATTCAGACTGACCCGAGCGTAAATAAAAATACAAACACTCGAGTCAGTACATACATACTTATACAATGTAAACCAACTCAAGTGAACTGTAGCAAAGGTACAAGAAACTTAGAGAATGCTTGGGACCGCCCATCCTCTAAGGATCCGTTAAACTATTTACTATGTAGTATATTGCGCTATATACAGTAGTGTCTAATAAGTAAAGTTTAATCATATAGAAAATAGCGTTAAGGGGATGGTGAACCTTAACGCGGTCGGATCTTTAAAACCAAAATCGTAGTGGGCTCGCTATAAGGACATGACACGGCACGCGAGGCAATGCCAGGGTGGATACACCATTTGCACTCCCGGACCGTTGGTGACGGCAAGCCAGCAGCTTCCGCCCACCTCAAACAATACCCCCGAATTAAAGTGGCGCCACATATCGAATCACAAAAGTAATAGAATGGTTTCCGATGGAGCATGCTCGATGAAAGGGTGCGACCCTTTTTGTAGCCCGGTATAGCTCCTGTTTTAGTCATTTATGCCAACTCACGGGAGTTGGGTCCACGTAATATACCTCGAGAATGTTGCCACCATCCTACTTCATTTTGGAGTCTCCACCGCCTACACATTTGTTAAGTGGTTTTCGGTATTGGCCGGCTATAAGACAATATCTGATCCCGGTCTCTTTAACAACCAATCGTTATTATAACCCGTAGTTATAACTTTAAAACAATATTTTATACTTCGATTTAAAATATCATTTCAACCTAAATCTTTATCAAATAAAGATTAAATCATTTCCAAAACATTTCAATATATCATCATACCATATCTTTCAATTCAAATATTTATCAAAATAAATATCAAGTCATTTCTAACCACTTCAATATATTAAATTATCATATCCTTTCAAAACTTCCTTTCAAATCATTTTAATGTATCAAAAGATCATAACCTTTCAAAGCTTCATTTCCAAAATATCATATCTTTCAGAACTTCTTTTCAAATCATTTTAATATCAAAATGTCATATCTTTCAAAACTCCATTTCAAATCATTTTAATATATCAAAATATCATATCTTTTCAAAACCACATTTCAAATCATTTCAATATACCAAATAGTTATATTTCAAAACAATTTACTTCATTTTAAATCATAAAAATGAAGTTATTACATTTAATAATTAAATTATTAAATTCTAAAAATTTAAACTTTTCAATGTTCATTTATGCACTTAAATTTATTAAAACGATGAAAATTCAAGTTTCGCAGCATTTGGAAAATGCTACAGAAATTTACATTCAAAACAAATTCAATTTAACAAAAGACAGCATTTAAAAATGCTGTTAATTAACTTCAAATATTCAATAGAATTTCACAAACACTATTTTTTTGATTTAAATCATTTTTAACTTACAAAATCATACATTTTCACATTTACAAGCATCATTTAATTTTCCTTAAATTCATGATTTATAAAGTTAAGTTTCCTTTCAAAAATCAATATTTATTAATAATTCCCTTATTAAATTTCAAAATTCAAATTTAAATTCATTGCATTAAATTTCAACTTAACACTTAAGTTCAAATTCTCAAATATAACATAGTTTTATTTTTATTTACTTAACTAAATTTTCACTTTTAAGTCAATTTCATAAATTTCTAATTTTAGTTATATTTCAAAATTTCAACTTAAATATTCTTTCATTTCACATTTCAACTTTATTAAAAATCATTAATATGATATAAAATCACTTCAAATTCATTTAAATTCAAAATATCATAAATTTATCATATTTCCAAAGTTAATTTAATTTCCATTAAAAATTAAATCAAAATTTCCAAAATAACTTACATTCAAAATTTTCTAACTTTTTCATTAATTCATTTCACTTAAAATTTTTCATAAAATCAATAATATTTACAAAAATCATATTTTTATTTAATTTTAAATAAAAATATTATAATAATTAAATTTCTAAAGTATTTTAAATTTTTTAGAAAAACATATCTTAACTACGGGCCTGTATATATATTTTCTACGCTGGGTAAAGAGATATGGGTAATATATCATTTCAACCCGTAATTTACAAAGAAAAATCTGGGTTTTATCATTTCAAACCCACAATCCCATGTAAATGAAATAAATTGAAAATCGTTCAGGCCTATCATTTCAGCCCATAACAATTTTCCCTTATTCTAAAGTCCGTTCGGGTATGTATCATTTCAACCCATAGTGATTCTAATCTAAAGGGAACTTGCAGTGTGATGAACAGATAAAATAAGCAGAATAGCATGAAATAATAGTAACATATAATATAATAGGTGTAATAACAGGTGTGACCATCATATGATAATAATATAAGCAGTTATAACATGATCATATAGTTCTGCAGATTCACAGGGTGTCAATTTACTACTTATATAAGTACATAATGTCTGGTGAGAAATACTCACCTCTATAACTTGGAGATAACAAATTCAGCCAACAAACAATGACCCAGAAAGCGTGAAGGCACGACATTGATTTGAGTGAGAGAGTGACAAGGTTAGTTGCCTTGAATACATGAGACAAAACAAATAAATATAACATAAGTTTTCAACTCAAAATAAATAAAAAATGTTAAGAATAAATGCATAAAACAATTCCAATGTCTTTGCACTTGCTTTCTACCACCTATGCTTCAAATATAGATCTGAAATACATGGCTACGGAGTGGTGTGGAAGAGGGTGGAGGTCAGGTCAGAGGTGGTTGTAACGCCCCACCTCTATGCTCACAATAACAAAGAGTATTAAAGGAAATACTCTCTGATATCATGAAGAATAAGGCTGGATAGGAGTGGCCATCCGTAGTTAGGCCTTACACTAGTATTGGTTATCTTGATAGGAGTAGTATAAGTGCACAAGTAGAGTTAAAGTGGTGGTGGTGGTGGAGGTTGTGGCGGCCAAAGGTGGAGGAAGAAGGAGATGGCAATCCTAGACAAGGTTTGGTACAAGTGATGGCTAGTGCTAGTTTAGATGGATTTTTGTGATGATCTTCACCATGGCTTGTCTTGGCCTGAGGAGGAGAGGTGTTAGGATGTGTGATGGTCAGAAAAAAGTGGTGGTGGTGGTCGGCCAAAGCTTGGAGGAGGGGGAATACAGCTATGAAGGTGGAGAGCATGTGCAAATTCAAGTAGAAAATCAATAAAAGACAAGAAGAAGATAGAATTTTTTACCAAAGCTTCACAAGGAGAATAGCCATGATTTTTTTTTGAGAGAAAGGGAAATGATTTTCGTGAAAGTGAAACAAAAATTGCTGCTGAAATGAATAGATTACACGGCCAAAACAATTAAGAGAAGAGTTGGGAAAATGAAAGGTCGGGAGATGAAAAGACTTAGGAATTCCAAAAGTTTTAAACCTTTCAAATTCCTTAAATTTATTTATATAACTTGATATTTCTGGAAATAATAATAATCCCAGATAAATTTCGAAAATTTACCAAAATATATATAATATTTATTAATTATATAAAGTTAAATTAAGGAAAATAGCTAAGAATAGTAAACTAGTCTAGAAAATTTGAAATTAAATGAAATAAATTTTAGAAAATTCATATGAGCTTGTAATATATTTTTAAACATAAATAATAATATAAAATAAAAGTACATTCAAAAAATAAATATAAAAAAATTAAATTTAAATATAATTTTAATGAAGAAAATAGCAGAAAATAAGAAAACAGCCTTTAAAAACAAGAAATCAACACAGTAAACTTTGTAAAAATTATAACATCACTTTAAAAATATTTAAAAGACAAAATATACTTAAAATAACACATTAACACATATAAAAAAAAGTAAGTTTAAAGAAAATAGAAAAAGATTTAAAGAAATTGCTTAAAAATCCAAACAGTGTCCAGAAATTACAATAAATCACCATTGACTTTGGAAAATTGTTTACTTCATTTTAAAGTTATTGTAATACAAATATATACATACAATAACATATTAAAATAAAATATGACAAAGAAAATAAGATTTATGTAACTTATAATAGACAAAATTGTTAAATAAATCAAATTACACTCAAAACTGAAATGTACATAACTTTTACAGTTTAAGTCCGTTTTCAACGAAACAAAAAGCAACGTTCAAGTTATTTTATGTACTTTCATAATAAAAGATAAAATTTAAGAATTTAAAATAATTTAAATTTGAAGTTTAAAAGTCAAAGTTTGAACGGTTTGACCGGAAATTCACTAAACAGTAAAATATTCAAATTATACTAGTTTGAACTATAAATCACTTAATAATTATCATTTATATTTAAAAATGAAATGTTTGAAATAAAAAAATTTTAAATAACTTAAAATAAAAATAAAGTCAATTTAAAAATATAAGCCAAAATCTAGGGTTGTTACATTTTCCAAAATATACATAAATATTTATAGAGTAGAATATTTGTAGTTTCCTCAACTTAACAAATCATTTTCAAAATCAACCCGACCTTCCCATTCAAATTAATTTCAATCTCAATTTTATCAATTTAAACTCAACTCGATTCCTAAAATAACTACTTAAATTTTATCGATCTCAAATTCGGATTTGTAATCACAAATTACCCCTTTATATTCAACATTTTCAAACCTTGAGTATTTAATAATTTCAAAACTAAGGTTGGAATTTATATTCAACAATTTATTGTCCTATTATTTAGTTTTAAAATATTCACCAAATAAATCCATAAAATAAAATTCAAATTTCTAACAAATAAATATTTCCTTCAATTTATTTATACTAGAAATATACATTTAATTAATTTTGAGTAAAAATCCAGTTATAAATATCGTATCTTTAAACTTCCCATTCAATAATTTCAAATCGATTTAACTAAACAAAATTCTTAATTTAATACCATTTCAGCTAAATCCAGATTTTATCTCCCCACCTCAATTTATCCCAATTATTGCAAAAATCTATTTGAAAAATAATTCACATAAATATTTAACATAATTTATGTATTATATCAATCTTAATTAAATTAAATATTATTAAATTTATATTTATATATATCATTACCATTTATATATAGTAATTTAAGAATCAACATTTATTAAGACCATATTTTTCTTCCCAAAATCATAGAAGTTATTTTCAAAATATTTATATATGGACCAACAGTGTTGGTATATATTTTCAAGTGCTACGGATATTTATCATTTCAATCCGTACACTAAATATATACGGGTGGATATCATTTCAACCCAAAATCCCAAATTCAATTCAAATGAAAATCGCTTGGGTTTATCATTTCAACCCATAACGATTTTCTCCTATTCTAAAGTCCGTTCGGGTATGTATCATTTCTACCCATACTGAATTCTATACTAACAGGGAACTTGCAGAGTGATAATAGATATGATAATAATATAACAGCAAGCATATATCGTTAGTAATTAAATAAAATATAAACAATAGGATATGGTGTCATATCACATAGGTGAACAGTTACAGATAATAGCATATCTAATAGATTTACTAACTACAGTAGTATATTTCAATTGTCGTTTCAATTGAAATCAAATTTAATAAATAAAAAAACGTTAATCGTGAGTGATTGCTCACCTTTCGAGGCTAGAGAATATTGAAGGAGACACGGATACGCACACTGATACAGACATTGAAATTAAATTTCAAATCCAAGCAAAGCAAAATCGGCACGAATTCAACGGTCAAAGCTGATTGGCTCGAATTGATGAAACGGATCAGATCAGAACTGGAACGATGAAGATAAATGTTATAAGCGAACTTTTTATAACCGCCTATAACTATATATATACACATACGAAATTTATATTCTAAGTTCAAACATCACAAATTTAATTTGCATGTTTTTCAAACATATAAATAAATAAATAAATCAAGCTTACATTTTTTTAAAAATCAACATACACTTAAAATAATATATATATACTAACACCTTTATACTAAACTTATATAACTAGTATATATATATTCTCAAACAGATAAAATAAATGTTTAAATATGAATACCTAAAAGAAAACTTTTTCATATGTAACTATTTCTATATACATATATATATATATATATTAAATGTTATATATATATATATATAATTTAAATCCATCCATACTTTTACATTCAATAACATATTATATTCAACCTACATAAATTTCCAAATTATATATATGTGTATTAAAATAATTAATAAAGTAGAGTATTTATAAAATCATCTTAAATCCAAAATAGTATAAATATAATACTGTAACAAAATATATACAATCATCAACTAAATAAGTCAATACCACATAGAAACCCATATGGTAACAAACCGCGTAATATACATATATTAAAGTATTTTATATAGATTGTAACAAAACAAATATATGACTTACATAAGCGAATAACCAAATTATAGGAAACCTGATATCAACAAGTAGAAGTTGACCCATATTAAAAATTAAAACACAATATATATATATATATATATATATATATATATTCTTATTAAAAATGGAAGATACTTATTTTATAGTATGTTCCCTTCAAAATGTCGCATACATAATTAAAAATATTAACATGACTTATAAGCTGTGAGGATGATCAAATAGAAACTATATATAAATATACACTGTCATGTTATGAAAATAAACTTTTGAAAAAAATAGTATTCAATACTTATATAAATAGTATGTATATAACAACTAACAAAACAAAAAAAAAACAAAAAAACCGTATAATTATGAATATAAATCAAAACATAAATGTGCTTACACGCCCATGCCTCACTGATCAAACAGAAGCAGCCGGAAGGCGAGGTGATGGGTTTCATTTGATGAGGAGGTTTGGAAGAAAGGTGAAGTGGCGGATGCAAATAATGGTGACAGCCGCATGGTTCAGTTTGCTTTTTTTTCAAAGAAAAGTAGGGAGGGGAACGAATAGATCTAGAGAAAAGAGAAGTGAAAGCAAAAATAAATAGGGATGAATCGCTTGTTTTCAGGCAAATATAACGGAAGAAAATGAATAGGCAACCAAATTTTAAGTGAATAAATGAATAAAAGTTATTGTAACGGTCAACCCTTGATTTAGTGAAAATAATTATAGCAATTAATAAAAGAAATAAATAGCAACGGTCACGTTGCTTTGATTCAGCTGACCCATAAAAGCAAATTATTTAAAATTTAAACGGTAGAAAACGTAAAAAAACGTACCACCATAAAATGAAATTGATAACGTCTATGCATTGATTTTGCAGTATTTATTAATGCAATTGATTGATGCGCGTTTAAATTGGAACAGAAGGAAAGAGGAAAGTCACAATTAAAGGTAAGCTTTAAATTTTTAATAAATACAAAACGTTTCCAAGTTTATACGTTTATAATTTTCCAGCTGTAGTGTATATATATAATGAATGGTCATAAAGAAAGAAGTGGGAACAGGGAGCATAGGAAGGCAAATGTTAGAAAAATAAAATTTTATTGAGAAATGAATATTTGCGTGAGTTATATAGGTTTGATATGAGAGATAGCGTGATTTAAGGAGAAGAAAGAACGGCAATAAATCAGCTTGCTTTGAAATGGAAAGGAAATTAAACTAGTGTTGATTTTTAATGAGCAGTTATAGGCAAGAAATAAGATATTGATTTAAAAAAAAAGGCCACGATTTTGATTGAGCACTGATTTTTCTTGTTATACATGGTTACTAGATTTTTAACAAATTTTAAGCAAATGAGTTTTGAAATTAAAGCAGAAGAAACGGTCGGCTAAGATTTGATTTTGGAATAAGATTTTTAAACAATACTGAATGCATTTAAAATTTAAGGCTCGCGTTAATCGGAACAATGGCATGAAATTAAAAAGGTGAACGGTTATAAAATTTGTAAATAACGTTCCTATTAAATCAGGAGAGTAAAAGGAAAGTGAATAAAATTAGAATGTGTATAACAGACGTAGTGATTTTTGTCCAAAAAAATTAAAATAACGGATTTAAATTTTATACGTTTTCTTGTGTGTATATATACATTATTTATTCCATCAAATAACGCGCCTTTTAAACGAGAAATTAAACAGTTTATTTATACACAAAGTTTTGGAAATTTATTACTTATATAAAAATATGATTTGTTTACACATTTACTAAGAAATTTATTTCAAAAATGTATATAAGTAAAATATTAAATATTAAATTTTTAAAAGTATAAAATCAATTTTTTTAAAGAACAAAAGGTGAAATAAACGTTGTTACGAATATAATTAAATTAAACCAAAAGATTAAAAATTAAAAATTAAAAAATTAAAGATTTATAACTTCAAAAAAAAGTTAAGTTTTAACCAAAATAAGAATTTTAGAATTTTCACACCAATAAAAATCTTAGGTGATTATTCATAATTAAATTTATATAATCAAATTTTTGAAAAATAAAACCTCAGAGTTATAAATAAAGAATAAAATATTGCTAAAATTAGGGCTGTTACACTCTCCCCCACTCAAAACTTTTCGTCCCCGAAAAGGAAGGAGGTAGGAGAATTAAAACAACCAGAAAGAAAATAGATTGAAAGACAAGATAAACAATAAATTTTAGAATTTTATAAATTTTACTTGAAATATTCATTTGAAAACTTCACCTGGAAATCAACTTTCTTTAATACTTTTTTTTCCTACTTTATCTTAAGATACTTCCAACATTATAGATACATCAATAATCATTTTATTTAAACATGTTTTATTAAATTAATAACTTCAAAATATTTATAACACTAAAATTTTCTATTAAACAATGTAGTATACAAATAAGCAATATTTAAAAAGGATATATCCAACAAGGAAGGAAGGTAGATTTGGAAAACAGAATCAAGGTGAATAACTAAACTAAGCAGATAAGGTAGATGCAAGGAATAGTATTGGGCACGAATAATTAATCTAGAACCATAAGAATTTAAATTTCAAATATTAATTCAAAATTTCTTTGTTGGGAAAAATACTTTTATAATAAATACCTTTATAATAATACTTTTATACTAAAATACTATTGTATCGAAATAAATTTTCCTTTCGAAAATACTTTTATAACTCGATGTTTCAACAAGTTTATCCTCGTTCTTGCATACTCTGGCCATGCGATGATCAGGCGCAAAGCTTGAATTCTTCAAGTACTTAGTATACTTGTTTCAACACCCAGTGAAAATACTTGAAAAACCTTTAAAACAGATATGGAAAGTACAATCCAATCAAAACAACCAAACCAAAAACTTTGTCCGACCATGGTTCGCAGATACACAATGGTTACGCCTGGATTCCCCAGGAAACAATCTGTATCCGTAAGCTTTCTCAGCCCTGCGAGTTACGCCATGATGACTAGTAGAGTGCAGGATACACAATGGTTATGCCTGGGTCCCCTAGCAAACAATCCATACCCCTAGGCTGTCTCAGCCAGGCAGTTTCGCTACTATTCGCGACATACACAGATTGCAGGATACACAGTGGTTACGCCTGGATACCGAAGGAAACAATCCGTACCCCTAGACCAGACTTAGCCAGGCGATTGCGCTATGCAGTCGCGAGAGAAAAAAACCATGGATTACCCACGGTGGGAACACTCGAGTATTACATCCGGAAAACCAAAAATCAGCGAGAATAATATCGATAGAATGAATCCACGATGTGGCCACAAAGCGGATATCAAGCAGAAGGCACTTTCCATATCTTTACTTCGAAAATATATATCATATAGTACCTTTTCAAATCACTTTCAAATATCGTACTTATATAAAGTCCATATATATAGGATTCCATTTTTCCCAAATCGAATACTTTCCAAATCAATAGCGGATAAAATCATACTTATATAGACTTCGATTATACAAAATCTCTTTCCAAATTGAGTACCTTTCAAATCAATAGATTTCAAATCAACTTCATACTTATACAATCCATTTTATATAAGTTCGACCACTCCCAAATCAAGTACTTAATAATATAAGGTTCTAAATTTTCAAATCATTTCAATATCAATTCAGTTTCAAAATCATATATGATTTCACCAAATTTTCCCCCAAATTAAATATCTAAATTTCAAAGTTCCAAAAACAATAGGTTTAGAAAATTATCCCAGTTTCCAAATTAAAATAATTCAAGTCAAACAAATTCATTTCCAAAATCACCATATAAGTACTGGTTTTTAATTTCAATTTAGTTTCAAAACCAAATATTTTCTCAAAATCAACCATACTCAAAATGGTTTCCAAATTTATAATTATCCCTTTAAAACTTTTAAACTATCTATTTCTATTTGGAATATCCAATTTATCTTTCTGAAAACCATTATTCAAAACTATTTTTTTTTCAAAACATTTCAAAACTAAATTTATATTCTTTATCAAACATTTTATACTCTTCGAAATTTCTTAGCTTTGAAAATTTAATCTCGATTTGGAAGTGTTCGAACATTCAAAATAGTTAGGCAAATCAAATTTCCAAATTCAAGAGTTGAAAATCAACATAAATCAAATAATCAATTTCAATAGATAGGATTATATTAAATCAAATCCGAAACTCAAGGACTGAATACCGGTCTCACTTTATATTGTTTCAGATATATACATATGTCTTTCGAAAATATCAAATTATACTTCGGAATTTTGAAATCAAAAATGGTTTTACAAAATCACTCGCATAGCGAAGCTACTAAAGTGGCCTCTCCCCCACTTTGAAACTCGAAAATCAATGTCGATGATGCGTGCACTCATCACCGAAATTATTTTCCAGCGACATAAGTGAGTTCTGGACTTCTATTTTCATGAAAACTTCTTTGAAATTTCTTCAAAATTATTGGAATTCTTTTGAACTAATTCGAAACATTTCTTATTTGGAGAATACTTTTAAATCGTATTATTATTAATATTTTCCAAAATCTTAAAGCTAATTTCAAAGTACCGAATTCAATTCTCGAATTTCAAATTTAACCCTTCAGTTATAAATCATTTTTATATAAATCAATTTCTTAAAAAAATTCAAAATTTCAAATCCTTTCAAAACCCTTTTATATAGAATAACATTTCTTATTTGTTTTATATATAGGTATATAATCCTTATCGAAAACATTTTCACTTATATATATAGAATAAAATCATAGTTATCAAAATAATAATTTCGATATAAAAAACAATTTCAAAAACGCAAACAGACCCGATTTTCAAAGGATAATTTTAAGAATGGATTTTTAAACAAGGATAAGGATTTGAATTAAAGGAACTCAAATCAATAGAATTCTGATTCGAAGATAGACTCGATATAGCATGAATTCTGAAAAGATAGATCGGTATAGAATTCTGAGGCAATTCGACCTTCGATCGCCAGAGATATAGAATTCGGCATAGCAAGATATAGCAGCATCGTAAACCGAGGATACAGAAATCTTCGGTGTGTCAATGCCAATTGAAAAAGAAGTTTTCACCCCCTTTACAAATCATTCAGCGGAGTTATGGGTTACTCCATAATCAAACGAATATAAATAGGAAGAGACAGCATGAATTTCAGAACGGAGGGACATTCCAAAATTCAAAGGAAATCAAGTCAAAAGGAAGAGATTCAACTCGAGCGAAAGTGATTCTGTAAATAAATTTACCATATATGCTAAGTTTTGCCTAGAGCCAAAGCTCTAATAGCAACTGTAACAGCCCGCTATTTTGGACCATTCAAATCGACAATAAAACAATACATGTCTGACTTGAATAATTCAAAATACCGAATTGTTAATTTAAATTTGGCAAACGTAACATATACAGTAAATAAATCAGTCACAGATCACAGACGCAGATTAATAAAATACAGCGGAATAGATAAGGAATAGTAGTTCATGAAGCTACTATATACATCAGAGTTAGAGATAAAATACATCAGAATATCCCAGATGCAGTGAAGTCTCCAGTAAGAGCAGATGACTTCCCTGGACCAATCAACTGGATGACTGAAAGGATAGATAGCAGGAACTTCAAGCAAAGCTCCAACTTCAAAGGTGAGTCTCAAATGTTGTACCACTCAGTCTGACCCGAGCGTAAAGCAAAACACAAAACACTCGAGTCAGGATTAACATTCTTATATCTATAAATCTAACTCAAGTGGAATATCAACTGAAATATGATTAACTTAAAGGACGTTTGGGATAACCATCCTCTAAGGGCCCATGGAACTATCTATAAGGTAGAAATATACACTATAACACCGAGGTCATTTCAAATTAATTTATACTTCACAACAAAAATATCTTTTCATTTCATATATATTTTCCAAAATATACATAAATGTTTATAGAGTAGAATATTTGTAGTTTCCTCAAATAAACAAATCGTTTTCAAAATCAACCCGACCTTCCCATTCAAATTAAATTCAATCTCAATTTTATCAATTTAAATTCAACTCAATTCCTAAAATAACCACTTAAATTTTATTGATCTCAAATTTGGATTTGTAATCACAAACTACCCCCTTTATATTCAATATATTTCAAACCTTGAGCATTTAATAATTTAAAAACTAAGGTTGGAGTTTATATTCAACAATTTATTGTCCTATTATTTAGTTTTAAAATATTCACCAAATAAATCCATAAAATCAAACCCAAATTTCTAACGAACAAAAATATTTCCTTCAATTTATTTATACTAGAAATATTCATTTAATTTATTTTGAGTAAAAATCCAGTTATAAATATCGTACCTTTAAATTTCCCATTAAATAATTTCAAATCGATTTAACTAAATAAAATTCTTAATTTAATAACATTTCAACTAAATCCAAATTTTATCTCCCCACCTCAATTTATCCTAATTACTGCAAAAATCTATTTGAAATATAATTTACATAAATATTTAACATAATTTATGTATTATATCAATCTTAATTAAATTAAATATTATTAAATTTATACATATCATTACCCTTTATATATAATAATTTAAGAATCAACATTTATTAAGACCATATATTTCTTCCCAAAATCATAGAAATTATTTTCAAAATATTTATATATGGACCAACGGTGTTGGTATATATTTTCAAGTGCTACGGATATTTATCATTTCAATCCATACACCAAATATATACGGGTGGATATCATTTTAACCCGAAATCCCAAATTCAATTCAAATGAAAATCGCTTGGGTTTATCATTTCAACCCATAACGATTTTCTCCTATTCTAAAGTCCGTTCGGGTATGTATCATTTCTACCCATAGTGAATTCTATACTAACAGGGAACTTGCAGAGTGATAATAGATATGATAATAATATAACAGCAAGCATATATCGTTAGTAATTAGATAAAATATAAACAATAGGATATGGTGTCATATCACATTGGTGAACGGTTACAGATAATAGCATATCTAACAGATTTACCAACTACAATAGTATATTTCAATTGTCGTTTCAATTGAAATCAAATTTAATAAATAAAAAATGTTTACCGTGAATGATTGCTCACCTTTCGAGGCTAGAGAATATAGAAGGAGACACGGATACACACACTGGTACAGACACTGAAATTAAATTTCAAATCCAAGCAAAGCAAAATCGGCACGAATTCAACGGTCAAAGCTGATTGGCTCGAATTGATGAAACGGATCAGATCAGAACTAGAACGATGAAGATAAATGGTATAAGCGAACTTTTTATAACCGCCTATAACTATATATACACATACGAAATTTATATTCTAAGTTCAAACATCACAAATTTAATTTACATGTTTTTCAAACATATAAATAAATAAATAAATCAAGCTTACATTTTAAAAAAAATCAACATACACTTAAAATAATATATATATATATATACACACTAACACCTTTATACTAAACTTATATAACTAGTATATATATATATATTCTCAAACAGATAAAATAAATGTTTAAATATGAATACCTAAAAGAAAACTTTTTCATATATATCTATTTCTATATATATATATATATATTAAGTGTTATATATATATAATTTAAATCCATCCATACTTTTACATTCAATAACATATTATATTCAACCTACATAAATTTCCAAATTATATATATGTGTATTAAAATAATTTATAAAGTAGAGTATTTATATAATCATCTTAAATCCAAAATAGTATAAATATAATACTGTAACAAAATATATACAATCATCAACTAAATAAGTCAGTACCATATTGAAATCATATGGTAACAAACCGCATAGTATACATATATTAAAGTATTTTATATAGACTGTAACAAAACAAATATATGACTTACATAAGCGAATAACCATATTATAGAAAACCTGGTATCAACAAATAGAAGCTGACCCATATTAAAATATAAAACACAAAATATATATATTCTTATTAAAAATGAAAGATACTTATTTTATAGTATGTCCCTTCAAAATGTCGCATACATAATTCAAAATATTAACATGACTTATAGCTGTGAGGAAGATCAAATAGAAACTATATATAAATATACACTGTCATGTTATGAAAATAAACTTTTGAAAAAAATAGTATTCAATACTTATATAAATAGTATGTATATCACAACTAACAAAGCAAAAAAACATATAATTACGAATATAAATCAAAACAAATATGTCCTTACATGCCCATACCTCACTGATCAAACAGAAGCAACCGGAAGGCGAGGTGATGGGTTTCATTTGATGAGGAGGTTTGGAAGAAAGGTGAAGTGGCGGATGCAAATAATGGTGACAGCCGCATGGTTCAGTTTGCTTTTTTTTCAAAGAAAAGTAGGGAGGGGAACGAACAGATCTAGAGAAAAGAGAAGTGAAAGTGAAAATAAATAGGGATGAACCGAATGTTTTTAGGCAAATATAACGGAAGAAAATGAATAGGAAACCAAATTTTAAGTGAATAAATAAATAAAAGTGATTGTAACGGTCAACCCTTGATTTGGTGAAAATAATTGTAGCAATCAATAAAAGAAATAAATAGCAACGGTCACGTTGCTTTGATTCAGCTGACTCATAAAAGCAAATTGATAACGGTAGGAAACGTAAAAAAACATACCACCATAAAATGAAATTGATAATGTCTATGCATTGATTTTGCAATATTTATTAAAATAATAGATTGATGCGCCTTTAAATTTGAACGGAAGGAAAAAGAAAAGTCAAAATTAAAGGTAAGCTTTAAATTTTTAATAAATACAAAACATTTTTAAGTTTATACATTTATAACTTTCCAGCTGCAGTGTATATATATAATGAATGGTCATAAAGAAAGAAGTGGAAACAGGGAGCGTAGGAAAGGAAAGGTTAGAAAAATAAAATTTTGTTGAGAAATGAATATTTGCGTGAGTTATATAGGTTTGATCAGAGAGGTTGCGTGATTTAAGGAGAAGAAAGAACGACAATAAATCAACTTGCTTTGAAATGGAAGGGAAATTAAACTAGCGTTGATTTTTAATGAGCAGTTATAGGCAAGAAATAAGATATTGATTTAAAAAAAGGCCACGATTTTGATTGAGCACTGATTTTTCTTATTATACACGGTTACTAGATTTTTAACAAATTTTAAGCAAATGGGTTTCGAAATTAAAGCAGAAGAAACGGTCAGCTAAGATTAGATTTTGGAATAAGATTTTTAAACAATACTGAATGCGTTTAAAATTTAAAACTCGCGTTGATGGGAACAATGGCAAGAAATTTAAAAAGGTGAACGGTTATAAAATTTGTAAATAACGTTCCTATTAAATCAGGAGAGTAAAAGGAAAGTAAATAAAATTAGATTGCGTACAACAGACGCGGTTATTTTTGTCCCAAAAAAAATGAAAATAATGGATTTAAATTTTATACGTTTTCTTGTCTGTATATATACATTATTTATTCCATCAAATAACGCGCCTTTTAAACGCGAAATTAAACAGTTTATTTATACACAAAGTTTTGGAAATTTATTACTTATATAAAAATTTGATTTGTTTACACATTTACTAAGAAATTTATTTCAAAAATGTATATTAGTAAAATATTAAATATTAATTTTTTAAAAGTATAAAATCAATTTTTTTAAAGAACAAAAGGTGAAATAAACGTTGTTACGAATATATTAAAGTAAACCAAAAGATTAAAAATTAAAAATTTAAAGATTTATAACTTCAAAAAAAAAATGTTAAGTTTTAACCAAAATAAGAATTTTAGAATTTTCACACTAATAAAAATCTTGGGTGATTATTTATAATTAAATTTATACAATCAAATTTTCGGAAAATAAAACCCCAGAGTTATAAATAAAGAATAGAATATTGCTAAAATTTGGGTCGTTACAGTTTAATTTATTATTTAAGTTTAGTTAAGGATAATTTAATTAATTAATTGGGATTAATTAAAATTTAATTATTAATAAAAATATAATGAATTATTTAATAGTTAATAAAGGATTGATTTAGATTTAATTAATAGTTAATTACTGTTAACTATTTAATTAAATTAAGTTAAGATCCAATAGAAATTAGTTATGATTTAAATAAGAACTTATAATTAATTATTTTTAAGGAGTTTAAAAGTTTTAAATCCTTTGGTTTTGAACAGTAAAATTGTTTAAAGGTACTTCTTTTTTAAAACATGGTTTTAAATACACGTGATTCAAGTGTTGATACAATTAAGAAACCATATAACTTTGAATGAGTTATAATGTAGATCGTTGGATTGTTTGGACATATATTTGCAGAATGAATCCCTGTTCTTCTATAAATTAATTGTTTGTTTGTTTGATTGTTTGGACATGTGTTAGTAGAATAACTCCCCGTTCTACTATAAATTGGTTTGTCTATATGGACATGTGTTAAGCAGAATAAATCCATGTTCTGCTATAAATTGATTGAATTGTTTGGACATTTATATAGTAGGATAAATCACCATCCTATTGTTATGTTATTTGGATTGAATATGCCTTAGTAATGTTGACGTGTTATTCCCTGATTGGATATGAACTGTATTTACATAAATGGTAGCTTATGTAAATAATTGTTATGTGGTTTCATAATTGGATTGAAATTAAATATTAACTCAAATTACTATCATTGGGACTGCTAAGCCTCATTTGGAATTTATAAAGTGTGGTTTGAGTTTACTCTAATTCTTTAATCAATTTGAGGCAAAGGTTTTATAAATCGTTTTTCAAGTTATATAATTCTTATAAAGGTATTTCTAAATGATAAGTTGTTTATAGAAAGGGGTTTTTCTAACAAAATTGGTTAGTAAGGTGTTTTATGAATGTTTTGTGAATGATATTTATAAAGGATATTTTATAAATGAGTATAGAAAGGTTTATATAAAGAGATCTAAAAATAGGAAAAAGTTTTATAAACCATTTTCGAAATTTGGAAAGAGGTTTATAAATTAACTTAAGGGTTTATAAAAGTGGGTTATAACTTTATTTTGAAAGTTATAGGGTAATTAAAATATGAGATGAGCTTTTAAAATGGAATTTTTGATAGAGGATGGGCAGAATGTATTTGAAAGAAATGTTTAGTTGTTTAATATGTGATTTTGAAAGAAGAAGACTTTGAAAAGTTTTTAAATATACTTATACTGATAAGATAAGTATATGATTTTGTTTCAAGGCATGAAAAGTAAAATGTTTTGGTAAAATACTTATAATATTGAGGTAAATATATAAATGTTTCCCAAGTATAAAAGGAAATGTAAGAGGTTTAGGAATTGTGTTTTGAAAAGATCTTGTGATCAGATTTTATAAAGTGGTTTTATTAATTAAAGATAATTAATAAAGGCTTAGTGGATCCTATATGGGAATTAAACCATGATTGGATTGTTTATTTGACAGTTAAATAACCGACTATCAAAACGGGACCCAAAGCATACCTTTGGAAATATCTAGGAGAAACATGAGAATTATATGGTACAGTTACCATCGATGGTGCTATATCGTATGTATAAACTCATATCGTTCTTCTAGGATGAATGATAAGGAAATCCAATCACTAATGGTTAGGAGTTGAACTCTGCCCCTATCGTTTGTCTATTTATTTCTTAATGAACAGGGGTTGAGTTTACCGAAAATTATCTAAAGTTGTTTCGAGGAGACCGAGATCGGATATGTTATCCGAAAACCACTTCGATCCAACACAAGCATTGCGAATTGAAGACATCGTGAAGAGTATGGAATCAGAGATAGAGAGGTAAAGTGCAAGGGCTAATCGTCACTAATCATGAGGGTCATTCCAAAACGGATGTAGTAGGAATAGTGCCTTCGGTTTCGTTCAGACCCAGAACGGACTTATATGATGAATGCTTTCAGCACATTGTCATTAGAGGGCAATGAGAATTCCTAGTGTAAATGTTCTTGAAAGGTAATCATAGCCTCAAGCCTCATCAACAGGGAATGACTAAAACATGGGAATGCAACAAGATATGTGGGTCGCACCCTTTTGGGTATGTCATCTCCTTTCTAGATGACCATTCATATTTCCATATTCAGTTGTGCGTTTGAGCTCAGTAAAACGATGGGAAACAACCAGGGTGATGACATATTCGATACTATCTAGCAAGCAGTAGGCCGGTCCTGTGTTGGCAGGGGTTGTTGGGTATGATCTCGGTACATTGTTCTAGAGGTGGACTATGACAAGCTGTGCCCCAGTAGCCTAGTCATTAGTTGGAATTCATTCTCCAATACGAGCTTTACAGTTTTAGTTGTATACCAAATATGTTGGAACGTGAGATGCAAGCATTCCAACTATTTTAACATTTTACTTTGAATCCTTAGACATTATTATAATATCACTTGATTTTCTATAAAAGTGTTTTGGTTATCGTAAGGTAAAAACCCGTCCCTGTTTATGTGCGGCGAGGTTTTATGAGATACCATTGATTTTAAAGGATTTTTCAAGTTAATAAATCAATAAATAAAAATTTTTGATTTGGGTTTACTCACGCTGGTATTCCAAACTGTGACGATCCGCCTTTCTAACCTAGAAAGACGTATTATCAATAAGAAAGAAAGGGATAGAAATAGAAAAGAACAGAAAGAAAGAATAACAACATCAGAATCTCACAGCGGAATGGAACAAAATATAATACATCAACATAACTATTACATAGTTATACATACATCAGAGACAATATCATATAAAAGGACTCTCATATACATATATGTCCATACATACATCCAAAATACAACATACACTAGCTACACAGCAGAACTACATATATAGCTACATACGTCTAGTCTTCTTCTCCAAAGCTTCTCCAGAAAATCAACACTCCCAAATACCTATCACTTGGCTACTCATAAAATTTGAGTACCCAAGAGTTTATGAAAAACAAAATATAAACTCCGGGTCAGACATGGGTCTGGTATGAGTAAACGGGTTAAAATTGTTTAACTTTGAAAATCATTTGAAAATAAAGGTATCACGTAAGACTCCCCATACATAAATACGGGTAAGTTTGTACCTTACGCTAACCAAAACATTTTATAGGAAATCCTGTGATATTATAATAGTGTATAGGGTTTTCAAGTAAATAGAAAATAGCTGAAATTGTTACATTCATTAAATTCCAGCTACTAGCCATGAAAGTGGGTAATACAAATCAAAACCGTAGGGTCTCGTAGAGAAAATGGGTTTCCAACAATGGCAGGGCTACTGGGGTACCGCCCGTCACAGTACGGGGCCTAGATCACCGTACCGAGGATCACTCTCGACCCCCTACAACACAAGGCCAGAACCATTCCTTACTGAACAGTCCCGAACAAGATAACCCCACAGTTGTGGCCAACAACTGCTCACACAGCTGAAATAAAAAGGGACATCTAGGTAGGGGTATACCTCGTCCTACTTGGGCATGACCCACCTAACCTTGCTGCATGTAAGGACCCAGAATTTATATTAATTAAAAATTGAATATTTAATTAATTTTAATTATTATTAAGTGGAATTTATAAGTCGAATAATTTATTTTCGAATATTGGATTTAATTGGATAATTAAATCGATTATTTAATAGTTGAAAATTCCAGAAATAATTGAAAATTGGGTTTAAATATGATTGAAAATGATTTGTAAAATTTTATCTTATCATATTGGACTTAGAACGATATTTTAGAACATTTAAAATCGAATTAAAAGTTAATTTGTGAAAATTGAATATTTTAATATTTAGTCGACTAGTGAAATTAGCGATTTTTCGAACAGTCTCAGAATTGGACGAAACTAGTTCCATTGGATCTGTAATGGTTTGTTATTATCGGATTTCAATTTTCGTGTCAATTGGAGTTTCCGTTTGACCGTGGCAGCTCGAAACGCATCGAAATTGTTTTAATATTTATTTGGCGAGTTAAAATAGTCATTTTTCAAACAGTCTCGGATTTCGACGAAACTAGTTTCGTAGAATCCATAATGTGATATTATTGTGTGGTTTCAAATTTCGTGTCAATCGGATTTATTGTTTGTCCGGGGCAAGCAAAAACGCCTAGAAATTTGATTTACCGGTTTAATTTTAAATCGAACGTTTATTGCCATAACTCGCACAGGCGATCGAATTAGCTCCTGAAACACGTTCCATTGTGTTCGGAACGCGGGGTAAACCTTAGGAATACTGGTCACCACACGTAAATCGGAGTTTGAAAATTCCAAAATGAATAGTATTTGAGAAAATTCTATAAATAGGGCCTTTATTCACAAAAAAAAAGAAAATTAACCCTAACCCTAGAAATGGCCGGCCGCCACCCTATTTTCGAACGGCCAGAAAATTCGCTCCTTCCTCCTCAAATTTCTTCCAATCCGTAACTCATTTCGAAAAACTTCCAATATGGAACTTGTAGAGCATGAAGAGATCTTGAAGATGAACGGCTATGAATGGAAATCTCGCGGTGGATCGACCAGAAATCACTTGTGAAGATCACGCGTTCAACACGTTTTTCGAGAAACCAGGAGCAACCGGGTGGGGCCGCACTTGGCACGGAGGCGCGGTGGAGGAAGGCGCACGTCACGGTGGTTTCTGATCAACGCGAAGTCGATCGTATGGGTCGCGATAAATTGGAGATGAACGACAGCCGGTTGGGTATTTCGTGCGTGCGAATACAGGGCACGAGGAAGAAGGCTTCAACGGCCTTGATTGCGTTCTGTAAAAAGTGCGGCCAGATCTAAGTAGGGTTTTAAAATTTAAAATAAAATTGCATTGATTTATATAATAATTGTTTAAACTTCAAATAATCATATCTTTTTGGTACGTGGTCCGTTTTGGACAAAGCTTTTTGTGTTGGAATCGTATTGACGAGCACTACGCTACGGAGCTGAATTGGAGTCGATTGGAGTTAGTGAAAATTTCGGGTAAAATTAAACGTCCATTTAATTTTATTCGAAATAAAACGCTGGAACAAAATTAAGGTAATATCCCGGAGTTTTGGACAATATAAATTTGATAATCTGTGTTTAAATTTATATTGAATTGATAATTTTTGTTAATAAATTGGATTTGATTCTATAATCTTCTTTATTTAAATATTTAATTTGTAAAATTATTTTTAATGAGTTAATAAATTGTTTTCTATTTAATAATGTATATGTATTTATATATATTTTAAATAGACAAGTTGTTCTTAATTAAATTAGTATAGCATAATTTTAATGTTTTAAAAATGGAAATTTTGATTTGTTTTTAATTTAAAACTTTTCGAAAATATTTAATAAAATACTATATGATTTTAAATATGAGATAAATGTTTTATTGGTTTAAAATTCATTTATTTTATTCAAGTTTGAATATTAAAATATGTTACAAAATATTTATGTTATTCTTTTTAAATTATTAATTGATAATTTTGATTTGTAAATTAATTTGAAATTTTAAATTCAATTTAATTTATGAAACATGTATTCATTAAGTTACAAACTCTTGTGTAAATTTATTTTAATTGTTTAAAAGTTTCTTTTTCAAAAGATTAATTTGTATGTTGTTTTATTTATTTTAATACTATGCTTATTCTTTAGAAATCTATTTAAATACATAACTAAGTCTAAGAACTAAATAATTAACTAAGTTTAAACATTCATTAAGCTTAATTTTTCTTTAACAATTAATTAAGATAACAAAACATGTAAAAAGACATGTGTAAGTTTATCAAAGCATAGTTAAACATGTGTTAAATATTTATGTGTGTAAATTTACAAGTGTCTAACATTTGTACAAGTGTAAATCTTATTTTGAATTTTCTTTTAATTCATTAAATCTGAAATTTCCCTTATATAAACTTACTTCTTCATTCATATTTTTTTTTACATTCCTTAATCAAAAGAAAGACCAAATTTCATTTTCCATTTCCATAATCAAAAATCTGCATACACCAAATTTCATTCTTCCACATCCATAATCAAATTTGCAATACTTCAAAACTCAAGTATATTTGCATTATTCACTCTTCTTAAAAATCATTCCCTGCAACTCCTCAAACTCAAAATACAAATCTGCAACCATGAAAGCAAGAAAAGACCTGCATTAATTCATTTTTCAAAATTCTGGAACATGCAAATTACATCAAGTTGAAGCCTGGAAATAGGCTACCTGCATGTAGAACCTGGGGAACTTGCATCTGCAATCATCAAGCTAGCATCAACATTTCATTTAAAAATCTGGACAGTGATCTGCATTTTGCAAATATAAGTGAGTAACTTTTCTTTTAAAAAAACTTAAGGTTATAGTTTATTGCATGCTAAAATAAATAAATGTTCATGTGTTCAATACTTACTGTCTGATATATGCATGCTTAAATTGCTATGTCCTGTTTTGTTTCCTAGTTCAAGTTACTAATTAAATTCTTATATCTTAAATTTGTCTGTGTTAAATTTGAGAATTTAAATAAGATGGTAGGCTAGTTTTATAGTTTAGATTTTAGGATTTTATTAAGGTAAAATTTAAATTTAACTTACTGGAATAAGTAACAGAGCATAGAAAATTTTATAAGTAAATATATAAAACATTTCAAATCAACGTTTTAGGAGTAGAACTCAAAACATCAAGTGAATGCATGAATTCTAAATCAAAAATTACTATTTATAATATTGTAAACAAAGAACAGTTTTAAATTAAAGTATTATACATATTTGACAAACACTGTGGATATTGGCATTTGTTTGGATTGAATTTGCTTCTGAAGATGGTGTAACTATCCAAGATTTGTAGGAAAATCACTTAGTGGATTAAAATTCTAATTTGGGTTTGTATTTGGGATTTAAAGTATAGAACCCTAGTTTACTGGGTTTAGGAAAAACTGGGTGATGTGGATTCTTGAATGAATCGAGTTCAGAGATACTTTGGGTTTTGATAGATGATGGGTTGATGGAGTAGTCACTGGAGTATGGAAGTTGATGATGGTCGGGAAGAGGAGAATTGGATGTTGACAGGTTAGACACTGAGGTGGGAAATTGTTTCCAGGTTTTTGGGTTTTATAACTTGAATTTAAATTCAAGTTGAATTCTGGATTTTGGAATGTTAAAGTGTGATGTGGGGATTGTGGTCGATGGAGGATGGCCGGAGATGATGGCCAGTAATGGCCGGAGTAGGGGGTGAGTGCACAGGAAGAAGTTGTACAGGTTTTGTGGTGATTTTTGGTTGCAAGATTTTTGTCTCGGGATGGTCTCGGGACTATTGGGGGGAAACTCGGAGTAGGTGGGGTATTGACTCGAAGTCGAATAGGGGGTGGTTCGAGAGTATTGGTGTTTACAGGCTTTTAACAAAACAGAAACCTGTTCTGTTTTTAGAAATTTAAAAAGCCAAGTTTAAATTGAATCTGAAAATTGAAATTAGGATTTAAACCTGAATCTAAAGATGAATTCAAATAGTTTGAATTCTGATTTTGAAATAATTTGAGTTAAGAAATTCAAGTTTGGTTTAAATAAAAAAAAAGTAACAGGAAACCTGTTTCCAGTTTTATAAAATTTGAAATGAATGCAAACTTAAATTTTAACTTAGGATTTTAAAACTGAATTTAAATATGAATCCAAATAAGTTTGAATTCTGTTTTTTGAAATAATTTAAATTCAGAAAAAAAAGAAAAATTTCAATGTTGGTTTTAAATAAAACAGAAACTGTTTTCTGTTTTAAATGTAAAGGTAAAGTTTAAAAATTTCAGGTGGAAATTTATTCTGAGTTTTTAAAATATGAAATTTGGATATGAATTCAAATTTGTTTGTCAGAGATTTAAATTCATTTATGTTTTAAAATTTTAATTTGATTTTCAAACTCACAAGTGTAAATGCATATGTGATTTGCATTTGAATTGAAAGGTTAAATATTTAAATTAGAAATTCAAAATGAATTCAAATCTGGGTTTTTAAATCTGGAATAAAATGTAAACTTCAGTTTTTAAATAAAGATTTAAATTTAAATTGCTTTTAAATGATTAAAATGATATGCATTTGAACTGAAGTCGTAGATCGTAGGAAGAATTTTAAAAAGTTAAAACTAAAATGAGTTTGGAAGTTGTATTTCAATTTTGAAGTTATTTTTAAATTGATTTGAATTTAAATTGAATTTATATTTAAATCCTTTTAAACTTATTAATAAAGTAAATGTTTCCTTCTAGCATATAAGATTAAGTTTTGAATTGTTTTAAAATTTTCTTTAAGATAAATTTGAGTCTTAAGTTTAAAAGGAAGATAAATAGAATTTAAAGTAAACTTAAAATATTTTGTTTTTAAATGTATAATTAAATAAGGAATGTTTATATAAAAGATAAATGAAAATTAAATGATTGGAATCATTTAATTATTAAGGGAATAAGATGAAAATTAATTATTTAATTAATTAATTATGTGGATGTTTAATTAAGTAATTAATGATTTTTTTTGTTAATAAATTAGATTTGAGATTAATTAATTAAGGTTAATTAATCTATAATTAAGGATGATTAATTAAATTTTAATTTATGATTAAGATTTATTTAATCAAGTGATTAAAGATAATTTAGATTTTAATTAATATTTAATTAATTAATAATTAAAGATTAATTAAATGATAATTAAATATTATTTAATTGATAATTAATAATGATTAATTTAAGTTAATTCTTAATTAAGTAATTAAGAAATGTTAATGAGGGTCATTAACTTAAGATTATTTAACAATTAATTAATGTGATTAATTTTGATAATTAATTAGATTAATTAATTAATAATAATCAATTGTTTATTATTTAATGAAAGTAATTAATGAATTAATTACTTGGTGTAATTAATTTAATTAATGTGAATAGTTTAGATTAATTTAGTTAATTAATTTAAACATTTGTTGATTGTTTGATAATTACTTTATGTAATTTATGAATTTCTAATTACTTAAGGAAGTAATTAAATAATAACTACTGAATGTAATTAAGATATTTATTATAGAAGTAATTTAAAATTTAAATTACTTTGAAATTAATTAAGGGTAATTAATTTATGGGACGAGTAATTAAAGTAGTTAATTACTGAATGGTTATTAATCATGGGTGATTAATATATATGGTTTAAATTGAAGATTAATTACTTATGTAATTAATTTATTTTAGAAATTGATTAAATGTAATCATTAATTAATTAATGATGTAATTTGGAATTGATAAATCAAGGTATAATTAATAATGAATGATTGATTAATTAATTAAGTAATTACAAGTTAATTATTTGCAAAGGGTTTAATACAATGAACTTGTGTGATTAACTTATAAGCTAATTACTTATTGTAATTAGAGATAGTTAATCAATATTAATTGAAATATTGAGATGATGATTTATATATTGATTTGAAATCAATGGATGGTTAAGTTAAGCAGAATTTTAATGATGAAGTAATTAATTTAATTCATTTTAAATTAATTAGAAATTGAGTAATTAATTTAATTCATTTTAAGTTAATTATAGGAAGCATGATCATTAGATCATTGCTTATGTTTGATGAATGGTATTGGTTGCCTGGTATAGTTTGTAATCTCAGTTATGAGATGAGTAGTGTATGTGATATGGATGCATTGGTTGCTTTTGGATGATAATATGGATTATCTGATTACGATATGAATTATCTGTTGATAATGATAAGGTTGATTATCTGTTGTGTTGTGAATTATCTATTTGTGTATATTTAGATAATGAATTGAATTGTTTTAAACTTAAAACAACTTGGACCTAAAAGACACGCTTTGGATTTCGATGAGACCGGGATCGGGTTTCCATATTTGGACATCCGAAAACCACATCGATTCCAATTAAACGTTAGGTCGTTAATCCAAGTGGAGCGAGTGAAGACTCGAGGTGTAAGGGCTATACGTCGGTTTAACTCTGTCGGTGATTCCGTAATGAGTTTGACGGAATAGTACTTATAGATTCGAGATTGTGATTTAGAGTGCAAGCGTTATTATCGTTAACTCTGAGGGTGATTCCAAAATGAGTGTAACGAGATAATGCCTTCGGTTTCGTTCGAACCCGGAATGAACTTGTATGGATTGAATGCTTTCAGAACATCGTCATGTGGATGATGAGCATTCTAAGTGATATGTCCCATAAAGGTAATCGTAGCCTCAAGCCTCATCAACCGAGAATGGCTAAAACAGGGGAGGTGCAGCAAAGCTTCGTGGGTCGCACCCACTGGAGAGTAAGATTTACCCCTGTCTAGAGGTCCCTTTATATTTCGGCTGTGTGGACGGTTGATCATGACAACCGTCGGGGTTGTCTTATTTGGAACTGTTCTGTAAGGAACGGGTCCGGCTTTGTGTTGCAGGGGATTGGGAGTAATCCTCGGTACGGTGATCTAGGCCACGTACTGTGACGGGCGGTACCCCAGTAGCCCTGCCATTGTATGGAATCCAAAACCCAATAAGTGCCAACGATTTTGATTGTATTACCCACTTTTGTGGCTAGTAGCTGGAATTTAATAATGCAACAATTTCGGCTATTTCTTATTTATTTGAAAACCCTAGACCCTATTATAATATCATCAGATTTCCTATCAAATGTTTTAGTTAGCGTAAGGTAAAAACTTTTCCATGTTTATGTGTGGGAAGTCTTACGTGATACCTTTTCTTTTCAAAGGTTTTTCAAAGTTAAGCAACTTTAAACTGTTACTCACACCAGACCCATGTCTGACCCGGAGTTATTTCTGTTTTTCTTTAACTCTTAGGTACTCAAATTTTTATGAGTAGTCAAGAGATTCAGGTTAGGATTCAGGTTAGCTTTGACGAATTGTGGAGGAGTAATGGAGCAGGAGGCTTCTGCGTATAGTTATATAGTTCTGCTGTGTTGGTATCTCTGAGTGTTTCTGTATTGTGATTGAGTTGTAATAACTAGACAGGTGTTTATAACTGTCTAGTATGTGTTGTATATGTCTGTGTAACTCTGATATTTGATGTATACTATGTAATACTTATGTTATTAATATAATTTATTCGTTCCGCTGTTGAGATTCTTGTGTTGTTTCTTCTTTCTCTTCTTTCTTTCTCTTTTCTATCCCTTTCTTTCTTAATTCATGATGCGATTTTCTGGGAGTGGAAAGTCGAGTCGTGACTGTTGGTATCAGAGCGTTAGGTTGAGCGAATACCTAGTCTTTGTAGGGGTGTCTATCTTGAGAGAGCGTATTTGTATTTTTAATATATATATATATATATATATATAATTGGTTCTACCTATTTGTTGGATTACTCGTTCAGGTTTTTCCAATATAAGTTATAAAGGTAGATGAGGTAGAAGTGTGTGTAACACGACTACCATTGGTTGGAGATTGATGGATGAGGTTGGAAGTGTATTAGTCGAGACTGTAGACCTAATACCGTCTCAAGTGAGTTCTGTTGTGATAAAAGACTTCATCGATCTCTGAAGGAAACCTGTAATGGTTCGGAGTTCGGCTTTGAAGTGCAGAATTGAGTTTTGATCTGTCATTAGGGCAGAAGCAAGCAAGTGATGGTATCTTAATACCTTAGGAAGTAGTAGCTGCATGATGAGATGCAGTGACTATGGATATTTCCGAAGATATTTCTTTGGAACAAGAGTAAGAAGTGAATCTGCCGGTGATGTGGCTGAGTTTAGCAGAGTATTCTGAATTGGTAGGGAGTCTTCTGGCTGAGTAATTTTTCTGAAGTGGAGTTCAGAAGCAGCAGAGTGGATCCGTTTCTTTGGAAAGTTGGCTAGGCCAGCATAGGCTGTTCTGCTTGGTAAAGAGAAAGCAGGTTTCTTTGGATTTAGGCTGAGTTGATCGCAAAAGTGACTTGCGATAGTATGTTCTCTTGTGTTTGTTGGAGATTGTCTGGATGTCTTCTGGAAGTCAGAAGTTTGTTAGCATCTGGAGATCGAGTTTTCTTTTCAGGATTGGTACAAATGGTTCAGTTAGTAGATGGATAGTTCCTTGAGATAGAAGTTGGTGAAACAACTCAGGTTTAGGAGGGACATCTGAGTTTTCTTATGGATCCGTGGAACCATATTTCTGTGCTGGGTTGTCTAGTCTGTGCTTGTGTTCTTCGTCAGCATTTTCTTCTTTTTCGGATCAGAGTTGTGCAGCGGAAGCAGGGTGTGTTCTTGGTTTTTGAGTGATCTTGAGGAGATCATTGGATTGTTTTTGATTCAGTCCGTTTCTTTTGGAATCAGCAAGAGTTGAGCTGACTAGGAGTGATGTTGGTATCCCAGGATCGTCCGAAAGGTTTTTATGGATAAGAGACAGAGAAATTTGGATTCTGGAATCGGAGATTTGATTTGAGATAAGTTATTCTCTGATCCATGGAGCTATAATATTTGGAGGGTCTGAAGCTAGCTCCGAAGTGTTTTGGTTTCTTCTGTGTTTGGTAAGATCAGTGTTTGCTTTTCTAGAGATGAATTGCCAGTTTGGATAACTGGGATTCAGGGTGTTTCACGTATCTGTGAGGGAGTACGTGTGTAATATTTCTGGTTGTAGAACCAGCAGTTTAGGATGGATTGGTTGTTGAGTCAGACTCGTTTGTAGTCTGATATTCTGTATAGAATTGTTGTTAGGAGCTCTATAGCTTAGTAGTATTGATTGATTGGATTTTATAGAGCGAGTATCCCGATATATATCTATACCGGGGAAACTCGTAAAGTTTTATCCAAAATTCTTTTGGATAATTAGATTTGTTCCGATTGTGTAAATTGGTTGCTTTGGTTGTTAGCATAAGATTAGCATATGCTGTGTTTTAAAATAAAATCTGTAAAATAAATTATTAAATTACCTTTGTTTTAAATTTCGGGGACGAAATTCTTTTAAGGGGGAAGGATTGTAATATCCCGGAATTTTGGACAATATAAATTTGATAATCTGTGTTTAAATTTATATCGAATTGATAATTTTTGTTAATAAATTGGATTTGATTCTATAATCTTCTTTATTTAAATATTTAATTTGTAAAATTATTTTTAATGAGTTAATAAATTGTTTTCTATTTAATAATGTATATGTATTTATATATATTTTAAATAGATAAGTTGTTCTTAATTAAATTAGTATAGCATAATTTTAATGTTTTAAAAATGGAAATTTTGATTTGTTTTTAATTTAAAACTTTTCAAAAATATTTAATAAAATACTATATGATTTTAAATATGAGATAAATGTTTTATTGGTTTAAAATTCATTTATATTATTCAAGTTTGAATATTAAAATATGTTACAAAATATTTATGTTATTCTTTTTAAATTATTAATTGATAATTTTGATTTGTAAATTAATTTGAAATTTTAAATTCAATTTAATTTATGAAACATGTATTCATTAAGTTACAAACTCTTGTGTAAATTTATTTTAATTGTTTAAAAGTTTCTTTTTCAAAAGATTAATTTGTATGTTGTTTTATTTATTTTAATACTATGCTTATTCTTTAGAAATCTATTTAAATGCATAACTAAGTCTAAGAACTAAATAATTAACTAAGTTTAAACATTCATTAAGCTTAATTTTTCTTTAACAATTAATTAAGATAACAAAACATGTACAAAGACATGTGTAAGTTTATCAAAGCATAGTTAAACATGTGTTAAATATTTATGTGTGTAAATTTACAAGTGTCTAACATTTGTACAAGTGTAAATCTTATTTTGATTTTTCTTTTAATTCATTAAATCTGAAATTTCCTTTATATAAACTTACTTCTTCATTCATATTTTTTTTTACCTTCCTTAATCAAAAGAAAGACCAAATTTCATTTTCCATTTCCATAATCAAAAATCTGCATACACCAAATTTCATTCTTCCACATCCATAATCAAATTTGTAATACTTCAAAACTCAAGTATATCTGCATTATTCACTCTTTTTAAAAATCATTCCCTGCAACTCCTCAAACTCAAAATACAAATCTGCAACCATAAAAGCAAGAAAAGACCCGCATTAATTCATTTTTCAAAATTCTGGAACATGGAAATTACATCAAGTTGAAGCCTGGAAATAGGTTACCTGCATGTAGAACCTGGGGAACTTGCATCGGCAATCATCAACCTAGCATCAACATTTCATTTAAAAATCTGGACAGTGCTCTGCATTTTGCAAATATAAGTGAGTAACTTTTCTTTTAAAAAAACTTAAGGTTATAGTTTATTGCATGCTAAAATAAATAAATGTTCATGTGTTCAATACTTACTGTCTGATATATGCATGCTTAAATTGCTATGTCCTGTTTTATTTCCTAGTTCAAGTTACTAATTAAATTCTTATATCTTAAATTTGTCTGTGTTAAATTTGAGAATTTAAATAAGATGGTAGGCTAGTTTTATAGTTTAGATTTTAGGATTTTATTAAGGTAAAATTTAAATTTAACTTACTGGAATAAGTAACAGAGCATAGAAAATTTTATAAGTAAATATATAAAACATTTCAAATCAATGTTTTAGGAGTAGAACTCAAAACATCAAGTGAATGCATGAATTTTAAATCAAAAATTACTATTTAAAATATAGTAAACAAAAAACAGTTTTAAATTAAAGTATTATACATATTTGACAAACACTGTGGATATTTGCATTTGTTTGATTGAATTTGCTTCTGAAGATGGTGTAACTATCCAAGATTTGTAGGAAAATTACTAAGTGGATTAAAATTCTAATTTGGGTTTGTATTTGGGATTTAAAGTATAGAACCCTAGTTTACTGGGTTTAGGAAAAATTGGGTGCTGTGGCTTCTTGAATGAATCGAGTTCAGAGATACTTTGGGTATTGATAGATGATGGGTTGATGGAGTAGTCACCGGAGTATGAAAGTTGATGATGGTCGGGAAGAGGAGAATTGGATGTTGACAGGTTAGACACTGAGGTGGGAAAGTGTTTCCAGGTTTTTGGGTTTTAAAACTTGAATTTAAATTCAAGTTGAATTCTGGATTTTGGAGTGTTAAAGTGTGATGTGGGGATTGTGGTCGATGGAGGATGGCCAGAGATGATGGCCAGTGATGGCCGGAGTAGGGGGTGAGTGCACAGGAAGAAGTTGTGCAGGTTTTGTGGTGATTTTTGGTTGCAATATTTTTGTCTCGGGATGGTCTCGGGACTATTGGGGGGAAACTCGGAGTAGGTGGGGTATTGACTCGAAGTCGAATAGGGGGTGGTTCGAGAGTATTGGTGTTTACAGGTTTTTAACAAAACAGAAACCTGTTCTGTTTTTAGAAATTTAAAAAGTCAAGTTTAAATTGAATCTGAAAATTGAAATTAGGATTTAAACCTGAATCTAAAGATGAATTCAAATAGTTTGAATTCTGATTTTGAAATAATTTGAGTTAAGAAATTCAAGTTTGGTTTAAATAAAAAAAAGAAACAGGAAACCTGTTTCCAGTTTTATAAAATTTGAAATGAATGCAAACTTAAATTTTAACTTAGGATTTTAAAACTGAATTTAAATATGAATCCAAATAAGTTTGAATTCTGTTTTTTGAAATAATTTAAATTCAGAAAAAAAAGAAAAATTTCAATGTTGGTTTTAAATAAAATAGAAACTGTTTTCTGTTTTAAATGTAAAGGTAAAGTTTAAAAATTTCAGGTGGAAATTTATTCTAAGTTTTCAAAATATGAAATTTGGATATGAATTCAAATTTGTTTGTCAGAGATTTAAATTCATTTATGTTTTAAAATTTAAATTTGATTTTCAAACTCACAAGTGTAAATGCATATGTGATTTGCATTTGAATTGAAAGGTTAAATATTTAAATTAGAAATTCAAAATGAATTCAAATCTGGGTTTTTTAATTTGGAATAAAATGTAAACTTCAGTTTTTAAATAAAGGTTTAAATTTAAATTGCTTTTAAATGATTAAAATGATATGCATTTGAATTGAAGTTGTAGATTGTAGGAAGAATTTTAAAAAGTTAAAACTAAAATGAGTTTGGAAGTTGTATTTCAATTTTGAAGTAATTTTTAAATTGATTTGAATTTAAATTGAATTTAAATTTAAATCCTTCTAAACTTATTAATAAAGTAGATGTTTCCTTCTAGCATATAAGATTAAGTTTTGAATTGTTTTAAAATTTTCTTTAAGATAAATTTGAGTCTTAAGTTTAAAAGGAAGATAAATAGAATTCAAAGTAAATTTAAAAATATTTTGTTTTTAAATATATAATTAAATAAGGAATGTTTAAATAAAAGATAAATGAAAATTAAATGATTGGAATCATTTAATTATTAAGGGAATAAGATGAAAATTAATTATTTAATTAATTAATTATGTGGATGTTTAATTAAGTAATTAATGATTTTATTTTGTTAATAAATTAGATTTGAGATTAATTAATTAAGGTTAATTAATCTATAATTAAGGATGATTAATTAAATTTTAATTTATGATTAAGATTTATTTAATCAAGTGATTAGAGATAATTTAGATTTTAATTAACACTTAATTAATTAATAATTAAAGATTAATTAAATGATAATCAAATATTATTTAATTGATAATTAATAATGATTAATTTAAGTTAATTCTTAATTCTTAATTAAGTAATTAAGAAATGTTAATGAGGGTCATTAACTTAAGATTATTTAACAATTAATTAATGTGATTAATTTTGATAATTAATTAGATTAATTAATTAATAATAATCAATTATTTATTACTTAATGAAAGTAATTAATGAATTAATTACTTGGTGTAATTAATTTAATTAATGTGATTAGTTTAGATTAATTTCGTTAATTAATTTAAACATTTGTTGATTGTTTGATAATTACTTTATGTAATTTATGAATTTGTAATTACTTAAGGAAGTAATTAAATAATAACTACTGAATGTAATTAAGATATTTATTATAGAAGTAATTTAAAATTTAAATTACTTTGAAATTAATTAAGGGTAATTAATTTATGGGATGAGTAATTAAAGTAGTTAATTACTGAATGGTTATTAATCATGGGTGATTAATATATATGGTTTAAATTGAAGATTAATTACTTATGTAATTAATTTATTTTAGAAATTGATTAATTAATGATGTAATTTGGAATTGATAAATCAAGGTATAATTAATAATGAATGATTGATTAATTAATTAAGTAATTACAAGTTAATTATTTGCAAAGGGTTTAATACAATGAACTTGTGTGATTAACTTATAAGCTAATTACTTATTGTAATTAGAGATAGTTAATCAATATTAACTGAAATATTGAGATGATGATTTATAAATTGATTTGAAATCAATGGATGGTTAAGTTAAGCAGAATTTTAATGATGAAGTAATTAATTTAATTCATTTTAAATTAATTAGAAATTGAGTAATTAATTTAATTCATTTTAAGTTAATTATAGGAAGCATGATCATTAGATCATTGCTTATGTTTGATGAATGGTATTGGTTGCCTGGTATGGTTTGTAATCTCAGTTATGAGATGAGTAGTGTATGTGATATGGATTATCTGATTATGATATGAATTATCTGTTGATAATGATAAGGTTGATTATCTGTTGTGTTGTGAATTATCTATCTGTGTATATTTAGATAATGAATTGAATTGTTTTAAACTTAAAACAACTTGGACCTAAAAGACACGCTTTGGATTTCGATGAGACCGGGATCGGGTTTCCATATTTGGACATCCGAAAACCACATCGATTCCAATTAAACGTTAGGTCGTTAATCCAAGTGGAGCGAGTGAAGACTCGAGGTGTAAGGGCTATACGTCAGTATAACTCTGTGGGTGATTCAGTAATGAGTTTGACGGAATAGTACTTATAGATTCGAGATGGTGATTCAGAGTGCAAGGGTTATTGTCGTTAACTCTGAGGGTGATTCCAAAATGAACGTAACGAGATAAAGCCTTCGGTTTCGTTCGAACCCGGAACAAACTTGTATGGATTGAATGCTTTCAGAACATCGTCAGGTGGACGATGAGCATTCTAAGTGATATGTCCTATAAAGGTAATCGTAGCCTCAAGCCTCATCAACCGGGAATGGCTAAAACAGGGGAGGTGCAGCAAAGCTTCGTGGGTCCCACCCACTGGAGAGTAAGATTTACCCCTGTCTAGAGGTCCCTTTATATTTCGGTTGTGTGGACGGTTGATCATGACAACCGTCGGGGTTGTCTTATTTGGAACTGTTCAGTAAGGAACAGGTCCGGCTTTGTGTTGCAGGGGATTGGGAGTAATCCTCGGTACGGTGATCTAGGCCACGTACTGTGACGGGCGGTACCCCAGTAGCCATACCATTGTATGGAATCCAAAACCCAATAAGTGCCAACGATTTTGATTGTATTACCCACTTTTGTGGCTAGTAACTGGAATTTAATAATGTAACAATTTCGGCTATTTCTTATTTATTTGAAAACCCTAGACCCTATTATAATATCATCAGATTTCCTATCAAATGTTTTGGTTAGCGTAAGGTAAAAACTTTTCCATGTTTATGTGTGGGAAGTCTTACGTGATACGTTTTCTTTTCAAAGGTTTTTCAAAGTTAAGCAACTTTAACCTGTTACTCACACCAGACCCATGTCTGACCTGGAGTTATTTCTGTTTTTCTTTAACTCTTGGGTACTCAAATTTTTATGAGTAGCCAAGAGAATTCAGGTTAGGATTCAGGTTAGCTTTGACGAATTGTGGAGGAGTAATGAAGCAGGAGGCCTCTGCGTATAATTATATAGTTCCGCTGTGTTGGTATCTCTGAGTGTTTCTGTATTGTGATTGAGTTGTAATAACTAGACAGGTGTTTATAACTGTCTAGTATGTGTTGTATATGTCTGTGTAACTCTGATATTTGATGTATACTACGTAATACTTATGTTATTAATATAATTTATTCGTTCCGCTGTTGAGATTCTTGTGTTGTTTCTTCTTTCCCTTCTTTCTTTCTCTTTTCTATCCCTTTCTTTCTTAATTCATGATGCGATTTTCTGGGAGTGGAAAGTCGGGTCGTGACTATTAAAATCAAGGTGAGAACTTCTCACTCAATCGAATCGGTTTCGATTTAAATTTTAAATTGTTATATTTAAAATTGCTTGAATGTGTGTTGAATGATGATCGCAGTTATTGATTGCTGTTTGATTGTGATAGTATATATAATAGGATATATCTATATATAACAATATATATATATATATATATATTGGCATATGTATATATTGGAGTTGTTGATTTCCCGCATTATATAGCGGATGAGACCCTATTGCGCCGTCTATTAAGCGGATAATATTTTATAAATCGCATATACCGCGATAATTCCGTACTGGAACAGAGTTGGTATTGTGCTAACCTTTGTGGATCCAGGGAAAAAGGTTGGAGGGATCTAACTGGATTCCACAACTATATTGATTTATTTACATATATTGTGATATTTGTTGATTATCATATCGATATATGATATTTGGATGTCGTGATTGACTATTTGGTGCTGTTGCATCATCGGATCCATTTTTTAAGTTTTAAAATAATGATTTTGGTTTTTTAAAAGAATTTTTAAAGTGATTTTTGATAGTATATGTTTTACTTAATTTTGAATTGTTAAAATAAATAAACGTTACAATTTTATTTTCGTAAAAGTTATGATTTTTGGAAAATAATACTTAAGTATAATTTTTGAAGTATATAAGCTTTAAATAACGATTTTTAAATTATTAAAAGAATAAATTTAGTTAAATTGGGATTTTTATGAATTATTATAAACAATTTATATAAAAGTTGTATAAAATTGATATTTATAAATTAAAATATAGAAATTATAAAACGAGCTTTTTATAAGTGTTAAAATAAAGTTTGAACCTAGATTCATAAGTAAATAAGAATTTTTGATTTATAAATTAGTGTTGATATAAAAGAACGGATTTGTAAATAAATGAATTATAAGTAATTTACTTATAAACCGGATTTCGACATGTAAATGGAATATAAATAGAATTGGTTAATAAAGGAGATTTCTAAAACGAAGTTGTTATAAAATATAGAAATGGAATTTATAGACATTTTTTATAAATTCGAAATCGATGGAATTTGATAAATTGAATGTTGAAATTGGTTAAGGAAGTATATTCACAATTTTGGACAGTGAATATATCATCAAATAAAATGTATATCCTTGGGAAAATGAATATTTTAAATTGAAGTTAATCGTTTTAACGAAGTTTTAAAAGGTGTAAACATCGAAAACATAGATTTCAACATTCATTGTTGAAATAGATGTTTTCGAGGAATAAGGAAATGGTGGACTATAACACTGTTGTTATAGTAAATGGTTTCCAAAAGGAAATTTTTTATGTAGTATTGGGATTTATATATCTATCTAAATTTCGAATCCCTATACTAGTGATTTTGCGTCGTCGTAACGATGTTTTACGCAACATTCGTTTTCGCCCAAATAAATGTGTTTAAGTGAATGTTTTCCTTAAAGAATGAAATATATACTTAATTTCGATTTAAGTATATTGAATGTTTTCCAAGTGTTGAAAATAAATGGATTTGTGAATTACTTATTATTAGATAAGTACGGAAATGTTTTTCCAATGTGAAATGAAACGTTTGGAGAATTTATCTTTTTGAAGACAAATTGGAAATGAATATTAGAAATCGATCTGGGAATCATATATTCATAAATATTTTGGAATGTAAATTCACTATGGAATTTATAAATGAAAAGGGGAATTTGTTTAAAAAAAACGTTGATTTATTTTTGAAGCGTGGGAATTAATTGACGGATTTGGAACGTAAATATAAAGTAAATCGTTAAGGATTATTTAATTGGTTTAAATGAATCACGTTGAAATGAAAGAAATTCCGCGTAAGGAAAATGTTTGAAATTTGTTTTCAAAAGTGGTAAAGGTGAAAAGTGATTTGAAAATTAGTTTTCAAATGTTGAAGTGCGGGAAATTTTATATCTAGTATAGATATTTTGGAAAGTAAATAATTTGGAAAATTATTTGAAATCTGGTGATGTTGAACACGCCTATTGATAGTTAAATAACCGACTATCAATATTTACCTTTAAATAGGTATTTGTTGTGATTGCTTGAATTTGAATGCCACACTGATTTTTGAATAAGCGCTCACTATTCGGGTTAGCCGGGAAAGGACCTTGGGGTCGTATAACCCATTCTGAATATGTGATACGTCGTAATGGATTGCATTCGATGACCGGTGTTGAAGACTGGATATTTTTGAAAACGTAAGGATTACCGTTGAGTTACTCTGCATCGGCTGATCTCTAATATAAGGGTTTTATCACCCTTAGTGACGGGAAGTCCGGACGTGATTAGAAATTATCCGAAATGCAAGGACTTCTTTGTAAGTGCCTTCGGTTCTGTTCGAGCCCGGAACAGACTTGTAAGGATTGTATGTCTGACATTACAAGTTGAGATATAAAGCTGATTTCTTTCAAATATATTTCTGTTGGTGGCGGAGAATTTATCTCTTAGCTTAACACCCTTCTCCGAGACGTACGTGCTCAGAGGTTATGTAGTTGAAGGTTATTAGTGATATACTCCCAATTTGGTAGTGTGGCATGCTGAGTGTTGCTGTGGAATGATCTTTGTTTGATTATTTGTGATATGATCATTTGTTTGATCATTTATCTTGGTGATCATTACTTTGATCATTTGTTGACCCAAAGCACAGCCTTTGTATAAAGTGTGGCTTTGTGGACGAGACTTCGTCGGACCTCACACCCCGGAAATGGTCAAAACAGGAAGGATGCGGCAAGGTTATTAGGGGGTAGCGCCCCTTTAGTGTATGTCATTCCTTCTGGATAGAGGTGGTATCATGGAATGGAGCCCAGATACTTAGCTTATGTGGTTACTGCATTATTATTCTTTTGTGTTTGTTGGAAATCGAGGATCCTCGGATAGATCGGTTACGATCGGGGGATGACATATTCGTGTCAGTAGTTACCCAGTTAGGGGTAACCCGGCCTTGTGTTGGCAGAGATCCGGTTTGGTTCTCGGGACGCCATTCCAGAGGCGTTTCCATGTGGCAATGGGAAGTTCCTTGGCCTTCCCATTTGTTGGAAATCCAAAGTAACAATACGATGTTGTACGGTTTTAGTTGTAGAACCTATCATTCACTTATGGTGGCGCCCCACTGTTTGGATGGCAGCTATAGTAGGCATAAGTGCGAAATGCCTATGTTGGCTAAGATTTATATCTTTACTTTCGAAATAATTTTCCTACACTATGCACTAGTAATAATATCAAATGTTTCTTTTTATTGCGTATCAAGCATCTTTGACTATCATAAGGAGAAATCTCCTCTGATTCTGCGTTTGCATGGTGTATGTGTGCGGGAGGCCTTATGGTAGTCTCATTTTCTAAAAAGCATTGCGAATCTATTTTAAAATTATCCTGTTATTTGTTTTAAAGATAAACTGTCTTAGTTCTCACACCAGTCACATGACTGACTCAGAGTTTAATGTTTTCCTTCCTAAACTCTGGGTGCCCACCAATTTCCACACGGGCAGTCAAGAGTTAAGGTTTATCAGGATATTTGGAATTCAGGAGTTGCTGGAGGCAAGATGGATGGCTTGGCGTATTACTAGTATATAGTATTTCTTTTTCCGCTGCATTGTTTGTTGTTGTTCACTCTGATAATGTAATGTAATGTGATGTAATGTAATAACTGATATAGTTCTTTGTTTAAAGATTTTTCATTTATGTATTATATGTTGTTCCGCTGCGATTGTGAGATTCTGATATTGTTCTGTTTTATTGTTCTTTCTGCTCTGTTCTACCTTTTTCTGTTCTATCTTCTACCTCTTTCTTCTATCTTTTTCTTTTTCTTCTTCTTTAACCCTAACATTTCGGTTTTTTTGTCAACGAAAAATCGCAAACGTTACATTTGGTATCAGAGCTTATGGTTAAGCGACAACGTTAGCTCTGTTGGGTATTACTCATTAGAGATAGAGTCAGTAGTACTCCAGAATGAGTTTGAGTGTAATAATAGATACGAGCGCGTATTTGTTAGTGAACATAAATTTTTTTATATTGTGATGATTGGTTTGTTGAGTGGTATATGGATTTTGGTCAACATGAGTAATTAACGTTGTTGATAGGGATCTCTAAACACTTGAATAGAACAATTTGAGATGATATTGTTTTAAAATAGGGTAAATGAAATAATTTTACCTTGATTATATTTTATATATATAAAGGAATAATTTTTCAGAATTTTTAAAGTGTATATGAATTGATTGTTTGGTTGTTGAATAAGTTAAATAAAAACAACAGCTATAAAAGAATGAATTGTATAAGCAAATGAATTATAAGTATGAAGTTATAATTAACGTGATTTACAATTGTGAAATAATCTTATATACAAGAAGTGAAATTATATAAGTAAAAGACTTATAAATGTGATTTATGTTCTGAAAATAAAATTCCAGAGATGTGTTTTGAAAAGATTTGATATTTGGGAAAATTATTTTGGAGAAATTAAAGCTCTAAACTCTTTTCGGTCGCTGGAAAATAATTCCGATGATGATTGCAACATCATTGGTGTTCATTTTCGGGCTTCCAAAAGAGGGATTGCTGCCAAATTGTTTAAAAGAAAGTTGTATGGAAAATTTGGGTTTGGTTTTGTAATTCAAAAAGGGAAATTGAATTGATTTCAAAAATGGTTTTGAAAGGTTGAAAAGACTCTGGAATCCTATTTAAAATATTTATGGGAATGATAAATGAGTTGATAACTTATACAATTTGAGTTTTAATAGAATAAATTTAACTTAAAGGATGGAGTTTAAATTAAAGGAAGTATAAGTAAATCAATAAAATCCAAGTTGAAATAAATTTGGGTTAACATCAAAGATATGTGACTTGAAATTTAACAAAAGAAAAGTCAAATAAATTGATTTGGATTTGATAAGATGTTTGAAATGGAATATAACTTAAGTGATGTTGAATGAAGTTGATTTTTGGTGTCAAAGTAAATTAATAAGTGAATTAATGAGGTAAAGTCATTAAGAATTTGAACTTGAGTTATATGAATGAAATTCAACTTTATATTGTTAAAGGAATTAGCAATCGAATTAAATTAATGAATTGAATGTAAATCAATTGAATGCAAATAAAATTGATATGGGATAATAGATGAAAGTGTTAATTCATTGAAAGCCAATGTAATTAGAAGTTGAATAATTGAATGAAAGTCAATTTAATATAAACCAATTGGAATTAAAAGCGTTGAACCAAATTGAATGTAAAATTTAATAATTTGGTTGTGTTGAAAAGACATTGGTTGTTATATGGATGTTAATTGATTGTATGTAAATTCATTAAGTGTTAGTGAAATTGAAAGCTATGTAATTAAATTCAAATTGAAAGTAAATAAATTTGAATAGAATTGAATGTGAATTGGATTTAAATTAGTGAATGTAAACTAATTGAAAATGAATGTTAATAAAATCCAATGTAAATGAATCAAATGTGATTTAAATTGAAAACCAATTCATTGAATATTAATGAGAATATGAATAAATATTGATTTGGTTATGGATGATAGTTGGTTGATGTTTGCATTTGTCGTTTTGTTGCATTTGCTATAGTGGCACATGTAGTTGTTATGTTGCTATATGTTGTATATTGATACTATTTTCATATATGCATGATTCTCATGTTGTTGTTAAGTGTTTAGTAGGTGCGGATGGCGTTGCTTCGCATTTGGAGCTCGTTTTCGCGTTATATTAGCCGTATACGCTCGCTAATAATAAATAAGGTACATATCTCAGATTACATGCCGTACTTTTACACTTTTTTCCCTACGGGATGCCTCATCACTTGATGAGATGTATATCTGTGATATATATGCTGTTATTTTTTTTGGGATCGAGCCGCGCAAAGGAGGCTATGGCGAATTTTTCCGAAAATTTAAGGCGTTAGAAAAATTTTGAGAAATTTTGGGAAATTTGTGAAAACTAAGTTTTGATTTGAAATTGAAAGTTAAACGATATTAGTTATTTTCAAAAGATAAATAAGTATGATTTGGAAACTTAGTAAAGTATTGTAAGAAGTTTAACTATGGATTTTGGAAAGTTAATGAGTTCTGTAACTTTTTCTTACTTAGTAATTTCGAGGACGAAATTCTTTTAAGGGGGGAAGTCTGTAACGACCCAAAATTTCTATTAATTAAAATTTGAATATTTAATTAATTTTAATTATTAATAAGTGGAATTTATAAGTCGAATAATTTATTTTCGAATATTAGATTTAATTGGATAATTAAATCGATTATTTAATAGTTGAAAATTCCAGAAATAATTGAAAATTGGGTTTAAATATGATTGAAAATGAATTGTAAAATTTTATTTTATCATATTGGAGTTAGAATGATATTTTATAACTTTTAAAATCGAATTAAAAGTTAATTTGTGAAAATTGAATATTTTAATATTAATCGACTAGTGAAATTAGCCATTTTTCGAACAGTCTCAAAATTGGACGAAACTAGTTCCATTGGATCCGTAATGGTTTGTTATTATCGGATTTCAATTTTCGTGTCAATTGGAATTTTCGTTTGACCGTGGCAGCTCGAAACGCATCGAAATTGTTTTAATATTTATTTGGGGAGTTAAAATAGTCATTTTTCAAACAGTCTCGGATTTTGACAAAACTAGTTTCACCGGATCCGTAATGTGATATTATTGTATGGTTTCAAATTTCATGTCAATCGGATTTATCGTTTGTCCGGGGCAAGCTAAAACGCCTAGAAATTTGATTTACCGATTTAATTTTAAATCGAACGTTTATTGCCATAACTCGCACAGATGATCAAATTAGCTCCCAAAACACGTTCCAGTCTGTTCGAAACGTGTGGTAAACCTTAGGAACGCTGGTCACCGCGCGTAAATCAGAGTTTGAAAAATCCAAAATGAATAGTGTTTGAGAAAATTCTATAAATAGGGCCTTTATTCACAAAAAAATAAAGAAAATTAACCCTAACCCTAGAAATGGCCGGCCGCCAGCCTATTTTCGAACGGCCAGAAAATTCGCTCCTTCCTCCTCAAATTTCTTCCAATCCGTAACTCATTTCGAAAAACTTCCAACATGGAACTTGTAGAGCATGAAGAGATCTTGAAGATGAACGGCTATGATCGGAAATCTCGCGGTGGATCGACCAGAAATCACTTGTGAAGGTCACGCGTTCAACATGTTTTTCGAGAAAGAAGGATCAACCGGGTGGGGCCGCACTTGGCACGGAGGCGGGGTGGAGGAAGGCGCACGTCACGGTGGTTTCTGATCAACGCGAAGTCGATCGTATGGGTGGCGATAAATTGGAGATGAACGGCGGTCGGTTGGGTATTTCGTGCGTGCGAATACTGGGCACGAGGAAGAAGGCTTCAACGGCCTTGATTGCATTCTGTAAAATGTGCGGCCAGATCTAAGTAGGGTTTTAAAATTTAAAATAAAATTGCATTGATTTATATAATAATTGTTTAAAATTCAAATAATCATATCTTTTTATTACGAGGTCCGTTTTGGACGAAGCTTTTTGCGTTGGAATCGTATTGACGAGCACTACGCTATGGAGCTGGATTGGAGTCGATTGGAGTCAGTGAAAATTTCAGGTAAAATTAAACATCCGTTTAATTTTATTTGAAATAAAACGCTGGAACAGAATTAAAATCAAGGTGAGAACTTCTCACTCAATCGAATCGGTTTCGATTTAAATTTTAAATAGTTATATTTAAAATTGCTTGAATGTATGTTGAATGATGATTGCAGTTATTGATTGTTGTTTGATTGTGATAGTATATATAATAGGATATATCTATATATAACAATATATATATATATATATATATATATATATATATATATATATATATTGGCATATGTATATATTGGAGTTGTTGATTTCCCGCATTATATAGCGGATGAGACCCTATTGCGCCGTCTATTAAGCGGATAATATTTTATAAATCCCATATACCGCGATAATTCCGTACTGAAACGGAATTGGTATTGTGCTAACCTTTATGGATGCAGGGAAACAGGTTGGAGGGATCCAACTGGATTCCTCAACTGTATTGATTTACTTACAGATATTGTGATATTTGTTGATTATCATATCGATATATGATATTTGGATGTCGTGATTGACTATTTGGTGCGGTTGCATCATCGGATGCATTTTTGAAGTTTTAAAATAATGATTTTGGTTTTTTAAAAGAATTTTTAAAGTGATTTTTGAAAGTATATGTTTTATTTAATTTTGAATTGTTAAAATAAATAAACGTTATAATTTTATTTTCGTAAAAGTTCTGATTTTTGGAAAATAATACTTAAGTATGATTTTTGAAGTATATAGGCTTTTAATAACGATTTTTAAATTTTTAAAAGAATAAATTTAGTTAAATTGGGATTTTTATGAATTATTATAAACAATTTATATAAAAGTTGTATAAAATTGATATTTATAAATTAAAATATAGAAATTATAAAACGAGCTTTTTATAAGTGTTAAAATAAAGTTTGAACCTAGATTCATAAGTAAATAAGAATTTTTGATTTATAAATTAGTGTTGATATAAAAGAATGGATTTGTGAATAAATGAATTATAAGTAATTTGCTTATAAACCGGATTTCGGCATGTAAATGGAATATAAATAGAATTGGTTAATAAAGGAGATTTCTAAAACGAAGTTATTATAAAATATAGAAATGGAATTTATAGACATTGTTTATAAATTCGAAATCAATGGAATTTGATAAATTGAATGTTGAAATTGGTTAAGGAAGTATATTCACGATTTTGGACAGTGAATATATTATCAAATAAAATGTATATGCTTGGGAAAATGAATATTTTAAATTGAAGTTAATCATTTTAAAAATGTTTTAAAAGGTGTAAACATCGAAAACATAGATTTCAACATTCATTGTTGAAATAGACGTTTTCGAGGAATAAGGAAATGGTGGACTATAACACTGTTGTTATCGTAAATGGTTTCTGCAAGGAAATGTTATATATAGTATTGGGATTTATATATCTATCTAAATTTCGAATCCCTATACTAGTGATTTTGGGTCGTCTGAACGGTGTTTTACGCAACATTCGTTTTCGCCCAAATAAATGTGTTTAAGTGAATGTTTTCCTTAAAGAATGAAATATATACTTAATTTCGATTTAAGTATATTGAATGTTTTCCAAGTGTTGAAAATAAATGGATTTGTGAATTACTTACTATTAGATAAGTATGGAAATGTTTTTCCAATGTGAAATGAAACGTTTTAAGAATTTATCTTTTTGAAGACAAATTGGAAATGAATATTAGAAATCGATTTGGGAATCATATATTCATAAATATTTTGGAACGTAAATTCACTATGGAATTTATAAATGAAAAAGGGAATTTTTCTAAAAATAAACGTTGATTCATTTTTGAAGCGTGGGAATTAATTTACGGATTTGGAACGTAAATATAAAGTAAATCGTTAAGAATTTATTTAATTGGTTTAAATGAACCATGTTGAAATGAAAGAAATTCCGCGTAAGGAAAATGTTTGAAATTTGTTTTCAAAAGTGGTAAATGTGAAAAGTGATTTGAAAATTAGTTTTCAAATGTTGAAGTGTGGGAAATTTTATATCTAGTAAAGATATTTTGGAAAGTAAATAATTTGGAAAATTAATTGAAATCTGGTGATGTTGAACACGCCTATTGATAGTTAAATAATCGACTATCAATATTTACCTTTAAATAGGTATTTGTTGTGATTGCTTGAATTTGAATGCCACACTGATTATTGAATAAGCGCTCACTATTCGGGTTAGCCGGGAAAGGACCTTTGGGTCGTATAACCCATTCTGAATATTGATACGTCGTAATGGATTTCATTCGATGACCGGTGTTGAAGACCGGATATATTTGAAAATGGAAGGATTACCGTTGAGTTACTCTGCATCGGCTGATCTCCGATATAGAGGTTTTATCACCCTTAGTGACGGGAAGTCCGGACGTGATTAGAAATTATCCGGAATGCAAGGACTTCTTTGTAAGTGCCTTCGGTTCTGTTCGAGCCCGGAACAGACTTGTATATATTGTGTGTCTGACATTACAAGTTGAGATATAAAGATGATTTCTTTCAAATATATTTCTGTTGGTGGCGGAGAATTTATTCTCTTAGCTTAACACCCTTCTCTGAGACGTACGAGCTTAGAGGTTATGTAGTTGAAGGTTATTAGTGATATACTCCCAATTTGGTAGTGTGGCATGCTGAGTGTTGCTTTGGAATGATCATTGTTTGATCATTTGTGATATGATCATTTGTTTGATCAATTATCTTGGTGATCATTACTTTGATCATTTGTTGACCTAAAGCACAGCCTTTGTATAAAGTGTGGCTTTGTGGATGAGACTTCGTCGGACCTCACAACCCGGATATGGTCAAAACAGGAAGGATGCGGCAAGGTTATTAGGGGGTAGCGCCCCTTTAGTGTATGTCATTCCTTCTGGATAGAGGTGGTATCATGGAATGGTGTAACGTATGCGATTTTTCGTTGCCGAAAACCGACATCAATACGTTCACTATATCAACTGTCGAGCAATCGAAAGCTGGAAAACCGTACCGTTAGGGTTAAAGGAGAAGAAAAAGATAGAAGAAAGAGGTAGAAGATAAAAAGAGAAAGAAAATAGAACGGAACAGAAAAGAAAGCAACAGAACAATATCAGAATCTCACAATTCGCAGCGGAACAACATATAATAGATAAATGAATAATCTTTAAACAAAGAACTATATCAGTTATTACATTACATCTCATTATATTTCATCACATTACATCATCAGAGTGTACTACAACAAACAGCGGAAAAGAAATACTATATACTAGTGAATACGCCATGCATCCATCTTGCCTCCAGCAACTCCTGAATTCCAGAATATCCTAATAAACCTTACTCTTGACTGCTCGTGTGGAAATTGGTGGGCACCCAGAGTTTAGGAAGGAAAACAATAAACTCCGAGTCAGTCATGTGACTGGTGTGAGAACTCAAAATAGTTTATTTATCTTTAAGATCAAAATAGAGGAATATTTTTAATTCAATTCGCAATGCTTTTAAAAATGAGACTACCATAAGGCCTCCCGCGCACACACACAATGCAAATGCAGAATCGGAGGAAATTTCTACTTATGATAGTCAAAGATGCTTGATACGCATTAAAAAGAAACATTTGATATTATTACTAGTGCATAGTGTAGGAAAAATCATTTCGGAAATAAAGATATAAACCTTAGCCAGCATAGGCATTCCGCACTTATGCCTACTATAGCTACCATGTTCAATAGCAGGTTACCGCCACATTCCATGGAAGGTTCTATAACTAAAACCGTACAAGTCTCGTATTGTTTCTTTGGCTTTCCAACAAATAGTCAGGCCAAGGAACTTCCCATTGCCACATGGGTACGCCTTTGGAAAGACGACCCGAGAACCAAACCGGATCTCTGCCAACACAAGGCCGGGTTACCCCTAACTGGGTAACCACTGACACGAATATGTCATCCCCCGATCGTAACCGATCTATCCGAGGATCCTCGATTTCCAACAACCACAAAATATGCAGCAACAACATAGGTTAAATATCTGGGCTCCATACCATGATACCACCTCTATCCATAAGGAATGACATACACGAAAGGGGTGCTACCCCCTAATAACCTTGCTGCATCCTTCCTGTTTTGACCATTTCCGGGGTGTGAGGTCCGACGAAGTCTCGTCCACAAAGCCACAATTTATACAAAAGCCGTGCTTTGGGTCAACAAATGATCATAGAAATGATCACCAAGATAAATGATCAAATAAATGATCCTATCACAAATGATCAAACAATGATCATTTCACAGCAACACTAAGCATGCGACACTACCAAATTGGGAGTATATCCCTAATAACCTTCAACTATATAACCTCTGAGCTCGTATGTCTCAGAGAAGGGTGTTAACCTAAGAGAATAAATTCTCCGCCACCAACAGAAATATATTTAAAAGAAATCAGCTTTATATCTCAATTTGTAATGTCAGACATACAATCCATACAAGTCTGTTACGGGCTCGAACAGAACCGAAGGCACTTACAAAGAAGTCCTTGCAATCCGGATATTCACTAATCACGACTGGACTTCCCGTCACTAAGGGTGATAAAACCTCTATATCGGAGATCAGCCGATGTAGAGTAACTCGATGGTAATCCTTCCGTTTTCACAAATATCCGGTCTTCAACACCGGTCATCGAATGCAATCCATTACGACGTATCACATATTCGGAATGGGTTATACGACCCTAAGGTCCTTTCCCGGCTAACCCGAATAGTGAGCGCTTATTCAAAAATAAGTGTGGCGTTCAAATTCAAACAATCACAACAAATACCTATTTAAAGGTAAATATTGATAGTCGGATTCTTTAACTATCAATAGGCGTGTTCAACATCACCAAATCCAAATAATTTCCCAAATTATTTACTTTCCAAAATATCTTTACTCGATATATAATTTTCCACACTTCAACCATTTGAAAACAAATTTTCAAATCACTTTTCACCTTTATCACTTTTGAAAACAAATTTTCAAACACTTTCCTTACGCGGAATTTCTTTCATTTCAACATGGTTCATTTAAACGTATTAAATAAATCCTTAACGATTTACTTTATATTTACGTTCCAAATCCATAAATTAATTCCCACACTTCAAAAATAAATCAACATTTATTTTTAAACAAATTCCCCTTTAAATTTATAAATTCCATAGTGAATTTACATTCCAAAATATTTATGAATATACGATTTCAATTATTCATTTTCAATTTATCTTCAAAACGATAAATTCTCAAAACATTTCATTTCACATTGGAAAAACATTTCCATACTTATTTATAAATAAGTAATTCACAAATCCATTTATTTTCAATACTTAGAAAATATTCCATATACTTAATATCGAAATTAAGTATATATTTCATTCTTTATCACTTAATACATTTATTTGGGCTAAAACGAATGTTGCATAAAACATCGTCACGACGACCCAAAATCACTAGTATAGGGATTCGAAATTTAGATAGATATATAAATCCCAATACTATACAAAACATTTCCTTTCGGAAACCATTTACTATAACGACAGTGTTATAGTCCACCATTTCCTTCTTTCTCGAAAACGTCTATTTCAACAATAAATGTTGAAATCTATGGTTTCGATTCATAATACATTTTAAAACATCTTTAAAATAATTATCTTCATTCTATAATATTCCTTTTGCCAAACATGACTATTTCATTCAATAATGTATTCACTGTCCAAAATCGTGAATATATTTCCTTTAATAAACTTCACTATTCAATTTTTCAAATTAAATTGATTTTGAATTTATAAACAATGTTTATAAATTCCATTTCTATTTATAAACTTCGATTTATAAATCTCATTATTAACAAATTCCATTTATATCTCATTTAAATGCCAAAATCCGACTTATAAGATAATTACTTATAAATCTTCTATTTTACAAAATCTATTTATTTTATATCTTCACGATTTACAAATCTATAATTTTCAATGAAATCCATTTTATTCTTCATTTTAACACTTAATAAACTTGTTTTATAATTCCAATATTTTTAATTTATAAATATCCATTTTATCAATCTTTTATAAAAATTGTTTGTAATAGTTCAAAAATTCTAATTTAAACCATTTTATAAGTTTATTAACTATTTATTTCAAAAATCACTTTTCGCTTTTATTCCATAAAAATCATACTTTTATATCATTAAAATTTTAATGTTTATTTATTTTAACAATTCAAAATTTAAATAAAACGTATACTTTCGAAAATCACTTTAAAATTCCTTTTAAAACCAAAATCATTATTTTAAAACTTCAGAAATGGATCCGATGATGCAACAGCACCAAATAATCAATCACGACATCCAAATATCATATATCGATATGATAATCAACAAATATCAAAATATCTGTAAATAAATCAATACAGTTGAGGAATCCAGTTGGATCCCTCCAACCTGTTTCCCTGCATCCAAAAACATTAGCACAATACCAATTCCGCTCCAGTACGGAATTATCGCGGTATATGGGATTTATAAATATTATCCGCTTAATAGACGGCGCAATAGGGTCTCATCCGCTATACAACGCGGGAAATCAACAACTGCAATATATACATATGCCAATATATATATATTGCTATTATATATAATACCAATTTCACTGTTTATGAAATATTCGCGGTATATGTTTTTAATAAATAACATCCGCTTACTAGCGGCGCATAATGTCTATTTTAACAATCAATAGATAACAATCATCATTCAAACATGCAATCAAGAATTTTAAATATAATTATTTAAAATATAAATCGAAACTATTCGATTGAGTGAGAAGTTCTCACCTTGATTTCAATTTCGTTTTCAGCTTTTTATTTCGAATAAAATTAAACGGTTTTACCCGAAATCCTCACTAACTCCAAACGACTTCAATCCAATTCCATAGCGTAGTGCTTGTCCATACGATTCCAACGCTTCCTGTTTCGTGCGTTTTCGACCTCGTATGAAAAAGATATGCATTTTACAAGTTTTATGAATTTTTAATAACTAATTTACAACATAATTTTTTATTTTATAAATCTAAGTAGATCATCACCGTAGGATCTCCACCCCTCAACATCAGGCCGTCCCCTGCATTATCTTCCCCAACGCAACTTCTACAGGCAACACACGCAACCAAGAACCCATCATCACTAGCTAGGGTTTAATTATGCTTCCACTACGCTCGATTATACTTCGATCAGGAAACGCCATTGGAAAGCTCGCGACAAGAGCTTCGTTCGGCTGCAAGCATAGAGAGCTCGGCCCCTTGTAGCACGTTGAAAGTCGTGCGCAACTTGCAGGCGTCGGCCCCCCTTTTCTCCCTCCACGTCACTCCAATTTCGATCAACTCCGTATAGATTCGAAGCTCTCTTCATGCTCTACAAGTTTCATGTTGAACACTTTCTCTAAATGTTTATGGATTGGAAGTAATTGAGGAGAGAAAGATGTTAATTTCTGGCCATTGATGAGAAGGGGGGTGGCGGCTGCAGAAATTTGACCTAGGGTTTTGATATTTTTGCAATTTATGAAGAGTAAAGGGCTTATATAGAAAATTCGCGCGACACTATTCATCCCGGATTTTCCGAACTCCAAAAGAAGCGTGCCGGTTGGCGTTGCTAAGGTTTACCCCGCGTTTCGAACACAATGGAACGTGTTTCGGGAGCTAATTCGGTCATCTGTGCGGGTTATGGCAATAAACGTTCAATTTAAAATTAAACCGATTAAACGATTTTCTAGGCGTTTTAGCTTGCACCGGACAAACGGTAAATCCAATTGACTTGAAATTTGAAACCATACAATAATATCGCATTACGGATCCGATGAAACTGGTTTCGTCCAAATCCAAGACTTTTTGAAAAATGGCTATTTTAACTCGCCAAATTAATATTAAAAACAATTTCGATGCGTTTCGAGCTGCCACGATCAAACGATAACTCCGATTGCTACGAAAATTGAAATTCGATAATAACTAACTATTACGGATCCAATGGAACTAGTTTCGTCCAATTATGAGACTGCTCAAAAATTGGCTAATTTCACTAGTCGATTTAATATTAAAATATTCAATTTTCACAAATTAACTTTTAATTCAATTTTAAAAGTTCTATAACATCTCTATAACTTCAATATGATATAATAAAATTTTACAAATCATTTTCAATCATATTCAACCCAATTTTCAATTATTTTTGAATTTTCACATATTAAAATTATTGATTTAATTATTCAATTAAATCCAATATTCGAAAATAAATTATTCAACTTATAAATTCACTAATTAATATTTAATATTAATTAAATATACAAATTTTAATTAAATAAAATTCTGGGTCGTTACATACTTCCCCCTTAAGAAAAGTTACAGAATTTATTAATTTTCCCAAATTCCATAGTTAAATTTCTTACAATAACTTTACTAAGTTTTCAAATTATACTTAGTTATCTTTTCAAAAACAACTACTATTGTTTGACTTTCAATTCCAAATCAAAATTAAATTTTTCAAAATTTTCCAATTTTTCTCAAAAATATTCTAACGCCTTAAATTTTCGGAAAAATTCGCCATAGTCTCCTTTGCGCGGCTCGATCCGAAAAAAAAATGACAGTATATATATCACAAATATACATCTCATCAAGTAATGAGGCATCCCGCAGGGAAAAAAATGTAAAAGTACGGTATTTAATCCGAGATATGTACCTTATATTTTATTAGCGAGCATATACGGCTAATATAGCGCGAAAGCGAGCTCCAAATGCGAAGCAAACGCGATCCGCACCTACTAAACACTCAACAAACAACATGTGAACATGTATATAGACAATAGTATCAATATACAACATATAGCAACATAATAACTATATACGCCAACATAGCAAATGTAGTAATAGCAATAAATTCAACCATCAACCAACTATCATCCAACTAACATTCACAACCAATAAATATTCATTCATATTCTCATTAATATTCAATGAAATAGGTTTTCAATTTAATCACATTTGATTTATTAACAGTGGATGTTTTTACTGACATTCATTTTCAATTAGTTTATATTCACTAATTCATATTCAAGTTGGTTCACTTCTAAATCAAATTTAATTATATTTAAGATTCACTTAACTTCCAATTGGATTTCAATTACTTTAGCTTCCAATTTCATTAATTCAATTTCATTAACACTTAATGAATTATATACAATCAACTAACAACAATATAACAACCAATGTATATTAATTTCAACCAAATTCCTTTGTTTTCAATTGGTTTAATTAAATTGATTTTCATTCAATTTATTCAACTAGCTTTTAATGAATTAACACTTATATATTCATCAATCCATATCAATTGTTTACATTCGATTGATTAACATTCAATCCATTTATCAATTCAATTGCTAATTCCTTTAACAATTTAAAGTTGAATTTCATTTATATAACTCAAGTTCAATTCTTAATGACTTCATTTCATTAATTCACTTATTAATTTACTTTGACATCAAAAATCAACTTCATTCAACATCACTTAAGTTATATTCCATTTCAAACATCTTATCAAATCCAAATCAATTTATTTAACTTTCCTTTTGTTAAATTTCAAATCACATGTCTTTGATGACAACTCAAATTTATTTCAACTTGGATTTTATTGATTTACTTATACTTCCCTTAATTTAACTCCGTCCTTTAAGTTAAATTTTTTCTATTAAAACTCAAATTGTATAAGTTATCAACTCATTTATCATTCCCATAAATATTTTAAATAGGATTTCAGAGTCTTTTCAACCTTTCAAAACCATTTTTTTTTTGAAATCAATTCAAATTACCTTCTGAATATCCAAAACCAAATCCAAATTTTCCAAACAACTTTCATTTAAAATTACTTGACAACAATCCCACTTTTGGAAACCCGAAAATGAACACCGATGTAACATTCTTGAAAAATAACTACGATTAATATGGCAATTAATTTAATTTTGAAAATAAATTGTGAATTTATTCATGAATTAATTAGGAAATTTCTTGAATGAATTTAAAATTTTAGATTTTAAGTAGAGTTTGGTTAAAATTTAGAGATAAGTAATTTTATAAATAAAAAAAAATTGATTTGAAAATAAATATGGATTTAAAGATAAATAGCGAATTGTTTGGAATATAAGAATAAGTATTTATCAACAAATATTGGTTTTCAAAATAAAATGTATAAAAAAATAAAATAGAATGAAAAGCTTTAAATTAGTAAAAGGGTTGTTTTTAAATTTTAAATATATTAGATATATTTGGAAGTTGAAATTTAAAATAATAATAATTAATGCACTCATTTTAAAAATATTATTTTTATGTAAAATTCACGTATATAAATAAAAGTAATTACTTGTTAATATGTAATCAAAATATTTAAACCAATCTTTCCTTTTTGAAAAGTTGAAAAAATATATATTATTTTGCATGAATATAAAATGTATAAAATAGTTGTACATAAAATAGTGAGCAAAGACTTAAGTTTGAATGTGAAACAATAGAGATTTTATTTGTGAGGATATAAACAAATGAAAATATAAACATAAACAATTTTAAAAAAAATTAAGGCATATGCTTACATGAAAATACATTTACACAAAGGTTTAAACAAAAAGTTTACAAAATAAATTGAGTCCAAGGATTTAAAACATAATTTTCCATACAAACAACAAGTGTACAACATGCATAGAAATAAAGTTACAAATGGCATTAACTTTTGAACAAAAAATATAAAATAAATCAAAAGGAAAGAATTAGACAGGCCATTCAAATTCTCTAGATCTCAGATCTGAAAAAATAATAATTAAAATCTGTTATGTTCAAACTTCTCAAAACTTAACAGAAAGCAGAAAAAAAAGAAAAAGCAAGAAGTCACCTTCAAAACTCAAATTCGAAAATCCCTCTCCAAAGATCTGAAACAACTTCAAAACCTGGGAGAATCAGGCAAGGAAAAAGTACAAATCTACAAACTTGGAAATGAAAATCTGAAAGCAGTATAAATCAAAGCAAGGATCAAGCTTGCAAGCCAAAGCTTCAAACTGGAAAACAAGAAACATTACCAAGCTTGAAAACCAAATCTTCAACAGAAACTGGAAAAAAACAATTTAAAGCAAAACAAGAGTTCAAGAAAAAAAAACAAAGCATAAAAGAAAACAACTGTTCTTCCTCTGTTCAAACTTAAAAGTCAGGTGAGCAAGCCCCACTTAAATTTTCTTTTATGGTTTAAATGTTTGGATTTGCATTTAAAAATGTTTGTTGGGTTGTTGAAATATGCTTGCATTGTCTATGCATACAAATAGTTGAATATATGACTGTGTGCATTTCCCTGTTGATTCCTCAAACACTAGGATTGCATATCAAAATTTGTATCTCAAAAGGAAAATAGATTTTGGTGAAGATCTTCAAATGAAATGTGATGGCATAATCAAGTTTAAGTTTTAAAAACAATTTCAAATCAAAGAAAACATCAAAACAAGTCCCAGGTTATTCTTTGTTTCTCTGTCTCTGTTTTAGATAACAAAAAGATGTAAAATTTATATATGTTTTATATGGGTTTGCAAGTGATAAATATTCGAAAATAATTATGTGAAACATGTTGTATGGGTGACAAAGTGTCCATGTGAACATAGGTGACTGGTGCATATCTGTTGGAAAGGCATATACAGCCTCTGTTGTAGTTATAGGTTTCAAACCAGTCTGAAAAAAAAAAAAAACTCAATTTCCTTTTTCTCTGACTCTTAATAGGTGATAATCTTTGAAAGTAAAATGATTATACCAATGTGATGTCGTTTCTAAAATAGTTTTAAATAGAAAAAAAAATTAGTAAATATTCAGAAGAAAAAAAGGGAAGTTACAGTAAAATGAAAATTTTATGTTAAATTCAAATGTTTAATTTTGTTGATTTGATTTTTTATCTGGAACAAACATTCAAAAACAAGATTTTTAAATCAAATACGATGATTTTTAGTTACGTATGTAACGAGCAGTTTTGAGATGAACAAAGAAATGTTTTTTACCAATTCCTAATTTTTTAACAAATCTCGGATGTTAAAATTGGTTTTGAAGATAGCTTAATGGTTTGCGAAGAAGGGAAAAATGTTAGAAAAAAATTCTATTGCGTGAATTTTGGGGACGAAGTCAATTTAGGATTTTGGGCACGTTGGGTTTGCTGTTGATTCACGAGCAACTTTTGGCATCGTCACGGCAATCTGAGTGATCGGACCGGGGGGGATTGTTTCGTCGTCGTTTGGCAAAGCTATCAACATGGTGACGTGGTGTCTGGTGAAGTGATGTGACCGGGCGAGGAGGATTTTGGGTTGCTCAGAAGTTCCAGGTGGGTGTGGTCGAACTAGATTTCGAATTTGAGTTCAACATGGAGGTTTAGCGCTTCGGATCGATGGAAGAGATCGTGGGTGACTTGTTGGCATCGGCGTCGATGATCGAAACTCGCCGCCATGTTTGTGCACGTGTACGTGCGTAGTTCTTGTGCAGTACGGTGTTGGGTTTGAAGGAGAAGGAAGTTTCTCCGGTTCGAACTCGAAGGCAAGCATGGGGTGACTCGAAGCAGGAGAGAGAGAGGGGACTCGAAGAATGGCTCGAGTAAGCTACGAGTTTGACCCGAAGCAGCATAAGGGAACAGTGATTAAGGTTTTTTTATTTAAAAAAAAAAGTTTTAAAAACTTGTAAATTAAACTTGTTTAAAGCCTTTATATAAAATCACTTTAAAGTTTCTTAACAAAGTTTAAAGTTATCAACTTCAAACATTCTCAAATCAAAATGTTTTAAGAAAACATGATTTAGAAATAAAGGTCAAACGTTTTAAATCTTTAACTCGAAAATAAGTTGATTTATATCGTCAATGATAATCAAGTAAATAATGATTAGTAATTAAGATTAATTCATTAATACTTAAGAAAATCAATTAAAGGATAATTAGTTATAATTAAGATTAAATTAATTAATAATTGAGCATTTATTAATTTAAGTACATTAATTTGTAATTTAAGTAATTGATCAAGTAATTAATGAATTATTCAATTTAAAATAGTGATTACTTAGTGAAAGTAGTTAAGGGAAGATGATTAAAGATTAATGATTAATTTATCAATAATTTAAGGTTTATTAATTAAAGTAGTTAATTAAGGAATAAGAAATTTAGATTTAATTAATTAAGGGTCAATTAATTTAGATAATTACTTTAGAAATGATTTAATTAATAAGGGTGATTAAAAATCTAAATCAATTGTAGTTGATGAACTTAATCATTGATTTAGACTTATTAATGAAAATAATCATGTGGTTGATAAATTTAAAAACCACCCAAAATTTTCATCTTAGTTGTTGAGGTTTGATTGCTATTGGATGCTATGTGATGGATTGATATATTTGATATGTGATGTGATGCTTTGAAATGCTTTGCGCTGAGTTGTTACATCTATGATGAATAAATTGTTATATATGCAAACCCTTTGACCCGTAAATGTCACTTGGATTTCGATGCGACAGGGAGTCGGATTCTTGTTGGTTATCCGAAACCCACATCGAATCATATTAGTAAATCTTTGTGATTGATAAATTTACTTTCTCTATGAATATGTGAATGAAGATAAGCGTTATGAGTTATACCGCTTATCGACATTCTTATGATAGATGTGTGCACTATTGCGTAAAACCCCTTGGACTAAACTATACACACACAAATATGGAACGCACGTGGAAATTGGCTAAGTCACAGATTTTTGAAATAGATTGTAAAATTGAATTTTTAAATCTAAATGATTTTGAGAATGGATCGAGTTTTAAAATGAAGAGCTTTTGGAAAAGAATTTCTAAAATAAAGGTTATTTTGAATAACTTAATAAAGTTTTGAAACTTAATAATTCAATTTAAAATTGAATTCAAATTTGAAATTAAATTCTATTTTGAGAATTTATGAAGTAAGAGGTCATACAAGTTTATATGGGTTTTTAAACCAATTTTAAAAGTGTTTTTTTGAGAATTAAATGTAACCCAAGTTTGAGAAACTTGTATAATTTAAATGTTTGGTTTTCCAAGATGAAAACTGTTTATTTTCAAATGATAAAAGCTTTCATATAAGAAATGAATTTCCAAATTGGTATTATAGGAATTTCAAATTTGAACTGAAAAAAAAAACAGTTTTCCAAGTTATGAATGAACCATTGGAAACGATATTTTTTGAAAGCTATGGGTTAAATCTTTGATTTAAAGATTAAATGGATTAATCCACTCAAAATGGAAATTGTTTTGAAATCCGTAAATGGATCTTTGTGAAACTAGGTGAACTTTGTGAAATAAATCTTTTTGGTTAAAGATTTGAAATGGTAATTTGTGTAAACCATTTGAAATAGTTTTGAATTTAAGTTGTGACTTAACTGAAATCAATATCCATATGTTTTTAAAATATTGCGCTCATTATTCGGTTTAGCCGGGAGAGGACCTTGTGTCATATAACCCATTCCGAATAATGATACGTCGTTATGGATAGAATTTGAAGACCGGTGGTGAAGACCGGGTATTTGTGAGAACGATAAGATGACCTATCGATTGTCTCTGCACTGAGTAGCTAGGGTATAGAGATTTCCTAAGTGATGGGAAGTCCGATCGGAATTGTGGATACCCGGATTTGCAAGGGCTTTTTCGGAAGTGCCTTCGGTTCTGTTCGAGCCCGAAACAGACTTGTATGGTCGTGTGTCTGACATTACACTTTGAGATATAAAGCTGATTTCTTTCAAATACATATCTGTTGGTGGCAGAGAATTTATTCTCTTAGCTTAACACCCTTCTCTGAGACGTACGAGCTCAGAGGTTATGTAGTTGAAGGTTATCAGCGATATACTCCCAATTTGGTAGTGTGGCATGCTAAGTGCTGCTGTGTGATTGATGATCATTTGTGATCAAAGCATGGCTTTGTGAAAAAAACGTAGCTTTGTGGACGAAACCTCATCGAGCCTCACAAACCGGTAATGGTCGAAACAGGAAAGATGCGGCAAGGTTTCAGGGGTAGCTCCCCTAGGGTATGACCATTCCTTCTGGAAAAGGGTAGTATCATGGTATGGAGCCCAGATACTTACTCATGTGGGCACTGTAGTGTATATTTATTACTGTGTGATGTTGTTGGTGTAGAGGATCCTCGGTTAAAGGTTCCAAAGGACCGGGGGTGGCATATCTAAGGTTTTATTCCCCGGGAAGGGGGTAGCCGGCCTTGTTTGGCAGAGAGCCGGGTAGGTTCTCGGGGCGTCCCGCCAGAGGCGTTCCCATGTGGCAATAGGAAGTTCCTTAGCCTGACCATTTGTTGGAAATCCATTCAACCCAATACGAGCCTTGTACGGTTTTAGTTGTATTACCTGCCATCTACTTGTGGTGGCGCCCCACTGTTTGGATGGTAGCTATAGTAGGCATAGTTCGAAATGTCTATGCTGGCTAGGATTTATATTATACTTTCGAAATGGTTTTTATGCACTTTGCACTTATAGTAATAATATCAAAGAAATTTTCTCGTATCAAGCATTTTTGACTATCATAAGGAGAAATCTCCTCCAATTCTGCGTTTGCATTGTGTGTGTGGCGGGAGGCCTTATGGTAGTTTCATTTTCAAAAAGCATTATGGATTTCAAAACTTAAACCTTTTGAATGTTTTTTTTAAAACCAAATGTTTTTGTTTGCTCATACCAGTCCCATGACTGACCTGGAGTTTATTGTTCCGTTCCTAAACTCTGGGTGCCCACTATTTTCCACATGGGCAGTCTAGAGTTTGGTTTTTTTCAGATAGTCAGGTAGTAGATATCGTTTTGGTAGCCTTCAGCTTTCTATCTGATCATTTTGGAGTTTTTTAAGTCCATGGACGAACTTTCTTATCTTGGTGCAACCTTGATGGTGGATCGAGCTTGGAGTTTTGGGGCTTTTGGATCAGAGTTGCAGTATTGGATTCTGTGAAGACTTATCATATTGTATTGTGTTCCGCTGTATTTTTGTATTCTCCGATGTTGATGATTATCGTTATATCAAATTGATGTATTGGATATTGTATTCATGTTGTATCAGTGATATCATCTTTTATTTCCGCTGTGTTATCTATCATCTAATGTTGTTGCAAGCTCCGGCGCTACGAATTTGATGTTATTGTCGGACATCGAGTTCGTGCCGTCACAAGTTGGTATCAGAGCTAAAGGTTGAGTAAGAACTTTAGCTACGGAGTGTAACACATTAGATGGCTCATTAGAGATAGGGTGAAGTATACCCTAGAATGAGTGTAACCAGTGAAACCAAAAATCCAAATTTCTCAATCTATTCCCTTTATCTGTTGTTATTCTCTAAGATATTTCGTCCGAATGCCTAAATCGGTTTTCTTACCATTCACAGATAGTGAGAATGAGTGGAAGAAGAGGACAAGATTGGGGACAGGCAAGTACCACTTCAACTGGTCATAGCCCTGCAACGACAGATATTCCTATTCAATCTCAATCAAATCTAGCTGATCTATATCGAAGTTTTTCTAGACTTGGTGGAAAGCCATTCACTGGCAAAGAACCAGTTATTGAAGCACAAGCCTGGATTCGATCGTGTGAAAGGATTTTCAAAGGGCTAAGGTTGGAGGATGATCAGATGCGATTGATAGCTTCTTGGCAACTCCAGGAAGAGGCTTTAGCTTGGTGGGAAACTATTACATTAGATGAACCGACGGATGAATTCACTTGGAGTCGTTTCAAGGAAGTGTACGAGCAGCGATACATGCCATCTGCTGGTATCTCTAGAATGTACCAAGAGTTTATAGATTTGAAGCAAGGAAGCTTATCATTTGAGGAATACTTGAACAAATTCAATGAATTATCTCGATACGGTCCAGAATTGGTGAATACACCGTTAAAGAAGAATGAAAAGTTTATTCGGGGAATGAACAAGGAATTCCAGGAGAGGATGACTACTCACGTTAAAGAATCCTTTTCTGAATTAATTGATATGGGTTATAGATATGATACTCTGGATAAACAGGAAGTTCCAGAGGAGGATGGAAACACAAGTAATCTGAATTCGAGGAAAAGAAGTTTGGTGCAAAGAAATCGAGGAAAGATAAAGAAAAGATGAATTCTCGAAAGAAAAAGCTAAAAGAAGTCACTTGTCTCAACTGCTTGGAGAAAGGCCACTATTCGGATAAATGTAAGAATCCTTGGAAGCCAGGATTGAGAGAGCCATTTATGAGGCCAGATCAGGAATCTACAGGATGTTATCATTGCCGCAAGCCAGGACATAGGATCAACGACTGTCCGGTAAAGGAGGAAGCTCTAGTAGCAAAGAGATACGCAGTCAGGGGTGATTCTTCAACCTCAAGGGCTGGTAAAGGAAAGGAAATTTTATAAGGTAACCTTCTTGTTTACGATTTAATTTTCAAGCTTGTTCGTTATAGGAGCTACACCTAGTTTTATTTCTTAGCAAATCATAAATAAGTTAAATCTTGAATCTGAAATCGTAGTCGAATCTATTTTTGTCTGTTTCATTGGGTTTCGATATATTCTACGAGCGGTTAGTTATTCCTTCGAACTAACCAATACCATGTATACTCCGTAGATTAAATAACCCAATTATTTCGTAATTGAATGAGTTGATTCTCATATTTGTTGATATTCTGATTTGGTAAGCCGAATGCAGAATAAATATTTCGATCTGATCTGATCAATCGTTTCTATATCTATCATCTATTCTTTCTCGTCTCCCTAGCAAATTTCGGGGACGAAATTTCTTTAGGGGGGAATCTGTAACATTCCTGAAAATTAACTACGATTAATATGGCAATTAATTTAATTTTGAAAACAAATTGTGAATTTATTCATGAATTAATTAGGAAATTTCTTGAACGAATTTAAAATTTTAGATTTTAAGTAGAGTTTAGTTAAAATTTAGAGATAAGTAATTTTATAAATAAAAAAAAATTGATTTGAAAATAAATATGGATTTAAAGATAAATAGCAAATTGATTTGGAATATAAGAATAAGTATTTATCAACAAATATTGGTTTTCAAAATAAAAGGTATAAAAAAATAAAATAGAATGAAAAGCTTTAAATTAGTAAAAGGGTTGTTTTTAAATTTTAAATATATGAGATATATTTGGAAGTTGAAATTTAAAATAATAATAATTAATGCACTCATTTTCAAAATATTATTTTTATGTAAAATTCACCTATATAAATAAAAGTAATTACTTGTTAATATGTAATCAAAATATTTAAACCACTCTTTCCTTTTTGAAAAGTTGAAAAAATATATATTATTGTGCATGAATATAAAATGTATAAAATAGTTGTACATAAAATAGTGAGCAAAGACTTAAGTTTGAATGTGAAATAATAGAGATTTTATTTGTGAGGATATAAACAAATGAAAATATAAACATAAACTATTTAAAAAAAAAAAATTAAGGCGTATGCTTAAATGAAAATACATTTACACAAAGGTTTAAACAAAAAGTTTACAAAATAAATCGAGTCAAAGGATTTAAAACATAATTTTCCATACAAACAACAAGTGTACAACATGCATAGAAATAAAGTTACAAATGGCATTAACTTTTGAACAAAAAATATAAAATAAATCAAAAAGAAAGAATTAGACAGGCCATTCAAATTCTCTAGATCTCGGATCTGAAAAAATAATAATTAAAATCTGTTATGTTCAAACTTCTCAAAATTTAAGGAAAAATAGAAAAAAAAAGAGAAAGCAAGAAGTCACCTTCAAAACTCAAATTCGAAAATCCCACCCACAAGATCTGAAACAACTTCAAAACCTGGGAGAATCAGGCAAGGAAAAAGTACAAATCTACAAACTTGGAAATGAAAATCTGAAAGCAGTATAAATCAAAGCAAGGATCAAGCTTGCAAGCCAAAGCTTCAAACTGGAAAGCAAGAAACATTACCAAGCTTGAAAACCAAATCTTCAATAGAAACTAGAAAAAAACAATTTAAAGCAAAACAGGAGTTCAAGAAAAAAAAAGCATAAAAGAAAACAACTGTTCTTCCTCTGTTCAAACTTAAAAGTCAGGTGAGCAAGCCCCACTTAAATTTTCTTTTATGGTTTAAATGTTTGGATTTGCATTTAAAAATGTTTGTTGGGTTGCTGAAATATGCTTGCATTGTCTATGCATACAAATAGTTGGATATATGACTGTGTGCATTTCCCTGTTGATTCCTCAAACACTAGGATTGCATATCAAAATTTATATCTCAAAAGGAAAATAGATTTTGGTGAAGATCTTCAAATGAAATGTGATGGCATAATCAAGTTTAAGTTTTAAAAACAATTCCAAATCAAAGAAAACATCAAAACAAGTCCCAGGTTATTCTTTGTTTCTCTGTCTCTGTTTTAGATAACAAAAAGATGTAAAATTTATGTATGTTTTATATGGGTTTGCAAGTGGTAAATATTCGAAAATAATGATGTGAAACATGTTGTATGGGTGACAAAGTGTCCATGTGAACATAGGTGACTGGTGCATATCTGTTGGAAAGGTATATATAGCCTCTGTTGTAGTTACAAGTTTCGAACCTGTCTGAAAAAAAAAAGAAAAAAAAGAAAAAAATACTCAATTTCCTTTTTCTCTGACTCTTAATAGGTGATGATCTTTGAAAGTAAAATGATTATACCAATGTGATGTTGTTTCTAAAATAGTTTTAAATAGAAAAAATAATTAGTAAATATTCAGAAGAAAAAAGGGAAGTTACAGTAAAATGAAAATTTTATGTTAAATTCAAATGTTTAATTTTGTTGATTTGATTTTTTATCTGGAACAAACATTCAAAAACAAGATTTTTAAATCAAATACGATGATTTTTAGTTACGTATGTAATGAGCAGTTTTGAGATGAACAAAGAAATGTTTTTTACCAATTCCTGATTTTTTAACAAATCTGGGATGTTAAAATTGGTTTTGAAGATAGCTTAATGGTTTGCGAAGTAGGGAAAAATGTTAGAAAAAAATTCTATTGCGTGAATTTTGGGGACGAAGTCAATTTAGGGTTTTGGGCACGTTGGGTTTGCTATTGATTCACGAGCAACTTTTGGCATCGTCACGGCAATCTGAGTGATCGGACCGGGGGGGATTGGTTCGTCGTTGTTTGGCAAGGCTATCAACATGGTGACGTGGTGTCTGGTGAAGTGATGTGACCGGGCAAGGAGGATTTTGGGTTGCTCAGAAGTTCCAGGTGGGTGTGCTCGAACTAGATTTCGAATTTGAGTTCAACTTGGAGGTTTAACGCTTGGGGTCGATGGAAGAGATCGTGGGTGACTTGTTGGCATCGGCGTCGACGATCGAAACTCGCCGCGATGTTTGTGCACGTGTATGAGCGTAGTTCTTGTGCAGTACGGTGTTGGGTTTGAAGGAGGAGGAAGTTTATCGGGTTCGAACTCGAAGGCAAGCACGGGGTGACTCGAAGCAGGAGAGAGAGAAGGGACTCGAAGAATGGCTCGATTAAGCTACGGGTTTGACCCGAAGCAGCATAAGGGAACAGTGATTAAGGTTTTTTTTTTTTAAAAAAAGTTTTAAAAACTTGTAAATTAAACTTGTTTAAAGCCTTTATATAAAATCACTTTAAAGTTTCTTAACAAAGTTTAAAGTTATCAACTTCAAACATTCTCAAATCAAAATGTTTTAAGAAAACATGATTTAGAAATAGAGGTCAAACGTTTTAAATCTTTAACTCGAAAATAAGTTGATTTATATCGTCAATGATAATCAAGTAAATAATGATTAGTAATTAAGATTAATTCATTAATACTTAAGAAAATCAATTAAAGGATAATTAGTTATAATTAAGATTAAATTAATTAACAATTGAGCATTTATTAATTTAAGTACATTAATTTGTAATTTAAGTAATTGATCAAGTAATTAATGAATTATTAAATTTAAAATAGTGATTACTTAGTGAAAGTAGTTAAGGGAAGATGATTAAAGAATAATGATTAATTTATCAATAATTTAAGGTTTATTAATTAAAGTAGTTAATTAAGGAATAAGAAATTTAGATTTAATTAATTACGGGTCAATTAATTTTAGATAATTACTTTAGAAATGATTTAATTAATAAGGGTGATTAAAAAACTAAATCAATTGTAGTTGATGAACTTAATCATTGATTTAGAATTATTAATGAAAATAATCATGTGGTTGATAAATTTAAAAACCACCCAAAATTTTCATCTTAGTTGTTGAGGTTTGATTGCTATTGGATGCTATGTGATGGATTGATATATTTGATATGTGACGTGATGCTTTGAAATGCTTTGTGCTGAGTTGTTACATCTATGATGAATAAATTGTTATATATGCAAACCCTTTGACCCGTAAATGTCACTTGGATTTTGATGCGACAGGGAGTCGGGTTCTTGTTGGTTATTCGAAACCCACATCGAATCATATTATTAAATCTTTGTGATTGATAAATTTACTTTATCTATGAATCTGTGAGTGAAGATAAGCGTTATGAGTTATACCGTTTATCGACATTCTTATGATAGATGTGTGCACTATTGTGTAAAACCCCTTGGACTACACTATACACACACAAATATGGATTGCACGTGGAAATTGGCTAAGTCACAGATTTTTGAAATAGATTGTAAAATTGAATTTTTAAATCTAAATGATTTTGAGAATGGATCGAGTTTTAAAATGAAAAGCTTTTGGAAAAGAATTTCTAAAATAAAGGTTATTTTAAATAACTTAATAAAGTTTTGAAACTTAATAATTCAATTTAAAATTGAATTCAAATTTGAAATTAAATTCTATTTTGAGAATTTATGAAGTAAGAGGTCATACAAGTTTATATGGGTTTTTAAACCAATTTTAAAAGTGTTGTTTTGAGAATTAAATTTAACCCAAGTTTGAGAAACTTGTATAATTTAAATGTTTGGTTTTCCAAGATGAAAACTGTTTGTTTTCAAATGACAAAAGCTTTCATATAAGAAATGAATTTCCAAATTGGTATTATAGGAATTTGAAATTTGAACTGAAAAAAACAGTTTTCCAAGTTATAAATGAACCTTTGGAAACGATTTTTTTTGAAAGCTATAGGTTAAATCTTTGATTTAAAGATTAAGTGGATTAATCCACTCGAAATGGAAATTGTTTTGAAATCCGTAAATGGATCTTTGTGAAACCAGGTGAACTTTGTGAAATAAATCTTTTTGGTTAAAGATTTGAAATGGTAATTTGTGTAAACCATTTGAAATAGTTTTGAATTTAAGTTGTGACTTAACTGAAATCAATATCCATATGTTTTTAAAATATTGCGCTCATTATTCGGTTTAGCCGGGAGAGGACATTGTGTCATATAACCCATTCCGAATAATGATACGTCGTTATGGGTAGCATTTGAAGACCGGTGGTGAAGATCGGGTATTTGTGAGAACGATAGGATGACCTATCGATTGTCTCTGCACTGAGTAGCTACGGTATAGAGATTTCCTAAGTGATGGGAAGTCCGATCGGAATTGTGGATACCCGGATTTGCAAGGGCTTCTTCGGAAGTGCCTTCGGTTCTGTTCGAGCCCGGAACAGACTTGTATGGTCGTGTGTCTGACACTACACTTTGAGATATAAAGCCGATTTCTTTCAAATACATATCTGTTGGTGGCGGAGAATTTATTCTCTTAGCTTAACACCCTTCTCTTAGACGTACGAGCTCATAGGTTATGTAGTTGAAGGTTATCAGCGATATACTCCCAATTTGGTAGTATGGCATGCTAAGTGCTGCTGTGTGATTGATGATCATTTGTTGATCATTTGTGATCAAAGCATGGCTTTGTGAAAAAAGCGTGGCTTTGTGAAAAAAGCGTGGCTTTGTGAAAAAAGCGTAGCTTTGTGGACGAAACCTCATCGAGCCTCACAAACCGGTAATGGTCGAAACAGGAAAGATGCGGCAAGGTTTCAGGGGTAGCTCCCCTAGGGTATGACCATTCCTTCTGGAAAAGGGTAGTATCATGGTATGGAGCCCAGATACTTACTCATGTGGGCACTGTAGTATATATTTATTACTGTGTGATGTTGTTGGTGTAGAGGATCCTCGGTTAAAGGTCCCAAAGGTCCAGGGGTGGCATATCTGAGGTTTTATTTTGCCGGGAAGGGGGTAGCCGGCCTTGTTTCGCAGAGAGCCGGGTAGGTTCTCGGGGCGTCCCGCCAGATGCGTTCCCATGTGGCAATAGGAAGTTCCTTATCCCGACCATTTGTTGGAAATCCATTCAACCCAATACGAGCCTTGTACGGTTTTAGTTGTATTACCTGCCATCTACTTATGGTGGCGCCCCACTGTTTGGATGGTAGCTATAGTAGGCATAGTTCGAAATGTCTATGCTGGCTAGGATTTATATTATACTTTCGAAATGGTTTTTATGCACCTTGCACTTATAGTAATAATATCAAAGAAATTTCCTCGTATCAAGCATTTTTGACTATCATAAGGAGAAATCTCCTCCAATTCTGCGTTTGCATTGTGTGTGTGGCAGGAGGCCTTATGGTAGTTTCATTTTCAAAAAGCATTGCGGATTTCAAAACTTAAACCTTTTGATTGTTTTTTTTTAAAACCAAATTTTTTGTTTGCTCATACCAGTCCCATGACTGACATGGAGTTTATTGTTTCGTTCCTAAACTCTGGATTCCCACTATTTTCCACACGGGCAGTCTAGAGTTTGGTTTTTTTTCCAGATAGTCAGGTAGTAGGTATCGTTTTGGTAGCCTTCAGCTTTCTATCTGATCATTTTGGAGTCTTTTGAGTCCACGGATGAACTTTCTTATCTTGGTGCAACCTTGATGGTGGATCGAGCTTGAGTTTTGGAGCATTTGGATCAGAGTTGCAGTATTGGATTCTGTGAAGACTTATCATATTGTATCGTGTTCCGCTGTATTTTTGTATTCTCTGATGTTGATGATTATCATTGTATCAAAAGTATGTATTGGATATTGTATTCATGTTGTATCAGTGATATCATCTTTTATTTCCGCTGTGTTATTTATCATCTAATGTTGTTGCAATCTCCGGCGATACGAATTTGATGTTATTGTCGGACATCGAGTTCGTGCCGTCACAACCGATGATGTCATGATCATCATCGGAATTATTTTCCAGCGACCGAAAAGAGTTTAGAGCTTTAATTTCTCTAAAACAATTTTCCAAATTATCAATTCCTTTCAAAACACTTCTCTGGAATTTTGTTTTCAGATTACAAATCACATTTATAAGTCTTTTACTTATATAATTTCACTTCTTGTATATGAGATTATTTCACAATTGTAAATCACTTTAATTATAACTTCATACTTATAATTCATTTTCTTATACAATTATTCTTTAAAAATTGGTGTTTTTATTCAACAACCAAACAATCAATTCATATACACTTTAATAATTCTGAAAAAGTATTCCTTTATATATAAAATACAATCAAGGTAAAATTATTTCATTTACCCAATTTTAAACAATACTGTGTCGAATTGTTCTATACAAGTGTTTAGAGATCCCTATCAACAACGTTAAGTACTCGTGTTGACCAAAATCCATATACCACTCAACAAACCAATCATCACAATATAATACAATTTATATTCACTAACAAATACGCGCTCGTATCTATTATTACACTCAAACTCATTCTAGAGTACTGCTGACTCTATCTTTAATGAGTAATACCCAACAGAGCTATAGTTGTCGCTTAACCATAAGCTCTGATACCAAATGTAACGTACGCGATTTTTCATTACCGAAAACTGACATCAATACGTCCACTGTATCAATCGTCGAGCAATCGAAAGCCGGAAAACCTTACCGTTAGGGTTAAAGGAGAAGAAAAGGATAGAAGAAAGAGGTAGAAGATAAAAAGAGATAGAAAATAGAACGGAACAGAAAAGAAAGCAACAGAAAAATATCAGAATCTCACAATTCGCAGCGGAACAACATATAATAGATAAATGAATAATCTTTAAACAAAGAACTATATCAGTTATTACATTACATCTCATTATATTTCATTACATTACATCATCAGAGTGTACTACAACAAACCGCGGAAAAGAAATACTATATACTAGTGAATACGCCATGCATCCATCTTGCCTCCAACAACTCCTGAATTCCAGAATATCCTGATAAACCTTACTCTTGACTGCCCGTGTGGAAATTGGTGGGCACCCAGAGTTTAGGTAGGAAAACAATAAACTCCGAGTCAGTCATGTGACTGGTGTGAGAAATCAAAATAGTTTATTTATATTTAAGATCAAAATAGAGAATATTTTTAATTCAATTCGCAAGGCTTTTAAAAATGAGACTACCATAAGGCCTCCCGCACACACACACAATGCAAACGCAGAATCGGAGGAGATTTCTCCTTATGATGGTCATAGATGCTTGGTAAACATTAAAAAGAAACATTTGATACTATTACTAGTGCATAGTGTAGGAAAAATCATTTCGGAAATAAAGATATAAATCTTAACCAGCATAGGCATTCCGCACTTATGCCTACTATAGCTACCATGTTCAATAGCAGGTTACTGCCACATTCCACGGCAGGTTCTACAACTAAAACCATACAAGTCTCGTATTGTTTCTTTGGATTTCCAATAAATGGTCAGGCCAAGGAACTTCCCATTGCCACATGGTACGCCTTTGGAAAGACGACCCGAGAACCAAACCGGATCTCTGCCAACACAAGGCCGGGTTGCCCCTAACTGGGTAACTACTGACACAAATATGTCATCCCCCGATCGTAACCGATCTATCCGAGGATCCTCGATTTCCAACAACCACAAAATATGCAGCAACAACATAGGTTAAATATCTGGGCTCCATATCATGATACCACCTCTATCCAGAAGGAATGACATACACTAAAGGGGTGCTACCCCCTAATAACCTTACTGCATCCTTCCTGTTTTGACCATTTCCGGGGTGTGAGGTCCAACGAAGTCTCGTCCACAAAGCCACACTTTATACAAAAGCCATGCTTTGGGTCAACAAATGATCATAGAAATGATCACCAAGATAAATGATCAAATAAATGATCCTATCACAAATGATCAAACAATGATCATTTCACAGCAACACTCAGCATGCCACACTACCAAATTGGGAGTATATCACTAATAACCTTCAACTATATAACCTCTGAGCTCGTATGTCTCAGAGAAGGGTGTTAAGCTAAGAGAATAAATTCTCCGCCACCAACAGAAATATATTTGAAAGAAATCAGCTTTATGTCTCAATTTGTAATGTCAGACATACAATCCATACAAGTCTGTTCCGGGCTCGAACAGAACCGAAGGCACTTACAAAGAAGTTCTTGCAATCCGGATATTTACTAATCACGACCGGACTTCTCGTCACTAAGGGTGATAAAACCTCTATATCGGAGATCAGCCGATGTAGAGTAACTCGACGGTAATCCTTCCGTTTTCACACATATCTGGTCTTCAACACCGGTCATCGAATGCAATCCATTACGACGTATTACATATTCGGAATGGGTTATAGGACCCTAAGGTCCTTTCCCGGCTAACCCGAATAGTGAGCGCTTATTCAAAAATAAGTGTGGCATTCAAATTCAAACAATCACAACAAATACCTATTTAAAGGTAAATATTGATAGTCGGATTATTTAACTATCAATAGGCGTGTTCAACATCACCAAATCCAAATAATTTCCCAAATTATTTACTTTCCAAAATATCTTTATTCGATATATAATTTTCCACACTTCAACCATTTAAAAACAAATTTTCAAATCACTTTTCACCTTTATCACTTTTGAAAACAAATTTTCAAACATTTTCCTTACGCGGAATTTCTTTCATTTCAACGTGGTTCATTTAAACGGATTAAATAAATCCTTAACGATTTACTTTATATTTACGTTCCAAATCCGTAAATTAATTCCCAAACTTCAAAAATAAATCAATATTTATTTTTAAACAAATTCCCTTTTAAATTTATAAATTCCATAGTGAATTTACATTCCAAAATATTTATGAATATACGATTTCAATTATTCATTTTCAATTTATCTTCAAAAAGATAAATTCTCAAAACATTTCATTTCACATTGGAAAAACATTTCCATACTTATTTATAAATAAGTAATTCACAAATCCATTTATTTTCAATACTTAGAAAATATTCAATATACTTAATATCGAAATTAAGTATATATTTCATTCTTTATCACTTAATACATTTATTTGGGCTAAAACGAATGTTGCATAAAACATCGTCACGATGACCCAAAATCACTAGTATAGGGATTCGAAATTTAGATAGATATATAAATCCCAATACTATACAAAACATTTCCTTTCGGAAACCATTTACTATAACGACAGTGTTATAGTCCACCATTTCCTTCTTTCTCGAAAACGTCTATTTCAACAATAAATGTTGAAATCTATGGTTTCGATTCATAATACATTTTAAAACATCTTTAAAATAATTATCTTCATTCTATAATATTCCTTTTGCCAAACATGACTATTTCATTCAATAATGTATTCACTATCCAAAATCGTGAATATATTTCCTTTAATAAACTTCACTATTCAATTTGTCAAATTAAATTGATTTCGAATTTATAAACAATGTTTAGAAATTCCATTTCTATTTATAAGCTTCGACTTATAAATCTCATTATTAACAAATTCCATTTATATCTCATTTAAATGCCAAAATCCGATTTATAAGATAATTACTTATAAATCTTCTATTTTACAAAATCTATTTATTTTATATCTTCACGATTTACAAATCTATAATTTTCAATGAAATCCATTTTATTCTTCATTTTAACACTTAATAAACTTGTTTTATAATTCCAATATTTTTAATTTATAAATATCCATTTTATCAATCTTTTATAAAAATTGTTTGTAATAGCTCAAAAATTCTAATTTAAACCATTTTATAAGTTTATTAACTATTTATTTCAAAAATCACTTTTCGGTTTTATTCCATAAAAATCATACTTTTATATCATTAAAATTTTAATGTTTATTTATTTTAACAATTCAAAATTTAAATAAAACGTATACTTTCGAAAATCACTTTAAAATTCCTTTTAAAACCAAAATCATTATTTTAAAAATTCAGAAATGGATCCGATGATGCAACAACACCAAATAGTCAATCACGACATCCAAATATCATATATCGATATGATAATCAACAAATATCAAAATATCTGTAAATAAATCAATACAGTTGAGGAATCCAGTTGGATCCCTCCAACCTGTTTCCCTGCATCCAAAAACATTAGCACAATACCAATTCTGTACCAGTACGGAATTATCGCGGTATATGGGATTTATAAATATTATCCACTTAATAGACGGCGCAATAGGGTCTCATCCGCTATACAACGCGGGAAATCAACAACTGCAATATATACATATGCCAATATATATATATATTTCTATTATATATAATACCAATTTCACTGTTTATGAAATATTCGCGGTATATGTTTTTAATAAATAACATCCGCTTACTAACGGCGCATAATGTCTATTTTAACAATCAATAGATAACAATCATCATTCAAACATGCAATCAAGAATTTTAAATATAATTATTTAAAATATAAATCGAAATTATTCGATTGAGTGAGAAGTTCTCACCTTGATTTCAATTTCGTTTTCAGCTTTTTATTTCGAAAAAAATTAAACGGACGTTTAATTTTTCCCGAAATTCTCACTAACTCCAAACGACTTCAATCCAATTCCATAGCATAGTGCTCGTCCATACGATTCCAACGCTTCCTGTTTCGCGCGTTTTCGACCTCGTATGAAAAAGATATGCATTTTACAAGTTTTACGAATTTTTAATAACTAATTTACAACATAATTTTTTATTTTATAAACCTAAGTAGATCATCACCGTAGGATCTCCACCCCTCAACATCAGGCCGTCCCCTGCATTATCTTCCCCAACGCAACTTCTACAGGCAACACACACAACCAAGAACCCATCATCACTAGCTAGGGTTTAATTATGCTTCCACTACGCTCGATTATACTTCGATCAGGAAACGCCGTTGGAAAGCTCGCGACAAGAGCTTCATTCGGCTGCAAGTATAGAGAGCTCGGCCCCCTGTAGCACATTGAAAGTTGTACGCAACTTGAAGGCGTCGGCCCCCCTTTTCTCCCTCCACGTCGCTCCAATTTCGATCAACTCCTTATAGATTCGAAGCTCTCTTCATGCTCTACAAGTTTTGATGTTGAAAACTTTCTCTAAATGTTTATGGATTGGAAGTAATTGAGGAGAGAAAGATGTTAATTTCTGTCCATTGATGAGAAGGGGGTGGCGGCTGCAGAAATTTGACCTAGGGTTTTTATATTTTTGCAATTTATGAAGAGTGAAGGGCTTAAATAGAAAATTCGCGCGACACTATTCATCCCGGATTTTCCGAACTCCAAACGAAGCGTGCCGGTTGGAGTTTCTAAGGTTTACCCCGCGTTCCGAACACAATGGAATGTGTTTTGGGAGCTAACTCGGTCATCTGTGCGAGTTATGGCAATAAACGTTCAATTTAAAATTAAACCGATTAAACGATTTTCTAGGCGTTTTAGCTTGCACCGGACAAACGGTAAATCCAATTGACTTGAAATTTGAAACCATATAATAATATCACATTACGGATCCGATGAAACTGGTTTCGTTGAAATCCGAGACTTTTTGAAAAATGGCTATTTTAACTCGCCAAATTAATATTAAAAACAATTTCGATGCGTTTCGAGCTGCCACGATCAAACGATAACTCCGATTGCTACGAAAATTGAAATCCGATAATAACTAACTATTACGGATCCAATGGAACTAGTTTCGTCCAATTCTGAGACTGTTCAAAAAGTGGCTAATTTCACTAGTCGATTTAATATTAAAATATTCAATTTTCACAAATTAACTTTTAATTCAATTTTAAAAGTTCTATAACATCTCTATAACTTCAATATGATATAATAAAATTTTACAAATCATTTTCAATCATAATTAACCGAATTTTCAATTATTTCTGAATTTTCACATATTAAAATTATTGATTTAATTATTCAATTAAATCCAATATTCGAAAATAAATTATTCAACTTATAAATTCACTAATTAATATTTAAAATTAATTAAATATACAAATTTTAATTAAATAAAATTCTGGGTCGTTACAAATGGAGCCCAGATACTTATCATATGTGGTTACTGCATTTTATTCTTATGTGGTTGTTGGAAATCGAGGATCCTCGGATAGATCGGTTACGATCGGGGGATGACATATTCGTGTCAGTAGTTACCCAGTTAGGCGTAACCCGGCCTTTTGTTGGCAGAGATCCGGTTTGGTTCTCGGGACGCCATTCCAGAGGCATTTCCATGTGGCAATGGGAAGTTCCTTGGCCTGACCATTTGTTGGAAATCCAAAGAAACAATACGATCTTGTACGGTTTTAGTTGTAGAAACTATCATTCACTTATGGTGGCGCCCCACTGTTTGGATGGTTGCTATAGTAGGCATAAGTGCGAAATGCCTATGCTGGCTAAGATTTATATCTTTACTTTCGAAATAATTTTCCTACACTATGCACTAGTAATAATATCAAATGTTTCTTTTTAATGCGTATCAAGCATCTTTGACTATCATAAGGAGAAATCTCCTCCGATTCTGCGTTTGCATTGGTGTGTGTGCCGGAGGCCTTATGGTAGTCTCATTTTCTAAAAAGCATTGCGAATCTATTTTAAAATTATCCTGTTCTTTGTTTTAAAGATAATCTGTTTTAGTTCTCACACCAGTCACATGACTGACTCGGAGTTTATTGTTTTCCTTCCTAAACTCTAGGTGCCCACCATTTTCCACACGGATAGTCAAGAGTTAAGGTTTATCAAGATATTTGGAATTCAGGAGTTGCTGGAGGCAAGATGGATGGCTTGGCGTATTACTAGTATATAGTATTTCTTTTTCCGCTGCATTGTTTGTTGTTGTTCACTCTGATAATGTAATGTAATGTGATGTAATGTAATAACTGAAATAGTTCTTTGTTTAAAGATTTTTCATTTATGTATTATATGTTGTTCCGCTGCGATTGTGAGATTCTGATATTGTTCTGTTTTATTGTACTTTCTGCTCTGTTCTACCTTTTTCTGTTCTGTCTTCTACCTCTTTCTTCTATCTTTTTCTTTTTCTTCTTCTTTAACCCTAACATTTCGGGTTTTTTGGCAACGAAAAATCGCAAACGTTACACTGCATCTCCCCTGTTTTAGCCATTCCCGGTTGATGAGGCTTGAGGCTGCGATTACCTTTATTGAACATTATTCTTAGAATGCTCATCATCCGCCTGACGATGTGCTGAAAGCATTCAGTCCATACAAGTTCGTTCCGGGTTCGAACGAAACCGAAGGCATTATCTCGTTACACTCATTTTGGAATCACCCTCAGAGTTAACGACGATAACCCTTGCATTCTGAAATACCATCTCGATCTTCAATTGACAAGTCACGACCTATCATTTAATTTGGATCGATGTGGTTTTCAGAGAATCAAAATTGATTCTTCCGATCCCGGTCTCATCGGAATCAAAACGCCACTTTAAGGGCTAAGTTGTCTACTTAGTCTTAACAGTTTAATTCAATATTAAGAATTCACATAACCGATATCACAAATAAATCACACACGGTCATCACAGATATATCCAGAATATATCACAACATATCACAGAGTATCATCAAACAGATATTAGAGTCAATCAAATAGAATTACCAATTCATACCAAAGTAGTTTGGTTTACTTAACTTAATTATTTGCTTAAGAATAAACTACTTTATTCTGCTTAATTAATTTCTTATTAATTAACTTATTAATGATCAACTAATTACTTAGTTAATCATTAATCATTAATTTATTAATCATCTAATCTTTAACTAATTATTTAATTAGTTGACTTTTGTTCATTAATTATTACTTAATTACTTAGCTAATTGATTGATTCTTAATTATTAATTAATAACTTAATTATTAGTTAATAAAATTTAATTGCTTATTTAATTATCACAGATTACTTTAATTAATCAATCATATAATCCTTAATTAATCACCTAAGTTAATTACCATTTATGTATTAATTAATTAACTTTAAGTAATTAATTAAATTTCTTAAGTTAAACTGATTTAAACACAAGATTAATCTCTAATTACAAATTAACTATAGTTATTAATTTAATTTCAAGTATAAAATTAATTAACATTCTAATTACTTTATACCAATTAATTACCCTTTACAAACCATACTTTTAATAATTTATCAATTATTTACTTTAAGCTAACTAATATTATTTACCGTTGAACTTTGTTAATAAAAATACTAAAAGGAATTAGGCAAATCAACAGAAGTGGACCGAGGCAGGCACCACTTCTACTCGAGACAATCTCGAGTTTCCCCCATGCTATTCCCTGCATCTCTCTCTTCTTCCCATCTTCTTATTTTGCCTGTTTCTTTTCTTCTTCCTCTTTTTTTATTTGATTTTAAGTTTAAAAAAAACAGCAGTACATAACGACACACACACGCGCATCACAGGTAGAAACTCGAAGCATCTTCCAAGAATCTCGAGTAAAACACACCAGATGACCCAAATAGTTCCACCAACACTGATCACCACCGTGCACGTGCACGGTGGTTCGGCTCACCTCCGGCGACCCATACTATCACCCACAAACCACGATTCGTCCCTAGAGTCGAAATCAAAATTCAGTTCTACACAAAATTATGAAAATAAAAAAAAAGTGCCTGTAGCTTGAACCAATGGTTCGAACATCCCTGAGAAAAATTTCTTCGCCCCACCAATTCTGACCACCGGAGGCAAAGCTGCTTCACCAACTCCTTACCCAGACCTTCCACGGCCTCCACCCAAACTCGTGTGACACTCGATCGACATACGGCGACACAAACCGTAAATTACAGAACACCCAAAAACATGTAAACGAAACCCTACTTTTGCTTCACTTCCCAAATTCTTGCATTAAAAAAATATTTGACATTTTTCCTATGTTATTACATCTTTAAGCTTGCATCATAACAAATTTCATAAATTAAGATTAATTGAATCAATCAATTTTGACAACAATGTAACATTTATACATTTTTGAACTGCATCTTAAATATTGCACTAAAAATCATCGTTTTCTGTTTAAAAATCCTAACTTTGCATATAGATTCCAGCTAGGTATTTAAATCAGCAATTTAGTATACTTGAATTTATCACAAGTTAAACGTTTTCCTTGTAAATCACTTTACAGAGAGTATACTCCATTGAAAGGTTTGCACAAGCTAAAAAAAACTTGATTTTATATTTAAACAACATGTTTTGGTTTAAAAACATAAGCTTATAAATAATCGAACTAGAACATCTTGTATTTTGAATGGTTTACTAGACTCTGTAACCATACTAAAACTTCATATTCAAATTTGACAGGGAACTCATACTTGAACACAGAATCGAAACCAGATATATAGGTAATCATATTATCATCAACATATCATACACACAAGTGAACTTAAAACTTAATTAAAAGTTTGTTTACTCACCCTAAAAATTTGTTGGGCAGAAAACAAAGTTAATGAAGACTGTAGATGAATTTCCTGAACACTTCTCTGCTTTGATAACTTGTTTGAAAATATAAGGTGATGTTTGTTTCCTCTTTTTTTTCTTCTTCTCAGGTCTGCTTTTAGGTTTTTGTTAAGTTTTTATAAACGAACATAAAAATATGATGGATATATATAGAAGTAACTGAACAACTGTAGGTTATACAGGTACAAGTTCACTTGTATGACCCAATATGACTTGAATTAAATAACTGCAGAATGACATGATATTGTAATCTCGGTTGTAGGATTTCTCTTGAACAAAATGTTGTGCTAATAAATGCTTATGCGTTCATTTATGTTAACATATAATTAGTGGTTACTGATTCTTGTTTATTTTTATGTACTGGACAAAGATTTGTTTTATTTTGTTTTTTTATTAAGTGAACACTTTGTTTTCTTATGCACATAAGTTTTACGGCCGCACATATGTTTTGATTTTACTTTTATTATATATATTTTTTTTTGGACAAAGGTTTTTTGGACATGAATTTGTCATCTTTATTGTACATATGTATGTTACAGGTTATGCTTCCTTATAAGCTTATGTATTGATTTCTTACATTTGTTTATGTTTGTACAAAGATATTTTTGAATGTGATGTGAATATTTGTCTTCTTTGCATCATCCGTGAGTATATACAGGTTATAGAAATAGTTTATCTTCTTTAAATTTTACATATGCATATATTATGTAGTAATATATGTTTCGTAAACTCACCTTATATGTGTATGTAGAGTTATCGTAGTTTCAAAATTTTATTCTGTTTGTAATTTAATTATCAAACATTTATTCATAACATATACTTGTATTTATATATTTCATATTTATATTTATGTCTTATATTTTCATTGTAGCTTTCTTATGTTCATAATTATGTTTTATACTTATGTTTTTATGTTTATGTTTAATATTACTATGTTTGTTTATTTTTAAGCATTATCATTTTAAAAACTACAATTGTATTCATATGTATATCAAATAATAAAAATATAGAGTCTTTGATTTTTTTATTGAATAAGAGAGATTTTGTTATAAACAATTTTAAAGATTTTCTTTTTTTAATTTTCAAATCAAAATTTCCTTTATAGACCATATATAACTGATAAATAATTAAGATCTCCTCGGTTTATAATTTAAGAAGCTTGTATTTAATTTAAATTAGATTAAATATTTATAAAAATATGCTGTCAAAAATTCCGGGTTGTTACATTCCTCCGCCCTTAAAAGAATTTCGTCCCCGAAATTTAAAACAACAGTTAATTCAAAGCTTTTATATTAACAATCCAAACATACATATTATCCATATAATAGCAAACAATTAAACAGTCTACCCTAACAAACATCACTAGTTATCCGAGCATAAATCCGGATACATTCCTAAAACTATCGAGAGTTTCCCAGGTACAATCTCTGGGATCCTCACCCCACTGCACCTTGACGAGTTTAACCACTTTGTTCCTGAGTTGCTTCTCGTCCTGATCCACAATCCGAACTGGATTTCTGACTACAGTCAAATTGAGTTCGACTTCCAAATCTTCTTGAACTATCGGTTCTACAACCAGTGATGGATCATGAACAAATTTCCTCAGATGCAATATATGAAACACATTGTGAATCCCGGACATCCGCTTTGATAATTCAATCCTGTATGCCATAGCTCCAATTCTTTCCAACACTCAAAATGGTCCAATGTATCTCGGAGCAAGTTTTCCCGTCTTCCCGATTCTTATAGCACCTTTAATTGGGGAAACTTTGACAAAAAACCAAGTCTCCGATCTCAAATTCCAATGGTCTTCGTCTTCTATCAGCATATTTCTTCTGACGATCTTCAGCAGCTGTCATCCTTTTCTTAATAAGCTCAACCTTGGCAGAAGCTTCACGAATAAGATCGGGTCCGAGCACAAGACGATCCTTCTATTCAATCCAACAAGATGGGGATCTACACGGTCTTTCGTATAAAGCTTCATAAGGAGCCATCTTAATACTTGCTTGATAACTGTTATTATAAGAGAATTCCACTAGATGAAGATGGTCTTCCCACGATCCTCCAAAATCCAAAACACAATCCCGCAACATATTCTCAAGAATTCGATTAAGCCTCTCCGTCTGTCCGTCTGTTTGAGGATGATAGGCTGTAATCAATCTCAGATTAGTTCCCATTGCTGATTGCAGAGCTTCCTAGAATTTGCTAGTGAAAATAGGATCACGGTCACTTACTATACTGACTGTAACACCATGCAATCTAACCATCTCCTTTAAGAAAATTTTTGCCAGAGAAATTGCAGTACGAGTTGCCGTTACCGGTATAAAATGGGCACTCTTAGTTAAACGATCCACAATAACCCATATACCATTATTTCCCTTTTTGGTTCTAGGCAATCCGTCGATAAAATCCATCGAGATCATCTCCCAATTCCAATTCGGAGTTCCAAAGGCTGGAATAATCTGGCAGATTTCTGTTGGTCACCTTTAACTTGTTGGCAGATGGCACAACTATTCACAAAAGCAGCCACATCTTCTTTCATGCCCTTCCACCAAAAGACTCTCCTCATATCTTTGTACATCTTCGAGATTCCCGGATGAATATTCAATTTGGAACGATGACCCTCTATGTAACGACCCAGAATTTTCGATAATTTAAATTTGAATATTTAATTTAATTTAAATATTAATAAATGAAATTAAACAGTCGAATAATTTATTTATCGAATATTGGATTTAATTGGATAATTAAATCGATAATTTAATAATTGAAATTCCAGAAATAATTGAAAATTGGGTTTAATATGATTGAAAATGATTTGTAAAATTTTATTATATCATATTGAAGTTATAGAGACGTTCAGAACTTTTAAAATCGAATTAAAAGTTTATTTGTGAAAATTGAATATTTTAATATTTAATTATCGACTGAAAATAGCCAATTTTTGAACAGTCTCAGAATTGGACGAAACTAGTTCCATTGGACCGAAATAGTTTGTTTTTACCGGATTTCAATTTTCGTAGCAATCAGAGTTGTCGTTTGATCTTGGCAGCTCGAAACGCATCGAAATTGTTTTAATATTAATTTGGCGAGTAAAAATAGTCATTTTTCAAAAAGAATCGGATTTCAACGAAACTAGTTTCTTCGGATCTGTAATCTGATATTATTGTATGGTCTCAAATTTCGTGTCAATCGGATTTACGATTTGTTCGGGGCAAGCCAAAACGCATAGAAAGTCGTTTAATCGGTTTAATTTTAAATCGATCGTTTATAGCCATAACTCGCACAGTTGTCCGAATTAGCTTCTGAAACATGTTCCAATGCGTTCGTAACGTCGGGTAAACCTTAGAAATGTCAGTCGGCGCGCTTCGTTTGGAGTTCGGAAATTTTCGAGTGAATAGTGTTTCGCGAATTTCTATAAAAGGCCCTCCGTTATTCACATTTGCAACAAACTCCACTCAGAAACCCTAGCTGCCACTCTTGTATTCAATGACCAGAAAATTTCGAAACTTCTTCCTCATTTTCCTCTCAATCCATCAAAAATTAGCAAAAACTCTCAACTACAAAATTGTAGAGGACGATGAAAGCTTCAAATCCATACGGAGATGATCGAAAACGGAGCTTCGAATAACCGAAAAATCGAGCATGAAGGGGCTGCATTTTTCACGCAAATCGAGGTGATGGGGGAGGCCGAGTTCAACATGGTGGCAGCCGATGGTGGCTCTCGAGCGGGGCTTCGCAACGGTGGTCTCCAATCGACTTCAAGTCGTTCGAGGTGGGAGCATAATTCAATGTAAAAACGACGGCTATGGGTTCCTAAACCCTAAGACTAACGTGAAGAGGAAGAAGGCCTGGTACGGCTCAGATCTGGAGGCATGATTTCAGACGGCTCTGATTAGATCTAGGGTTTGAAATTTTATAAATTGTGAAATTTATTTATATTTTAATTCTTGTAATCTTTAAAATATCATAACTTTTGCATACGAGGTCCGTTTCGCACGAAACGAATTGCGTTGGCTTCGTTTTGTCGAGCACTATGCAATGGAATTAGATTGGAATCGTTTGATGTCAGTGAAAATTTCGGGTAAAATTAAACGCCTGTTTAATTTTATTCAAAATAAAACGCTGGAACGGAATTAAAATCAAGGTGAGAACTTCTCACTCAATCGAATCGATTTCGATTTTTATTTTAAATAGCTAGATTTAAAAATTATTGATTGTATGTTGAAGTATGATTGTTATCTATTGAGTGTTAAAATAGACATTATGCACCGTTAGTAAGCGGATGTTATTTATTAAAAACATATACCGTGAATATTTCATAAACAGTGAAATTGGTATTATTTATGTACTTGGAGTTGATTTCCCACAGTATATAGCGGATGAGACCCTATTGCGCCGCCTATTAAGTGGATAATATTTATAAATCCCATATACCGCGATAATTCTGTACTGGGGCGGAATTGGTATTGTGCTAACATCTTTGGATGCAGGGAAACAGGTTGGAGGGATCCAACTGGATTCCTCAACTGTATTGATTTATTTATAGATATTGTGATATTTGTTGATTATCATATCGATATATGATATTTGGATGTCGTGATTGACTATTTGGTGTTGTTGCATCATCAGATCCATTGTTAAAGTTTAAAAATAACGATTTTGATTTTTAAAAGGGTTTTAAAGTGATTTTTCAGTGTATATGTTTTTATAAAATTTTGAAATGATTCATTTTAAATAATTAAAACGTTATAAATTTTTATGTTATAGAAATTAAGATTTTTGAGAAATATAACCGAAATGAGATTTTTGGAAATAAATAGTTAATTAATTTATAAATTGGTTTAAATTGGGATTTTTGAATTATTATAAACAATTTATATAAAAGTTGTATAAAATTGATATTTATAAATTAAAATATAGAAATTATAAAACGTGTTTTTTTTAAGTGTTAAAATAAAGTTTGAACCTAGATTCATAAGTAAATAAGAAATTTTGATTTATAAATTATTGTTGATATAAAAGAATGGATTTGTGAATAAATGAATTATAAGTAATTTACTTATAAACCGGATTTCGACATGTAAATGGAATATAAATAGAATTGGTTAATAAAGGAGATTTATAAAACGAAGTTGTTATAAAATATAGAAATGGAATTTATAGACATCGTTTATAAATCCAAAAACGAATTATTTTGATAAGTTAATTATTATATTCATGATTTTGAACAGTGAATATATTATTAAACAAAATGGATTTATTTTGGGAAGTGATGTTTTAAATAGAATTTAAAACGATTTAAAGATGTTTTAAAATGGATTAACTATCGAAACCATATGTGACGCCCTACCTCTATACCCACGCTAGCCAAGAACACTACTGTGAATGCTGTCAACTAGCAAGGAGAATAAGGCTGTTGAGGAGCGACCATCCATGTAATTGCTTTGTGCGAGCATCGATATGTCAGATAGTATAACATGCAATTCTTTTCAAGTGGAAATCCGACATGCCGACACAAACTCAAAACTACTACACATTGGCTATAATATCTTCGGAAACAAATACATAAATAAACATAACATAAATCAGTCATAGACAATTCATATCACAAAGGCGGAAATAGATATGAATATAACACTAACACATGAAAGTGTATATCAGAGTAGTGGTCGAAAAGATCCACAATAATACAAAAGAATAGCAACACGTGCTATATAAAAGAATAAGTATACATCATAGAGTCTGTATCTCAAATGTATAGAACAAAAGACTACTAAACTATCGTAGTTAACCAAAAGTCGGGATGATAGTCCGATACGGAGTCAAGCAGAAGCACCTGTAATATCTCGGTCTGACCCGAGTATTATTTAAGAAGAAAATAATAAACGGATCAGTCTAACTATAAATATCAGATGAAGTGATATAGAATAGGAGATATGACATAAACATATATAATCACAATGCCAAGCTGTGATAAATAAGTAATTGAAAATCAACAAGAGATTAATCAATATCACAATAATCTACTTAAGATAAAAAGGAATGTCATACTCCTGATTTCATTCACCAAGCCACAATAATTGATAAATCAAATCAATAGAAATCACGAAGATAGGTGAAGCATAAATTCCAGAAATCAACACACGAAATCCAGAAATCACAAGAAAAAGGAACAACGACGTCGTACAGCGGGACATCCGATGAACCAAATCACAATAAAAAGGATGGCCAATCCCCAAAAAAACTGGACATCGACGCACCTAGAAAGACACGCCCCATGTACAGTCGAACATCGACGCACCTAGAAAGATACGCCCCATGCTCTAGCATTGACGCACCTTGAAAGATACGTCTCATGCACAAATAAACATCGATGCACCTAGAAAGATACACCCCATGTAATGTCGAACATCGACGCACCCAGAAAGATACGCCCCATGCTCTAGCATCGACGCATCTAGAAAGATACGCCCCATGCACAAATAAACATCGATGCACCTAGAAAGATACACCCCATGTAATGTCTAACATCGATGCACCTAGAAAGGTACACCCCATGCAAAGTCGAACACCGACGCACCTAAAAAGATACGCCCCATGCCCCGACTTATTGAGCCGATTGCTCCACGAAGTAAACAAACATCGATGCACCTAGAAAGGTACACCCCATGCATAATAAAACATTGACGCACCTAGAAAGGTACGACCCATGTATAAAATGAGACGAAACTCAATAAAATGAGGAACAGTCCTCCACATAGACAAAGAGACATCGCACATTGCTAGTCTAAACCATAAAATGATCATCATGATCACCGAGAAGTGTCAATTACAATAAGCTAGTAAATATATGAGCTTAGCTTCATGTCCCATAACCACTAGCTTAACTTAAATATTTACGAACAAATTGTAAATCTCCACTAGAAAATTGTCACAAGAGATTCAATCGAACAAGTCCAAGAATTAACCAACGAAGTAAACGCAAGTGTTTCATACCACTTGTTTTACTAAGTCGTTTAATTAGATTTCTCATACGAGTGAGGTAAAGGTTTATATATACTAATAGATTGGAAAACGGTTTTATAAACGAATTGGGTATTAAAATAGTATTGAAATCGTTTGAGGAAAGGGTTTTGATATTTACTACTAGTATAGAAAACCTTTATATTTTTAAAGTGACAAAGCACAAGGGGGATTGTAGAAACAATCAATCACAAAGATCACATTCGAAGATGTGAATAAAAATCCAATGAAATCGATAAAGGATCCATCGAAGTGGATATATCTAAAATGTACAAAGAAAATAAGTCATCTAGGATGATAATAAATGATGACAATAAATAGGATCATCACGAATCGATTTAAATTGGAAATTCAATCCAAAAAGGCAAATTGGACTAAAACAGCAGGTTCAGTCGACTCAACAGAGTTTTCAGTCGACTGACCCTGTACCTGGAAATTTTCCAGGTTCAGGAAACTTTCTGTTTCCAGGATCAGTCGACTGAACAGAGTTTTCAATCGACTGAATCATGCCTGGAAACTTTCGGATTCCAGGTTCAGTCGACTGAACAGAGTTTTCAGTCGACTGAGTCATGCCTGGGCTGTTTTTCAGCCTTATTCAAATGAAGAGCAAACTCTTCCAAAATGCAACCGGACGAACATTGGCTCTAAGGGTTTATGCCAATCGGCAACCCGGCCCTATATGCTCCTCCGTGCATCACTAAAAGCATGATCAAACATCCATAAAAGGATTTTCACACAAATTTGACTTAAAAACCCAAAAATTTAAATATTCACAAAACCAATTCAAATCAAGAGCAAATTCTCATGAAGAAGTGTTACGAATTCAAACCTAACAACCAAAGATAATTATAGTCATAGATGTGAGATAAAAATCTCACCTTTGAACTAAATTTATGAAGATGAAGCTTGAAAGCAAAGGGGAATCAACCACTCTTCAAAACCAACTCTAGAAGCTTGAATCTAAGCTCAAAAACAAGAACATTCCCAAAATTAGGTTTAGGAATTTCTGAAATTGGTAAGAGAATAAGTTGGAGAAGAAGAAGAGAAGCTTACCAACGGGTTCTTCTTGAGTTTGGAGCTAGGAATTTGATTTGCAAGGGAAGTTAGGGCTTGGAGTTTTAATTTCCTCTTCCACCCTCCATTAACATAAAAGCTTGAGTATTAGGAAAATAGAAGAGAAGTGAATGAAGAGGAGAGTGTTGGAACTGAGTTAAGTGGTTAATTGGCTCAGCCCAACCAAAGCCCTAAACGGGAAAAAGTGGCAAAAATCAACTTTCTCCAAACATATCGAAGCTTATAATCAAAAAGGTCGCAAACGCCATTTTGAACTCGATGGAAGTGGTCTCGAGTCTCAATTCGACAGTTTGCAAAAAGTAGGTTTTCGGACCAAAATCCGACTAACGATAAAATATTTAAATAAAATATTTAAATATAAAATTGATAAATATGCGGGTTGTTACAGACTCCCCTCCTTAAAGAAATTGCGTCCTCGCAATACTTAAGAGGAAAATAAGAAGTAACAACCATGGAAGCATATCAACACAAAAGAAAATTGAAATAAGAAGTTCACCATAAAGAGCACGAAAGAGTTAGCAAGAACGGGATCGCTCGATGAATCCTCTAGATTCCCAAGAGTAATCACTAAGATTTGAGAACCATTGAACTCTCACAAGAAGGACATCTTTATTTCGAAGTCGTTTGAGCTTCGAAGCAATAATTCGAATAGGATGTTGCTCAAAAGTCAAATTTGGTGAAACTTCAATCCCTCAATAACACCGGGCTCAGGAATAAAAACTGGAAACATAAAAGCATTTCCATAGTTAAAAGACGTGGAAGACGTCAAAAATAGCAAAAAGTTGAGCCGGTGCAACGGCGTAGTACAATCACGGTACGCCCGAGAAACTAGAAACTCGAATAATTTGGAACACCGACGTAGTACAAAGGCGGTACGTCCAATGAACCAAAAAGCCAAGACATTGATGTAGTGCAAACGGTACATCCAATGAAACGAACACAATAAAAGAACATCGGACGCAAGTTCATAAAAGAAATGAGATGAAACTCAATAAAACGAAGTACATCAAAACGCCCGATGAACTTGATAAAAAGATAATTTCATTCGGTCATCAACAAAGAAACAACCCCTTATTGCTTACGACTAAACGCATTGGCAACACGATTTCCCCTTCGGGAATAAAAAGAATATCAAGATCATAAGAAGCTAGGAACTCGAGTCAACATGCAGTTCCTTAAGAGAACATAAATATTCCAAAGATTTATGATCGAGGTAGAGAACAAATTTCTCATCCAAATATGATGATGCCAAATTCCAAAAGCAAAAACATTAGCCGAGAGCACTAGATCATAAGTGGATATCTAGTCTCGAGAAGCTATAATGATTTAGAAGCACAAGTGATAGCACGTTCTTCTTTGTAAGAGAATGGCATTCCAACCCAATACGACTAGTATCGGTACAAATAGCAAAGTCTTGGTTCCCCTTCAGGAATCACAAGAAAGAATAAGAGTATCGAAAAGAAAGAACTTCTTTTAAATAATTCTCTTCTCCGAAAAGTTAAAACTTTCAAAATTACATTTTTACAAGTCAATATATCGTGTCTGATTGTCACATCAAAGCGTTTAGGAAATTCCTATCGATAACGTTGATCAAGCGCATCGACCAAAATTCTTAAAGCACTCAACGGGCAATACAATCACAAAATCATCTTTTATAGGATAAATAAATCTCTTACAAAGTTTTAAGAATATTCTTTGTTCGTTTCAAGAACAAAAATCCAGTTTTTCTTATAAATAAATCTTATGACAAAGATTTGCAAAAATTTTAAATTACTATTTTCATCCAAAATCAATAAATACAAGAATGGTCTCATCGAAAAATTCATAGAATATTCGATTTATAAAATGGATGAAATGAGCTGGACAAATTGAATGACATAATAAGTCATTCATAAGAATCATAACGAGTGCGGAATGCGGTAAGTGGAATGCTAACTTCCGCAACTCGTAACTAATGAAAACTGGCGGTAAAGTCGAACTAAAAAGACCTTAACACCACACAAAAGATTGCTTAGGTGATAGTCCTAAGACAAATTCAAAAATACCGAAAAATTTCTCAAACTACATGAATGAGAGAAATAACACTTTCCTTATAAGTGGGCTTAAGGAATAAAATGATGCCTTCAAAAATTTGAAATCGGAATCACAAGAAAAATAGAAATCTGCTTAACAGATAGAAAATATCGGAGATGAATAGTCCACACGGAAAATAGGATATGGGCCTCACAACGACTAAGCCAATCCTTACAAAAATCAATTCCGAAGCCTAAGTAAAAATATCGGCTCGGAAAGAAAAATCACATAAAATAGTTTCGGCATCAATAGAAAGCAAATTGAGTGTTGCGGATCTACCATCCGGATTCACAATCCTCAAAGAAGTCATCAAGCCCAAAATATTCAAAGAAAAAGAATCGACAAGTTCTTTTGATGTAAAAATAATGAGATGAAACCCGTATCAACAAGAACTCAAATAAGAAGATCAAGAAATAAAACAATGCCATCAAGGATTGAGTGAAAAATACCTTGACCGAGAGAAGAGTTTCTAGGGGCTTGCACTGCATTGAGCTCTCCATCCTTCTTACTTTGAAGTACGGGACATGCAGTAATATGGTGACCCGAATTCTTGCAATAGCGACAAAAAAGAGGTCTCGGACACTCCCTTGCATAATGGTCCGTGGAACCACAATTGTAGCATGGACCTCGACTAGAGGTAGGAGTCTTTGCTACTGGAATTTGTTGCTTCCCTTTATTATTAGAATTGGGGCCTTTGAATTTGATAGGCCTCTTCAAGTTATTGTCGAAATTCTGTTGGGCATGCACAACTTCAACATCACCTTCATTATCGGCCTCTTCAAGACGAAGAGCGATATCAATAAGCTGATCAAACGAAACCTCAAGTTTCAGGAGTAATGGCTTCTTAAGATTCTTATTCAAGCCATAGACAAATCTCTGATTTTTCTTCATTGGGGTGTTAATGTATTCAACCCCGTATTTGGATAGAGATTCGAAAGATGCGACATAGTCTGGCACAGAAGATCCACCTTGAACAAGGTTAATAAAACGCCGGGCCAAAGTTACTTTTTCAACCTCCGGCACAAATTTCAATTCGAATCTTTCCCGGAATTGCTCCCAAGTGAGATTTGCTTCAACGATTTCAGAAATTAAAAGCTCATACCAATCTAACGCTCTTTCTTGGAGCATGCTAGAAGCCACTTGGACTCGATGTAGAACAATAAGGTTCATGCGAGAAAAGATGCGATCGCATGTTTTGAGCCAAGCTTGAATTTCTATAACACTCTCGGATCCCCTGAATGCCCTTCCACCCAAATCGGTATAGTCTCTACACAAGCGTGCGAAACCGGATCTAGGACGAGTAGCCTCTGGATTGGGTCCGGCAGCTTGAGCATTCTTAACAAGATCTAGGAGCTGTTGGGCAGACATAAATACTCCATCCTGGGGAATAGCACTAGATTGACCGGCGCTGGGATGGCCAGGTCTAACCATTTCTCTTCTTTAAGGAAGAAAGAAAGAAGAGGAAAAAGTTATTCTCAAAATAAATTTCAATCAAACTTGATTGATAAAACAAGGAATCATAAGGAAAATAGGATGAATCGGTACGAAGACTCGAATTAAATCCTAAAGCACGACTCCTAAGATGGACTTAGGACGATGATCCTTGTTATAATATTCCATATTGTTCTGAAGTTTGGCTCTGATACCAAGCTGTGACGCCCCACCTCTATACCCACGCTAGCCAAGAACACTACTGTGAATGCTGTCAACTAGCACGGAGAATAGGGCTGTTGAGGAGCGACCATCCATGTAATTGCTTTGTGCGAGCATCGATATGTCAGATAGTATAACATGCAATTCTTTTCAAGTGGAAATCCGACATGTCGACACAAACTCAAAACTACTACACAGTGGCTATAATATCTTCGGAAACAAATACAGAAATAAACATAACATAAATCAGTCATAGACAATTCATATCACAAAGGCGGAAATAGATATGAATATAACACTAACACATGAAAGTGTATATCAGAGTAGTGGTCGAAAAGATCCACAATAATACAAAAGAATAGCAACACGTGCTATACAAAAGAATAAGTATACATCATAGAGTCTGTATCTCAAATGTATACAACAAAAGACTACTAAACTATCGTAGTTAACCAAAAGTCGGGATGATAGTCCGATACCGAGTCAAACAGAAGCACCTGTAACATCTCGGTCTGACCCGAGTATTATTTAAGAAGAAAATAATAAACGGATCAGTCTAACTATAAATATCAGATGAAGTTATATAGAATAGGAGATATGACATAAACATATAATAATCACAATGCCAAGCTGTGATAAATAAGTAATTGAAAATCAACAAGAGATTAATCAATATCACAATAATCTACTCAAGATAAAAAGGAATGTCATACTCTTGATTTCATTCACCAAGCCACAATAATTGATAAATCAAATCAATAGAAATCACGAAGATAGGTGAAGCATAAATTCCAGAAATCAACACACGAAATCCAGAAATCACAAGAAAAAGGAACAACGACGTCGTACAGCGGGACATCCGATGAACCAAATCACAATAAAAAGGATGGCCAATCCCCAAAAAAACTGGACATCGACGCACCTAGAAAGACACGCCCCATGTACAGTCGAACATCGACGCACCTAGAAAGATACGCCCCATGCTCTAGCATCGACGCACCTAGAAAGATACGTCCCATGCACAAATAAACATCGATGCACCTAGAAAGATACACCCCTTGTAATGTCGAACATCGACGCACCTAGAAAGATACGCCCCATGCTCTAGCATCGACGCACCTAGAAAGATACGCCCCATGCACAAATAAACATCGATGCACCTAGAAAGATACACCCCATGTAATGTCTAACATCGATGCACCTAGAAAGGTACACCCCATGCAAAGTCGAACACCGACGCACCTAAAAAGATACGCCCCATGCCCCGTCTTATTGAGCCGATTGCTCCACGAAGTAAACAAACATCGATGCACCTAGAAAGGTACACTCCATGCATAATAAAACATTGACGCACCTAGAAAGGTACGACCCATGTATAAAATGAGACGAAACTCAATAAAATGAGGAACAGTCCTCCACATAGACAAAGAGACATCGCACATTGCTAGTCTAAACCATAAAATGATCATCACGATCACCGAGAAGTGTCAATTACAATAAGCTAGTAAATATATGAGCTTAGCTTCATGTCCCATAACCACTAGCTTAACTTAAATATTTACGAACAAATTGTAAATCTCCACTAGAAAATTGTCACAAGAGATTCAATCGAACAAGTCCAAGAATTAACCAACGAAGTAAACGCAAGTGTTTCATACCACTTGTTTTACTAAGTCGTTTAATTAGATTTCTCATACAAGTGAGGTGAAGGTTTATATATACTAATAGATTGGAAAACGGTTTTATAAACGAATTGGGTATTAAAATAGTATTGAAATCGTTTAAGGAAAGGGTTTTGATATTTACTACTAGTATAGAAAACCTTTATATTTTTAAAGTGACAAAGCACAAGGGGGATTGTAGAAACAATCAATCACAAAGATCACATTCGAAGATGTGAATAAAAATCCAATGAAATCGATAAAGGATCCGTCGAAGTGGATATATCTAAAATTTCCAAAGAAAATAAGTCATCTAAGATGATAATAAATGATGACAATAAATAGGATCATCACGAATCGATTTAAATTGGAAATTCAATCCAAAAAGGCAAATTGGACTAAAACAGCAGGTACAGTCGACTGAACAGAGTTTTCAGTCGACTGACCCTGTACCTGGAAATTTTCCAGGTTCAGGAAACTTTCTGTTTCCAGGTTCAGTCGACTGAACAGAGTTTTCAGTCGACTGAATCATGCCTGGAAACTTTCGGGTTCCAGGTTCAATCGACTGAACAGAGTTTTCAGTCGACTGAATCATGCCAGGGCTGTTTTTCAGCCGTATTCAAATGAAGAGCAAACTCTTCCAAAATGCAACCGGACGAACATTGGCTCTAAGGGTTTATGCCAATCGGCAACCCGACCCTATATGCTCCTCGGTGCATCACTAAAAGCATGATCAAACATCCATAAAAGGATTTTCACACAAATTTGACTTAAAAACCCAAAAATTGGAATATTCACAAAACCAATCCAAATCAAGAGCAAATTCTCATGAAGAAGTGTTAGGAATTCAAACCTAACAACCAAAGATAATTATAGTCATAGATGTGAGATAAAAATCTCACCTTTGAACTAAATTTATGGAGATGAAGCTTGAAAGCAAAGGGGAATCAACCACTCTTCAAAACCAACTCTAGAAGCTTGAATCTAAGCTCAAAAACAAGAACATTCTCAAAATTAGGTTTAGGAATTTCTGAAATTGGTAAGAGAATAAGTTGGAGAAGAAGAAGAGAAGCTTACCAATGGGTTCTTCTTGAGTTTGGAGCTAGGAATTTGATTTGCAAGGGAAGTTAGGGCTTGGAGTTTTAATTTCCTCTTCCATCCTCCATTAACATAAAAGCTTGAGTATTAGGAAAATAGAAGAGAAGTGAATGAAGAGGAGAGTGTTGGAACTGAGTTAAGTGGTTAATTGGCTCAGCCCAACCAAAGCCCTAAGTGGGAAAAAGTGGCAAAAATCAACTTTCTCCAAACATATCTAAGCTTATACTCAAAAAGGTCGCAAACGCCATTTTGAACTCGATGGAAGTGGTCTCGAGTCCCAATTCGACAGTTTGCAAAAAGTAGGTTTTCGGACCAAAATCCGACCAACGATAAAATATTTAAATAAAATATTTAAATATAAAATCGATAAATATGCGGGTTGTTACACCATAGATTTCAACATTTATTGTTGAAATAGACGTTTTCGAGGAATAAGGAAATGGTGGACTATAACACTGTAGTTATAGTAAATGGTTTCCGAAAGCAAATGTTTTATATAGTATTGGGATTTGTATATCTATCTAAATTTCGAATCCCTATACTAGTGATTTTGGGTCGTCGTGACGATGTTTTACGCAACATTCGTTTTAGCCCAAACAAATGTGTTTAAGTGAATGTTTTCCTTAAAAAATAAAATATATACTTAATTTCGATATTAAGTATATTGAAGATTTTCCAAGTGTTGAAAATGAATGGATTTGTGAATTACTTATTATTTAATGAGTATGGAAATGTTTTCCAATATGAACTGAATATTTTGGGACTTTATCTTTTTGAAGATAAATTGAAAATGAATATTAGAAATCGATTTGAAATCGTATATTCATAAATATTTTGGAATGTAAATTCACTATGGAATTTATAAAGGAAAAGGGGAATTTGTTTAAAAATAAACGTTGATTTATTTTTGAAGTATGGGAGTAAATTTACGGATTAGGAACGTAAATATAAAGTAAATCGGTAAGGATTTATTTAATTGGTTTAAATGAACCATTTTGAAATGAAAGTATTTCCGAGTAAGGAAATGATTGAAATTTGTTTTCAAAAGTGATAAAGGATTGAAAAGTGATTTGAAAAATTGTTTTCAAATGGTTAAAGTGTGGAAATTATATACGTAGTAAAGATATTTGGAAGGTAAATAATTTGGGAAATTATTTTGAATCTGGTGATGTTGAGCATACCTGTAACGACCCGCCGCTCTGACCGCCTCTAGTCGGTAATTAAACCAACTAGAAACGTTCAAAATGACGGATTGTTAGTCAGTTTATAGAGTTTAAACAGAATCAGCCATAGAATCACAGAATAATCATAATATTATTCATAAATGAATTTTTTTCTTACATACATCAGAGTTTGTACAATGCATTAAGTTTTTATACAGCGGAACAATTTATCTATATATATATATATATATATATATATATATCTTTTAGAGTACAAAGAAATTCTTTTCGAAAAACTTCTGTGAAGTGCTTTCCCCTCTCTTTAACTTCGCGGCCTGAAAATCTTCAAGCTGTAAAAAAATACTCGGTCTGACCCGAGTATTATATTCAAAAGAAAATAATACACAGGTCAGTCTAATTCAAACTCAGTTATTAGTGCATAGAGGCAATAATAATCAAGAATTAGATGACAGTCAAATATAATTTACCTATCCGATCCTTTAACAAGAAATCGGATAACGGTAAATATAACACTTAACAGTGTTAAACAACAATTCAGTAGATTCAGATTATCAATGAGATAGATGAAGAGATTATTGATGAAGATAATTTAGAAAACAATCAAATTTGCCTAAACGGTAATTAACAACAAAATCATCAAAATCGATTCAAAATATATTGAGTTAGCAACATAAAATAATTTTCATCAAAAAGAAAACATCAATTTAAAACATTAAATTTGGTAGGGCTGCAGTACACGCACTCGCGTACGGGCTCGCCACATTTAAATAGTCAACTCCGTGGCTGCAGTTCACGCTTGCGTGCACTGCCTCGCCACTACCGTAATGAAATATGCAAAAGATCATAAATCAAAACAAAATAGGATATCAATAAAAATCAATATCGTGTGGCTGCAGTTCACGCTTGCGTGCACTGTCTTTCCACTATCGTGACGATATACTCAAAAAGTCAACGAACCAAAATCAATGAAGGTTTAAATATCGATTCAAAGTGTCGATACTACGTGGCTGCAGTTGCACACACGCGTGCGCTGCCTCGCCACAACAACTTGTGAAATAAAACAAGTTTCCAAACAACTTATTACTGCACACTTCAATAGGTGCAAAAAAAAGTGAAACTGCAAGTCAAATACCCATAAAATCAAGGCGGTGTGGCTGCAATTCACACGTACATACATGTGCACTGCCTCGCCAACTCGGGTGCACAAGGTCAAATCAAAATCAGATTCAACGCAAGTACAAACGGCCTCGACCAAAATTCTATCAAAACTTCAAGCTAGAGGCAACAGAGGATTCAAAGAAGCAGTCACATTACTATCAAAGGGGCCGAAGTCACAATGAATTAAAACAGCCTTAACTAATGGATGGAACCAACACAACAGTATACACGTGCAAGTATACCATTGACTTGACCAATTGTCATCAAAAAAAATAAAACTTCAACAAGTAAAATGTCCTCCAAATATATAGTCTCAGAGAAGAGGAACAATTGAATCAATATCTATGCAACATTTTAGGCCGAGGCGGTAACCAGAAATGCACAAACCAAAACTCGACCAAAAAAACTTGTTCAAAGCATCAATGCCAAATGAGACAAATTCGCAAACCAAACCTCATACAAGTGCAAGGAAAAACTGCATATACACATGCATCACAATTCAAAACAGCCGGGACGAGCAAGCACAACCGAGATGAACCATTGCACAATGAAACTGCGGTTGAAAAAAAATCAAATAGCCTAAAAACTAGCCAGTCAAGCAACGACAACTCAAGTGCCGAGCTCGACTAGTGAGCATATGCAAAACGCATGACAGAGCATGCTACAGCTCTATAACATGGATGGACAAGAAAAATGCATAACTGTATGCAACTGTAAAGTGGGTCAAGCAAGTGCAACAGGTACAAAAGTCACTGCAGCAAGGCAATGCATTATGCAGTGGACAACAGCAGAAATGATCAAGGCAAAGCATAAGTGTATAGACAATTCAACTGAATACAAGGGAGTATGACAGTGAACTCAAAGAAATAATCAAGTCAAGACAATGATACTGGGTTCAACACAGTGAAGATACCAGTGAACAATGTAGGATTGACAATTATATCAACTCAACAACATGCATTCAAGTTTTAACTGGATTGAAAAATTGAAGATGTTTGATAATCTTACTTTTGAAAATCAACCCCATGCATTTTTAAAATAGATTAAAGGTTTAAATTAGAAATTTGCTCGCAGTTTTAACACAACAGAGGTGGCATATATATATATATATATATATATATATATATATATATATATATATATATATGCACAAGCATATTTCAATCACAATATAAATAAATTCACATCCATCATATCCAGCAACACACAAATATTGGGTAGCATCTGCTCTCATTAGTTTAAAAACAACATTAATAGCATCTGTTCTTATCAATTTAAAACAAATTATCAAGTATTACTGTTCTTATGTTCTTCCCAGAGCAGATCAACTATTTTTAGCATGAATATATACTGTTCTTATGCTTCCGTAAACTAAACTACTACATCAAGTGTTGCTAAGTACAACTAAATGTCAAGTAGAGATGAACAAAACATGATGGAAGGTTCGAAAAATTCCAAAGCCGAGCAAATACTCATAAACATGAACACCATGCAACACTACAGAATGCACAGTAAAGACTAATGAACTCATGTGGATAGTTCATCCAAGATCAAGCATGATACAGCAATGATGGGAATATAGGGATGTGTAGCAGCTATTTTAGTGAAACTTCACAGTGTGATACCAAATCAAATAACAGGTACGCACATGCAGACAACTACAAAACTGGATTCAAGCATGTTCAACAAGTCAAGGCAGAAGCCTTCATTCTAACACAAATGCAAAATGAACGACTCCAGTGAAACAGAGTGATGCCACAGCCAATATATACAACCAAAACAAGTTCGAACTATCTCAAGAGCCGAAGCATAGTATTGTCAACCAAACAAAAATCCACAAAAGCAAGTGACCGAAGCCAAAACAATGTCGAAATCACAACATTAAATTTCCAGAAATTTAAACAATGGACCGAGAAAATTTCATCATAGCAAAACTAACAAAATCGAGACCGAAGTCAACAAGAAATAGTTATCGAGACCGAAGTAAACTTTAAAACTGTTAGAGAAGAAATGAAAATCATCTACAACGAAGCAAAATCAAACTATCGAAGCACTATTCCAAGCACGAATTAGATGTGAGTAAATAATTTACTCACCTTGTTTAACGCGTCGCAAGCAAGAGTGAGCAACGAAGAATTGATCGAGCAAGGCGAATCGAAGCAGCGAACTCAAAGTGGTCTATGCAGAAATTGAAGCCGAAGCCCTAAATGGATCGAAGAGGGAGACGAGACTCGAAGACGCCATTAATTCTTCGTTTATTTTTATTTTATTTTTTTCTGAATTGAAGGGGTAGGGTTTTGAATGAATTGGGGGCTTCGTGTTTTTAAGGGGAAGGGGATCGTGAATCTTGCGGGTTTGAAGGCGTGGAACACGGCAAATATAACGGCGTGTTTTTGGCTGATAAGGTAAGGTCATGTATACTTATTATTTTATTTTTTTATTTTTTTATTTTATTTACTTTTTATCTTTTTCTCTTTTTTTTTTCAATTTAAATTCAATTAATTTTTTTTGTTATTTCTTTGCTTTGTTTTTGTTTTGTTAAAATTATGTTGTTTGAATTTTTTTTTTTTAACTATGCGTATTCCTTTATTTATTTTATTTTATTTTTATTTTCTTTTATTTATTTATTTATTTATTTATATATATATATATATATATTTGTATTTTTATTTTTATTTTGAATTAAATTTTGTTTTGTATAAATTTTTTTTTCTAATAAACATAGAAACGTTTTAAAGTTCAACTATCAACATCTATTTATAAATTTTCATAAACATAATTCGTAAATCCAAACTATTTTTATTTCTAAGTCATTTGTTTGAATTCAAAATACAATTTCGATATTCAATTTCAAACTTCAAAGTTAAATTCAAATTTCTATTCAACTTTAAATAGATTAAATTCAAAAATTTAATCGCCAATTTATTCTGATAATATGAAATTTAAGTCAAATTATCATTTAAATATTTAAAATAAATTAAATATTCACAATTTAAATTGTTCAAAATTCAGGATCGTTACAATCTCCCCTACTTAAAAGAATTTCGTCCCGAAATTATAAGTTAGGAAAAACGTTTGCTAAAATCTCACCGATATTTATATCCTACATAATTTCACTCAGTTTCAAACTCATAAATAAATATAGGATTCATTCCATTTATTTCATTTCACTAGTTTTGTTCATCGATTTCAATAATCAAGACGCAAAAGTCTTTTATCAAATTTTTGACTTACAAAACTCAGATTTTTAAACTTGAAATCTTTCATGCTAAATATTTGCATAATATATCTTTTCCAAAAGCTGTCGACTTTCAAGATATTCAAAAAGATCTTCTTCCTTAATTCATTAAGTTAGAATTATGTAATTCTAATTTCAGATTATTGATTTTATATCCAAAGTTTTTGAAAATACTTGATAACTCAAAGTTTAACAAGTCCATCGTCGTTCTCACAGACTTTAGGCATACGCTGATCAGACGCAAGACTAAAAATCTCCAAGTACTAAACATACTTGCTTGAACTCCCAGTGAAAATACTTTTTAAAAATTCTTTTAAAAATGGATATGGAAAGTCCGTTCCCCCATGGATCACAGTTTACCCGGCGGTTTCGCTACTATCTCAGTAGAATCGCTTGTAATCTCAGATTTCTCATCACTCCTGAATTTCGCCATGGTTGTCGCCTTAGATCGCGGTCCACACGGCGGTTACGCGACTATCTCAGTAGAATCGCTCGTAGCCTTAGGCATCACGCCCCTCGAATTACGCTTCGGTTTTCCAGATCGCAGTTTACTCGGCGGTTGCGCCACTATCTCAGTGGAATCGCTTGTAACTGTAGGCATCACGCCCCACGAATTATGCCAGCATCAATCACATAATCCCAAACACGATGATCCATCGTGGGGGATATCAAATCAGTCCCATTGGACATTCCACTAATGGAATTCTACGTAGCTACGATTTACAATGGACACTCCACCGAGTTCCATTCACCTTCACATATAATAAATGGAAGGTACATTTCCATATCCTCAGTTTTTTTAGAAAACATATGTCATATACATATAGTACTTCATTTCACATTTCGTACTTATCATACCTATGTAAACTTACACGGGACTTTCATAATAATGACTTTCTAAACTGATGGTTTTCGATTATATTCACATATATAAGTTACGAAAACTCAATTCACATTCACAACAAATAGAGGATTCCAAATTTTCCATCATGTTTAAAATTTTCCTCTAAATCGATTTGAAAATTTAAGGTTATCTCAAACCTAATTCACATTCATAATCCAATTCATTATCGACTTCACATTCGATTTGGATTTCACGTCACATCGTCAATTCTCAACACATAATTGATGTCTATCGATATATAACCTCTAAGCTCGTACGTCTCAGAGAAGGGTGTTAAGCTAAAAGAATAAATTCTCCGCCACCACAGATATATATTTAATAGAGATCAAATGCTATGTCATCAATTCACAATGCTAGACATACAATCCCAATCGACTATCCAAAATTCAAAGCTGAACATATATTGTTTTTGGTGTCAAAATTAAACTCAATTTAACTCAAGATTCAATCTTTGAAAAATTTCCAAGTTGAACTAATTGTTCTAATTTCTCAAAATAATATCTTTACAAGATATATAATTTTCACACTTAGCCATTTGAAACTAATTTCAAATATTCATTTCTCAATTTATCTTTTCAATTTGTCTTCAAAAAGATAAATTCTCAAAATATTCACTTTATATTGGAAAACATTTCCATACTTATTCAATAATAAGTAATTCACAAATCTTTTATTTTCAACACTTTGAAAAATATTCAATATACTTCAATCGAAATTAAGTATATATTTCATTCTTTAAGGAAATCATTCTTTTAAACACATTTATTTGAGTTAAAACGAATGTTGCGTAAAACATCGTTACGACAACTCAAAATCACTAGTATAGGGATTCGGATTTAAGATAGATATATAAATCCCAATACTATAAACAACATTTCCTTCCGGAAACCATTTACTATAACAACAGTGTTATAGTCCAACATTTCCTTATTTTTCTCGAAAACGTCTATTTCAACAATTGAATGTTGAAATCTATGTATTCGATAGTTAATGCATTTTAAAACATCTTTAAAACTATTAACTTTTTCAACTTCAACTTAATTCATAGTTTGAATTCCTCATACTTTTCACAATATCAGTTTTAAACCGATTCCAACTTTTCAATATTAAGTTTTCCACTTAATTTAATTTTCCACACGTTTAAATTCAAATTCATCATTGAATCTATTAAACCTATTATAGATTATCATGTTGACAACTTCAAATTTGAAATCTAAATTTCATTTGAACTTTGCATTTACTTTCTATTTCCAAAATAGTCAACTAGTTCTTTAGTAAATTATTCATCAATTTAGTTCCATTAAATTCATATTTCCACGTTAACTATTTTAGGCAATAGTTTTAACTTGAAATATAAACTTTACATCAAACTCAGTTTGATTCATACAGTTCAACAATTAAATTTCATTTCATAATATCACTTCCCTAAAACATATCTGTTTTATTCAATAATATATTAACTGTCAAAAATCGTGAATATGCTTTGTCAACCAATTTCATCATTTCTACAACTTATTTTTATTTTTAAAGGATTACCCACTGTCCAAAATCGTGGATATATCTCCTTTAATAAGCTATAACAAATTACTTATCAAATTCAATTGATTTCGAATTTATAAACAATCTTCATAAATTACTTTTCTATTTATAAAACCTCGATTTTTAAATCTTCTTATTGATTCAATTCAATTCAATTTATATAACTCAGTTATATACCCAAAAGTTCATATTATAAGTTAAATACTTATAATCCATTCATTTACCAATTCGTTCTTCACATTTGAAAACAATTTCTCAAAAGAATTCAGAATCAAATTCTCAAGTTATAGTTCAATAATCCACTTAATTATAAGCAAATTAACATGTCATTTTATTTCACAATTATTACTCGAAATATTCAAGTTATTTGATTTAAACCAATTTTAAACCAATTCATTAATTCACTTAACTTATATTTCATTTTTCATAAATCTCAATAATTCGATAATGAGTTTCCGAACGATCGAAACTCAAATCTAACGAGACCTCACCAAATATAAACTATCGCACTTAAATTTAGAGAAGGGAAATTTCAAAAAATTCTAACTTTTAAAATACCTTTTATTTTAAAGAAAACAATTTCATACTTCTTTAAATTTGAAAAGCACTTTCTTTATAGTGGTTCTAGTAACTATTCGAATTAAACATCATAAACTGAGCTTTGAGTAAACCAAAGCTCTGATACCACTTTTGTAACGACCCGCCGCTCTGACCGCCTCTAGTCGGTAATTAAACCAACTAGAAACGTTCAAAATGACGGATTGTTAGTCAGTTTATAGAGTTTAAACAGAATCAGCCACAGAATCACAGAATAATCATAATATTATTCATAAATGAATTTTTTTCTTACATACATCAGAGTTTGTACAATGCATTAAGTTTTTATACAGCGGAACAATTTATCTATATATATATATATCTTTTAGAGTACAAAGAAAATTTTTTTCGAAAAACTTCTGTGAAGTGCTTTCCCCTCTCTCTAACTTCGCGGCCTGAAAATCTTCAAGCTGTAAAAAAATATTCGGTCTGACCCGAGTATTATATTCAAAAGAAAATAATACACAGGTCAGTCTAATTCAAACTCAGTTATTAGTGCATAGAGGCAATAATAATCAAGAATTAGATGACAGTCAAATATAATTTACCTATCCGATCCTTTAACAAGAAATCGGATAACGGTAAATATAACACTTAACAGTGTTAAACAACAATTCAGTAGATTCAGATTATCAATGAGATAGATGAAGAGATTATTGATGAAGATAATTTAGAAAACAATCAAATTTGCCTAAACGGTAATTAACAACAAAATCATCAAAATCGATTCAAAATATATCGAGTTAGCAACATAAAATAATTTTCATCAAAAAGAAAACATCAATTTAAAACATTAAATTTGGTAGGGCTGCAGTACACGCACTCGCGTACGGCCTCGCCACATTTAAATAGTCAACTCCGTGGCTGCAGTTCACGCTTGCGTGCACTGCCTCGCCACTACCGTAATGAAATATGCAAAAGATCATAAATCAAAACAAAATAGGATATCAATAAAAATCAATATCGTGTGGCTGCAGTTCACGCTTGCGTGCACTGCCTTGCCACTATCGTGACGATATACTCAAAAAGTCAACGAACCAAAATCAATGAAGGTTCAAATATCGATTCAAAGTGTCGATACTACGTGGCTGCAGTTGCACACACGCGTGCGCTGCCTCGCCACAACAACTTGTGAAATAAAACAAGTTTCCAAACAACTTATTACTGCACACTTCAATAAGTGCAAAAAAAAGTGAAACTGCAAGTCAAATACCCATAAAATCAAGGCGGTGTGGCTGCAATTCACACGTACATACATGTTCACTGCCTCGCCAACTCGAGTGCACAAGGTCAAATCAAAATCAGATTCAACGCAAGTACAAACGGCCTCGACCAAAATTCTATCAAAACTTCAAGCTAGAGGCAACAGACGATTCAAAGAAGCAGTCACATTACTATCAAAGGGGCCGAAGTCACAATGAATTAAAACAGCCTTAACTAATGGATGGAACCAACACAACAGTATACACGTGCAAGTATACCATTGACTTGACCAATTGTCATCAAAAAAAATAAAACCTCAACAAGTAAAATGTCCTCCAAATATATAGTCTCAGAGAAGAGGAACAATTGAATCAATATCTATGCAACATTTTAGGCCGAGGTAGTAACCAGAAATGCACAAACCAAAACTCGACCAAAAAAACTTGTTCAAAGCATCAATGCCAAATGAGACAAATTCGCAAACCAAACCTCATACAAGTGCAAGGAAAAACTGCACATACACATGCATCACAATTCAAAACAGCCGGGACGAGCAAGCACAACCGAGATGAACCATTGCACAATGAAACTGCGGTTGAAAAAAAATCAAATAGCCTAAAAACTAGCCAGTCAAGCAACGACAACTCAAGTGCCGAGCTCGACTAGTCAGCATATGCAAAACGCATGACAGAGCATGCTACAGCTCTATAACATGGATGGACAAGAAAAATGCATAACTGTATGCAACTGTAAAGTGGGTCAAGCAAGTGCAACAGGTACAAAAGTCACTGCAGCAAGGCAATGCATTATGCAGTGGACAACAGCAGAAATGATCAAGGCAAAGCATAAGTGTATAGACAATTCAACTGAATACAAGGGAGTATGACAGTGAACTCAAAGCAATAATCAAGTCAAGACAATGATACTGGGTTCAACACAGTGAAGATACCAGTGAACAATGTAGGATTGACAATTATATCAACTCAACAACATGCATTCAAGTTTTAACTGGATTGAAAAATTGAAGATGTTTGATAATCTTACTTTTGAAAATCAACCCCATGCATTTTTAAAATAGATTAAAGGTTTAAATTAGAAATTTGCTCGCAGTTTTAACACAACAGAGGTGGCATATATATATATATATGCACAAGCATATTTCAATCACAATATAAATAAATTCACATCCATCATATGCAGCAACACACAAATATTGGGTAGCATCTGCTCTCATTAGTTTAAAAACAACATTAATAGCATCTGTTCTTATCAATTTAAAACAAATTATCAAGTATTACTGTTCTTATGTTCTTCCCAGAGCAGATCAACTATTTTTAGCATGAATATATACCGTTCTTATGCTTCCGTAAACTAAACTACTACATCAAGTGTTGCTAAGTACAACAAAATGTCAAGTAGAGATGAACAAAACATGATGGCAGGTTCGAAAAATTCCAAAGCCGAGCAAATACTCATAAACATGAACACCATGCAACACTACAGAATGCACAGTAAAGACTAATGAACTCATGTGGATAGTTCATCCAAGATCAAGCATGATACAGCAATGATGGGAATATAGGGATGTGTAGCAGCTATTTTAGTGAAACTTCACAGTGTGATACCAAATCAAATAACAGGTACGCACATGCAGACAACTACAAAACTGGATTCAAGCATGTTCAACAGGTCAAGGCAGAAGCCTTCATTCTAACACAAATGCAAAATGAACGACTCCAGTGAAACAGAGTGATGCCACAGCCAATATATACAACCAAAACAAGTTCGAACTATCTCAAGAGCCGAAGCACAGTATTGTCAACCAAACAAAAATCCACGAAAGCAAGTGACCGAAGCCAAAACAATGTCGAAATCACAACATTAAATTTCCAGAAATTTAAACAATGGACCCAGAAAATTACATCACAGCAAACCTAACAAAATCGAGACCGAAGTCAACAAGAAACAGTTATCGAGACCGAAGTAAACTTTAAAACTGTCAGAGAAGAAATGAAAATCATCTACAACGAAGCAAAATCAAACTATCGAAGCACTATTCCAAGCACGAATTAGATGTGAGTAAATAATTTACTCACCTTGTTTAACGCGTCGCAAGCAGGAGTGAGCAACGAAGAATTGATCGAGCAAGGCGAATCGAAGCAGCGAACTCAAAGTGGTCTAAGCAGAAATTGAAGCCGAAGCCCTAAATGGATCGAAGAGGGAGACGAGACTCGAAGACGCCATTAATTCTTCGTTTATTTTTATTTTATTTTTTTCTGAATTGAAGGGGTAGGGTTTTGAATGAATTGGGGGCTTCGTGTTTTTAAGGGGAAGGGGATCGTGAATCTTGCGGGTTTGAAGGCGTGGAACACGGCAAATATAACGGCGTGTTTTTGGCTGATAAGGTAAGGTCATGTATACTTATTATTTTATTTTTTTATTTTTTTATTTTATTTACTTTTTATCTTTTTCTCTTTTTTTTTCAATTTAAATTCAATTAATTTTTTTTGTTATTTCTTTGCTTTGTTTTTGTTTTGTTAAAATTATGTTGTTTGAATTTTTTTATTTTAACTATGCGTATTCCTTTATTTATTTTATTTTATTTTTATTTTCTTTTATTTATTTATTTATTTATTTATATATATATATTTGTATTTTTATTTTTATTTTGAATTAAATTTTGTTTTGTATAAATTTTTTTCTTCTAATAAACATAGAAACATTTTAAAGTTCAACTATCAACATCTATTTATAAATTTTCATAAACATAATTCGTAAATCAAACTATTTTTTTTTTCTAAGTCATTTGTTTGAATTCAAAATACAATTTCAATATTCAATTTCAAACTTCAAAGTTAAATTCAAATTTCTATTCAACTTTAAATAGATTAAATTCAAAAATTTAATCGCCAATTTATTCTGATAATATGAAATTTAAGTCAAATTATCATTTAAATATTTAAAATAAATTAAATATTCACAATTTAAATTGTTCAAAATTCAGGATCGTTACAATACCTATTGATAGTTAAATATCCGACTATCAATATTTACCTTTAAATAGGGATTTGTTGTGAATTGCTTGAATTTGAATGCCACACTTATTTTTAAAATAAGCACTCGCTATTCGGTTTAGCCGGGAGAGGACCTTTGTGTCATATAACCCATTCCGAATATGTGATATGTCGAAATGGATAGCCTTTGAAGATCGGTGTTGAAGACCGGGTAATTGTGAAAACGATAGAATGACCTATCGATTGTCTCCGCACCGTTAGCTACGGTATGGGGATTTCCTTTGTGATGGGAAATTCGATCGGGTTTTGAATACTCGGATTGCAAGGACTTCTTTGGAAGTGCCTTCGGTTTCGTTCGATCCCGGAACGTACTTGTATGGATTGTATGTCTGACGTTACAATTTGAGATGTAAAGATGGTTTCTATCAAATATATTTCTGTTGGTGGCGGAGAATTTATTCTCTTAGCTTAACACCCTTCTCTGAGACGTACGAGCTCAGAGGTTATGTAGTTGATGGTTACTAGTGATACATTCCCAAGTTGGTAATGTGGCATATAAGTGCTATTGAGCATTTGTGAATTAAAAGCATAGCTTTTATATAAAGCGTTGCTTTATGAACGAGACTTCGTCAAGCCTCATAGACCGGTTGTGGTCGAAACAGGAATCGTGGCAGCAAGGTTATTTGGGGGTCGCTCCTCCATAGGGTATGTCATTTCCTATCTGGATTATAAGTGGTATCATGGTATGGTGCCCAGATACTCACTTTGTGGACACACTATATTTACTACTGTGTGATGTTGGTTATCGAGCGCTCGGTTTAAGGTCCCAAAGGACCGGGGGATGACATACTCGTGTCAGTTGTTACCCAGTTAGGGGTAACCCGGCCTTGTGTAGCAGAGATCCGGTTAGGATCCGGGAACGTTTCTCCAAAGGCGTTCTATTTTACTTGGGAAGTTCCTTTGCCCGACCATTTGTTGGACATCCAAAACAAAACAATACGTGCCTTGTACGGTTTTAGTTGTAGAACTTGCCATCTAATACGGTAGCTATAGTAGGCATACCATCATGGTACGTATGCTGGCTAAGATTTATATTTTACTTTCGAAATGTTTCTATACTATTCTCTAGTAATAATATCAAATGTTTATTTTTAATGCGTATGTAACGTCCCGCCTTTTCGCATGATTTAAACCGACACACGTGCCAATTCAAACCATGCGGAAGGGTGGATTGTTATGGGGTAAATAAGAAAAATAGAGAAGAAATAAAACAAAATAGAATCTCACTGTGGAAGGATAAAATATAATAATCAAATATACAGTTCATGAAGCTGTTTACAAAATATTTTATTTTACTTGTACAATAAATATCAGAGTTACACATACCAACATAATCAATGTAGCGGAATAGTATGCGTGTGGTGCAATAATATAGATAATAATAATACAAATCTTCGTCTTCGTCCTCCAAAGCTAAATCTTCAAATCCTGAAACGCTCGGACTGACCCGAGCGAATTTGAAAAGACAAAAACACTCGAGTCAGAACTAAAAGATCTTATATGAGTTAAATTAACAGAAATAAATATGAGTGCAGTAACTCAAGAGATGCTCGGGATTTACATCTTCCAAGGATCCGTTAAACTATTTACTATATAGTATATTGCGCTATTGTAATAGTGTCTAATTGTAAAATAAACTTACTTTTAAATAGCGTTAAGGTGTTACCCATATAGCCCCTAACACAGAATATATTCCCATAGTCTATACAGTACCGTAATCTCCCCCGTATTGGGTGTCGTCAGAGGGCACTCCATAGGTATGGTACAAAACAAAACTCGTAGTAAAGGCTCGGTATGGTAGGTGACACGGTACAACTAGGCAATGCCAGGGTAGATATACCAATTGCTATCCGGGCTGGTGGAAACGCGCAGCGCGCAGCTGCCGCCCACCTCGAACAAACTCCCCCAAAATCAAAAATAAAAGTGGCCACTGAATCAATCCAAAGTCAAAGTATAATATCGAAGAGGAGTGTCCGATCAGAGGAATGACCTCATTGGCCCGAGAATCGCTCCTGTTTTAGCCACCTTATGCCAACTCACGGGAGTCGGGTCCACGTATTTACCTTACAGGAAACGCCGCCACCAACCTACTTCATTCTGGAATCTCCACCGCGTACACGGTTAGTCAAAGTGGTTTTCATTATGGACAGAGAGTATGTCCATATCCGATCCCGGTCTCTTTGCCAACCAATCGTTATTATAACACCGTGGTCATTTAAAATAGTTTATACTTTAAAACCAGAATAAATTTTCCATTTCAAACTATGAATACGATATCATTTTAAAACCCAAACAATATGATATCATTTTATCCCAAATATAATTCTTTTCCAAAAATCATACTGCTTTAAAATTTATAATATCTGGAAACCAAACATTTGAATTATACTTTCAAAACATAATATTTCGGACTTCATACTTTTAAAAATCATACTTCTAAAACTTGAATGGTTTGGATATTCAACAGTATATAAAATAAATCGTTTAACTTTAAGGTTACTCTGTAAAGAAAAATAATTTCCATGGCTTCACAAATATATTTCTTTATTTAAAGTCTAAACCAAAATTTAAATGTCCCTTCAGGTTACAAAACCACTTCAATTTCTATATATATATATATATATATATATCCATTTGGAGTATTAATATTTCAAAACTAAAGTTGGAATTTATTCTTTTAGCAAATTAAACGTACTATTATTTAGTCTTGAATATATAAAATAAAACTCCAATTTCTAGCAATTAATTTTTTCTTCAATTTAATTTATACTAACATATTCATTTTTAATTTTCTTGAAAAAATCCAGTTATAAATATCATATCTTAAAATTTCCAAACATAAACATTAAACATATGATATAAATTATCAAATCCCATTTCTCAAAAATTTTCCATTTTCATTTGCAGATTTATACCTAGCTTGAATTCAAAATTTTAACTTCATATGTATATTTATAAAATATCAAAATTAAAATTTTTATAAACCGTATCCCATCCAAACCATAGAAATCACTTTAGAAATATTTATATATAGACCCCGGTGTCTGTATAAATTTTTCTATCCTATAGTCAAGTGATACGGATATTTATCATTTCAATCCGCAATTTAAAAATAAAATGCGGTTGTATATCATTTCAAACCGCAATCCCAAATGAAATGAAAATGCATGATGACTTGCAGTTTATACAATATAATTATAGCATTCATTCATCCAAATATCAATCATCAATCATCAATTGCAATCATCATCCAATTTTAAACAATCATCGATACATAGCATATGAATTTATACAGAAATCAATAACAGATATTAACTAACAGTTTATATTCCATAATAAATTAAATGACTGTTAACTAGCAATTTATGTGCAAAAATAAATTCTATCTTTCAAATTTTACGTAATAAATAAAATAAATTAACAGTTAAATTAACTAAATGCAAATTAATAGATATGCTGAATAAAACATACCAAACAGTCATAATTAAATTTCTACTCATATCTAAAATAAATTTAACAAACATAAAAACTTTTAGAAGTTGTGAGTGGGTTAAAACACTCACCTTTTGAATTTAAATCGAATCTAAATCCGATTTAAACTCAAAAATCCGACAGTCTCCAAATCCGTCCAAACCAGCGTCAACAGATCCGGAATTTAATTTCGATCCTAACGAAAAAAATTCGTGTGAAACGGAGGTCGTATGTAAAAGTTATAAGATTTAAACGATTCGAAACTTTAAATTAAAAATAAATAGAAGAAAACAAATCATCACCTACGAAGCTTGCCACGTCACAGAGAAACGCGACTCACTAAAAAAAAAAAAAATCTCCAGGCCGAAGCCCTACTTATCGTCACACGCAACTGCCAGTTGACCGAGGTGCTTGACCGGCTTTCCACGCCTCCACGCGCCGTCGTTGACCATGCCGACGCCACCGGTGAAACCCCCTCCTCCGACCGCTCCTATGGCCAAACTCCGGCCTCCTCTGGTGCAAGCCGCCACCGCTGTTATACCTAGGGCCAAAACCCTAATCCAATTCTCTAGCTTGATCTAGCCGTTGAATTTCGACAAAACCCATACAGATGCACTCCTCTGGTCAATCTCTACCAAACCCAGAAATCGTTTTCCGATCGGGCGAGTTTTTGCTGCGGTGATGATGAATGGCCGAAACTGATCTGAATTTTACTGGACGAACGATAGCTCTAATCGAAAAAAAATCACACCAGCAGATTACGAACACTGAGAACTATGACATATATTTTTATGGAATTTTTCTGGAGAGTTTGAATTTTCATTGAAATTTGAATTGAAATAGATCTAGGTTTTGCAACCATTGAGGAAGAGAAAGAGATGAAGAAAATGAACGTACAGACAAATGATAGAAGATGGAGGCTAGGGTTTATAATCGTCTATCTATAAGTAGGGTTGGGTTAGAGTAGATAGACCAGATAGATGAACGTGCGGAACAAACCATGGCCCAAAAAGCCCGTTCTAACTCCGGAACGAAATTTATTAAACTCATATATCCAAATAGATATTTTAAAATATTCTGAACGCGATGGAAAAAGTTTCACGTCCAAATTCGATCGTATGAAGAAGTTATGCTGAAAACAAAATTTCCAAATTGATTTCAAATTGATTTTAATTAAATCAATTTCAAGGCGTTTCGCATCCGTACGATCAAACGACAGGTCCGATCGATACGAAACTTGAAACCCTACAATAATTCACCGATACGGATCCGATGAAACTGGTTTCGTCGAAATCCGAGTCCGTGACAAAAATGGCTATTTTTATATTAATTAAATAAATTAAAAATTAGTCAATTAAATCAAATTTCCCATTTCTTTTTGATAATTGACGATTCTTATTATTATAAATTTTTCAATCACCTATACTAATTTAAACAAAATTTAACTTGTCGAAATTAAAATGTTAGAAATCCCCAAATTTCATTAATTTCACCAAATTATAAATTAAATTTCCAAAATTTTAATTAAATTTAGTTTCCACTATTATTGTCAAATAGAAGAATTTATCATTGGATTCATATTTCAATATGTAAATATTTCCAATTTCATCTGAACTTATATTTACATAATTCCTAAATATTAAATTTCAAATATCACTTCAATTAACGTTAACGTAATAATTATTTATTATTTATTGCAGTTGATTATCAGTTACAATTAATATACTAAATAGATGGTAAATCTTGAATACTGGTTATCCTTAACGTTTTATTTCCCATTTAATTGCAACAACCCAATTTCAAAAATTTAACTCAATTAAATAGACAACTCTTTATATTCTAAATCAATTGCAATGGTTTAAAAGTTGCTAAATATTTATTTCAGTAATCCCTTTAATTCGATTCAAAATCAGCAATTACCTATTAAATGCCCCAAAATTCCTATTAAATAAATCTAACAAATCTTTATCATCAATTAGATGAATTAAATATTGCAATCAACCTATTGCGTTAATAATTTCCGTTTCACTTTAAAGTATCTAAATTAGCCAATTACAATACTTATTACCAAAATAACTTCAATTTCTTCCAAATAATATTTACATAATTAATTTAAATATTGAATCCATTTAATTGCAATAAATTCAATTGATTGTAAATCAATTCCAAATAAATTTGATTTCTATCCAGTTACAACTTAATATCAAATCAGTTTTCACTTTACTAACAAAGTCATTATTACTTAGAATTTCATTACATTTTATATTTCACATTTTCATTTTGGTTTCATTTCTTTTCCCACATAGTTTATTAAAAGTGGGATTTTCCTTGGTTACAACTTATTTGGATCCAACATTCTTCATTTACCAATTTAATCCACTTTAACTGCAGTAATTTTGGAGATAAATTGAATTTGATTCCAGATTAACATTTACAACTAATAAAATAAGTAAAGTACAATAATTATAGTCATTAACTCTATTTCACACGTCTACATTCAGTTACTATTAGAAAATCTTATTGCATTGGTTTTATACAATCGCCATTTACTTTACATTTCATTACTATTTAATATATATTTATTCATCAATCAAATCCGATATTTACTTTCTATCCTTCTATTTGATAAATAACCTAGTATACATTTTACATATATTCATTTCATTTCATTCATTTATGGGCATTGCATTGAAATTTATTTATTAACTAATATCAACGTTATTATCATTAATTTAAATTGGATTCCCAATTTTATTCAATACCCTGAACAAATAACATACATATTAATCAAATCCCTACATTTGTATTTCTCATATTCCATAAAAATCAAATCATAACATTTAAATGATTTTATTAAATTGGAATCTCATTCAAGTCGTAATCTATTAACTGGAACTAATATGATTCCTTAATTTATTCCCATTTGCCGTTAAAAATCTTTCATTGCATTAAAACCATTTAACATTTTCATAAATTTCTCATATTAAATTCTATATCCAGGTGAGAATCATTTTCTACTTAATTCATTTGGATTTCATTCTAAATTAAATTAGAAATCCTATTAAATTATCATATTTAAAATCATCGAATTTAACGGGTCGTTACAGCGTATCAAGCATCTTTGACTATCATAAGGAGAAATCTCCTCCAATTCTGTGTTTGCATTGTGTGTGTGGCGGAAGCCTTATGGTAGTTTCATTTTCAAAACACATTGCGAATTGACTTTGAAAATTTCTCCTATTCTTTGTTTTAAAGATAAATAACTGTTTTAAGTTCTCACACCAGTCACATGACTGACTCGCAGTTTATTGTTTCCCTTCCTAAACTCTGGGTGCCCACCAATTTCAACACGGGCAGTCTAGAGTTTGGTTATCAGGTTATTCTGGACTTTGGAGTGCTATGGAGCTTAGGAGACGAGCTTCATATCGAGATGTACCACTTGTATATGATATTATACTATGTATTATTCCGCTGTGTATTCTGTATGAGGACAAGTTTATATAACTGTCCATCGATGTGTTGACTCTGTTGTCTATTGTTGTTATAAACTCTGATAATGATGTAATGCATAAAATGTACAGTTCTTTGTTTTAACGATATTCATTTATCTATTATATGTTGTTCCGCTGCGATTGTGAGATTCTGATATTGTTCTGTTGTTCTTTCTGTTCTGTTCTATCTTTCTCTTTCCGCTTCTATCCTTTTCTTCTTCATAAATCATAACGGTTCGGTTTTCGGCATTCGATTGCTCGGCAGTTGATACAGTGTATGTATTGATGTCGAATTTCGAGCGACGAAAAATCGTCTAACGTTACATTTGGTATCAGAGCTTATGGTTAAGCGACAACCATAGCTCTGTTGGGTATAATTCATTAGAGATAGAGTCAGTAGTACTCTAGAATGAGTGTGAGTGTAATAATAGATACGAGTGTGTATTTGTTAGTGAATATAAATTGTTTTATATTGTGTTTGCTTATCCGTTGAGCTGTTTGTGAATTCTGGTCGGTGTGTGGGACGCCATATTATCGATAGGGATTTCTAAACACTTAAACGAGGCATGACGACATAGTATTATTTAAATTGGGTAAATGAAATAATTTTACCTCGATTATATTTTGTATGTAAAGGAATAATTTTTCAGGATTATTAAAGTGTACATATAAATTGATTGTTTGGCTGTTAAAAATGTAAGATATATGCAAGATAATAAAAGTTGTCTGAATAAGTTAAATAAAAACAACAGTTGTAAAAGAATAATTGTATAAGCAAATGAATTATAAGTATGGAACTATAATTAATGTGATTTACAATGGTGAAATAATCTTATATATAAGAAGTGAAATTATATAAGTAAAAGATTTATAAATGTGATTTATAATCTGAAAATAAAATTGCAGAGAAGTGTTTTGAAAGGATATATGATATTTTGGGAAAATTGTTTTGGAGAAATTAAAGCTCTAAACTCTTTTCGGTCGTTGGAAACTAATTTCGATGATGATCGCGACATCATTGGTGTTCATTTTCAGGTTTCCAAAAGAGGGATTGCTGCCAAATTGTTTAAAAGAAAGTTGTGTGGAAAATTTGGATTTGATTTGGATTTGATAAGATGTTTGAAATGGAGTATAACTTAAGTGATGTTGAATGAAGTTGATTTTTGGTGTCAAAGTAAATTAATAAGTGAATTAATGAAATGAAGTCATTAAGAATTTGAACTTGAGTTATATGAATGAAATTCAACATTATATTGTTAAAGGAATTAGCAATTGAATTGAACTAATGTATTAAATGTTAATCAATTAAATGTAAATAATTGATATGAAATAATGAATGTAACTGTTAATTCATTAGAAGCTAATGTTATTGAAAATTGAATAAATTGAATGAAAGTCAATAGAATATCAAACCAATTGGAATTAAAAGCATTGAACCAAATTGAATGTAAAATTTAATAATTTGGTTGTGTTGAAAATACATTGGCTGTTATATGGATGTTAATTGATTGTATGTAAATTCATTAAGTGTTAGTGAAATTGAAAGCTACATAATTAAATTCAAACTGAAAGTAAATGAAATTGAATAGAATTGAATGTGAATTGGATTTAAATTAGTAAATGTAAACTAATTGGAAAAGAATGTTGATAAAATCCAATGTAAATGAATCAAATGTGATTTAAATGGAAAACCAATTCATTGAATATTAATGAGAATATGAATGAATATTGATTTGGTTATGGATGATAGTTGGTTGATGTTTGCATTTGTTGTTTTGTTGCATTTGCTATGTTGGCACATGTAGTTGTCATGTTGATATATGATGTATATTGATATTATTTTCATATCTACATGTTCTCATATGTTTGATTTAGTGTTTAGTGGTTGCAGATTGCGCTTGCTTCTCATTTGGAGCTCGCTTTCGCGCTATATTAGCCGTATACGCTCGCTAACAATATATAAGGTACATATCTCGGATTACATACCGTACTTTTACACTTTTTCCCTGCGGGATGCCTCATCACTTGATGAGATGTATATTTGTGATATATATACTATCATTTTTTTCGGATAGAACCGCGCAAAGGAGACTATGGAGAATTTTTCCGAAAATTTAAGGCGTTAGAAAAAATTTGAGAAAATTGGGAAAATTTGTGAAAAACTAAGCTTTGATTTGAAGCTTTGATTTGAGGTTGAAAATTAAACAATAGTAGGTTGTTTTGAAAAGATAACTAAGTATGATTTGGAAACTTAGTAAAGTTATTGTAAGAAGTTTAACTATGGATTTTGGAAAGTTAATGAATTTTGTAACTTTTCTTACTTGGTAATTTCGAGGACGAAATTCTTTTAAGGGGGGAAGATTGTAACGACCCAGAATTTTCGATAATTTAAATTTGAATATTTAATTTAATTTAAATATTAATAAATGAAATTAAACAGTCGAATAATTTATTTATCGAATATTGGATTTAATTGGACAATTAAATCGATAATTTAATAAATTCCAGAAATAATTGAAAATTGGGTTTAATATGATTGAAAATGATTTGTAAAATTTTATTATGTCATATTGAAGTTATAGAGACGTTACAGAACTTTTAAAATCGAATTAAAAGTTTATTTGTGAAAATTGAATATTTTAATATTTAATTATCGACTGAAAATAGCCAATTTTTGAACAGTCTCAGAATTGGACGAAACTAGTTCCATTGGATCCGTAATAGTTTGTTATTACCGGATTTCAATTTTCGTAGCAATCGGAGTTGTCGTTTGACCGTGGCAGCTCGAAACGCATCGAAATTGTTTTAATATTAATTTGGCGAGTAAAAATAGTCATTTTTCAAAAAGTCTCGGATTTCGACAAAACCAGTTTGTTCGGATCCATAATGTGATATTATTGCATGGTCTCAAATTTCGTGTCAATCGGATTTACCATTTGTTCGGGGCAAGCCAAAACGCATAGAAAGTCGTTTAATCTATTTAATTTTAACTCGATCGTTTATAGCCATAACTCGCACAGATGTCCGAATTAGCTTCCGAAACACGTTCCATTGCGTTCGGAACGTCGGGTAAACCTTAGAAACGTCAGTCGGCATGCTTCGTTTGGAGTTCGGAAATTTTCGAGTGAATAGTGTTTCGCGAATTTTCTATAAAAGGCCCTCCATTATTCACATTTGCAACAAACTCCACTCAGAAACCCTAGCTGCCACTCTTGTATTCAATGGCCAGAAAATTTCGAAACTTCTTCCTCATTTTTCTCTCAATCCATCAAAAATTAGCAAAAACTCTCAACTACAAAGTTGTAGAGGACGATGAAAGCTTCAAATCCATACGGAGATGATCGAAAACGGAGCTTCGAATCAACAGGAAATCGAGCAAGAAGGGGCTGTGTTTTTCATGCAAATCGAGGTGATGGGGGAGGCCGAGTTCAACATGGTGGCAGCCGATGGTGGCTCTCGAGTGGGGCTTCGCAACGGTGGTGTCCGATCGACTTCAAGTCGTTCGAGGTGGGAGCATAATTCAATGTAAAAACGACGGCTATGGGTTCCTAAACCCTAAGACTAACGTGAAGAGGAAGAAGGCCTGGTACGGCTCAGATCTGGAGGCATGATTTTGGATGGCTCTGATTAGATCCAGGGTTTGAAATTTTATAAATTGTGAAATTTATTTATATTTTAATTCGTGTAATCTTTAAAATATCATAACTTTTTCATACGAGGTCCGTTTCGCACGAAACGAATTGCGTTGGATTCGCCTTGTCGAGCACTACGCAATGGAATTGGATTGTAATCGTTTGGTGTTAGTGAAAATTTCGGGTAAAATTAAACGCCTGTTTAATTTTATTCAAAATAAAACGCTGGAACGGATTAAAATCAAGGTGAGAACTTCTCACTCAATCGAATCGGTTTCGATTTTTATTTTAAATAGTTAGATTTAAAAATTTTTGATTGTATGTTGAAGTATGATTGTTATCTATGAGTGTTAAAATTGACATTATGTGCCGTTAGTAAGCGGATGTTATTTATTAAAAACATATACCGCGAATATTCCATAAACAGTGAAATTGGTATTATTTATGTACTTGGAGTTGATTTCCCGAAGTATATAGCGGATGAGACCCTATTGCGCCGCCTATTAAGCGGATAAAATTTTATAAATCCCATATGCCGCGATAATTCCGTACTGCAGCGAAATTGGTATTGTGCTAACATCTTTGGATGCAGGGAAACAGGTTGGAGGGATCCAACTGGATTCCTCAACTGTATTGATTTATTTACAGATATTGTGATATTTGTTAATTATCATATCGATATATGATATTTGGATGTCGTGATTGACTATTTGGTGCTGTTGCATCATCGGATCCATTGTTAAAGTTAAAAAATAACGATTTTGATTTTTAAAAGGGTTTTAAAGTGATTTTTCAAAGTATATGTTTTTATTAAATTTTGAATTGATTCATTTTAAATAATTAAAATGTTATAAATTTTTATGTTATAGAAATTAAGATTTTTGAGAAATATAACCGAAATGAGATTTTTGGAAATAAATTGTTAATTAATTTATAAATTGGTTTAAATTGGGATTTTTGAATTATTATAAACAATTTATATAAAAGTTGTATAAAATTGATATTTATAAATTAAAATATAGAAATTATAAAACGAGTTTTTTTTAAGTGTTAAAATAAAGTTTGAACCTAGATTCATAAGTAAATGAGAAATTTTGATTTATAAATTATTGTTGATATAAAAGAATGGATTTGTGAATAAATGAATTATAAGTAATTTACTTATAAACCGGATTTCGACATGTAAATGAAATATAAATAGAATTGGTTAATAAAGGAGATTTATAAAACGAAGTTGTTATAAAATATAGAAATGGAATTTATAGACATTGTTTATAAATCCGAAAACGAATTATTTTGATAAGTTAATTATTATATTCACGATTTTGGACAGTGAATATATTATTAAACAAAATGGATTTATTTTGGGAAGTGATGTTTTAAATAGAATTTAAAACGATTTAAAGATGTTTTAAAATGGATTAACTATCGAAACCATAGATTTCAACATTTATTGTTGAAATAGACGTTTTCGAGGAATAAGAAAATGGTGGACTATGACACTGTAGTTATAGTAAATGGTTTCCGAAAGGAAATGTTTTATATAGTATTGGGATTTATATATCTATCTAAATTTCGAATCCCTATACTAGTGATTTTGGGTCGTCGTGACGATGTTTTGCGCAACATTCGTTTTAGCCCAAACAAATGTGTTTAAGTGAATGTTTTCCTTAAAGAATAAAATATATACTTAATTTCGATATTAAGTATATTGAAGATTTTCCAAGTGTTGAAAATGAATTGATTTGTGAATTACTTATTATTTAATAAGTATGGAAATGTTTCCAATATGAAATAAATATTTTGGGACTTTATCTTTTCGAAGATAAATTGAAAATGAATATTAGAAATCGATTTGAAATCGTATATTCATAAATATTTTGGAATGTAAATTCACTATGGAATTTATAAAGGAAAAGGGGAATTTGTTTAAAAATAAACATTGATTTATTTTTGAAGTATGGGAGTAAATTTACGGATTAGGAACGTAAATATAAAGTAAATCGGTAAGGATTTATTTAATTGGTTTAAATGAGCCATTTTGAAATGAAAGTATTTCCGAGTAAGGAAATGATTGAAATTTGTTTTCAAAAGTGATAAAGGATTGAAAAGTGATTTGAAAAATTGTTTTCAAATGGTTAAAGTGTGGAAATTATATATGTAGTAAAGATATTTGGAAAGTAAATAATTTGGGAAATTATTTGGAATCTGGTGATGTTGAGCATACCTATTGATAGTTAAATATCCGACTATCAATATTTACCTTTAAATAGGGATTTGTTGTGAATTGCTTGAATTTGAATGCCACACTTATTTTTAAAATTAGCACTCGCTATTCGGTTTTGCCGGGAGAGGACCTTTGTGTCATACAACCCATTCCGAATATGTGATATGTCGAAATGGATAGCCTTTGAAGACCGGTGTTGAAGACCTGGTATTTGTGAAAACGATAGAATGACCTATCGATTGTCTCCGCACCGTTAGCTATGGTATGGGGATTTCCTTTGTGATGGGAAATTCGATCGGGTTTGTGAATACCCGGATTGCAAGGACTTCTTTGGAAGTGCCTTCAGTTACGTTCGATCCCGGGACGTACTTGTATGGATTGTATGTCTGACGTTACAATTTGAGATGTAAAGATGGTTTCTATCAAATATATTTCTGTTGGTGGCGGAGAATTTATTCTCTTAGCTTAACACCCTTCTCTGAGACGTACGAGCTCAGAGGTTATGTAGTTGATGGTTACTAGTGATACATTCCCAAGTTGGTAATGTGGCATATAAGTGCTATTGAGCATTTGTGAATTAAAGCATAGCTTTTATATAAAGCGTTGCTTTGTGAACGAGACTTCGTCAAGCCTCACAGACCGGTTTTGGTCGAAACAGGAATCGTGGCAGCAAGGTTATTTGGGGGTCGCTCCTCCATAGGGTATGTCATTTCCTATCTGAATTATAAGTGGTATCATGGTATGGAGCCCAGATACTCACTTTGTGGACACACTATATTTATTACTGTGTGATGTTGGTTATCGAGCGCTCGGTTTAAGGTCCCAAAGGACCGGGGGATGACATACTCGTGTCAATTGTTACCCAGTTAGGGGTAACCCGACCATGTGTAGCAGAGATCCGGTTAGGATCCGGGAAAGTTTCTCCAGAGGTGTTCTATTTTACTTGGAAAGTTCCTTTGCCCGACCATTTGTTGGAAATCCAAAACAAAACAATACGTGCCTTGTACGGTTTTAGTTGTAGAACCTGCCATTTAATATGGTAGCTATAGTAGGCATACCATCATGGTACGTATGCTGGCTAAGATTTATATCTTACTTTTGAAATGTTTCTACACTATGCACTAGTAATAATGTCAAATGTTTCTTTTTAATGCATATCAAGCATCTTTGACTATCATAAGGAGTAGAATGTATATATATAGAATAATATATTTGAAATTGTATGAGAGAATATTTATAAATACTTATGGAGAACGGTTAGATTAAACGAATCACATTTAATCTTCACCATTTATCTGAGATGCGAACTCCTATAAATATAGGTGGATTCATTCATCTTGGATGTAAGAAAGTAGGTAAGAGAAAAGAAATATAATAAGAAAAAAATATGAACTTTTACAATAAAATTTAGTAATAAAAGGTTTTCTCCTTAGTATAAAAATTGTTTTTTCCTTCTTCAATCTATATTCTATCTTCTTCTAAAATCAATTTTATTTTCTATCGAAGAAAACTTACTAAATACCCGATTTTTATTTCAAAACCTCTTTGAAATGATATGGTATATTTTAATCCATGGAAAATATACATATTGATCGAGTAAGGCTAAAATGATACCAAAGAACTGCGTCATACCAAATAGTATCATGCATCCCCTAACCAATAAGGGTAATACTTAAGAGAAGTTCTTACTGTTCGGAAATATCTCTTGACTATTTCTAGTCAATTTTGGGCTACTCGAACTAGTTAACACAAAAATTCTTCTTCTTTTTCGAAATCCATTTCGAAACCATACTGTATATATTTTTGGATAAATAGTATTTAAAAAATATCCGCTACTAACTTTCTTTGGGTTCATTCAGATTCGAACTCATTCCAATCGTATAATAACAAAGGGAATAATTTACCGAGTGCAATACGACGTCCGCCTATGCAAACTTGTAATTGTCACTTCGAAGATTATTCAGATAATGGTAAAAAAAGCTGGGACACATTCCCCGATCTATCCAAAGACAATGTTTTTTGCTTAAAATTCTCTTTGAAATAATTGTAATTATAGATACTTTCAGGTAATACTATTATTAATTTTCTCAAAAATTATTTGAAATTTATTTTTCAAAGACACTATGATTTACTTTCTCAAAAATCCTCTTTATTTTATAAGACATATCTTATAAACCAAATTTATATAAAATTACCTTTATGTAATAATTTCCTTTGTTATAGTAACCCTTTTAACAAAGTAAACTTGTTAAACCTGTATTATTAATGAGAGCCTTATAGTCAAATCTGAAACTGAATTCACAAGTTGTTCGTATTTAATTCAATCAAACAACAAATGCTCATAAACTGGACGAGCATAAATAATCAATTAACAATGATGTAAATAATTATAATCATTTCCTAAAAAACAATCACAACATTAATAACTATATCTATTTCTTGAAAATTATTCTTTTACATATAAAATATAAAATTTATGTAAAACTATTTCATTTACCCATTTCAACTTAATATAAATTAGTTTTATAGCACTAACATGTACACGCTCTCACATATAATATACTCAATCTCATTCTAAGGTTTTACTTACCCTATCTCTAATGTGTTTTCCCCCACTAAGCCTAGGTGTTCACTCAATATAAGCTCTGATACCACTGTAACGACCTGCCTTGTCGACCTTTAAAACTAGACAATAGTACGTCCACGGTATTCACGTGCCTAGCCTCTAAGTGACAGAAAGACAAATTGTTGGGGTTAAAAAGGAAAAGATACAACAGAATAAAACATCATGACTATTAATATCTAAATACAACGGACCTTTGGACAAAGTAACTTTAATATACATAAACAATTAGAGTAAACTAACCTATCATCAGCCTGAACAGTTATAACAGCCAGTCCTTAAAATGCAAATAAATACTAAACAAGAAATACAACGGAAAATAAATACGTAAGGTCTTAGAGGCATCTAGCCCATCTCTTGAAGCTCCAAGCATCCATCGCTATATTTGGAAAAGTACTTTGTTTTGACTCGTATATTGTAACAAAATATCACACAGATCAATTGGTTAAACCAACATGAGAGGCTCAAATCATTTGGATTTCTTTTATTTTATTAAACCTTTCAAAAATAAAGGTATCTCGTAAGATCACGCCATACATAAACACGAATGGATTTTTACTTTACGATAACCAAACCGGTTTTTAGAAAATCTAGTAATATTATAATAATGTCTACGGTTTAAAATAAATAATCTATCATAGCCGAAATGGTTATCAAAGCACAATTAATATACTGCCGAACGAATTCATTTTTTCCTATATTAATTACATTCAACGACATATTTAGTTTATAACTAAGTCCGTTAATGTACGTATTAGAAAGTGTGTGACGATCCTGACTCGACCTTCGAAAATCGGCACCGAATACGACACTCATATTCTAATGCCGCAGATCCAAACGTTGAACCTGGTGCGCCGGAGCTTATAACACCATTAAGTAAACAAACAACACAGCGGAAGAAATAATGAATATCAATATACAACATCTGATACAACCTCCTGATACAACAGATGATACAATAGATATCTATATGCATCAGAGATATGATATAATAAAATAGCAGCGGAAAGAAAATAGATAACACTAACAGCGGAACAATAACTATAAGATAGCCTTCAAGAGAGAACTCCAAAACTGCAACTCCATCTCTAAGAATCAATCCAGAAATAGCTCGACTTCCCAGTAACGATGGACTAAGATAAGCAATCGTCCACATCCAAAGACTGAACTAACCTCAGATCATCTACCAAACCTAACTATCTGAAAAACCCAACTCTAGACTGCTCGTGTGGAAAATAGTGAGCACCCAGAGTTTAGGAAGGAACAATAAACTCCGGATCAGTCATGGGACTGGTGTGAGCAACAAAAACAGTTTATCTTTTAAATAAAACAAGATTTATAAAAGAAAAATCCGATATGCTTTTTAGAAAATGAAACTACCATAAGACCTCCCGCCACACACACAATGCAAACGCAGAATTGGAGGAGATTTCTTCTTATGATAGTCAAACATGCTTGATACGTAGAAAGTTCTTTGATATTATTATTATAAGTGCAAAGTGCAGAAAACATTTCGAAAGTAGAATATTAATCTTAGCCAGCATACGACCATTATCGTATGCCTACTATAGGTACCATGTTCAATAGCAGGTTACCACCACATTCCATCGCAGGTAATACAACTAAAACCGTACAGGGCGCGTATTGTTTCTTTGGATTTTCCAACAAATGGTCAGGCTAAGGAACTTCCTACTGCCACATGGGATCGCCTCTGGCGGGACGTCCCGAGAACCTAACCGGATCTCTGCCAACACAAGGCCGGGTTACCCCTGTAACTAGGTAACTACTACTCGAGCATGCCACTCCCCGGTCCTTTGGGACCTTTATCCGAGGCGCCTCTAAGCAACAACCACACAGTAAATGAGATTGGAGCCACCACATAGGTAAATATCTGGGCTCCATACCATGATACCACCCTTTACCAGAAGGGAATGACACACCCTAAAGGGCGCGACCCTCATAACCTTGCCGCATCTTTCCTGTTTTGACCATTTCCGGGGTGTGAGGTCCTGATGCAGTCTCGTCCACAAAGCTACGCTTTATACAAAAGCCATGCTCTGATCACAAATGATCAATAAATGATCATCAACACACAGCAGCACTCAGCATGCCACACTACCAAATTGGGAGTATATTGCTGATAACCTTCAACTACATAACCTCTGAGCTCGTACGTCTCAGAGAAGGGTGTTAAGCTAAAAGAATAAATTCTCCGCCACCAACAGATATGTATTTGAAAGAAATCTACTTTATATCTCAAAGTGTAGTGTCAAACATGTAACCATACAAGTTTGTTCCGGGTTCGAACAGAACCGAAGGCACTTCCAAAGAAGTCCTTGCAATCCGGGTATTCACAATCCCGATCGGACTTCCCATCACGTAGGAAATCTCTATACCGGAGCAACTCAGTGCAGAGACAATCGATAGGTCATCCTATCGTTCTCGCAAATACCCGGTCTTCACCACCGGTCTTCAAATGCTATCCATAACGTCGAATCACATATTCGGAATGGGTTATATGACACAAAGGTCCTCTCTCGGCTAAACCAAATAGTGAGCGCAACATTTAAAACATATGGATATGGGATTTTAATTAAGTCACAACTTCATAATTCAAAACTTTCCTTCAAATGGTTTAAACGAATTACCATTTCAAATCTTTAAACAAAAAGATTTATTTCACTAAGTTCACCCATTTTCATATAGATCCATTTATGGATTTCAAAACAATTCCCATTTTAATTGGATTAACTCGTAAAATCATTAAATTAAAGATTAAACTTATAGCTTTCAAACCGTTTCCATAACTTGGAAAATCATTTCCATTTTTTTACTTGAAATCCCTTTAACACAAATTAGACGTTCATTACTTAAGTGAAAACTTTTATCATTTGAAAACAAATAGTTTTCGTTCCAGAAATATCCAATTATATTTACACGAGTTAAAGCCTTTGAATTTAAATTCAAATTCCCAAATCAATATCTTCAAGATAGTTTAACCCATATAAATTGGTATAACAACTTTTAGTCCCTCGTTTTCAAATCATAGAATTCAATTTCGAATATTGAATTCAAATATTTAAATCAGAATATTTAAATATCAAAACTCAATCGAGTTATTCAAAATATATTTCATCTTTGAAATTTTATTTCAAAAGCTTTTCACTTTAAACCCAATCCATTTCCAAAACATTTGAATTTTAAATATTCAACTTTGAAAAATCATTTCAAAATCTGTGACTTAATTGATTTCCTCGTGAAATCCATATTGGTGTGTGTATAAGTGTGGTCCAGGGGTTTAACACAATAGTGCAACATCATTTCAAGCATCACAGATTAAAACACAGAAATATAGTTGATAAGCGATATAAAGTATAACGCTTATCTTCCATTCACAATTCTCAGATAATATGCAGATGTATCATCAATAAATGCATAAATTATACATAGCACAATTCACAGAATAAAATATCACAGATCAGATAGGACAATCAATTCAAGGCTATTCATACAATACAATCATTCATAAGTAAGGTCAAGCATTCAATAATTATTTATAAGCAGGATTGTTTAATCCTAATTAATTCAATTTATTTCCAATGAAATTAATTACCTATGAATTATTTATCCAATTCTGATTTATAAATTTCAAATCATTTGATACAAATTAATTCATCAAACACTTTAATTAATTAAATTATTCTTAATCACTTTCATTTATTAATTAGTCCTTAATAAATTTATTGTTTAATCACTTGATTAATCACCTTTAATTATTAATTAATATTCAATTAACAATCCTTAATTTACAAATTAATTATTCCTTAATTAATTAATTTTTAAACCTTTGTTAAGTAGTTTAAACCTTTGATTACTTATTTAATCAATCCAAACCATTAATTAATTAAATAAATAAATTATCCATTTTTAATTAACTTAAAAATTAATGAATTATAAATCCTCATTATATCTTCATTAACTTAAGATAAATCTCATTCTTATTAGTGATTTTATTATCACTCACAAATATGTTAAAACATTTATATTCAATCCACTTTTAAATTCACATATTTACAATATACCTTACCTTTTAATTTTTTTTTTAAACAATTGAATTTATAAACCTTCATTAAATTTCAAAATCTAGAATTCAAATATTTATTTGAAAACAAATTGCTTTAAAAAGTTATTTGATTTGAACTTGTTTAAACCATTCAGATTTAAAATTGATTTGACTCACAGATTTGAATTCAAAAAAAAAACATGAATCCATACATAAACATTTGATTTAAACTGGGCTTTGAACTTTGATTCAAAACTTTGATTTAACTCGCGTGCTTTTTTTAACAGCTTACGATTCAAAAGTTTGTTAAAAACTAACTTAACTTTGAATTTAAACCCAATTTAAGCTTTTAGTTTCGGATTTTAAATTAAATCTGAAAATCCACTTCTAATTATTTACAACTTTGATAAAAACAAATTTCCTTTTTTTTTTAAAGCTTGAAGATTCAAAGTACCATTTGAATCTAACTTAAACTTGATTTAACTTTATTTAGATCAAGCTTACAAATTTAAATTCATTTAGCTTTGGTCTAAATTCAATTTGCAGACAGTTTTGAACAAAACTGTACCCAGTTAAACCATCCTGAGGCAACTCAGTTTTACTTCGAGTCACTCCCCTACGCGCTTCGAGAAAAACACAGGAATAACTCGAGAAAAATGCATGCTTACCTCCTTCAACTTCAACCCAACACCCTCAGAACAAAATGTGCACGGTGCACGTGCACTGTGGCTTTGACCAACTCCGGTCGACCTCACTGGCCTCCTCACATCGGCGATCACCCCTCCTTAACGACCCGACCATCAAAACTCACACGACAACTCGAATTTGAATTCGAGCACCCGATCCCCAAACCTGGAACCAGAAATGAGCATCAGGTCGAAACCTGGAACACGCAACAATGACCTACCTCAAACCTGTCAACGCCGCTCCCTCAGAGCTCCGACCACCTGAACGTGCGAAACTTCGGCCAACACTTCGTCGCCTCGTCCTCTACCACCACCCAACAGCCCATAGCACTCGATCATCTACAAATGCCAAGGTGACCGATTTTATCTAACCTAGCAAAAAAAGGGTTCCAGTAGGAATCCCACTGCCGCAACCTCCATGGTGAACTACATCACCATCTACCATTTTCCCCAAATGCTACGATCACTCCTCCATCATCAAGCAGAACCCCGACTCCCTTCAGTCACGATAATCATCAGAGAAACCCAATTTTCATATTTCGTTCAAACCAAAAATGCTCATTCAATACTTAACTTAAAAATGTGATTTTAGTTTAAAAAATCATGACTTGTAGTATGAATTCAATATATAGTCTTGAATTTATATTTTACGACATTCGATTTTATCACATTTCTACCTGCTTTCCTGTAAAACAAAGTCTCAGTGTATATTTTACACATCAGGGGTTAAATCAACTTTAAAAATCTGGATATAAGCTTAAATATTTTGGTTTGGTTGAAGCTTAAACTTAGCAATGATCAAATGAGGATCATATGAGATTTTGAACATATATACAACCTGTAATAAACACACAGAGTTTATGTTTAAACTACTCAGGCATTTAAATATACTTAATTCAAACATGCATCCAAATTTAGTTCAAGTGTTCAGATAACATCAAAGTATGCATTCACAAGAACAAGATGAAACCAAGATTTAAACTGCTTTTAAAATTCATTTCAAAGTGAAGTTACTCACGGGTATGAAGAAGCAGAGAACAGATTTTGAAACAACTCTTTGAAAATCTTTTGAAAACCTTGACTTTGCACTTGAATGTTGCAATGCCTTATTAACCAAACATACTTGTTTGTTGGTGAACAGAGTGGCTTTGATTGAATTATGAAAAGAAGATACTCGGTTGTGTTGAACGAAAATGAGGTTGCTTGATATATATAGGAAATGAAGTTTAAAGGTTATAATATGTTTTGTACAACAAGGTGACATATTGCTGTGTTTTGTACAAACATAATCAGTGATATTTTTTTCTTTGTTGGCTGATAGTATGGCGTATGGTGGCTGAGATGTTTGCATTTATTATCATTTATCTTCTTAAGCAAGCTTCCTTATACATACTTTATGTTTTGCTTTGGTTTTGTTTTATAACTAATACATATCTTTGCATATATTTTGTTTGTTTTAGTCTTTTATTGAAGTGATGCTGCATTAATTATATTGTACCATATATACTTATAAATTTTTTTCATTTTATTTCGGCTGTACATGATATCAAGGTTGATGTCTTCCTTTATAAGCTTCTCACTTATCTTTAACTTTGTTCTTGCCTTGCATGTATTTGCTTTCTTCTTGCTTTAAGCTTCATACTTTCATACACATGTTTTCTTTTGTTGACTATGTAGAAATTTGGTGGCTGCAAATATTGTTTTGGTGGGCTGAAATGATCAACATGGTGTGCCAGAGGATATGGCATTAATTAACTTTGTCTTGATTTGCAAGCTTAGTTATATATCTTATATTTAGTTTGTTTCATCAGTTTGCAAGTATAAATACTAGACTATATTTTGTACCTTGTTTATATAGTATGAGGATATCTTGTTTTATATTTTCTTGTCATGTTTCACATTATCATTCACATCTAATTTGATTTGCTTACTTTATATTTTCATAGACATTTTATTATTTTACTTTATGTATAGACTATAAAGTTGTTTTAGTCCTTCGTTATAAAACTTTAACTCAAATGAAAATATATGCTTTTGTTTTAGTTATAATCTTTTTATACTTCATTTGCTTATTATTATTTTCATACTTATGTTACTTGTTATTATTTCAAACCATTTGTAACAATTACTATTTATATAAAAATCAATGTTGTAAAGATATTACCTTAACAACATTGTTTAAAAATAACTCCTTATTGAATTAAAATGATTTATAAAAGAAACCATTTCTATGTTAATAAATAACATATTTTATTTGAATTTGGAAAAATCAAATTGATTAACCAATTAATTTTACAAATTTTTAAATCAAAAATTAAATTAATTATCAATTTAAAATAAATTAAAATTCGGGATCGTTACAGACTTCCCTCCTTAAAGAAATTTCGTCCCCGAAATTTACAGGCATGAAAATAACACAGAGATAGATAAAAGACAGAGAAATATCTTTCCAGATCTAATTGGATATATTTATTCTGCATTTGGCTTACCAAATCAGAATATCAACAATATAAGAACAAACTCATGCAATACTACTCAGGATACTCGGGTCATAAATTCTACGAAACATGCAAAGCACTGGTTAGTTCGAAGGATAACCAACCATTCGTAAAATATTTTCGAACTCAAATTGTATTCACATATCTGTCCACTTTTGGGTATAATTTCAAAAATTTTAGTTTAGAAACCAAGGTATATCTATCAACCGTAGCAACCAAAGCAAATAAAGCAACCAATACATTCAAACAAACAATTTTGGCCTATTTGGAGTTTATGTCCCATACACATATATCAAATCTTCTTCCTGTATTTACCAGGAACCATCGAAGAATTGACAAGAGATGCTGAACAACAGAGATAGATTTAATCTTCTACCATTTTTCAAACACAAGATATGGATTCCAAATTCAAGTCGGAATACCTCAAAATATATATCAATTTGTCCCTCTTCGGACTTCGATCAACCCAAGAAACTACAATAGAATTTCAAATTTGGGTTTAAACGAAATAGTTTTATCGATTCAATTCAAATTTAGCTTGATATTCTATTATTCAAGTTAACTCAATTTAAAATTCCCAATTTATTTAAATTTAATTTCCAATTTCCAATTCATATTCATTAAGGTTAAAATCAAAAACTGATAAGAAACTGATGAAGATACGAAGTAAAGATTTCCTACAACGATTCGTAAGGCCATCATCACATTGAAACTTCTTCTGAAGCTGTCATGAAGAAATCAAAAGAATTTGGAAAGACGAATTAAAAGAAATTGATAGAGAAAGATTGTTTCCACTGTCGCAGGGTATTGACCAATTATAGTGGTACTTCCCTGTCCCCTATCTCGTTCTCTTCTTCCACTCATACTCACTATCGGTGGATAGTAAGAGAATTTACTAAGGCATACGAACGGATATCTTAGTGATATACTCATTCTAGGGCATACTTTACTCTATCTCAAATGAGTTACTTAATGTGTTATACTCCTGAGCTAAAGTTTAACCTTAACTCTGATACCATATGTGACGATCCTGACTCGACCTTCGAAAATCGGCACCGAATACGACACTCATATTCTAATGCCGCAGATCCAAACGTCGAACCTGGTGTGCCGGAGCTTATAACACCATTAAGTAAACAAACAACACAGCGGAAGAAATAATGAATATCAATATACAACATCTGATACAACCTTCTGATACAACAGATGATACAATAGATATCTATATACATCAGAGATATGATATAATAAAATAGCAGCGGAAAGAAAATAGATAACACCAACAGCGGAACAATAACTGTAAGATAGCCTTCAAGAGAGAACTCCAAAACTGCAACTCCATCTCCAAGAATCAATAAAGAAATAGCTCGACTTCCCAATAACGATGGACTAAGATAAGCAAGTCTCGTCCACATCCAAAGACTGAACTAACCTCAGATCATCTACCAAACCTAACTATCTGAAAAACCCAACTCTAGACTGCTCGTGCGGAAAATAGTGAGCACCCAGAGTTTAGGAAGGAACAATAAACTCCGGATCAGTCATGGGACTGGTGTGAGCAACAAAAACAGTTTATCTTTTAAATAAAGCAAGATTTATAAAAGAAAAATCCGATATGCTTTTTAGAAAATGGAACTACCATAAGACCTCCCGCCACACACACAATGCAAACGCAGAATTGGAGGAGATTTCTTCTTATGATAGTCAAACATGCTTGATACGTAGAAAGTTCTTTGATATTATTATTATAAGTGCAAAGTGCAGAAAACATTTCGAAAGTAGAATAGTAATCTTAGCCAGCATACGACCATTATCGTATGCCTACTATAGGTACCATGTTCAATAGCAGGTTACCACCACATTCCATCGCAGGTAATACAACTAAAACCGTACAGGGCGCGTATTGTTTCTTTGGATTTTCCAACAAATGGTCAGGCTAAGGAACTTCCTACTGACACATGGGATCGCCTCTGGCGGGACGTCCCGAGAACCTAACCGGATCTCTGCCAACACAAGGCCAGGTTACCTCTGTAACTAGGTAACTACTACTCGAACATGCCACTCCCCGGTCCTTTGGGACCTTTATCCGAGGCGCCTCTAAGCAACAACCACACAGCAAATGAGATTGGAGCCACCACATAGGTAAATATCTGGGCTCCATACCATGATACCACCCTTTACCAGAAGGGAATGACACACCCTAAAGGGCGCGACCCTCATAACCTTGCCGCATCTTTCCTGTTTTGACCATTTCCGGGGTGTGAGGTCCTGATGCAGTCTCGTCCACAAAGCTACGCTTTATACAAAAGCCATGCTCTGATCACAAATGATCAACAAATGATCATCAACACACAGCAGCACTCAGCATGCCACACGACCAAATTGGGAGTATATTGCTGATAACCTTCAACTACATAACCTCTGAGCTCGTACGTCTCAGAGAAGGGTGTTAAGCTAAAAGAATAAATTCTCCGCCACCAACAGATATGTATTTGAAAGAAAGCTGCTTTATATCTCAAAGTGTAGTGTCAGACATGTAACCATACAAGTCTGTTCCGGGTTCGAACAGAACCGAAGGCACTTCCAAAGAAGTCCTTGCAATCCGGGTATTCACAATCCCGATCGGACTTCCCATCACTTAGGAAATCTCTATACCGGAGCAACTCAGTGCAGAGACAATCGATAGGTCATCCTATCGTTCTCGCAAATACCCGGTCTTCACCACCGGTCTTCAAATGCTATCCATAACGTCGAATCACATATTCGGAATGGGTTATATGACACAAAGGTCCTCTCCCGGCTAAAACGAATAGTGAGCGCAACATTTATAACATATGGATATGGGATTTCAATTAAGTCACAACTTAATAATTCAAAACTTTCCTTCAAATGGTTTAAACGAATTACCATTTCAAATCTTTAAACAAAAAGATTTATTTCACTAAGTTCACCCATTTTCATATAGATCCATTTATGGATTTCAAAACAATTCCCATTTTAATTGGATTAACTCGTTAAATCTTTAAATTAAAGATTAAACTTATAGCTTTCAAACCGTTTCCACAACTGGGAAAATCATTTCCATTTTTTTACTTGAAATCCCTTTAACACAAATTGGACGTTCATTACTTAAGTGAAAACTTTTATCATTTGAAAACAAATAGTTTTCGTTCCAGAAATATCCAATTATATTTACACGAGTTAAAGCCTTTGAATTTAAATTCAAATTCCCAAATCAATATCTTCAAGATAGTTTAACCCATATAAATTGGTATAACAACTTTTAGTCCCTAGTTTTCAAATCATAGAATTCAATTTCGAATATTGAATTCTAATATTTAAATCAGAATATTTAAATATCAAAACTCAATCGAGTTTTTCAAAATATATTTCATCTTTGAAATTCTATTTCAAAAGCTTTTCACTTTAAACCCAATCCATTTCCAAAACATTTGAATTTTAAATATTCAACTTTGAAAAATCATTTCAAAATCTGTGACTTAATTGATTTCCTCATGAAATCCATATTGGTGTGTGTATAAGTGTGGTCCAGGGGTTTAACACAATAGTGCAACATCATTTCAAGCATCACAGATTAAAACACAGAAATATAGTTGATAAGCGATATAAAGTATAACGCTTATCTTCCATTCACAATTCTCAGATAATATGCAGATGTATCATCAATAAATGCATAAATTATACATAGCACAATTCACAGAATAAAATATCACAGATCAGATAGGACAATCAATTCAAGGCTATTCATACAATACAATCATTCATAAGTAAGGTCAAGCATTTAATAATTATTTATAAGCAGGATTGTTTAATCCTAATTAATTCAATTTATTTCCATGTAAATTAAATACCTATGAATTATTTATCCAATTCTGATTTATAAATTTCAAATCATTTGATACAAATTAATTCATCAAACACTTTAATTAATTAAATTATTCTTAATCACTTTCATTTATTAATTAGTCCTTAACAAATTTACTGTTTAATCACTTGATTAATCACCTTTAATTATTAATTAATATTCAATTAACAATCCTTAATTTACAAATTAATTATTCCTTAATTAATTAATTTTTAAACCTTTGTTAAGTAGTTTAAACCTTTAATTACTTATTTAATCAATCCAAACCATTAATTAATTAAATAAATAAATTATCCATTTTTAATTAACTTAAAAATTAATGAATTATAAATCCTCATTATATCTTCATTAACTTAAGATAAATCTCATTCTTATTAGTGATTTTATTATCACTCACAAATATGTTAAAACATTTATATTCAATCCACTTTTAAATTCACATATTTAAAATATACCTTACCTTTTAATTATTATTTTTAAAACATTTAAATTTATAAACCTTCATTAAATTTCAAAATCTAGAATTCAAATATTTATTTGAAAACAAATTGCTATAAAAAGTTATTTGATTTGAACTTGTTTAAACCATTCAGATTTAAAATTGATTTGACTCATAGATTTGAATTCAAAAAAAAAATACACATGAATCCATACCTAAACATTTGATTTAAAATGGGCTTTGAACTTTGATTCAAAACTTTGATTTAACTTGCTTTTTTTTTAACAGCTTAAGATTCAAAAGTTTGTTAAAAAATAACTTAGCTTTGAATTTAAACCCAATTTAAGTTTTTAGTTTCGGATTTTAAATTAAATCTGAAAATCCACTTCTAATTATTTACAACTTTGATAAAAAAACAAATTTCCTATTTTTTTTAAAGCTTGAAGATTCAAAGTACCATTTGAATCTAACTTAAACTTGATTTAACTTTATTTAGATCAAGCTTACAAATTTAAATTCATTTAGCTTTGGTCTAAATTCAATTTGCAGACAATTTTGAACAAAACTGTACCCAGTTAAACCATCCTGTGGCAACTCAGTTTTACTTCGAGTCACTCCCCTACGCGCTTCGAGCAAAACACAGGAATAACTCGAGAAAAATGCATGCTTACCTCCTTCAACTTCAACCCAACACCCTCAGAACAAAATGTGCACGGTGCACGTGCACCGTGGCTTCGACCAACTCCGGTCGACCTCACTGGCCTCCTCACATCGGCGATCACCCCTCCTTAACGACCCCGACCATCAAAACTCACACAACAACTCGAATTTGAATTCGAGCACCCGAGCCCCAAACCTAGAACCAGAAATGAGCATCAGGTCGAAACCTGGAACACGTAACAATGACCTACCTCAAACCTGTCAACGCCGCTCCCTCAGAGCTCCGACCACCTGAACGTGCGAAACTTCGGCCAACACTTCGTCGCCTCAACCTCTACCACCACCCAACAGCCCATAGCACTCGACCATCTACAAATGCCAAGGTGACCGATTTTATCTAACCCAGTAAAACTAGGGTTCCAGATGGAATCCCACTGCCGCAACCTCCATGGTGAACTACGTCACCATCTACCATTTTCCCCAAATGCTACGATCACTCCTCTGTCATCAAGCAGAACCCCGACTCCCTTCAGTCACGATAATCATCAGAGAAACCCAATTTTCATATTTCGTTCAAACCAAAAATGCTCATTCAATACTTAACTTAAAAATGTGATTTTAGTTTTAAAAATCATGACTTGTAGTATGAATTCAATATATAGTCTTGAATTTATATTTTACAACATTCGATTTTATCACATTTCTACCTGCTTGCCTGTAAAACAAAGTCTCAGTGTATATTTTACACATCAGGGGTTAAATCAACTTTTAAAAATCTGGATATAAGCTTAAATATTTTGGTTTGGTTGAAGCTTAAACTTAGCAATGATTAAATGAGGATCACATGAGATTTTGAACATATATACAACCTGTAATAAACACACAGAGTTTATGTTTAAACTACTCAGGCATTTAAATATACTTAATTCAAACATGCATCCAAATTTAGTTCGAGTGTTCAGATAACATCAAAGTATGCATTCACAAGAACAAGATGAAACCAAGATTTAAACTGCTTTTAAAATTCATTTCAAAGTGAAGTTACTCACGGGTATGAAGAAGCAGAGAACAGATTTTGAAACAACTCTTTGAAAATCTTTTGAAAACCTTGACTTTGCACTTGAATGTTGCAATGCCTTATTAACCAGACATACTTGTTTGTTGGTGTGTAGAGTGGCTTTGAATGAATTATGAAAAGAAGATACTCGGTTGTGTTGAACGAAAACGAGGTTGCTTGATATATATAGGAAATGAAGTTTACAGGTTATAATATGTTTTGTACAACAAGGTGACATATTGCCGTGTTTTGTACAAACATAATCAGTGATATTTTTTTTCTTTGTTGGCTAATAGTATGGCGTATGGTGGCTGAGATGTTTGCATTTATTATCATTTATCTTCTTAAGCAAGCTTCCTTATACATACTTTATGTTTTGCTTTGGTTTTGTTTTATAACTAATACATATCTTTGCATATATTTTGTTTGTTTTAGTCTTTTATTGAAGTGATGCTGCATTAATTATATTGTACCATATATACTTATAAATTTTTTTCATTTTATTTCGGCTGTACATGATATCAAGGTTGATGTCTTCCTTTATAAGCTTCTCGCTTATCTTTAACTTTGTTCTTGCCTTGCATGTATTTGCTGTCTTCTTGCTTTAAGCTTCATACTTTCATACACATGTTTTCTTTTGTTGACTATGTAGAAATTTGGTGGCTGCAAATATTGTTTTGGTGGGCTGAAATGATCAACATGGTGTGCCAGAGGATATGGCATTAATTAACTTTGTCTTGATTTGCAAGCTTAGTTATATATCTTATATTTAGTTTGTTTCATCAGTTTGCAAGTATAAATACTTGACTATATTTTGTACCTTGTTTATATAGTATGAGGATATCTTGTTTTATATTTTCTTGTCATGTTTCACATTATCATTCACATCTAATTTGATTTGCTTACTTTATATTTTCATAGACATTTTATTATTTTACTTTATGTATAGACTATAAAGTTGTTTTAGTCCTTCGTTATAAAACTTTAACTCAAATGAAAATATATGCTTTTGTTTTAGTTATAATCTTTTTATACTTCATTTGCTTATTATTATTTTCATACTTATGTTACTTGTTATTATTTCAAACCATTTGTAACAATGACTATTTATATAAAAATCAATGTTGTAAAGATATTACCTTAACAACGTTGTTTAAAAATAACTCCTTATTGAATTAAAATGATTTATAAAAGAAACCATTTCTATGTTAATAAATAACATATTTTATTTGAATTTGGAAAAATCAAATTGATTAACCAATTAATTTTACAAATTTTTAAATAAAAAATTAAATTAATTATCAATTTAAAATAAATTAAAATTCGGGATTACAAAATGGATTCCATACAATGGCAAGGCTACTGGGGTAACCACTACCATAGTACACCTCTAGAAAAACGTAACAAGGGCCTTGGATGGACCCTCTACGAATCAGGATTGACGCACCCCTTCTTGGACATGACCGAAAATGTCATCACCCCAATTATAGCTTACAACCAAATCGGGTCCTTAGCATACATAATCTAAAAACATCGATCCAAATCAGGTGATGACCATACCCCAATGGCAGCGGACGACGTAGCCCTGAAGCATATCCCCTATTTTTGTTATTACTTAGTGTGAGGCTTGAGACTACATTTTACCTTTTTAGCAAATCCTCCTTGGAATGCTAACACTACCTTCCAAGCAATAATGCAATGCCAGCATTCTCCATACAAGTTGTTCAGGATATGAACAAAGTTAAGACACTACTTCTACTACATCCTTTTTGGAATCGCCCTTAGGATTAGTAGCAAGCATTCCTTGCACTTCAAAGAAATCCATCTTCTATTTTCATTCTTCAAGATGTCTCCAATTCAAATGCTTATGTCGGTTCGAAGTGGTTTTCAAATAATTCAAACTTATGCGACCCAATGTGGCAACCCGCAGTTCCGTACCCTTTGAGTTGATAATAATCCGTCGTTGTTCAACCTAAAATTGTACGAAAGAGTAGATGACTAGAATAAAGCAGAAGAAGAGATAGAAGAAAATAAACAACAATCACAATCGCAACGGAACAAAATATAATATATAATAACATATTTTATACGAAAGAATCTTTAACCGTGTAACGACCAGGTATTTTCAACCATTTGCATCCATTATAAGTGTATAGGTAGACACTCATGCTGGAATTGAATGGCTCAAAATACCGCGTTGTAAATAAAAGTTTGGCAAATCTCAGAATATACAGTAAATAATAATCACAGATCACAGACATAGAGTAATAATAATGTAGCGGAAGTAAAAGAGATAGTAGTTCATGAAGCTACTATATAAATATATCAGAGTTACATAAGATACAATAGAAGAAATAAAGTACAACAGAAGTTTAAATATGATAACCAAGTACAAGCTGAATAGAACAACCGAACTTGAAAAGGTGAAACAGATGATATGACATGAAATTTAACAGGTGTAACATCATATTTAAATAATCACATGGTAGTTATAAACATCATATTTAATTCTCCACATTCAATTGTTGTTGTTTCACAACTGCATAAGTATAAATGTCGTGTGAGCTTTACTCACCTTTTTGTGCTGGAGAATGCAATACAAATGACACAACGGATTCCAAAAGGCACGATGAAACAACAATAGGCTCAAGTGGGAAGAGATCCAAACTTAGAACTTGTGTTACAACCCAAAACAAAACAAAACAAAATTACAATTCAATACAACATTGAATAGGAATAACTTTGAAATAAAAAGAGATACGAATACACAGTCTTTTGTCTTGCCTTCTACACTTGCTAGCACGGCTTAGGGAATGTTTTGGCTCAAGTTTGGACATACTTTGGTTCAGGTTTGGGTCCTATAAGGCATGGCTACAAGGTATTGAAGTGGTGGAGGAGTTACTATGCATGAATATGAAGAGGCTTATGCAAATAGTGGGTTTTCGGTTCATTTTGGGCTAGGCTACATGGATCTATGGCTCGGCTATGGCATGTTTCAAATCTGGGCAGAGGATGAAGGTGATGGTTAAGGGTGTGTCAAGGTGGTGGTGGAGCAATAGGAGGTGGCCAAGGTCATCTAAGGTGATGGTGATGAAGACTAGGTGGCCAGACATGCTTTTTAAGGAGTTTGAACATAGTTTTTGTGGATTTTTCATCATGGGATGGTCATGGCACTTGCTGGTCAGAGGAGGAAGGGTTTAGGTCATGTATGATGTGGGGAAGGAAGTGGTGGTGGTTGGTGGAGGATATGGTGGAGGTGTTAGGCCAAACAAAGCAAGAGAAGCAAGGCAAAAATCAAGTAAAATAGTAGAAAAAGGAAGAAGAAAAGAGAGAAGAGAGGAGGCCATTACCAAGGAAGTTTGAAGAAGCCATGAGAATGAGAAGTGCTGAGTTGTTTTTCACGTGAAAATTGAAGGGAATACACAGCAAATGAAAAAAATGCACGGCCTAGAGGAGTAACGGAGAGGTTATGGCAAATGAAACGACTTTGGACAATGAAACGTCTAGAAATGAAACGTCTAGAAATGAAACGCATTTCCATTTTCTAAAGATCAAATAAAAACAACAACAAATCATAAAATACATTAAAAAACCTAAATCAAGTGAAATAATATGAAAATAAATAGTTAATTTTAAAGAAAATATAAAAAGGATAAAAGAAATTGCTTAAAAATACAAAACAGTGTCCAGAAATTACCAACAAATCACTACTAGTCTTGGGAAAATATCCACTTCATTTTAAAAATGTTATGAAGTGAAAAGTTGAAATAAAATAATTTAGTTATCATTTTCAAAATAAAATAAATAATTATATTGGAGGAAAACAGAAAAAGAATTAAAGAAAATGTTTAAAAATTGAAAACAGGGCATGGAAATTACAAGAAAAATACTACTAGCTCTAGAAAAATTCCTACCCCACTTCAAAAATATTAAAAGACAAAAACATACATAAAATAACATATCAATACATATTACAATAAAATATGACAGAGAAAAATAAAATTTATACTATTTAAAATAACAGAATTGCAGAATAAACAAATTGCACTCAATATTGAAATATACATAACTTTCACAATTTAGATCCGTTTCCAACGAAACAAAAAGCAGTATTTTTAAAATTTTATGTACTTTCATAATAAAAGATAAAATTTAAATTTTCAAACTTTTAAAAATTTAAATTAAAAGTCAAAGTTTGACTATTTTGACCAAAAATTCACTTTTTGGAAAATATTCTTTTTAGTCATGCTTTGGAATGATAATTCATATCAAAACTAAAGTTTATCATTCAAAATAAATAAAATAAGTTTTTACATCAAAAATTCAATTAAAATAATTAAAATATACAAAAAAATACATCATAAAATACAGGGTTGTTACAAACCTTTTATATACTTACAATCATCAGAGTACAACAACCCATACATCTATCTGGATAGTTATTGTAACTTGTCCTCATGCAGCGGAAATATAAATCAAGAATGAGAATACGCCTCGATCCTCCAACTCGTCTCCTGAGCTCCAAAGTATCATATCCTGAATTTGTAACACTCGGTCTTACCCGAGTATTAAAATAAAATAAAACCCAAGTTAGTCTGGAAAACAAGCGTGAGAAACACACTCAATTTGAGTGATTAGAGTTACCAAAATCCTTTAAAAAACAAAGGTATCTCATAAGACCGCGTCACACATAAACACGACGGGTTTTTTCCTTACAGTAACCAAGACATTTTATAGAAAATCCAGTGACATAATTATAGTGTCTAAATACAAATACTTATTCAAATAGCCGAAATTGTTAGATTAATTAAATTCCAGCATACTAGGCTCTATAAACAAAACCATAAAGGCTCTTATTGGAGAATGGATCCCATACAATGACTTGGCCATTGGGGTACCGCCCATCATAGTACACCTCTAGAACAATGTACCGAGGACATCGCAGGGATCCCTTGCTACACAAGATGGGCCTATCCCTAACCTAGATAGACCGAATATGTTATCACCCTGGGTGTTCCCACCCTTAAAAATTGGGCACTCCTTCTTTCATGCACAACTATATCCATAGTATATGTATTTCCGATAGTATCTAGAAAAGTGATAACATATCCTAATTGGGTGTGACCCACTTATCCTTGTTGCATCTCCCTTGTTTTAGTCATTCCCAGTTGATGAGGCTTAAGGCTAAGCATTTCCTTTCAAGAAACAATTCCACTTAGAATGCTCATCGTCCGCCAATGACGATGTTCTGATAGCATTCGTCCATACAAGTTGTCATGTTCTGGATAAACCAGATCACCGTCTTCACAATCTTCACGGTATCCATTAGTAACGTTCAAACCGAAATGAAGCGGTTCTCGAATAATTAAATCATATCTCGGTCTCTTCGAAACGATTAACGAAATTGGCCAATATTGCTAGTAGGTTATTTAATTGTCACTAAAATATCCATAAGAAGACACTAGTCCTTATTTTATAATTCTTTAAACATTTACTTCAAAATATATTTACTAAGATATAAATTCAAATCCCTTTCCATGTTGCAATATTTGAAAACAGTTTCAAATACTAAAATCCATAACAGGATATTTTCAAACCATCTCGACACTCAGAAATATTCCTAAATTTCCATTTTTATACTTAGGAAAAATATTATAAGTCTTATTTTCCAAAATCTTTTCAAATATCAACACATATGAAATATTTCGAAACTTATGTCATAAGTATTCGAAATCACTAATAAATTCCATTTTTCAATTTCCAAAACCAAGTATACTTATTTGTAACCCCATTCAACAATTTAAAACTTCTTTTATAAATTCAAATTTCATTTTCAAAATTCCCATATCCAACATTTTGAAATTCCATTTCCTCCAAATTCCTTATAAATTCCTCTCCTTAAAATTATATCCATTTATAAGCCTCATTTATGAATCTCGAGAGAATTTATAAATAAAAAATTTCAATCTCTTCAAAATTATATATATAAGTATTTAAAAAGGATAATAATTTATTTTAAAACATGTTCAAGTAATTATTTAAAATATCGAAAACAATTTTATAAACATCGGTAACTCATTTTTAGATAAACAAATAAATTTTCCAAGCTGATTTTAAAAGTTAGAATTTACTAAAATAAATACTTAATATTTGAAAATTTACTTTCCGAAGTATTTCAATCCTCCTTTTAAAAACAAACTTAACTTCTTAGAATTAGAAATATATTTTTAAAAGCACAATGACCAATTCAATTTTTTAAATTCCTTTCGAATCACATCACGTCCATTCTGATCTTCTTAAACATTTTCACTTTTTAAAAATAGTATCCGCTATGTTTCTCACCCTATTTCCATATTCTAATTTAAATTCTCCCTGTACATTTATATTTCCAATCTATCATCTGATATCGATTTCCCTTATTTATAAACATTGTTTATAAATTTTATAACTCCTTTGAGTTTCACTTTTTATAAAACTAATCTCGTTTATAAAATCCCATTTTTGTAAGTCCATTACTTTAATAATTCCATTTATAACTTCTAATCTATTCTTAATAGCGACTTCAGCCTTTTTTATATTTTTAGAATATCATTTATATATTCTCTTATGTAATTCATTTTTAAAATTTCCATTTAATAATTCACAATAGTTAAGTGTAACTAAAAATCAAATATATTTTTCTTACTCAATTTCTTTAAAATAACCCTAATACCAATATAAATATTTTTATATCAAAAATTCCCTTTAATTCCTTCAATTTTAAAAATATATTTATGGTATTTAAAATATCAAAATTCAGGCCAGTGCTACAATAGCATCCAATAATTCCAATCACTACAATAATCTATAGTAAATTATTCTACACAATCCGTATATCACAATATATGAAATTAAATTCAAACTTTTGAGGAATCCAGTTGGATCCCTCCAACCTATTTTTCTACATTCATAGATGTTAATACAAAATAAAAAATACCAATCCCACTTCGAAGGGAATATCACGGTATATAGGGCCATCCGCTATTATGTGGAGCGCATAGGGTCTCAACCGTTATAATGTGCGGGAATAACACTCCAATTACTAATATATATACAACTATGTATATAATATAACATTCAACAGATAATAATTAATAAATCAATTAGGCATCCAATAATTAATTTTAACTATTTTAAAAAAATTAATCTGATAATCCAAATAAGTTAGAATTTTCTCACCTTGATTTTAATTTGCACACTGTTCCAATTTTAATTTAATTCCATATTATAGCTCACATCACTACGGATCCAACGCCGATGTTTCGCGAAACTCCAACCTCGTACAAGCAATATACTAATTATATAAGTTAACGATTTTTATATTCACTAATTATACCTTTATTAAATTTAAAAAAAAACCACTTTACCTCCGACTAAATCCGTCTTCCCCTGATAACTTCCCGCTTCCCTTTCTAGTAGCTCAATCTACCAACAACCTTCAACAACAGCCAACAAACGAAGCCCCACCCTAAATCACGACCACCCTTCCTCTGCCAATAGAGACAAAATCGAACCCAAAATCATCCACGTCGCGTCGCCCCAGACTCGCGCGAATTTCCCCTAATGACATCCATCGAGTTTGAGTCCTAACTTCCCATCGCGACCTCGACTAACATGGCAGCCAACCCTATATCGCGAAGTTCCACCAGCCGCCACGCGCCTCTCTCCTGCTGTTGTCGGTACCACATAACATCGCCCCTCGACAATGCCAAGCCCTAGCTTAGCCGTCACCTACTACAAACTGTCGAACCTCAAACCATGGGTACGCCAAGACACCGCCATCTTCAACAAACGACACAAAGTAGTGATTTCGCCCTCCTTTAAATCGTGACTGCACTGCCGCGTTCTCCTCCCTGTGCGCACGTGTATGCACGTATCTAGGGTTCGCCCAACCCAAGACTGTGGCGCCTTGCCAATCCCTTACTCCGCCTTTTTTCCAAACCTCCATATGCTAGCGCGCCATCGATTCTCTGTCGCGGGATGATTTTTTTTCGAATTGGAAATCTCGATTTGAAAGAAGAAGGAGAGGCGCGCGTCTTTACTTTGTTCGATTTCGTTCCCCCAATTTGAATTCGAACTTGAGGAAGCAGAGAAAAGAGAAGGTGTTCGTGATTTTTAAGGAAAGAAAATCGCGTGTTTGAGAGGGAAGGGAGTTGCGTGTTTCAAAAGAGAAGAGACTAAAGGGGACGGCTAAACTGTTTGTTGGTTTAACCATTATATATATATATATATATATATATATATATATATATATATATATATATATATATATTAAATATCTCGAATCACATGCCGTGAAATCTCGACCCCTTATTGAGGCGTGTCGCCTGGCGTTTATAATGTTATACCCCTATTCCGAACGCAATGGAAAAGGTTTTGAGTCCTAATTCGACCGTATGGAGAAGATAGCTTTTTGGACCCAATTATTAGATTAAATTTCAATATAAATTTCTGCGCGTTTGTATCCTACGATCAAACGATAACCCCAAACACATGAAATTTAGAATCCGATAACAATACTCTATTATGATCCAATGGAACTAGTTTCGTCGAATTTCGAGACCGTGCCCCAGACCGCTATTTTAACGCATCAATTAAATTGACGATTTAAAAAAAATAGAAATCGCTTGAAATCTCAATTTTAAAAACTTTCCAAATCAATTATAACTCCGAATCAAATATTTAAAACCATTTAAATATTCACAATTAACCGTCGAAAAATCCGGGTCGTTACACCCAGTTTCTCCATACCAATAATCGATAATTTCAAAACTTGGCTAAGATTTGATAATTGGTTATTTAACTATCAAATAAACAAACAATCAAATCAGTGGTTTAATTGTGTGCTGCGAAATTATGGAGCTTAAGGCCAATTAAACAATAGTGGTGGTGAATAGTTTTTTCTGACTTTTGTATATCTTTTTAAAATTCTTTCAAGTTTAATATTAGATCACATATTTTCAATATAGAAATGTATCAACAATCGATCACGGATGCAATCATAGGTAAAATTAAAAAATAAAGTAAAGTTGAGAGTTAAAGGGATAACGGTAAGGGTTTTATACTTGTTCAAATTTCTTCTACATCCAGTCTTGTTAAATTGCTCATAAAGATTTCTTTTCAAATGTCAATCTTTAAATTGGAAGAAGGCAAACCCAATTATAATCACGATTACGAGGCTACTAGACACACCCTCTTGATTTTTCGTTCTCAGGGTACACCCATTTGATTTGGACAGGCTATAACACACCCACTCGGAATTTTAGGCTACCAAGTACTCCTAATTGACTTGAACATGCTACTCACACCCAAGCAAATACAAATACAATTTGATGATTTTTCCAAAGACAATTTCTTGAACTTTGGATACAATGGATCCTATAGCCTTTTGTAAATCACTTTGGTCTTTGATTTGAGAGAGAAATGATTTCAAAATAATAAGAAAGTAATATTGAATCAATGTTAAGAAGTTTGAATTGATTCTGTTTGATTTTGAAGAGAAAAGATTATAATTTCAAAGGAGATTTCAAGAGAGTAAGAGGAGGGAAGAAAATAAGATAATAACAGCTAAAAATTTATTTGAAACCCCATTTATATAATGTATAATAGATGTGTGTTCGCGAAAGTTGAAATGATTAGACACTTCATTTCAAAATTTGAAAAAATATTTTGTGGCACATATCTCGACATACAATCTACCTATATGTCGACATACTCTTTGTATTTTGAAATCTTCATTATTTTAAAATGTTTTGAAAAACTTATACTTTATAAAATAATTTGATACTTTGTAAAATAGTTAAAATATAGTTTATAAACATCTTGAACCTCGAAAAAATTATAAAATATTTTGAAAATTTATTTTGTCTAAAAAAATTTAAAACGTAGAAAATAGGAGATAGAAATCAAAATTTGCTACCAGGGCCTTTAACAATATTCTATTACTATACATTATATTATAGTCTTGAGATGTTCATATCTTAATCTTTGTACTCATGAGTCTTTATGTCCATTTCGTAAGTCCTTATATCATACAGTCTTCGATTTAACACATGTAAAATGTCTTGCACTATATATTATATAATTTGGAAAACCATTACTATCTATATTTATATGAATGTATATTGCTATTATCAAGGTTGTTATCATCCAAATCAATGACTGAGGTATTAACATTCTCCCCTTTTTGATGATGACAACCATTAATTAGTCATGTATATAAAATATGATGTAACACCCTCTAAGTTAGATAACTCCCTAAATATATGCATATTTTTATATCTTTCTCCCCCTTGTCATCAACAAAAATGAGCGAAAAGGATAAAAAAGACTTCCCTTAAATGAAATACTTAGAAATAGTAGAGTTAAAATCAATAACAAAGTACTGAAATGATTAAGTATTTAAAACATAATACATATGATGACTATGATGTGTATATGATAAATAAGATATTATGATTATATGATATACTTAGAAACTATACTATCTTATACCGAACATGATAAAATAAATCCAAACATTCAAACACACAAATCCAAATCCAATCTTAGGATAAACAAACCTAATCTAAATATATACTTCAAACCAAATTAAATCCAATCCTATATATATATTTACATATTAAATCAAAACATAATAAGTAGACGTTTCGTGGAACTTTAACCCAACCATTGGACCTTTAAGATTGGACTTGCTTTGAGGGCATCCCAATCTTCATTATCCTTGTTAATAGTACACTTTGGATTGTTGGATTGCTTCACCTTTGATTAAGGAAGAAATCATCCATCGAAGGACATCAAAATGCTTTTCTTGTTCCTTGATCATATGCATTTAACTTAACTCTAAATGTCTTTGATTTCTTAAGATAAAAGAGAGAATATCCTTGAAAGATTGAAGAGATTGTTTAAGATTTTCATATAATTTCTAATGCAGAGAAGTCATTTTTGTAAAAAAGATGTTTGACAATGAAAAGAGAGTGTAGAATAAAACGATGAGTGAATTTTCAAGAAGAAATACGCATATATAGGAGTAAAAGGTCATTTGAAACGATTGAATAGGTGGTGATTATTTTAGTTTTGAAATTTATTTTTTTTCCAATTGGCTGTTATATTTCCCCGTATCAACTATATGTATGTCGACATATATACCTGAAATTTCACAAACAAGTGTATTTGTTATAGTTTTTGTTTTCAACTTATACCAGCATAAATTTATAACTTCCAAAGACTACTAAACAATATAGGATAGTAAGAAATATATCTCATTACATAGAATTGAAAGGTACGTGGATTTCAAAGAAAAAATATATGAAAATTACATGAACTTAAGTTAAAAGCACAGAATACTTACGAATATATAGCTAGATATCATAAGGAAATAACTACATAGGTAAAAAGATGTAGATGATGATGATGATGATGAATTTCCACCAAGCCTACGAATGATCTTTCCAAAGTATTTGTCCACTTTGTTTGAAAGAGAAGTGAACCTTTTACTAAATGAACGCTTAAGCTTCTTTTGGTTTTTAAGAAGCTTTTCTTAGTTCCTTAGGATCTCTTTGCAGGAGGGGTGAGATAGTTTGTCAGAACATTCCAAAGAAGTGTCTACTTCTTCCTCCTTCACTTCTTCCTCTTCCACATCCATTTCATCGCCTTCTTCTTCTTGTTTTTATTGAATTTCTCATTCCTCTTCACATGCCAACCTTTTTCTTTTTCAGGAAGTGTCTCATATGGTTCGAAATAAGGTAGTAAAATCCCCTATCTAGAGGCCCGAAGCTAAGCACTATAGATGCAGCAGTCATTCATAGCATTAATTTCCGGTAACCAAATACAGTAATGTTAATGGAATCCATAATATCAGCCATAATATCAGAAGCACATGAATATGAAACAAAATCAAAGATTTCACAAAACAACATTTCTGGTTACATTTCATAAAATATGCTTTATATGCAGATTACATAATCCTAATGTTTCCCTGGTTCAGATCAAATATAATTATTACAGAATACACTAATAGCGACATATGAAGAGTAGTCATAACTGACTTAACACAACATAGCTGAATAAAACAAATAAAACGTCAACTCCTAAATAGCTATTCGTCAGCCACCTTCTCATCTTTGAAAACTTTATTCGCTAACCTACTAAAACTTGTAAACCTCAACCCACAACCTACTTGTGACGACCCACCTTTCTAACCCCAGAAAGACGTATCATCATTAATAATGAAAGGGATAGAAATAGAAAAGAATGGAAAGAAAGAATAACAACATCAGAATCTCACAGCGGAATGGAACAAAATATAATACATTACATAGATATTACATAGTTATACATATATCAGAGTTATACAATATCATACAACAGAACTGTCATATACATATCGGTCCATACATATGTTAACGCTAAAATTTGAACGCTAACACCCCGGTGTATAAAGTGTAGTTGTGAAAGCACCACCCGATGATTCGGGAACAGAGTATAAGCTGAAAATCACAGAAAAAGCAGTGAATAACAACGATTTTATAGTGGTTCGGCTCAATGTTTTGCGTACGTCCACTCTGAATATCTTTATTGATGATTTCGTTACAAGTTGATACAATTCTTCCCCAAGTACAATACACTTTGAACTACTAAACACTTTGAACGAGTAGCTTAAACTTCAACGTAAGTGAAGGTCCTCGAATCCATGTCGGGTGCATGAGATTTCTTCTTGAAGTTGTTGATAGTGTTCACCGTGTCTTGAAAGATTTGGGTGTTGAGTTGGTTTTGAATGTAGCAGAGTATCGGCGTTTGAAAAGAATGAGCCAAAGTCCCCTGAATGTTGGAGATGGCTTTCTATTTATAGGCAAATCTGGGTAAGAATTTTTCACCCAAGTCCTAAGTCGTCACCGACTTTAGTTGAGTCGCGGCCGACCTATAGAGGCAATTCACGGTCTAGTAGAGTTAAGCCGACTTACCTGATTTCATGCAAGTCTAAAGTCGTAAACGAGTTATGGGGCCAGGTCAAAAAATGATGAGGTATCCGATTCGCTTGCTTAGGTCGTGAACGACCCACCATAGGCCTTAGGTCGGTTTTCCCCATGAGTCGGCCAACATCTTTAAAGCATCAAGGTTATAACCCGGTGAGTCGCTGTCCCTGTTAAGTCGGCAATAAGTTGAGTCGTCACTTATTCTGAGTTGGTTCATACGTTAGGTCGGCAACAAGCTAAGGCTGTTGAGTCGTAACTTCCTTTGAGCTTTAAGTCGGTCTGCTTCTCAAGTCCCTTAGGTCGGTATCCTTCTTAAACCTTATGCAGTTAGGTCGGTCTTCCATGCTAAGATACAAAGTCGGCATCACTTGTTAAGTCAGCGGAGTGTTAGGTCGTCCTCCTTTAAGGCATTAAGTAGTTAGGTCGGTGCCCATTCGAGCCTTAGGTCGACATCCTTTGTTAAGTCGGCAGCGTGTTAGGTCGTTTACTATCTTAGATCGGTGAGCCACGGCCGAGGCGAGGTTAACATTTGCGCCTCGAAGCATGCGCCTAATGGTTAGGTCGTATGCTTCGATACTCTTTAACCCGCTCCTTTTTTATATCGGTAGGTCGTAAACGACCTAACAGTTAGATGGCCTAAGTCGCTTCAGTCTCTACCTTAGTGAGATATAAGTCGTCCACATTCTCTTCTTTTTCCTCTTTATTACTTACTCCCTTGTTCGATTCCGCCATTAAAATTTTCTCAAGCTCCTAAAGGCGATCTCACCCCATCTGATCATCTATAACCTCTACCGTTAATCGCGTAGGTAATCTCATTCCTCTTCTGATTGTAGGTCACTGTCGATTCGTAAACCTTGTTGCTTAAACTCAAATTGTTCCTTTGCACGTCGCCCCATCACGAAATTCATCAAACTAATAATCGGCAAGGTGTAGGTTGCTCGAGGTGATCATTGGTGCAACAAAGGCAGTTTACTACCTCAAGTTAGATGATTTCTAATGGCATGGCATTGAACTTGTGACAATTTTTGAATCGTATTATTGGGTGATTGGTTGGTCATGAATGGAGGCGGCTGTTAATGGAATGGTTATTGGGTTAACGGGTTGGTGGAGTGTGATGTTGGTTCGAGAGCGAGTTAGTGAATTTGGGCGACTTAGTCTTGGCCGACCCGGGTCTTAGTGACCTTAAGTCGCGGCCGAGATAATACTTGGAGAAGTTCTTGCCCTTTTGGATCGGAGCTTACTTTCTTATCTCTTCCTTGCGACCTAGAGGACTGAGCTGCCGAACTAACTTTGACTCTGACCCGTTACCGACCTAGCCTTATCTCGCGAATGACTTTTAAAGTCGTAGCCGACCTAATACTTGAGCTTTGGATGTGTCGTCATCTAGGGGACCAGTCCCACTTTGAGTATTTGACTTGAACTGCCGAACTAAGCTTGCCTAAATTCAGAACTGCCCCAACTTTAAATTTGCCTGAATCCTATTGTATTATTTCACAGACCGTATTAACTTATAAGCTGCCAACCTGCTGAAAATAACAAACAAAGAAACCAAGGTGAAAATACTGCCATTGACTGCCCACATCGAATGACAGATTAGTCGAGACGAGACAAGCAACTTAAATATATTGCATGAAATGTTTGTGAATTAATCAACTAAAGTTAAACATTGATGTAAAATATCAACAATCTGAACTGATTTGTCTACATCAATATTATACTTGCATATTTAGGCTTAAAACAATAATCCCTGGGTTTCATAAATAACAAATGCTTGCTAGTTTTCATTCCAGTTATATTTGTTTATTGCTTTGTTAATTTTATACAACACCTCACACACATTTTAGGAAACGTGCACCTTGATGTTTGAATATCCAGTTATTTATGTAGAATGACTTCTCATCAAGAAGAAATGGCAACTCAAGAGGAAGAAACTTTTCCGGTAGCTCTACCTATAGAGAACCCTCCAGAGAGAACTCCAACCATTCTAACCCCGAGAGCATTTACTCAGCTGCGCACTCAATTTGGTTTTACTGAAAGTGATGTCCTGCTCCCTGGGCCAAGTGATACTGCCGACAGTCCTCCCCATGGCTTTATTGCAATCAATCGTCAAATGTGTTTAAGCGGAGCGATCCCTCCTTTTAATGACTTTCTCCGAATTCTTCTCCTTCGGTTGTCAATCTCTCCGTCCCAACTTCATCCTAATGGTTATGCCATCTTGATGGGGTTGTGCGTTTTGTTCAGAAGAACTTTTGATCGCTTACCAAGTTTTGAAGAAATTCGTTACTTATGCTCGTTTGCAAAGTGTAGAGATCATCCTTCCCTTATAATTATGAGGAGTGCTAGAAACCGCAAACTTATTTCTGACCTTACCGAAAGCGTTCATGGATTTCTGAACCAATTTTTCTTTGCTCGCTGCCCCCAGGGTTTTATGCCGATTGGAGAGTAGGAAGTAAGATTACTTGTCTCCATTTTTAAACTTTCTCGAGATCCAAATTACCAATTGCTAATTTCATTCTTTGCTCTTTTCAGCACTTCCTCTTCCCTCTAGAGATCCGGTCCATAAGCAGACTTTTGATAGACTGAGTGTCGTGGCCGTAGCAGAGAGAAGCATCATGTTTTTGTTGGGGGATGAATTATTGCACCAATACGGGCTTTTACATACTTCTCGTTCTACACATCCTCATGAAATCCCAGACTCCCCGGCTAGAGCATTGGATGCCCCAGTTTCTACAGATACATCCATACCAAAAGGACCTGCTCCCGAGGCTTCGCTAGTGAAGTGCTCCACTTCTGTTGATGTTGCGGGGCCATCTGACGAACTTGCCCCGGTTATTGAGGAAGAAGAGCCTCAGGGATCTCCCCGACGTTCACAGAAATCTGGCGAAGAAGCCGAGAAAACTAGCCTTGCCAAGCAGAGCAGGGATGATACTTTCGAAGGGCTGAGCGACCTCTTTGCCACCTCGCAAGAGATCTTTAAAGATGATCCTATCACTACCGGGGTTTCTTCTTCAGTAGTCGAAGCAACTTCCATCCTGCAACAGACTCCGTCAACTCAAGAGTTGACGCTAACTATTACACCCACAACCACTCCTCAATTAAAGAGTGGTTCGTAGTTTGATGCGCGTAGTTTGCACATCACACACACTTAGAATTTTTTCGGTACTTTTATGTTTCTCACTTTTTGTACTTTGAAGACCTCTAAAACTAATCTCTTTTTATTTCAGATTCTCCGATGGGGCGCAGCAGCTCATACTACGTTGATTTCCAACGCTACGGGAGGCGTAGCCAATATGATTATAGGCGTTACCTCCCCTCTTACAGAGAATCCGATGAAGAAAGAGCCGCCCGAAAGGCTCAAGAGAAGAGGGCTCAAGAGGAGCCTATGAAAGAAGAGAGAGGGAAGAGCGCCATGATTCTTCACAGAGAGGTGACGATTCCCATAAAAGAAAAACCCATGATGACAGAGGAAAAAGTCATATGGTTGAAGATTTGAGCAAGCGAGCCCAACATGGTGAGAAGCACACCACTACAACTCCTGAAAAGGTTACTGCCCCCGCCTCGCTTGACATTCCTTCCGGGTCTCCCGCTCTCGGGAAGACAGACATCCAAACAATAATTAGCAGGCCCAAATTCCAAGTTGGACCGGGCCCGGCCACTTTGCAAAGTCGGTTTCCACAGTGGTGTCAGAAGGGAGTGAGGTTCGACCTTGACTTGGTTCCCACTGACAAGTCGGCCATGTTACGAAATCTCGACGCCGTCAAGCTTGATATTGAGAGGATGTCGAACTGGCAGAAACTTGTTGACGAGCTTCAGAGGGTTAATTGTGCAAACATAGAGGCCATGCTCACTATGGAAAATGATAAAGCCGAATGGCAAAAGGTGCTTGAGCAACATGACACCGAGATGAGAAGCATTACTTCTTACAATGAGGAGCTTGAAGCAAAAGTTGAAGAACTGAAACAAGAGCTTGCTGCTTCCTCTACTTCTTATTCTCAAAAAGAAGAAGTGCTCCTAAAACAAGTGAGAGATGCTCATGCCAGCCAAAGGGATGCCGAAGACAGGCTTGAAGTGCAGAAAAGAATTAGTGAGGGCTATGTCGCTGACATTGAAGAGCTTTGGAAGAATAACAGCTCCCATGAGGCGGAGATTCAAATGCTGAAGCTTCAACTTTCAAAAGCTGAAATGGAGCGTGGTGAGGCCGTTGCCGGCAAAATTGCAGCTGAAGATTCTCACGAGGCAACGAGGGCCAAAATCAGCTCAACATTATCTGATTTCTATCTGCACAGCATTTTGGGGCGTGGTAGCCTCGCTTTTCTAGGCCCCAAGTATGAAATTACACAGGCTGAAGTTTGGGAGGCCGCACTTGATATGCTCGGTGTTAGCGGCGCTGGCTATGCTGAGTCAGCTCTTGAGGAGCACTATCTTGATGATGATGCTCGTGCCGCTCTCGCTAGGGGGAGAGAACAGCTTGCAAAATTAAGGGCTGAAACAGCGGCAGGGGAATATTCAGGAAAAATCACCTCAACTGCTCCAATTCAACCTTCTCCTTCAGCCGAAATTGACATTATCGGTTCTAGTTCTCATTCCCCATCTCCTACTAAAGTCACCACTGATATTACAAGCATACAAGGTGGAGATGAGGGCGGCGAGAGTGCCGAGGCATAGGCTTACGAAGTTGACGTCAGAGAACCGACTTCTGCAGGTAACCCTACTGACAATCTTGCCCAAGTAGACTGCTCATCTGTTTCTTATGAACTTGATGAGCTTTTTGACTACTTCTTGAATCTCAGTGAACCTTTATCTCCGCTTTTTGCTGACTTGAACTTTTTTCCTTCTGCAGAGAAAATGTCGGGCATTGTTCAGGCTTCTCCTCCTCCAATTATTCCTTCCCCGCCTCTTAAGGTCACTCCTCCTTCTGCTTCGCAACCCGGGTCACAAGAGGAGCAAATAGAAGCTCTTCACGGCTTAGATGATCCCTTTGCTTCTCAAGATCCGAAAGGTGAAGAAACTGGAGGAAGCGAGAGCACTCCAGAACCAACTGGCTCCGACGCTGAACCGTTATCCAAACTTCTTTCTCCAGGGTGTGGGTCTTCCTCCAAGAAGAGAGGAAAGCAGGGAGTTTCCAAGAAGAAGAATAAGAAGGGATCTTTAACTGGCGAAGAAGAGATGGAAGAAAGTCCGATCGAGCCCCTTTCTCCTCCATCCCCTACTCTTACAAGCCGGCCTAAAAAGTTGGTCATTCGGCCAGGTGCGGGCTCAAAAGGTGGGCGGAAGAAGAAATGATGGCTCTGGTTCTGTGGCTTTCATATCGCTTTTTTGCCTTTATTGCATGCAATGACCGGAAATTGTGCGGGTACCGGCCCCCCGCTTTTCTTTTGTTGTTTTTTTTTACTTTGGAACCTGTACCTGTATATAAAATAGTGTTGAATAAAATGATTCTTTTTCTTTGTACAAACTTCTGTCTATATCTGAGAATGCATTTACTATTCATTTTTGTACAAGTTTCTTTGTACGATATTGCATTGAGCTTGTGGTATATATTGTTCGAGCGCAATTTTACCGATGTAGTTATGCCATGCTGCCCCTATACCATAAGCCCATTGTAATATTTTATTTTATGAGGAACTTGTGCTTTTATTTTTTAGAGAATAATTATTCCACATTTGGAGGAAAATGATTTCATTAAAAAATAGAGCACAAATAAGTTTCTACGCTTCAACCTTCGAAGATATCACTCTTTATTTTGTGCATATACACATTTTATTGAATGAAATCTTCTATGTGGTAAAGCGGGTATTTGTAAGGTACTTCAACTTCTTTTTGAGGAAGAGAATTTTCTAGAACAAGTAATTCACTCTTCCTTTGAAAGTTAAAGTGTGCTTTTAATGAGGATTTTTTTTAACTTGCCACAGTAAAGGGCTTCTTGATTTTTGTTTCTTTGAAAAGTTGCACCTCTGAGGAATACTTTTTCACGTTTCAACACTTGGAAGTTTTACTTCAATCTTGGTGAAACGTGTGCCTCCGAAGAGGTCTTTCTGCTTGATTGTGCCTCCGGGAGGAGGTCTTTTCATTTCTGCCTCTGGGAAGAGGTCTTTCTGTCTTATTGTGCCTCTGGGAAGAGGTCTTTCTGTTCCTGCCCCTTGGGAGAGGCTCTCTCTTTTTCTTTTCTTTTTTTATTTTTTTTTAGCATTTCATCTCTGGTGAAGTGAAACTTCGAAGAGCGGCTGTTGCACTTCAACTCCTGGCGAAATGGGCCTCCGAAGAGGGCTTTTATTTTGTTTTACATTTCAACTCAGGTGAAGTGAAACTCCGAAGAGCGGTTGTTACACTTCAACTCCTGGTGAAATGGGCCTCCGAAGAGGGCTTTTATTTTGTTTTACATTTCAACTCCGGTGAAGTGAAAATCCGAAGAGCGGTTGTTACACTTCAACTCCTGGTGAAATGGGCCTCCGAAGAGGGCTTTTATTTTGTTTTACATTTCAACTTCGGTGAAGTGAAAATCCGAAGAGCGGTTGTTACACTTCAACTCCTGGTGAAATGGGCCTCCGAAGAGGGCTTTTATTTTGTTTTACATTTCAACTCCGGTGAAGTGAAAATCCGAAGAGCGGTTGTTACACTTCAACTCCTGGTGAAATGGGCCTCCGAAAATTGCCTGGAAGTTACTCTCTCATGGTTGGAGGGTCATGACTCCTCCAATCTTATCCGAAGAGCGGTTGTTACACTTCAACTCCTAGTGAAATGGGCCTCCGAAGAGGGCTTTTATTTTGTTTTACATTTCAACTCCGGTGAAGTGAAAATCCGAAGAGCGGTTGTTACACTTCAACTCCTGGTGAAATGGGCCTCCGAAAATTGCCTGGAAGTTACTCTCTCATGGTTGGAGGGTCATGACTCCTCCAATCTTTTTTGGTTGAGTAGAGAACTTTCTTTTTTGCGGCATATGCCTCGTTAGAGGTCTTTATCCTCCGAAGAGTTGTGCCTCCGAAGAGGACTTGTGCCTCCGAAGAGGGCTTTAGTTGTTCCTTGTCCACTTGCCTATGCCTTTTCAGTGATCCTCTATTTTTTTTCCAGCTCGTACTTCCTTCTCTTACAAGTAGTTTGTTTAATGCAAAGAAGTGTACTTCATCGTTAGGCCAGTTCGCGAGAACGGACATGGGCTTCTTAATTGGAAGTTTGTTTGTTCAAACTTCTCAATTTATTAGCTAGAGCCCGTTTTCGACGAAATCATTGACCGTTCAATTGAAGCACTTCTTATCTAGGATTTAAATTCGGGAATTTTGTGACTTGGAATTTGTTTGTTGAATGATAACAAGAATCACTTGGTCTTGTAATGTGCAAGTTTTGTTTTCGTTGCCTGCAAAAATTTAAATCGACATTTCAGTAATACATTTAATATACTTTTCATATCGAAAATAAAGCAAACATGTAATAATAATAAGGAACACAAGATTTATAGTGGTTCGGCCAAGAATTTGGGCCTACATCCACTTTATAGTCTTTCATTATTCACTTGCATCGGTTTTACAATCGCTTTCAATTACAGGAATCATACATTCATAATTCTTTTTACAATATTTCAACAAAGCTATCAAGTAAAGTATGGAGGCAAGTGATTGCTGTTCCAAGCTCTTGGAATTTGATCTCCTTCGACAGTAGTGAGTTTGAATGTGTCGTCAAGAAGCTTCTGAACTATGACATATGGTCCTTCCCAATTTGGCCCAAACACACCTGTCGCTGTCATAATTCTCTTTAGGACTAGATCTCCAATCTCAAAGCTGCGTTGGCGAACTTTGGAATTGAAATGTCTGGCTATCCTTTGCTGATGAGATGCGATTCTGAGCTCAGTCTCTTCTCTTTTTTCATCAAGGAGATCTAGCGCCTCAAGCTGTAGTTTTTCATTCTCCGCTTGATTGAAATGGATTCTTCTATGTGAAGGGACCTCTGTTTCTACCGGAATCATTGCCTCTGATCCGTATGCCAATGAAAACGGAGTATGCCCAGTCGCAGTTTTGTGGGTAGTTCTGTATGCCCATAGTGCTAGCGGTAGCTTATCGACCCAACCACCTTTTGCTCTTTCAAGTTGCTTCTTGATGGTTGACTTGATAATTTTATTTACTGCTTCCACCTGCCCGTTTGCCTGCGGATGAGCTACTGCTGAGAAGCTTTTTCGGATTTTGAATCGTTTGCAAAAATCTTGGAATTCTTCACTTTCGAACTGAGTACCATTGTCTGTAATTATTTTTTGAGGCACACCATATCTGCAAATGATACTTTTAGTCACAAAACTTATCATCTTTTTTGAGGTGATAGTAGCCAGTGGTTCAGCTTCTGCCCACTTAGTAAAATAATCTACAGCAATAATGGCATATTTAATTCCAGATTTGGCAGTTGGTAACGGTCCTACAAGGTCTATTCCCCATATTGCAAACGGCCATGGACTGACCATCTGTGTGAGTTCAGTGGAAGGGGCTCTAGGAATTTTGGCGAATCTTTGGCATCTGTCACATTTTCGGGATTAGTCTGTTGCATCTCGATTGATTTCTGGCCAAAAATATCTGTATCGGAGAATCTTTTTCGCTAAAGTTTGACCACCTAAATGATCACCACATTCTCCCCCATGCACCTCAGCTAGGATTGTTTTGGACTCTTCCCTGGATACACATCGAAGTAACGGCATTGAGAATCCCCGTCTGTATAGCTGGCCATCCTGGACTATATAGCGAGAGGCTTTCCTCAGTAGCTTCTTTCTTTCTTTTGAATTTTCCGGTAAAGAGCCATTGAGCAGATATTCTGTTATTGGAGTCATCCATGATTCTTGCTCTTGAGACACGCTCATGATCCAGTCAATATCCATCTCATCAATGCTCGGAGCCGACAGGACCTACACTAGAGTCAACCCCAGAAATTGAGCTTCGCCTGTGCTAGAGTACTTTGCGAGAGAATCTGCTTTCGTGTTTTCTTCTCGAGGAATATGACTTATCATGTAATGATCGAAATCACCCAGGAGTTCCCAAGCCTTTGACAAGTAGGCGGGCAAATTTCCCCCTTTCGCTTGGAATTCCTTCTTGACTTGGCATACAATAAGATGAGAATCACTGAAGATCTGTAATGCTCGGATGTTTAGTTCTGTAGCAATCCTTAAGCCAGCGACAAGGGCTTCGTATTCTGCTTCATTGTTTGTTGAAGGAAATTCCAATCTTAGTGCATAGCATAATGATCGACCTTCAGGGGTCTCAAGTACAACTCCGGCTCCAGAACACTAGTCGTTTCTCGCGCCATCGACATATAACTTCCATTGGATTGGGGAATCGTCGATCGTTTCCTCCTCACTGTTACCCTTATCTGTGAATTCTGCGATGAAATACGCTAAAGCTTGTCCGTTGATTGCTTTTCGGGGATGATAAGTGATGTCATATTGACTGAGTTCAATATTCCACTTTAGAAGATGACCCGAAGTCTCAGGGCGAAACAGGACTTGCTTTAAAGGTTGATCAGTGAGGACTCTGATAGGATGAGCTTGGAAATATTGCCTCAACTTCCTGGATGCAATTAGTAGGCAATAGGCGAGTTTTTCCAACTTAGAGTAATTCATCTCTGCCCCAGTGAGTCTTTTGCTGATATAGTAAACTGGATGTTGAATCCTCTTGTCTTCTCGTATCTGCCCTGCACTTAAAGCATGAGATGATACTGCCAAGTATATAAGAAGATCCTCGCCATCGCCAGGCCTAGAAAGTATTGGAGGCGTTTCCATATGGCGAATCAATTCATCAAAGGCTTTTTGGCATTCGGGAGTCCAATCGAAGTTTTTCTTTCCTTTCTTTAAGGCGTCAAAGAATGGGATGCATTTATCTGAGGCTTTGGAAATGAACCGACTCAAGGCGGCGACTTTTCCATTGAGACTTTGCAATTCCTTCTTCGTTCTAGGAGCTTTGACTTCCTTTAAGGCGGTAATTTGAGCTGGACTAGCCTCAATGCCCCTGGCGCTCACGATGAAACCTAAAAACTTTCCGGATTCCACTCCAAATGAACATTTTAAAGGGTTGAGCTTCATTCCGTATTTTCGGAGGACTGCGAACATGTCTGCTAAGTGTTCTATGTGATCCATTGCTTTCTTAGACTTTACTAACATGTCATCGACGTAGACTTCCATAGTCTTGCCCAATTGCGGTTTGAACATAGCATTAACAAGTCTTTGGTATGTTGCCCCTGCATTCTTCAGCCCGAAGGGCATAACTCTGTAGCAGTAAAGACCAACGTCGGTGATAAAGCTCGTGTCCTCCTGATCTGGCTCATGCATCATGATCTGGTTATATCCAGAGTAGGCATCCATAAAAGATAACAATTCGTGTCCCGCTGTTCCGTCTACCAGTTGATCGATCCTGGGTAATGGGAAGCAGTCTTTGGGGCAGGCCTTGTTTAGATCTGAAAAATCGATGCACACTCTCCATTTTCTGTTGGCTTTCTTAACCAACACTGGATTTGAAACCCAATTCAGATAGGTAGATTCTTTGATAAAGTTATTCTCCGTGAGCCGATTAACTTCTTCTTTTAACGCTGCTAACCTTTCTGGACCTTGAGTTCTCCTTTTCTGCTTCACAGGTGTAAATTTTCGATCAATATTCAGAGCGTGTACTGCAACTTCTGGGGATATTCCGCACATATCGGCATGAGTCCAAGCAAAAACATCCAAATTTGCCTTTAAAAAAGATATTAAGATATTCTGAATTGACACATTAAGTTGTGAACCCACATTCAACACCTTGTTAGGGTCCTTTGGGTCAACAGGTACTAGTATTGTCGTTTCCACTGGTACCACTCTATTCTCCCCTGCACTGGCTTTTCTAGGATCCATCTCTTTCCGTGCTCCGCTGTGCTTGCCAGTGCAGGGTCCGCCCTGTAATTGCTACAAGGCTGGTTCTTTGATGCGGACTGGGGTTGCCGCATCCTTTCCCATTTCTCTTTTCCATGTTTCTCGTAGCTCTGTCAGATAACACTCCCGCCCAGCATTTTGATCCCCTTTTATAACTCCCACTCCATTATCTGTGGGAAATTTAATGGTGAGGCACCATGGGGCCAGAACAGCTTTGAATGCTGCGAGAGTTGGACGGCCAAGGAAAGCATTATAAGCAGAAAATTCGTCGACAATCACAAAAGTTTGCTTGCGGACCACTTTTCTTTCTCCCTCTCCAAGTTCTACAAGCAAATCAACGGTTCCTATCGGCTGTTTTGGCTCCCCAGTGAAGCCAGCGAGTTTCTGCGATGAGGCTTGCACATCAGCCACAGGGATCTTCATTTGGTCGAATGTTTTCTTGAAGAGGATATTGCAGGATGCGCCACAATCAATGAGAACTCTTCTGACAATATCTGGCCCGATACCAGCCGAGATGACTAAGGGATCCAAGGTAGGAGCTTCAATACCTTTGGAATCCCTGGCTCTGAACACAATATCATCATTGAAAGTTCTTTGTTGCTTCAGGGGCGTAGCACCTTCCAAAACAAATACATCTTCCTCGGTCGGTACATACTTCAAAGCTCGGGTATACCTTTCCATCTCACCCCAGCTCCTGCCTGCTGGGTGAGGTACTCCCGTAATGACATTGATAACAGGCCTTCCGGATTCATGCCCTACAGTCTTCTCACTTGTCCTGGGTTGATGAGCAGGAGCTCGTTGCCCCTGACTAGTCGAAGCGGGATTGCTGCTATTCTTTTCCACAAATTGCTGCAGCTTGTTTTCCCTTATCAATTCTTCAATCAAAATTTTCAATTGGCGGCATTCATCGGTATCATGACCGGGTTGATTATGGAAGCGACAAAACTTTCCGCTTTGTACAGCTTTTTTCCCGTTTCTCAGAACGGGAGGTTTAGGATAATCAACAGAATCTTTAGTGGCAAGGTAAATACGCTCCGGCGTATCTTATAAAGGGGTATATTCCGATGGCTTGAACGAACGAGGCTTCTTCAGATTTTTCTGTTTCTTCCCATCGTTATTTTCCCATTTCTGTCCTACAGATTCATTCTTGCGTGGAGCAACAACGTTATCTTCAGTTTTTTCCAATGCTGCCTTTACCGGTACCGGACGGCTTTCCAGGCGTATGAACTCATCTGCTTTCTTGTAGAATTTTTCAAGGGAATTTGGTTCCTTCATGTTAAGCCATTTTCCAAATTCGCTCGACTTGTCGATGGCCCTCATCAGATAGGTCAAGATCATCCGTGGTTCTGCATTGTCTACCTCGGCCAGCGCTATATTAAAGCGATTCAAGAAAGATCTGATAGTTTCTCCTGGATTCTGTTCTAAACTTGACAACGACATGATATCTTTGGCTTTTGAAGCGTATAGTCTGAACTGCTCCTTGAATTTCCGGGTTAGGTCAGAAAACCGATCTATAGACCGAATTGGTAGCTTGGTGAACCAAAGCAGAGCTACACCTTCCAAATATACAGGAAAATATCGACACTTTATTTCATCAGAAGCTCTGGCACCTGTCATGTGCCAATCGTACTTATATAAGAATTCGTTCGGATCACTTGTTCCTTTGTAAGCTGGGATAGTTGGAGGGACGAACTTCCTTGGGAACTCAGCCTTTAAGATCCTTTCGGTAAACGGGGTTTTACTTGGAGCGAAACCCCATTCCTTCTCGTCTTCATTCCTTTGCATGCTTTCTTCCATGATTTGTCGAACCATTTCAGAAAGATACCCCTCATCATTTCGAGCTTTAGATCCACCAACTTTAGGAAATGTCCGCTCAAAGGGGCTGGCAGCCCTCTCAGGAATGTTTCTTTCTTCATCCTCATGAATGTTGCCAGCAAAGTTCCTTTCATTACCCGTTAGTTGACGGTTTACCCCAAGCAAGTCATTCAACTTATTCAAAATTAGAGCATTTTGGGCATTCTGAGCTTCCAATTGTGCACTTTGGGCATTTATCTGCTGGTTCAGCCATAAGATTACAGCATCCAGCTCCGCTTTTGTAACCCCAACGGGTGGAGTGGCTTGATTAGGTACTGGGGAAGCGGAGGTTCCCTCTTGAACATTTCCAGATCTAACAGATCTACTCTTTCTCCCCGGAGCCATGATTTCAGATAAACTTCTAGTCTGTAGAGAGGTTACTTCAACAAACTTTCGTGGAGCAATGATGATAATTGTCCTGAGTTCAATTCTCAGTGAAAGCACAAAAAATGTTAACGCTAAAATTTGAACGCTAACACCCCGGTGTATAAAGTGTAGTTGTGAAAGCACCACCCGATGATTCGGGAACAGAGTATAAGCAGAAAATCACAGAAAAAGCAGTGAATAACAACGATTTTATAGTGGTTCGGCTCAATATTTTGCCTGCGTCCACTCTGAATATCTTTATTGATGATTTCGTTACAAGTTGATACAATTCTTCCCCAAGTACAATACACTTTGAACTACTAAACACTTTGAATAAGTAGCTTAAACTTCAATGTAAGTGAAGGCCCTCGAATCCATGTCGGATGCATGAGATTTCTTCTTGAAGTTGTTGATAGTGTTCCACGTGTCATGAAAGCTTTGGGTGTTGAGTTGGTTTTGAATGTAGCAGAGTATCGGCGTTTGAAAAGAATGAGCCAAAGTCCCCTGAATGTTGGAGATGGCTTTCTATTTATAGGCAAATCTGGATAAGAATTTTTCACCCAAGTCCTAAGTCGTCACCGACTTTAGTTGAGTCGCGGCCAACCTATAGAGGCAAATTCACGGTTTAGTAGATTTAAGTCGACTTACCTGATTTCATGCAAGTCTAAAGTCGTAAACGAGTTATGGGGCCAAGTCGAAAAATGATGAGGTATCCGATTCTCCTGCTTAGGTCGTGAACGACCCACCATAGGCCTTAGGTCGGTTTTCCCCATGAGTCGGCCAACATCTTTAAAGCATCAAGGTTATAACCCGGTGAGTCGCTGTCCCTGTTAAGTCGGCAATAAGTTGAGTCGTCACTTATTCTGAGTCGGTTCATACGTTAGGTCGGCAACAAGCTAAGGCTGTTGAGTCGGAACTTCCTTTGAGCTTTAAGTCGTTCTGCTTCTCAAGTCCCTTAGGTTGGTATCCTTCTTAAACCTTATGCAGTTAGGTCGGTCTTCCATGCTAACATACTAAGTCGGCATCCCTTGTTAAGTCAGCGGAGTGTTAGGTCATCCTCCTTTAAGGCATTAAGTAGTTAGGTCGGTGCCCATTCGAGCCTTAGGTCGGCATCCTTTGTTAAGTCGGCAGAGTGTTAGGTCGTTTACTATCTTAGATTGGTGAGCCACGGCCGAGGCGAGGTTAACAACATATATCCAAAAAACAACATACACTACTACACATCGGAACTATATATAGATACATACGTATGGTCTTCTTCTCCAAAGCTCCTCCAGAAAATCAACACTCCAAATACCTATCACTTGGCTACTCATAAAAATTTGAGTACCCAAGAGTTTTTGAAAAACAAAATATAAACTCCGGGTCAGACATGGGTCTGGTGTGAGTAAACGGGTTAAAATTGTTTAACTTTGAAAACCATTTGAAAATAAAGGTATCACGTAAGACTCCCCACACATAAATACGGGTAAGTTTTTACCTTACGCTAACCAAAACATTTTATAGGAAATCCAGTGATATTATAATAGTGTCTGGGGTTTTCAAGTAAATAGAAAATAGCCGAAATTGTTACATCTAGCTACTAGCCACGAAAGTGGGTAATACAAATCAAAACCGTAGGGTCTCGTAGGGAAAATGGGTTTCCAACAATGGCTGGGCTACTGGGGTGCCGCCCGTCATAGTACGGGCCCTAGATCACCATACCGAGGATCACTCCCGACCCCATACAACACAAGGCCGGAACCATTCCTTACTGAATAGTCCCGAACAAGATAACCCAGCAATTGTGGCCAACAACTGCTCACACAACCGAAATAAAGGGACATCTAGACAAGGGTATACCTTGTCCTGCTTGGGCATGACCCACCTAACCTTGCTGCATCTCCCCTGTTTTTTCCATTCCCGGTTGATGAGGTTTGAGGCTGCGATTACCTTTATAGAACATGTTTCTTAGAATTCTCATCGTCCGCCCGACGATGTGCTGAAAGCATTCAATACATACAAGTTCGTTCCGGGTTCGAACGAAACCGAAGGCACTATCTCGTTATACTCATTTTTGAATAACCCTCAGAGTTAACGACAATAACTCTTGCATTCTGAAACACCATCTCGATCTCCAATTGATAAGTTACGACCTATCGTTTAATTTGGATCGATGTGGTTTTCGGAATATCGAATTGATACCCGATCCCGGTCTCATCGAAATCCAAGGGCCAAGTTGTCTATTTAACTTAACAGTTTAATTCAATCTTAAGCATTTATATAACAGATATCACAGATAAATCATATACAGTCATCACAGATATATCACAGAAAATATCACACATATCACAGAATATCATCGAACAGATATCATAGCTAATCAAACAAGAATCATCAATTCAAATCAAACTGGTTTGATTAACTAAACTTAATTAATTACTTAAGAATAAATTAATTTATTCTGCATAATTAATTACTGATTAATTAACTTATTAATGATCAATTAACTACTTAGTTAATCATAAATTATCAATTTATTAATCATCAAATCTTCAATTAATCATTTAATATGTTAACTTTTATTCATTAATTATTACTTAATTACTCAGTTAATTAATTGATTCTTAATTATTAATTAATAACTTACTTATTAATTAATAAAATTTAATTTTTTATTTAATTATCACAAATTATTTTAATTAATCATTTATTATCAATTAATTAATTATTTATTATCAACTAATTAATCATTTATCTTTAATTAATCACTTATGTTAATTACCCTTTTATTAATTAACTTTAAGAAACTTTCTTAAGTTGAATAGATTAAACACAAGCTTAATTTTTTTTATTACAGATTAAATTAAAGTCATTAATTTAAATATTAAGTATAAATTTTATTTAAATTAACGTACATTTAGAATTTACTTTTCATCTCACATTTTCAAACCTTTTTAATGAAATTTAAAACAAATCTTAGTTCAACCCTTAACAACATTTATAACTTTATTAATGTTAATCTTGTTTAGCAATAACTTAAAGTTTAATTTAGTTAACCTCTGGAATAAATCAGACCAGAAGTAAACGTACAGTTTACTCGAGACTAAGCCCCATCTTTCCCCTACATTCTCGAGTTCCACTTACCCCACTATCCTTCTGCTCCACCTACCTGTTCTTCTTTTAGTTTAAGTTAAAATGTAACTGCAGTATCAATCTCTCACGCACGCGACCCAGAGTCGAACTCGAAGCAAACACCAAAAAGCCTCGAGCAAGAGCACGCGTCAATCACGACAAACCATCGGACAACCCAACGCAACAGTGCACGTGCACGGTGGTTCGCCTCGCCTCCGGCGACTCACGCTACCTCCAGCAAACCCCAATTCGACCGTGCGTACGAAAACATCACTCAAATTATCACGATTTGGTCGAAGGCAAAAAGTCGCATGTAGCTCGAACACGAGTCACGAACGCCCAGCGAAAATCTCCACGTACTGCCACTATCCATCACTGGAGGCCAAGCCCCTTCGCCCACGCCATGGCCAGTCTTTCCTCGGCCTTCACCCTAAACCACTAGCCACTCGTTAAAAGCACGGCGACGATAGACCAGAATTTACATAGCACCAAAAACATGTAAACGAAACCCTACTATTGCTTCATTCCCCAAATTCTTGCACTAAAAAAATATTTAACATTTTTCCTATGTTATTACATCTTCAAACTTGCTTAATACGAAATTTCAACAATTGAAATAAACCAAATCAACAGATATTGACAAAAATCAATTTCGGCTCCCTTTTAAAACTGCACCTATTATTTTTGCTTAAAAATCATAATTTTTATGTTAAAAATCCTAACTTTGTGTATGAAATCAAAATATGTTATGAAATTTACAAATTAATACTTTCGAATTTTAGCTTTTAATTTCCTTAGACTTAAAGACTGTATACACGATTTTATAATTTACCGTTATACTTCAAATTCATTTCATGTTGCAATTTAAAGTTTGAAACAACCTATTTAATTATAAATTCTGAACTTAAGATGATATATATATGAATATGTATAAGTTTTACTTCTTTGCTCAGGAAATTCTAAAATAAAGAAGATTATCACACTTAACTTCAGATAGCAACTCAAAATTACATATTACAATATATATATGTAGACACACACACATATACATATATATAACAAACACTAGATATATATGAACTAATTACAAAACTTGAGTTTTAAAAATAGTTTGTTTACTCACCAAAAATGATTTAACAGTGGGTAGTTTCAGTTTCCAGATGAACATAGTTTCCCAACCTTCAAGCTTTGAATTCCAAACTCCAACCTTTGATGTTGTTGATGTTAAACCAATTTGTTTGTATTAAATTCAAGTTGCGGTTTTTTTCTTCACGGTTCTTTTTTAATGAACGAACTGAAAATATAAGATGATATATATATATATATATATATATATATATATATATATATATATATATAGGTAGAATATACAGGCTGAAAACATGTTGCATGAGATTTTTTTATGTACTTGAAATAAATTTTTTTATTTGTACCAGAGATTTTATTTCCAGATTGTAGGCTGATAAGATTAGTTTGTATGTCCAGTTAATTAGTTTTGTCTTGTTTATATTATCACACTTATCTATATATATTTTTCCCATTTTTTTCCAACTTGATTTTCGAAAGCATATTTAGCTTTATATTACCTTGTCTTATGGTTGAAGCTTATTCATTTATATATATATTCTTAAAAGAGTGCAGCCTGACTTTGATTTTGGGTGAGAACAACTATACATATAACTTTGTCTTGTTTCACAAGTCTTATACTAGTACACTACTTACCCTGTTTTTAAGCAGAGATGTTTTACTACAAACCTAAAATGATATTTGAATTTCGGCTGAAAGATCTCTTCTTGACAAATAGTTGTGCTAATAAATGCATGTGTTCAAATTAGTTTACATATATTTAATGTTTGCTGATTCTTGTATTTGAATCAAAGATATTTGTATATGAATTTGAAGTGGATACTTTGTTTCCTTCTGCATATAAAATTTACAGCCGCATACATGTTAATAGATTTAATTTGTTTCTTCTTCTCTTGCATACTTAATTTACATGGCATCTTTGTTATAAAATTTTTTTTGTTAAAGATTTGTATTGTATTAATGAGTTTTATAGGTTATTGTTTAGGCTAACCTACCTTATATATTTGAGTAAACTTATTATAGTCATTGTTAGTATATTAGTTTTATTTTATTTGTATTGTTCATGTATGATTTTTACGGTTATAATCTCTAAATTTATCCTATTGGTAATTTAAAATTTTCAAACATTTATTTATAACAAACTTGTATTTTTGAGAAGCAGGTAAATGATTAAGATCTCATCAGTTTATAACTTAAGAAGCTTGTATTTAATTTAAATTAGATTAAACATTTATTAAAATATGCTGTCAAAATCCCGGGTCGTTACATTCCTCCCCCCTTAAAAGAATTTCTTCCCCGAAATTTAAGACTACAGTTAATTCAAAAGCTTTTATATTAACAATCCAAACATACATATCATCCATATAATGGCAAACAATCAAACAGTCTACCCTAATAAACAACACTAGTTATTCGGACATAAATCTGGATAAGCTATCCTAAAACTATCGAGAGTTTCCCAAGTACAATCTCTGGGATCCTCACTCCACTGCACTTTGACGAGTTTCACTACTTTGCTCCTGAGTTGCTTCTCGTCTTGATCCGCAATCCAAACTGGATTTCTGACCACAGTTAAATTGGGTTCCACTTCCAAATCTTCTTGAACTACTGGTTCTACAACCAGTGATGGATCATGAACAATTTCCTTATATGCAATACATGAAACACATTGTGAATCCCAGACATTCTCTCCGGCAATTCAATCCTATAAGCTACTGCTCCAATTCTCTCCAGCACTCGGAATGGTCCAATATATCTCGGAGCAAGTTTTCCTGTTTTTTCGAATCTTATAGCACCTTTGATTGGGGAAATTTTGACAAAAACCAAGTCTCCGATCTCAAATTCCAATGGTCTTCATCTACTATCAGCATATTTCTTCTAACGATCCTGAACAGCTTTCATCCTTTTCTTGATAAGCTCAACTTTCGCAGAAGCTTCACGAATAAGATCGGGCTCGAGCACAAGACGATCCTTCGATTCAATCCAACAAGACGGGGATCTACACGGTCTTGCGTATAAAGCTTCATAAGGAGCCATCTTAATACTTGCTTGATAACTGTTATTATAAGAGAATTCTACTAAATGAAGATAGTCTTCCCACGATCCTCCAAAATCCAAAACACAAGCCCGCAGCATATCCTCATGAATTCGATTAAGCCTCTCCGTCCGTCCGTCTGTTTGAGGATGATAGGTTATACTCAATCTCAAATTTGTTCCCATGGATGATTGTAGAGCTTCCCAGAATTTGCTAGTGGAAATAGTATCACGGTCACTTACTATACTGATTGGAACACCATGCAATCTGACTATCTCCTTCAAGAAAATTTCTGCTAGAGAAACTGAAGTACGAGTTGCCTTTACGGGTATAAAATGGGCAGTCTTAGTTAAACAATCCCCAATAACCCATATGCCATCATTTCCTTTCCTGGTTTTAGGTAATCCGTCAATAAAATCCATCGAAATCATCTCCCACTTCCAATCTGGAATTTACAAAGGCTGCAATAATCCGGCTGACTTCTGTTGATCTCCTTTAACTTGTTGGCAGATGGCACAACTATTCACGAATCTAGCAATATCTTTCTTCATGCCCGGCCACCATAATACTCTCCTCATGTCCTTATACATCTTCGAGATTACCGGATGAATATTCAATTTGGAACGATGAACCTCAGATATGACTTCCGGCTTCAAATCCTGGGAATTCGAAACACAAATTCTCCCTTTGATCCTCAATGTCCCTTGGCCATCAATTTCAAAACTGGAACACTGACCCTTCCTAACTCTTTTGATGATCCTTCTCAACATCTTATCAGATTATTGCTTGGTGGAAATCCTTTCAATAAGAGATGGAACCACTTCTAGAAGAGATAGGACTGCGTTCCTGCTAAGAGCATCAACTATAACATTCGCCTTTCCCGAAGTGTACAAAATATCCAAATCATAGGATGCGAGAAATTCGACCCACCGCTGCCGTCTCAGATTAAGATATTTTTGAGAGAATAGATATTTTAACGGTTTTTGATCCGTGAACAATTCGAATTTCTCTCCCAAAAGATAATGTCTCCAGATCTTCAAGGGAAAAACAATGGCTAGCAGTTCTAGATCGTGCGTAGCGTATTTCTTCTCATGAGGCTTCAACTACCGACTCGCAACGCAATTACCCTACCATTCTACAGCAGAACTGCTCCCAATCCAACGATACAAGCGTCAATATAAACCTTGAATTTGCTCTTCCCATCCGGGATAGCAAGCACCGGTGCACTAGTTAACCTCGTCTTCAACTCCTGAAAAGCTTCTTCACACTAGGGTGTCCACTTGAATTTCGCTCCTTTCCTAGTCAGCTTAGTCAGATGCGAAGAAATCTTGGAATAATCCTTAATAAATTTCCTATAGTAGCCAGCCAATCCCAGAAAACTATGAACTTCCGTCGGTGTCTCCGGCTGTTTCCACTCTAGAATAGTTTCAACCTTCGCTGGGTCTATAGAAATACCTTCACCAGAAACAATATGCCTAAAAATTTAACTTTCGATTTCTCGAAATGGCACATCGAAAACTTCGCCTTTAGCACATGCTTCCTCAGAGTCTCCAATACAATCCTCAAATGGTCCCTGTGTTCTTCTTCAGATTTGGAGTAGACCAAGATTTCATCAGTGGATACCAGCACGAACTTATTCAACACATCCCTAAAGACTCGGTTCATCAGGTCAACGAAGTAGGCAGCGGCGTTGGTTAACCCGAAAGGCATAACCAACCACTCATAGAAACAATTTGGTCCCCTAAATGCAATCAAGGGAATATTGTCTTCAGCTACCCTCAACTGATGGAAACCTGAAGCTAGATCTAGTTGAGAAAAGATAGAAGCACCATGCAACTGGTCGAAGAGATCATCGATGCGAGGAAAAGGATATTTATTACGGATAGTCACTTTGTTCAATTCTGTACAATCCACACAGAACCTTAGCGATCCGTCCGATTTAGTGACAAACACTACCGCAGAGCCCCAACAAGAAAAACTGGGCCTAATCAACCCCTTCTCTAAAAGATCCTGAGTCTGCTTAATCAACTCTTCTCTTTCCCTAGGAGCCATTCTCCTACTAGGCTGAATCACCGGCACAGCTCCCGGAATCAAATCAATGCGGAACTCTATTTCTCGGTGTGGTGGCAGACACTTAACTTCTTCAAAAACATCAGCAAAATCTTGAACCACATCGATATCTACAATCGTCTCTTTAGAAGTCTCAAATCCATGCAAAAGACTGCTCAAGTGAATTCCAGAATTATCACATGACACTCTGGCAATTCTACCCAAATCAGTTTCCAACGAAACTGTTGTTTCATCACAATTCAAAACGGCTCTATACTTATCCAGCCAATCCATTCCCAAAATAAGATCAAGTCACTTAAAATTCAACACATACGGGTCACAAGAAAAACCGTGGGATGGATAAGAGATCTTCAAGTCCTTACAGATAGTATCTAATTTTGTCACCCCTCCTATAGGATTAGATACCAAGATAGGACTGTCTACAGAACAAGGGGTAAGTAAGAACTTCTCAACAGAGTCTAGAGAAATAAAACTCAAGGAAGCACCCGAATCAAACAAAACTTTAATATATATGCCATCTAAAAGTAAAGTGCCTTCTAATACTCCTTTTCCTTGAGAAGAAGAAGATGGACCAGCTTCCAAAGCAAAGACTTTGTTCTGAGGCGCCCTCTAAAGAAGTGGACAATTCTTTATCATGTGGCCAGGCTGATGACAATTGAAACATAACGATCTATGAACCATAGCTAATCCTGGACCACTCTAATGCGGTTGCTATTGCTACTGCTAGAACCCTTTTCTGGGACATTAATTTGCCAAATGTCCTTCCTGTTGACAAATGTAGCATTTGCGAGGTCCGTTGTTATTTCCAGGCTTCTTCTTGCTCGGCTTTCTCCATTTAGGATCCAACTTCCGCTTATTCGGATTAGTGAAATTCCCACCTGAAGCTGCAATTGGAGCCACCGACTTCTTACTCATTAAATTTTCGTACCTCAAAGCCATGTCAATCAAATCGACAAAAGATCCTTTCAAAAGCACCGTCAATTTTCCACAGAATTCAGGCCTCAATCCTTGCACAAATTTTTCATTCTTTTGAGGGGCGTATCGATGAGTCCTGGTCTAAAAAAATTGAGTTCGTTGAATCTGGTTTCATACTCCGAAATAGACATGCTACCCTGCTTCAAATACAGAAAATCCTGATACAATTGTGTTTTCCCCGCCGTCGGCATAAACTTTTCTTCAAACAGCTCCTTAAATCTATCCCATAAAATATCATCCTCAGGAATATTTACAATTGTTGCATCCACCATGCTGCTGCACCACCCTGCAATGGCCACGATGCCACTTGCCTCTTACGCTCATCAGACAATTTCATGCTCTTAAAAATGCGCTCAGAAGAGCGTAGCCAGGCTTGAACTTCAATTATTGATTCTGAACCTTTGAATGGTTGGCCTCCGAGATTGTTGAAATCTTTGCATAAAGCTGCAAAAATAACTTGAGGCAGTACTGGATTTACAGCCTCACTAGCATTTTGACTCCGTCCATCATCTGTTGAAGTACTGGCCCTAACTCTGCCTCTTCTTTCGGAACTCATGTTGGCCACCTGAATAGGTAACTCAACAAATTGAGATAGATACATATAATTATATGAAAATACAAATACGCACTCTCAAGATAAATATAACACAAGAGCCTAGGTACTCGCTCGACCTAGCGCACTGATACCAACTATGACGACCCTCCTTTCTGACCCCAGAAAGACATATCATCATTAAGAAAGAAAGGGATAGAAATAGAAAAGAATGGAAAGAAAGAATAACAACATCAGAATCTCACAGCGGAATGGAACAAAATATAATACATCACATAGCTATTACATAGTTATACATATATTAGAGTTATACAATATCATACAACAGAACTGTCATATACATATCTGCCCATACATATATCCAAAATACAGCATACACTACTACATAGTGGAACTATATATTGATACATACGTTTGGTCTTCTCCTCCAAAGCTCCGGCAGAAAATCGACACTCCAAATACCTATCACTTTGCCACTCATAAAAATTTGAGTACCCAAGAGTTTATGAAAAACAAAACATAAACTCTGGGTCGGACATGGGTCAGGTATGAGTAAACGGGTTAAAATTGTTTAACTTTGAAAACCATTTGAAAATAAAGGTATCACGTAAGACTCCCCACACATAAATACAGGTATGTTTTTACCTTACGCTAACCAAAACATTTTATAGGAAATCCAGTAATATTATAATAGTGTCTAGGGTTTTTAAGTTAATAGAAAATAGCCGAAATTGTTACATCTATTAAATTCCAGCTACTAGCCACGAAAGTGGGTAATAGAAATCAAAACCGTAGGGTCTCGTAGGGAAAATGGGTTTTCAACAATGGCAGGGCTACTGGGTACCGCCCGTCACAGTACGAGGCCTAGATCACCGTTCCGAGGATCACTCCCGACCCCCTACAACACAAGGACGGAACCATTCCTTACTGAATAGTCCCGAACAAGATAACCCCGCAGTTGTGGCCAACAAGTGCTCACACAGCCGAATTAAAGGGACATCTAGACAGGGGTATACCTTGTCCTGCTTGGGCATGACCCACCTAACCTTGCTGCATCTCCCCTGTTTTAGCCATTCCCGGTTGATGAGGCTTGAGGCTGCGATTACCTTTATATAACATATTTCTTAGAATGCTCATCGTCCGCCTGACGATGTGCTGAAAGCATTCAATCCATACAAGTTCATTCCGGGTTCGAATGAAACCGAAGGCATTATCTCATTATACTCATTTTGGAATCACCCTCGGAGTTAACGACAATAACCCTTGCATTCTGAAACACCATCTCGATCTCCAATTTATAAGTTACGACCTATCGTTTAATTTGGATCGATGTGGTTTTCGAAATATCGAATTGGTACCCGATCCCGGTCTCATCGAAATCCAAACGCCATTTTAAGGACCAAGTTGTCTATTTAATTTAACAGTTTAATTCAATCTTAAGCATTTATATTATCACAAATAAATCATATACAATCATCATAGATATATCACAGAATATATCACAAATATCACATAATATCATCGAACAAATATCATAGCTAATCAAACAAGAATCAAAAATCAAATCAAACTGGTTTGATTAACTTAACTTAATTAATTACGTAAGAATAAATTAATTTATTCTGCTTATTTAATTACTGATTAATTAACTTATTAATGATCAATTAACTACTTAGTTAATCATAAATTATCAATTTATTAACCATCAAATCTTTAATTAATCATTTAATTAGTTAACCTTTATTCATTAATTACTACTTAATTACTCAGTTAATTAATTGATTCTTAATTATTAATTAATAACTTACTTATTAATTAATAAAATTTAATTTTTTATTTAATTATCACAAATTATTTTAATTTAGTTATTTATTATGAATTAATTAGTTATTATCAACTAATTAATCATTTATCTTTAATTAATCACTTAAGTTAATTACCCTTTTATTAATTAACTTTAAGAAATTTTCTTAAGTTGAATATATTAAACTCAAGATTAATTTTTTTATTACAAATTAAATTAAAGTCATTAATCAAAAATTAAGTATAAATTTTATTTAAATTAACGTACATTTAGAATTTGCTTTTCGTCTCACATTTGCAAACCTTTTTAATGAAATTTAAAAAAAATCTTAGTTCAACCCTTAACAACATTTATAACTTTATTAATGTTAATCTTGTTTAGCAATAACTTAAATTTTAATTTAGTTAACCTCTGGAATAAATCAGACTCGAAGTAAACGTACAGTTTACTCGAGACTAACCCGCATCTTTCCCCCACATTCCCGAGTTCCACTTACCCCACTATCCTTCTCCCCACCTACCTGTTCTTTTTTTAGTTTAAGATAAAATGTAACTGCGGTATCAATCTCTCACGCACGCGACCCATAGTCGAACTCGAAGCAAACACCCAAAAGCCTCGAGCAAGAGCACGCGTCAAACACGACAAACCATCAGACATCCCAACGCCACCGTGCACGTGCACGGTTGTTCGCCTCGCCTCCGGCGACTCGCGCTACCTCCAACAAACCCCAATTCGACCGTGCATATGAAAACATCACTCAAATTATCACGATTTGGTCAAAGGCAAAAAGTCGCCTGTAGCTCGAACACGAGTCATGAACGCCCACCGAAAATCCCCATGTACTGCCACCATCCATCACCGGAGGCCAAGGCCCTTCACCCACGCCATGGCCAGACCTTCCTCGGCCTTCACCCCAAACCACTAGCTACTTGATCCAAGCATGGCGACGAGAGACGAGAATTTACAGAGCACCAGAAACTTGTAAACGAAACCCCACTATTGCTTCATTCCCAAAATTCTTGCATTAAAAATATATTTAACATTTTTCCTATGTTATTAAATCTTCAAACTTGCTTCATACAAAATTTCAATAATTGAAATAAACCAAATCAACAGATATTGACAAAAATCAATTTCGGCTCCCTTTTAAAACTGCACCTATTATTTTTACTTTAAAATCTTAATTTTTATGATAAAAATCCTAACTTTGTGTATGAAATCAAAATATGTTATCAAATTCACAAATTAAAACTTTCAAATTTTAGCTTTTAATTTCCTTAGACTTAAAGCCTGTATACACAGTTTTATAATTTACTGTGATACTTTAAATTCTTTTCATGTTGCAATTTAAAGTTTTAAACAACCTATTTAATTATAATTTCTGAACTTAAGACGATATATAAATGAATATGTATAAGTTTTACTTCTTTGCTCAGGAAATTCTAAAATACAGAAGATTATCACACTTAACTTAAACAGCCTATTTAATTATAAATTCTGAACTTAAGATGATATATATATATATATATATATATATATATATATATATATATATATGAATATGTATAAGTTTTACTTCTTTGCTCAGGAAATTCTAAAATACAGAAGATTATCACACTTAACTTCAGATAGCAACTCAGAATTACATATTACAATATATATAGCAAACACTAGATATATATGAACTAATTACCAAACTTGAGTTTTAAAAATTGTTAGTTTACTCACCAAAAATGATTTAACAGAGGGTAGTTTCAGTTTCCAAATGAACACAGTTTCCCAGCCTTCAAGCTTTGAATTCCAAACACCAACCTTTGATGTTGTTGATGTCAAACAAATTTGTTTGTATTAAATTCAAGTTGCAGTTTTTTTTCACAGTTCCTTTTTAATGAACGAACTGAAAATATAAGATGATATATATAGGGAGAATATATAGGCTGAAAACATGTTGCATGAGATTTTTTTATGTACTTGAAATATTTTTGTTTATTTGTACCAAAGATTTTATTTCCAGATTGTAGGCTGATAAGATTAGTTTGTGTGCCCCATTAATTAGTTTTGTCTTGTTTATATTATCACACTTATCTTTATATATTTTTCCCAGTTTTGTTCAACTTGATTTTCAAAAGCATACTTAGCTTTATATTACCTTGTCTTATGGTTGAAGCTTATTCATTTATATATATATATATATATATATATATATATATATATATATATATTCTTAAAAGAGTGCAGTCTGACTTTTATTTTGGGTGAGCATAACTATACATATAACTTTGTCTTGTTTCACAAGTCTTATACTAGTACACTACTTACCCTGTTTTTAAGCAGAGATGTTTTACTACAAACCTGAAATGATATTTGAATTTCGACTGAAAGATCTCTTCTTGACAAATAGGTGTGGTAATAAATGCATGTGTTCAGATTAGTTTACATATATTTAATGTTTGCTGATTCTTGTATTTTGAATCAAAGATATTTGTATATGAATTTGAAGTGGATACTTTGTTTCCTTCTGAATATAAAATTTACAGACGCATACATGTTAATAGATTTAATTTGTTTCTTTGTCTCTTGCATACTTAATTTACATGGAATCTTTGTTATAATTTTTTTTTGTTAAAGATTTGTATTGTATAAATGAGTTTTACAAGTTAATGTTTAGGATAACTTACCTTATATATTTGAGTAAACTTATTATAGTCATTGTTAGTATATTAGTTTTATTTTATTTGTATTGTTCATGTATGATTATCATGGTTATAATCTCTAAATTTATCCTATTGGTAATTTAAACTTTTCAAATATTTATTTATAACATACTTATATTTTTATATTTCAATTTATAACTTATATTTTAAATTCCTAGTTACAGTTTATATTCATAATTATATCTTATACGTATGTTATGTATGTTTATGTTTAGTATTGCTATGTTTGTTTATTTTTAAGCATTATCATTTAAAAACTACAGTTGTATTCATATGTATATTATCAAATAATAAAAATATAGAGTCTTTGATTTTTATTGAATAAGAGAGATTTTGTTATAAACAATTTTAAAGATTTTCTTTTGAATTTTCAAATCAAAATTTTCTTTACTGTCACATATATAACTGGTAAATGATTAAGATCTCATCAGTTTATAATTTGAGAAGCTTGTATTTAATTTAAATTAGATTATTTATTAAAATATGCAGTCAAAATCCCGGGTCATTACACTACTCAAATCAATTTTGAGCACCCCAGAGTTTAAGAGAAAAACATAAACTTTGAGTCAGACAGAAAGCCTGGTGTGAATAATACTATATGTCTCGGTTAATCGATATTAAGTGAGACCGCGCCGCTTTATGGAATGAAATTCCATCACTAATATCCTTATAAAACATATCTTTTGCAAATCATAAACCTGTAACCAAAACTAGCTTAAACTGAAAGCATTATCATGTAAATATACTTATCAAGTAACAAATGAACTATCTGTCCAAACACTATAGTTTTTTTTGGCTAACTACTAACCTTTGGCTGACTCGGGTCTACTAGACAACATAAACAAATAATCTAACATCTGTTAGATACTCCTCTTCTGGATGGTCTATCCCTAACTTACTTTCTCTAGTTCAACTGATCATAATGGTTTTGCGGGCTCACCAATAACCTACCTCTTTACAAAAATATTCCTTTCCGTGTATAACATCATTTAGTCTTACCTGTGACAAAGCATACACACTGGAATTTTGGACAAAATCAGCTAGGTCCTAATTGCTAATGTATATGGTACGAGCCTATACCAGTCACATGTGGTATACAAATATCCGAGTCATTTTACTTCAGGCGATCTTCCCTTAAATTTTCCTTGAAAACGTTTTCTTCTCAAATTGATTTAAACCTTTCAATCATACTTTAAACAAGGAAAATATATCCTAGGCTTTACTCAAATCACCTTGCCATGTTGTATATTCTTTACTCAAAGCATTGTTGAGGAAAGCATTTAATCTTTGAAAACAACCCTTTCGATCCCATTGAAAGTATCCCTTTCAAAATCAAATAAACCCTTTATAGCCTAGGTCTAAAGGCCAAAACATTCCTTTCGAAACCATTCATACAAACCATTCAAAACCATTGAAAAACCTTTCCTGCTAAAGCTATAAAACCTTAGACATCCTATCTTTAAAACACTTAAACATTGCCTTTTGAAAACATTGGAAACCTTCCTTTTAAACCTTTCGTAACCATTGGGGAACCACCACTTTGAAACCATTATTAAAACCTTTCAAAAGCGTTAAAATATCAAACTTTTTGAAACCATTCGGGTTCAAGTAAAACATATGAAACAACCTTTTCAAACCATTTAAAACTATCTCCATTAAAACCTTTGGGTTCCACCTTTAACAGAGCAAAAGAGTCATAAAACATTGAAGTCAAAATCACTCTTTCAAAAGCATTTCCTAAGTAAAAAAGTGATGGTGTGGAAACCAACCCTTCGAAAGCATTGGAGAAGCGGCTTGGAATTTTAGAAAAAAGTATACCTTCCGAAACCATTTGCTTCGAAAGGTAGAAAGAGGCAACTAAGGGTTTCGAACCCTTCGAAAGCATTCACTTAAAAAATAGGCGCAACTTCTTCGAAACAATTTCTTTAGAACATTTTGACCGATTTGAAGCCAACCAGGTCGAAAGCATTCCTTTCGAAAGCAAGGCAAGTGCATTTTCATTAGAAATCAAAGTAAGGCTTTGACCTTCTTTGGAACCACCTATTTCGACTTCATACCTTTCGCCATAGTCCAATTTTCTATGCATCAGGTATTGATACCAGACGCATCGGTTTCGATGGTGATGGAGGCGGAACTACTAGGTTGGAACCTAGGTGCCGAAAGTGGCAAAACGTGCTCAAAGCATGTAAAAATTGATCTTAACTTTAAAATGAAATTCTTTTCAACTAACCTACCTTATTTTTCAAAAGATTATTGGTCCCTAATTTTCTTTTCTGAAAGAATTGCCTAAATTTTAGAATTAAACAGTTTAAATAATTTACAAAATAGCTCTTCTCCCTTTTATAAATATATAAAACATTTAAGTCTCATACCTTAAATAATTTTATATATCTATTAAAACACTTAGGAAATTTCTACAAAAATTCCAGAAAATTATTTTTAATATGTTTTCAACATATAATAATTTCAAATCCAAAACATATATTATTTAACTGTAATTATTTTTAAACCCAAATAATCAATTTCCTCTCTAGAAAATTAATATTAAATCCACATTAATTCATGAAATTATGAAAATTGAAACCCATCTCTAAAATATCATTTTTGTAAAAATATAAAATTGCAAGGCATTAAGATGTCACTTAACAGGATTTTCACATCAAAGCATATCATAAAATCTATATTAATAAGCATAAATCACCAACAAGCATATATAAACATTCTATCATTCAAAAACATGGTATAACCTTGCAAAATAGATTGGGTTTAACCTTAAAACGAAAATAATAGAAAATATGAGATGTAGTCATTATTGACCTTAGCTTTGAAATTAAAGTGTTGAGATTTGAATCAATTTGATTTTGATTAATCTTCCTTCGTTTGATTTTCTTTATCTTCATCCTCTTGCTCTTGCTAATGGTAGTCGGCCTCTATTTTAGTTTGGTATTGCAAATGAATGTATGAAATGAATTTCTAGGGGTTTAGGGTATTAGAATACTCTTATTCCAACTTTTCCCACACCTATTTCCTTTACCCATTTTATTTTATTTTATTTTAGTTCTTTTATTCTATTAGGCATGGCTACCCCTTAGCTTAATCACAAATCTCATTCCCCTATTCATCGCATTGTTTTATGTAATTTAGCTAATTAAGTATGCTAAATAATGTTACTAAAAATTGGGGTCATTATAGACTTCCCTCCTTAAAGAATTTCATCCTTTAAATTACGGTAAAGAACACAAAAAATCAATCATAAAGGTAAAACATACCATAAAAAAAATTAGGATAAGTGTCTTTAAACCTGCTCTCAGTTTCTCGTCATTGCTCCATTGGACTTTAACTAATCTGATTGTCTTGTTTCTATGCCTTTCCTCATCTCTTGAAACTATCCAAACTAGCTTTCTAACTACAGTCAAGTCTTGTTCTACTACCAAGTTATCTAAAATAGTCGGTGCTATAGTAGACTCTAGGTATCTAACACACTTCCTTTGATAAGAAATATGAAAAACATCATGGACTCTGGCCAATTCGGTAACTCTACTTTATATGCGAGTGTCCCGATCCTCTCTACAATAGGAAATGGTCCTATGAATCTCGGTGCCAATTACCCTCTTTTCCCAAGTCGAATCACACCCTTCATCGGTGATACTTTAATGCAAAACATGATCTCCAACAAAGAAGTCCAAGTCTTTCCGTCTTCTATCTGCATAACTCTTCTACTTAGACTGAGCATCCTTCATCCTAGCTCGAATCGACTCAATCTTCTCATCAGCTTCTCTAACAAATTCTGGACCATGAATCAACATATTCCCGGTCTCTAACCAACAAACTGGAGATTTGCATGGCCTTCCATACAAAGATTCAAAGGGTGCCATCCCTATACTAGCCTGATAACTGTTGTTATATGAAAACTCAACTAAATGTAGATGGTCTTCCCATTATCCCTTAAAGTCTAACACACTAGGTCGTAATAAATCTTCCAAGATTTTGTTAACTCTTTCTGTTTGCCCATTGGTCTGTGGATGGTAAGCGATACCTATCTTTGGGACTGGTTCCTAAAATCTCCTGTAGACTCTTTCAGAACTCACTAATGAACAAGAATCTCTACCACTTACTATGCTACTAGGAATTTCGTGCGGTTTAACTACATTTTTCATAAATAACTTAGCCAAAACAGGTGCCATCCTAGTTGACTTAACTGGAATGAAATGGGCTTTCTTGGTCAATCTGTCCACTACGACCCACATACTTTCATTTCCTCTATTATATCTTCGCAACCAGTTTATAAAATCCATAGAAATAGAATCCCATTTCCATACCGGAATATCCAATGGCCAAAGCAAACCACTTGGCTTCTGATGTTCGGCTTTCACCTGTTGACAGTTCAAATACTGCTTTACCCATAAGCCTACGTCCCTCTTCATACCTTCCCAAAAGAAACTCTGCTTCATGTCCTGAACTTTGAACGATGGCATTCCTCCAGAACATCTTTCCTAATGCTTCCCACATTCGGAACACACAATCTTCCCTTCTTCCTCAGCCACCCTTTCTGGTTAAGACTAAAATCCTTTAAGTCATCGCTTTCTGTTCCATCTCTTAACTTCTTAATCCGTTCTACTAATATGGGATCCTCTACTTTTTTAAAAGCAATCTTTTCAACCATAACTAGTCAATTTGTTAAACTAGACAACACAATAGATCCTCCACTAGACCTCGCTTCAGATCCCCACTGCACTCTGCAAATTGTCAACGCTTCAAAATCTTTCCACTCGGCTATCATTTCCCACACTACGTTCTGATGTTTTCTACTAAGTGCGTCTGCAACTTTATTTCCTCTCCTTGGTGTGCATTCGATACCAAAGACATAAGCACCTATAAATTCCAACCATCTCTGCTGCCTCATATTCAGCTCCTTTTGAGAGAATAAATACTTCAACAAGTTATGATCCGTATAAACCTCAAATCTCTCTCCCAAAAGGTAAAGTCTCCATACCTTCGATGCGAAAATCACCGCAGCTAATTCCAAATCATGCGTTGGATATATAACCTCATACGGTCTAAGTTGTTGAGAAGCATAAGAAATCACTTTACCTCACTACATTAACACAGCTCCTAATCCAGTTCCACGCACATCTCCATAAACTACTAAATCCCAATTCCCTTTTGGAAAAACCAGCATATGTGCATGAGTCAGTAAGTGTTTCAAGCTCTGGAATGCTTCCTCACACTATCAGTCCAAAAAAACTTCACATCCTTTCACATTGCTTAGTAATCGGTGCGGCTATTCATGAAAAATCCTTTATGAACCTCCGATAATATCCAGCTAATCCAAGAAAACTCCTTATCTCAGTCATCGTCTCGAGTCTCTTCCAATTATGCACCGCTTCAATCTTATTCCGATCTATGGACAATCCTTTTTCTAAGACTACATGACCAAGAAACTTCACTTCCTTCTTCCAAAAATGACGCTTCGAAAACTTCCCCTTCAACTGATGCTGCCTTAGTGTCTTAAGCACAACTCTAAGATAAACTTCATGCTCCCTTTCATCCTTAGAGTATATTAAAATATCATCTATGAAAACCAACACGAATCTATCCAAGTTCTCTCGGAAAATTCGGTTTTTCAAATCCACAAAGAATGATGGCACATTAGTTAGTCCAAACAACATCACTAATCATTCATACGATCCATATCTAGTTCTAAATACCGTCAAAGGAATTCTATCCTCTGCTACTCTAAGCTGATGGAAACCTATCACTAAATCTTACTGGGAAAATACTTTGGCTCCACTCAACTGACCAAACAAATCGTCAATTCTAGGCAATGGATATTAATTCTTTATCGTCTTCTCATTCAACTTATGATAGTCGATACATAACCTCAATGATCCGTCCAGCTTCTTGGCAAACATTGTGGCTGCTTCGCAAGTTGAACTACTAGGTCTGATAAAACTCTTGCCTACTAAATCCACCAACTTCAACTTCAACTCTCTCATCACTATAGATGTCATCCTACTTGGTGGCCTACTCACTAGTTCTACTTCAAGCATCAAATCTATCAGAAACTCAATGGCTCGTTACAATGGTAATCCTACTACCGACTCGGAGACATCCGTGAATTTTCTAACCATGAGAACTCGATTCAACTCGTCTTCTAAATCCACAACACCCACCACAGCATTCACCTCACAATTAGGGCTTTCTATGGTATATACAATCCGATCACTACAGTTAGGGTGTCTAAGTGATACTTTCCTATCATGACAAAATATCCTAACATCATATTTACTTAATCAGTCCATACCCACAGTAATACCAAACCCTACAAAGTCAAACGCATGCAAACTGCAAACAAAGGTATGACCTAAAAATCGAACTCTAAATGGTCACACTTCATCCTAAGTGTCGCATACCCTCCTATCGTATTTGCAATTCTTAACAAAGTGACTAAATATGAGTGTTCTAGGTTAAGCTTATCTACTAAACAATGTGATACAAAATAATATAACGCACCCGTATCAAACCAAACGCTAACAAACATACCATGAATCTGAAGCGTACCTCCCAACACTACCTTTCCTTTCTCCTACGCTGTTGGTCCCAATATAGCAGGTTCCAATGTAAATACTTTGCCCCTTCCATCCTTAGCAGGCTCTTTGCACTGGTTCTTATAATGACCAATCTGATTGTAGTTAAAGCATTTGATATTCTTCTTCCCAATCACTTACTTTGCCTTTCCGGTATGACATTCATTTGTGAAATGTCTTTTCTTATTGCACTTAGAGCCAAAAACCTCCGACTTCCCTTTCTTTGCGGCTCCACCTTTCTGAGATCGTTTCTTATGGAAGAACTTCCTTTTCTGAATCTATCCCACCTAGACCTCCTTTGCCTTATTCTTCTCCAGAGAACGCCATCTCCACCACAACATCAAAAGGGTCCCTAATATGAGGTAATGTAGCCCTTACTAACTAAGGCTTCAACCCCTTGATGAACTTCTCATTTCTCTTCATCACGGTATCTACAGTGGCATGTCACTACCAAGCTAACTCCTCAAACCTTCTAGCGTACTCCAACACAATCATCTCCCCTTGTTGTAACTCGGCAAACTTTTTTATCAAGGTAGGCTTCGCCATCACAGACATGAACCTTTTCTTAAACTCAACCATATCATCGTTTCTTCATTTACTCCAACTATCACACCATTCCACCAGAATAAAGTTGCTCCATGAAGCTTTCTTGATGCAAGCCTTCTCTTCTGCTCATCATTGAGCCCCAAGTCTGCAAAGATTCTCTCACAAGGAAATAACTAGTTCTCAACCTCAATAGCATCTTAAGTTCTGATGAATGGCTCTCCTCCTAGCCTAGCATAATCTCTATTTAAAATAGCATAGTTGTTAACCACTAGTGCTTCCTGAACACCTCCTCCAACTACTCCAGTAGCAACATCCACATGCATCATGTTGATAAAGAAATGATACATAACTCCCATGTCAACTTGTGGGACTCCAGCACCAACATTTCCAACTTGCGCCTGACCAGGTTTCTCCTTGTATTTGGTCTGGCGTTTCCATTTATTGTGCTTCCCCTTCCAAGGTTAACCCTTCCACTTCTAGCATCCATATCTGTATTCAAGCCTCGTGAGATACAAAACAATAGCTAAGAGAGATAGCTAACTGAGAATAGCATATACTTTTATATAGCAAATACAAGTACGTTATTATAGCGTTATCCCATACCCCAATCATATCTCTAATTCCTTAAGATTATGTTTTCAAAAATCATTTTAGTTAAAGTTTTTCATAAACCTATGCTCTAATACTAAGTTGTAACATCTCCTATGTAGAGGTCCAAAGCTAAGCGTTGCAAATGCTGTAGTCATCCATAGTATTAACTTACGGTGACCAAACATGGTAATGTTAATGATATCAATAATATCAGAAGCACGTGAATATGATAGAAAATCACAGATTTCATAAAACATGTTTCATATCCAGCTTACATAATCCCAACATTTCCCAAGTTCAGATCAAATATAATTATTACAAAATACGCCAAGAGCAACATATGAAGATGCCCTTTGGTTGACCGGAGTACTATATAGTCATAACTGACTTAATACAACATAGCGGAATAAAACAAATGAAATAGCTGTCTGTCAGCCACATGCTTATCTCCAAAATCTTTATTCGCAAACCTATTAAAACCTGTAAAACTTCAACCCTCAGCCTACTCAAATCAATTTTGAGCATCCGAGAGTCTAAAGGGAAAACATAAACTTCGAGTCAAACATAAACCCTGGTGTGAATAATACTATACATCTCAGTTATTTGATATTAAGTGAGACCATGCTGCTTAGAGGAATATGTTTCACCTCACTAATATACTTTCAAAACATATCTTTCGCCAATCATAATTCTGTAACCAAAACTAGTTAAAACTGTAAAGCATTATCATGTAAACATAAAATGAACTATCTGTCTGAAGACAATAGTTTTGTTTGGCTAACTACTAACCCTTGGCAAACTCGGGCCTACCAAACAATATAAACAAATAATCTAACATTTGTTAGATATTGTAACAGCCCGCAAATCCGTACCCCTTGAATTAACACTATTCTACCTAAATCAATCCAAGTTGTAAAGAAATACGAACCGTTTGGGTTAAAGAAGAAGAGATAGGAGGAGAGAATAGAAAACAACAACAGAATCTAACCATCGCAGCGGAGTAAAATATAATAGATAATAAATAATCTTTACTTAAAATCAAATATATCTGTTTACATATATTACATAATCAGAGTACATCAATCACAGCTCACATCAATAACATACAACTGGATAAACAGCTACACAACACAGCGGAATATATATATATATATATATATATATATGAACAAGTACGAGAGTACGTCTCGTCCTCCTGCTCGTCTCCTGAGCTCCACAGCATCATATCCTGTATTCTATAATACTCAGTCTGAGCCGAGCATTACAGTTAAATAACACCCGAGTCAGTCTGGATTACCAGCGTGAGAAAATCACCCCCAATTGATTATTAAAGTTTCAAAAATCCTTTGAAAACAAAGCATCTCGTAAGACCACGCCACCAATAAACATGTCGGGTTGTTACCTTACGATAGCTAAAACATTTTTATTAAAGTTCTCTGATATTATAATAATGTCTATGGAAAGTAAAATAGAATCTAGCTGAAATGCTTGCATCTCACGTTTCAGTAATAGTTGGGCACAATCAAAACCGTACGGGCGCGTAGGGAAAATGGATTCCAACTAATGGCTAGGCACTGGGGTACCACTTGTCATAGTACCTGGTCTAGATCAGCGTACCGAGGAGCCACTCTAACTCCCCTGCAACACAAGACCGGAACCATCCCTTACTGGACAGTCCCGAGCAAGATCACCCCGCGGTTGGGATCAGCAACCGCCCACTAAGCCGAAATAAAGGGACATCTACACAGGGATGACCTCACCCTCCAGTGGGGGCTACCCACGAAGCCTTGCTGCATATCCCCTGATTTTCAGCCATTCCCATTTGATGAGGCTTGAGGCTAACCGTTACCTTTTTTGAATATATTCCTTAGAATGCCCATCGTCCACCTGACGATGTTTCGCAAGCATTCATCCATACAAATCCATCCCGAGTACGAACGGAACCGAAGGCACTATTCCTACTACATCTATTTTGGAAATTTCCTCCGGATTAGTAGCGACTAGCCCTTGCACTTCACTGCTCCATCTTCGGATCCAAAATCATTTTTCACGAAATGTACAAACCGGATCGAAGTGGTTTTCGAGAAATTAATCTCGATCCCGGTCTCTTCGAAACGATCAACGCATTTGGCCAATATTGATAGTCGGTTATTTAACTATCAATTTATATTCACAAACATCTATCAAACAATAAATAATTTCCTAAATTATTTATTTATCTCAAAACATCTTCACAGATATATTTCTATTTTCAATCCTTTGAAAACAGATTCAAATCATCTTTCCCTTTAAAATAAACTTCCCAAATATATTTCTATCTCCACTGAAATCACCCAGCACAAAACTAGATTTTAAAAATAATTTAAAAACACTTTATTGTAAAATATATAAGAAAATTTTACTTTAATACTTAATATAAAACAATGCTCTAGAAATACTAAAATAATATTACCTTATAACTATACATTAGATTTCCTTTATTAAATTACCAAATCATCCTTTATATAATTATTACGATAATAGATTAAAATAAAATACTTACTTTGGAGTTTACTTTAGAATATTTAAGTTAAGACTTCTTCAATAATTGGCTAAGATAGATTCTATATGAATATTTAAAAATAAGGTTACTTTATAAAATATAGAACTAGGTTTTCACTTTTAAAACATTATACTGAGTTATTCTCAAAATAATTACTACTATAATAGATTAAAGGAAATACTTACTTTAGAATTTAAATAGTAGAAATAATAATTTACAAAACATACTTTTTTTTAAAACAATTTTAAACCTTTAATTTATATTTAAAAATTTACTTTGAAACGTACTTGGTTATTCAGAGAGAAATTTCCAATCTCAATCACTTAAATCAATTTCCCAAATTGATTTCCAATTTACTCCATCTGCAATAAATTTCATTACTTACACAATTCATTTCAAAATTCATTAATTATATACTTATTATTATTGTTATTAATTTCCATTTGATTTAAATCTCTTACCTGAAATATATAAATTCAGGTCTTTCCCAATTCTTCTTTATTCCTTTCAATAATTTAAATCTTAAATTTTAGATAAATGTTTTGTTCTCTTAAATAATAACACTACAGTTTAAAATTCATTAACTTCCTGTCATTCAAAATTTCCTTTCTATATTCTAGCTTTAATTATTAAAATTTTAAAGTCACTTTATATTATTTTGCCCATTCATTCTTAAACTTATTCAAATTTTCTATAATTATTTTCTTACAAATTTACTTCTTTCCAAAATCCAATTTATATATATTTTTGATAGATCATTATACTCAATTATATTCAATCGAACCATAGCATTCAATATTTCAATAATGTTCATCATAGAATATCACATAATCACAACAGAGGGTATTAAATAATTTTAAATAAATGTTGAGTGATCCAGTTGGATCCCTCCAACCTGTTTTCCCTGCATCCACAGACGTTAGCACAAAAATATTTTGATTCCAGAATATTCCATACCATATCACATCAATCAATTTCAACCATTCAAATAATTATTTAAGTTAAATCATCAATTTAAATTTTAAATTAACTGAGTGAGATTAACTCACTTTTGCTAATATTCGCAGTTCGCTTCAATGTTGCCTTAGCTTTCTCGATTTTTGACCTTGATACACAATCATACGATTTATTAACACTTTGAAATAACTTGAACCATTTATTCCCATTTAAAAATTTAATTAGCCAATGACTTACTATTTAATAATTTAATTGCCCAACAATTTAATTCAAACTAAACATTTGGTTTTAAACTAATAGAATGATTTTATCTAGATTCCAAAAATAAATTACCTTAGTAATTAAAATAACCAAATTATTTAATTTATCACTTATTCATCAACTCCAAAAATCTTAAAACAATATGCAATTTAAAATTTTATTTTGAAATCCTATATAAACCTTAAATATTTATAATTTATTACATTATTTATTTGACTAAAAATTATCCAATCGAACCATGAATTGACACTTAATAATTCGATTAAGTAATAGCACTAACCAAGATTAAATCAATTATCAGAAAACAAAAAAAACAGAAACAAACCTCAGCTCGTCGATCCTCAGACGCGAATTCCCAAACCACTATCGATGCCGACAACATCACAACCCTTCCACGTTGCTGTCGTGCTCTCGAATAACCCCTAATGGAAAGCCCCATGCATCCTACCTCCACGCGCCAAGTCTCGACAACTTCCAAATCGCGAGCATCCAGTTTAGTCGCAAACCCTAATCGCGACATCGCCTCTGTCCTCTCCGGGCACCTCCATCCATACGCGACAGTGCCCATTGCCGCCTTGACCAGTCGATACCAAAACCCTAACGACCCCCTCTACAGGCGCAAATCCCTCGAACACGAGAAGCCATCACCTCAGGGCGTGTGCGACTCTCTAACTGTTCGAGATCGTCCGCCCCCTCCCCCCTCTTCGTACGCCATTGATTTGCATATTTTTTATTTTTTATTTTTTATGTAGGGCTGTTGATTTGGATCTGAGAGGAGAAGGGATTGGATTCCATAGGGTTTGATTTGAATTGGGGAAAAAGAAAATATAGCAAATTGACTACGGCCATAGAAATTTATAAAACTGCCTTGATTGATTTTTTTAAACAAGAAGAAGAGCTTGTCTTGAAAGGAAGCGGGTTGTTAGATTTTTTTTGTAGAAGAAAAGGCGTATACGAGAAGCCTCATTAATGAAATTAAATTTCATTAAATTATTATCAATTAAATTTTCAGCGCACTTATATATCGTACACGCACCCACTAACTCCAAAAACTACGAAAATTGAAACTCGATAATAATTCAATATTACGGACCCAATGGAACCGGTTTCGTCAAATTCCGAGACTGTGCCTCGGAAGGCTATTTTAAATTCAATTTAAACGACATATTTTTAAAACCGAACAAACCACTGTTAATTTCGATTTTACAACTTATATTATTTCCTGTGTTATCAATATAAATTTTACAAGCCTTCAAATTATTTTAATAGGCTTAAAATCTCAGGTTTCATTTTTTATCGAATTCAAATTATTTAATTAAATAATTCAATTATCAAATAAATTGTGATATTCGTAATTCAGGTTAAATTTACCCTATTGAATATTTAAAATCAATTAAATATTATGATTCCAAATGCTCAAAAATTCCGGGTCGTCACATTCCTCCCCCTTAAAAGAATTTCGTCCCCGAAATTACTAGTTAGGAACAATGGTCCAATTCCCGTTTACTTATTTCCAAACCAAACAATTCAACATCTAACTAACTATCTTTTTATAAAAGACCATTATTATTCTATTAACTTCTCAAACCTTTCCATAGTTTCAAACTATACTATTTGTTTAATCATTCGAGTTTCAATTTAACCAAATTTTGAATTATCAAAATTTTCTCAAAAATTTTCTAACTCCCTAAATTCCCGAAAAATTTGGCCAACGTCTCCTTTGCGCGGCTAGCTCGGTACTACTACATAAATGGCTCTACGGCCTCCCAAATCCAAAAGAAAACAAAAGGCCAAATGGCTCAATCCAAATCCCAATCAAATTTCATACCAAATTCAAATACATACCTTTTTGTCGAGCATTTCAAATTTATTTCTTGAATTCAAATCCAATTTCCTTTTCTCTTTTATATACCTGCATATCCTGTTTAGCACCAGTATCCAATCACGATATTCCCAAAACATTTTATCGACTTTCTTACAAAATGTCAATATCTATTCATTTCAATATTATCTTATATTATATTTGTAATATCAATTTCCAATCTAGAATGTACCATTCCTTTCTTAAGTTAGTATAAATATTTTATATGCTTCTTATGTTTATGTTCATCTTACTAGTTTAGTTTATATCCATTTCTATCCACCTTGATTCTTTCATTTCCATACGAATTCAATTTATCTTTAGTTCTGAATATTTAAATTTTATTTGTCATTTAAACTAATTTATGTCATTATTTTCAATTGGTTGCATTTACTAACTTATTTTAGTTTCCAATTTAAATTTGTTTGTCGTTAACAAAATTTTCCAAAGATTTTCAAAAATTTTCTAACTCCCAAAATTTCTGAAAATTTTTGGCAGAGTCTCCTTTGTACGGAGGAGCTTTTGCAATTTGACAAAAGAGATAAATATATATACATCGACCCACACGGTCGGAAAACCAAAATCAGTTCATATTTCCTATTTTTATTACGTAGGCGTACCTTAGTTAGCATTTTTAAGCAAGTAGCTTATCTATTTAGCGGTTAATGCAATCCAAATCCAGCCACACGGCTTCCCGGTACCTGTACTTACTCAATTTAAACATGTAAGTGCCAAATATATGAAGTTTAACAGCATATCACTTATTTGCAATAGTTAAAACATATGAATTCTAAAGAAACTCATACCAAACATTTTTCCGTAAGCAATTTATATAGTTTCCATGCTAATTCAACTGTTTCAACTTATTTACAAACCATTTTCATTTAATTTGAATGGTTTAAAACTCAATCGCTTACATTTAATTTATTTTTAAGCAAACTGAATTCATATTTAATCCAATTGATCTCAAAATCAATTCATTTTACTTCTATCAATTCATAGAATTTTAATTACTTCCATTTACGTCCAACGACAATTTATTCCATGCAATTCGATCAGATTTATGTGAATAAATAAGTATTTATGTTTATAACCAATTTAAATTGATTTCAACTCAATTTATACTTAATCCTATTCCACTCTTAAATTTATTCACAAATCATGTATCCTCAGTTTCATTGCAATTAAATTGGAATCCGTTCACTTGCATTTCATTTTATTAACCAAACTGGTTTCATTCAAAACCATTAACAATTTAGATTCATTTTAATTACCAATTAAATTTCCTTTTTATTTTAATTCATTCACAACCACTTATTTAGCTCGACACATTTCATTTCAATTTTATTCCCAATCCATTCATTTACATTCCATTCCACATTTATTTTTACTTGATTCAAATTTAATCCAATATCTCAAACTTGGTTTAAGTTGAATTAAATTCAAATCTGTTCGATATATTCAGCTTAAGTCAATTTACTTCAATTTATTCAAATTTACACTTAAGCTCATTTTCATCTTACAAGTAAATTTTCTCTTTTATACTCAGCTTAACTCAATTTATTACAAGGCCATATCCAATTTATTTCCACATATTTGGATTTTATTCATAATGCAAACCATCCCATTACTATTTTAATCAAATCACATTTTTATTCGATATATTCCCAATTATATTTAATTTGTTAACACTCCAATTTTAATTTTTATCTATAATTCAAGTTTTGGATCCATTATCCATTTCAAATTACCATTCACTTTTAAATTACCATCCAATTTTATTAAATCACAATTTAATCTCTCTTTAACCAATTTAATTTCACAACCCAAACTCATTTGAATGATATTTCGAGGTCATATTCCATTTATTACCTGGCAATCTCCCATTATATTTTCTTCACTAATAATTCAAGTCGAATTTGATTTTATAACTTGAGTTTATTTCCAAACTTCATCAAAACTCACAATTCAGCTTTTATTTAACTGCATTGGGTTCTCATTACATATTTTATTATCTAATTTATTATCTAAATAGTCTTTTCCCAACTTATAAATCAGAACTTGATTTTAATCTCAAAATCTCTTCATTTAAATTTTCCTAAGTTCACATTTATTTTATAATTCATGTTGGATTTTTATTTTTTAATTCATCCAACAATATTTATTTTGGATTTGTATTCCATTTTCAATTTTATAAGCCACAACTTATTATTTACACAATTCCATCCATTATAGGCTTGAATATATTCATCTTTTATTTTTAACTCAAGCCTTCTATTTATTTATAGCCCAAGCATACTTTATTTCTATGGATTTTTAATTCTCTTACAAGTTATTCTAATTTATTTATTTCAATTCCAATCCTTATTCAATTTATTTTTCATTTATTTAAGTAAGAATATAATTCCATTCATAGTTCAATTGAATTCTTATTCCGATCCAATTTTATTTGAACTCAGTTTTATTTAACTCAATTCGATTCATCAATCCAAGTAAATCTCATTTCTTTTTTTAACTTCTCACTTTAAATTTAAATTCCAACCTTCAAAGCTTATATTCCATTCCTGATTTAAAAATCATCTCAATTTATAAGCTTACCACCCATCCTATCAGGATTGTTTTTTTTTAAACTCCCGGCTTTGGTTTCAAATCATTTTGAAATCTCAACCATTTCAAATCTCATTTCTAAAAAAATTAAACCAATCCTGGCTTTTATTTTCAATAAAATTCCTTTCGAAATTTTCAAAAACAACTAGCTTTCTGAACAAATCCGTTTTTGGCAGCAATCCGTCATTTAGAAATTCGAAAATGAATACTGATGATGCAGCCGTCATCATCAAAGTTATTTTCCAGTAATCCAAGTGATTTCAATGCTATATCAATTTCAAAACCCATTTAAAACAGATTTCCATTCAAAAATATCTCCAAATCAACAATACTATTATTTATCTCCAAACATCTCGATAAACACTTCCAAATTTCCGGGATTTAAATTTCCAAATCCTGCTTCAAATAAATTTTAACTATAATTCATTTTTTTACAGTTTATGCTTATACAATTTCTCATTTGATTACATTTCAATTTATAATTTTCATTCATATTTATAAATTTCAATTTATAATGAATTCATTCCTGTAAATTTTAGTTATATTTTCAATTTCTAGTTAAATTTCCACTTAACAATGATAATACTTTAATATTATCATTTCTAACATCCAGGCAACCATAAATTAGCTAAAATAGTTTACAAAAACTTTTCTTTATATCAAAATATATTTTGGATAAAATTATTTCATTTACCCACATTTAAAACAATACCGTGTCGATTGTTCTATTCAAGTGTTTAGAAACCCTTTCAATACAGTTGTGCAGACTGTGTCGACGAAGGTTCATATGCCACTCAATAAATCAATCAACGCAATATTAAAACAATTTATATTCACTAACAAATACGCGCTCATTTCTATTAATACGTGCAAACTCATTATAGAGTACTACGGACTCTATTTTAAATGAGTAATTCCCACCAGAGCCAAGGTTGTCGCCGACTTAAGCTCTGATACCAAGTGTAACAGCCCGCAAATCTGTACCCCTTGAATCAACACTATTCTACCTAAATCCATCCAAGTTGTACAGAAATACGAACCGTTTGGGTTAAAGAAGAAGAGGTAGGAGGAGAGAATAGAAAACAACAACAGAATCTAACCATCGTAGCGGAGTAAAATATAATAGATAATCAATAATCTTTACTCAAAATCAAATATACCTGTTTACATATATTACGTCATCAGAGTACATCAATCACAGCTCACTTCAATAACATACAATTGGATACACAGCTACACAACACAGCGGAATATATATATATATGAACAAGTACGAGAGTACGTATCGTCCTCCTGCTCGTCTCCTGAGCTCCACAACATCCTATCCTGTATTCTATAATACTCAGTCTGACCCGAGCATTACAGTTAAATAACACCCGAGTCAGTCTGGATTACCAGCGCGAGAAAATCACACCCAATTGATTATTAAAGTTTCAAAAATCCTTTGAAAACAAAAGCATCTCGTAAGACCACGCCACAAATAAACATGTCAGGTTTTTACCTTACGATAGCTAAAACATTTTTATTAAAGTTCTCTGATATTATAATAGTGTCTATAGAAAGTAAAATAGAATCCAACTGAAATGCTTGCATCTCACGTTTCGGCAATAGTTGGGCACAATCAAAACCGTACGGGCGCGTAGGGAAAATGGATTCCAACTAATGGCTAGGCACTGGGGTACCACCTGTCACAGTACCTGGTCTAGATCAGCGTACCGAGGAGCCACCCTAACTCCCCTGCAACACAAGACCGGAACCATCCCTTACTGGACAGTCCCGAGCAAGATCACCCCGCGGTTGGGATCAGCAACCGCCCACTAAGCCGAAAAAGGGACATCTAGACAGGGATGACCTCACCCTCCAGTGGGGGCTACCCACGAAGCCTTGCTGCATATCCCCTGATTTTCAGCCATTCCCATTTGATGAGGCTTGAGGCTAAGCGTTACCTTTTTTGAATATATTCCTTAGAATGCCCATCGTCCACCCGACGATGTTTCACAAGCATTCATCCATACAAGTCCGTCTCGGGTTCGAACGGAACCGAAGGCACTATTCCTACTACATCCATTTTGGAAATTTCCTCCGGATTAGTAGCGACTAGCCCTTGCACTTCACTACTCCATCTTCGAATCCAAAATCGTTTTTCACGAAACGTACAAACCGGATCGAAGTGGTTTTCGAGAAATTAATCTCGATCCCGGTCTCTTCGAAACGATCAACGCATTTGGCCAATATTGATAGTCGGTTATTTAACTATCAATTTATATTCACAAACATCCATTAAACAATAAATAATTTCCTAAATTATTTATTTATCTCAAAATATATTCACAGATATATTTCTATTTTCAATCCTATGAAAACAGATTCAAATCATCTTTCCCTTTAAAATAAACTTCCCGAATATATTTCTATCTCCACTGAAATCATCCAGCAAAAAACTAGATTTTAAAAATAATTTAAAAACACTTTATTGCAAAAAATATTAGAAAATTTTACTTTAATACTTAATATAGAACAATGCTCTAGAAATACTAAAATAATATTACCTTATAACTATACATTAGATTTCCTTTATTAAATTACCAAATCATTCTTTCTATAATTATTACGATAATAGATTAAAATAAAATACTTACTTTGGAGTTTACTTTAGAATATTTAAGTTAAGACTTCTTCAATAATTGGCTAAGATAGATTCTATATGAATATTTAAAAATAAGGTTACTTTATAAAACATAGAACTAGGTTTTCACTTTTAAAACATTATACTGAGTTATTCTTAAAATAATTACTACTATAATAGATTAAAGGAAATACGTACTTTAGAATTTAAATAGTAGAAATAATAATTTAAAAACATACTTTTTTTTAAAACAATTTTAAACCTTTAATTTATATTTAAAAATTTACTTTGAAACGTACTTGGTTATTCAGAGAGAAATTTCCAATCTCAATCACTTAAATCAATTTCCCAAATTGATTTCCAATTTACTCTATCTGAAATAAATTTCATTACTTACACAATTCATTTCAAAATTCATTAATTATGGACTTATTATTATTGTTATTAATTTCCATTTGATTTTAAATTTATTACCTGAAATATATAAATTCAGGTCTTTCCCAATTCTTCTTTATTCCTTTCAATAATTTAAAACTGAAATTTTAGATAAATGTTTTGTTCTCTTAAATAATAACACTACAGTTTAAAATTCATTAACTTCCTGTCATTCAAAATTTCCTTTCTATATTCTAGCTTTAATTATTAAAATTTTAAAGTCACTTTATATTATTTTTCCCATTCATTCTTAAACTTATTCAAATTTTCTATAATTATTTTCTTACAAATTTACTTCTTTCCAAAATCCAAATTATATATATTTTTGATAGATCATTATACTCAATTATATTCAATCGAACCATAGCATTCAATATTTCAATAAAGTTCATCATAGAATATCACATAATCACAACAGAGGGTATTAAATAATTTTAAATAAATGTTGAGGGATCCAGTTGGATCCCTCCAACCTGTTTTCCCTGCATCCAAAGACGTTAGCACAAAAATATTTTGATTCCAGAATATTCCATACCATATCACATCAATCAATTTCAACCATTCAAATAATTATTTAAGTTAAATCATCAATTTAAATTTTAAATTAACTGAGTGAGATTAACTCACCTTTGCTAATATTCACAGTTCGCTTCAATGTTGCCTTAGCTTTCTCGATTTTTGACCTTGAATACACAATCATACGATTTATTAACACTTTGAAATAACTTGAGCCATTTATTCCCATTTATAAATTTAATTAGCCATTGACTTACTATTTAATAATTTAATTGGCCAACAATTTAATTCAAAATAAACATTTGGTTTTAAACTAATAAATTGATTTTATCTAGATTCCAAAAATAAATTACCTTAGTAATTAAAATAACCAAATTATTTAATTTATCACTTATTCATCAACTCCAAAAATCTTAAAACAATATGCAATTTAAAATTTTATTTTGAAATCCTATATAAACCTTAAATATTTATAATTTATTACATTATTTATTTGACTAAAAATTATCCAATCGAACCATGAATTGACACTTAATAATTCGATTAAGTAATAGCACTAACCAGGATTAAATCAATTATCAGAAAACAAAAAAACAGAAACAAACCTCAGCTCGTCGATCCTCAGACGCGAATTCCCAAACCACTATCGATGCCGACAACATCACAACCCTTCCACGTTGCTGTCGTGCTCTCGAATAACCCCTAATCGAAAGCCCCACGCATCCTACCTCTACGCGCCGAGTCTCGACAACTTCCTAATCGCGAGCATCCAGTTTAGTCGCAAACCCTAATCGCGACATCGCCTCTGTCCTCTCCGTGCGCCTCCATCCACACGCGACAGTGCCCATCGCCGCCTTGACCAGTCGATACCAAAACCCTAACGACCCCCTCTACAGGCGCAAACCCCACGAGCACGAGAAGCCATCACCTCAGGGCGCGCGCGACTCTCTAACTGTTCGAGATCGTCCGCCCCCTCCCCCCTCTTCGTACGTCATTGATTAGCATTTTTTTTTAATGTAGGGCTGTCGATTTGGAACTGAGAGGAGAAGGGATTGGATTCTATAAGGTTTGATTTGAATTGGGGAAAAAGGAAATATAGCAAATTGATTACGACCATAGAAATTTATAAAACTGTCTTTATTGATTTTTTTAAACAAGAAGAAGAGCTTGTCTTGAAAGGAAGCGGGTTGTTAGATTTTTTTTTTGTAGAAGAAAAGGCGTATACGAGAAGCCTCATTAATGAAATTAAATTTCATTAAATTATTATCAATTAAATTTTCAGCGCACTTATATATCGTACACGCACCCACTAACTCCAAAAACTACGAAAATTGAAACTCGATAATAATTCAATATTACGGACCCAATGGAACTGGTTTCGTCGAATTTCGAGACTGTGCCTCGGAAGGCTATTTTAAATTCAATTTAAAGGACATATTTTTAAAACCGAACAAACCACTGTTAATTTCGATTTTACAACTTATATTATTTCCAGTGTTATCAATATAAATTTTACAAGCCTTCAAATTATTTTAATAGGCTTAAAATCTCAGGTTTCATTTTTTATCGAATTCAAATTATTTAATTAAATAATTCAATTATCAAATAAATTGTGATATTCGTAATTCAGGTAAAATTTACTCTATTGAATATTTAAAATCAATTAAATATTCTGATTTCAAATGCTCGAAAATTCCGGGTCGTCACAGATACTCCCCTTTTGGACGGTCTGTCCCTAACTTACTTTCTCCAGGTCAACTGATCCCAGCGGTTTTGCAGGCTCACCAATAACCTACCTCTGTACAAAAATATTCCTTTCTGTGTGTAAAATCATTTTAGTCTTACCTATGTCAAAGCCCTATACACTGGAATTTTGGACTAAATTAGCTAGGGGCTAATAGCTAATATATAGGGTGAGACCCTATACCGGTCCTATCTAGTATACAAATATCTGAGTCATTTTACTTAGGGTGATCTTCCCAAAAAAATTCTTGAAAAGCTTTTCTTGTCAAATTGATTTAAACCTTTAAATCATCTTTTAAACAAGGAAAATATACTCTACGCCTTATTCAAATCACCTTGCCAAGTAGGTCATAAAACATTTAAGTCGAAAGCACTCTTTTGAAAGCATTTTATGCGTAAAGAAGTGATGGTGTTGAAACAAACCCTTCGAAAATATTGGAGAAGTGGCTTGGATTTTTAGAATAAAGTATACCTTCCGAAACCATTTGCTTTGAAAGGTAAAAAGCGACAGCTAAGGGTTTTGACCCCTTCGAAACATTCACTTAAAATAAAAGGCGTATGTTTTTTGAAACCATTCCTTTAAAACACTTTTACCCAGTCGAAACCAACTAGGTCGAAAGCATTCCTTTCGAAAGCAAAGTAGGCGCATTTTCATTCAAATCAAAGCAAGACTTCGATCTCCTTTGGAACCCCTTATTTCGACTTCGTACCTTTCGCCTTAATCCAATCGCTACATACCAAATTTTTGTACTTGGCGCATTGGTTCGATGATGATGCAGGCGGAATTACTAGGTCGAAACCTAGGTGCCGAAAGTGTAACATCCCTGAAATTTTGGTTAAGATAATTTGATTTAAACAATTTTTGAAATTAAATTGTGAATAAAAATCTGCACTGTGTTTGAATTTTCAAATTCAGTTACATGTATGTTTATCTATTTATATAAATGGATTTTTATAAGATCATTTGAATTCGATTTGAATAAATAATATATCAAAAGATAGTAAATAAGGAATTGATTTAAGAAATTCAATAAATTGATTTTACTAAGATTCCTATTTGGAATTCAAAGGTAAATATCTTATAAATAGATTATAAATTTGGAAATTGAATTTGAATTTCAAATACAAATGTATTGAAAAATAAATAGGCATTTTGATTTAGAAGTTATATTTTGAAGCTAATAATTTTTGAATAGCTATTTAAGAGTTATAGAAGTTATAAAAATATAAACATATGAAGATATAAATTCATAATTAAATTAAAACATGATTTGTAAACAAAATAAAAATAAAATAAGGTTTAAATGCAAATGCATGAATTAGTTTAAGGGTTTAAAATAAAAATTCTAAATAAATTCAAGACAAGGTTAAAAACATAAATATACAAAATTTTACAAATGTATGATAAGGAACATCACTAAAGCACAAGTGTAAATGAATGTTACAAGTGGCATTCTCTTAAATTTAAAATGTAAAATTAACATAAAAAGGAGGAAAAAAAATTAGGCTTCATCTTTTCTTTGTGAATATTCAAACCAGGAATTAAAGACAACAGCAGATCAGAAAGCAAGCTGATCAAAACATGAAAAAATTTCTAAAACCTGAAATCAAAGCTTGAGGAAAATTCCAAGATCATTTCAAAGTAAAATATGAAGCTTTGCAATAGGAAATCGAAATCTGGGAGCAAGCTAACAGATCAAAAACAAATGTAAGCTTCAAATTCAAATCAATTATCAGGATTGAAGGAAGTTTAAAAATCAAAATAACTGCAAATCTGCAATGTAGTTGAATCTGCATGCCTGTAAATCAAGTTTCAAGTGAAAATTCAACCTGGAAAATCAAAGTCAGAAATGAAGATCAAAAGGAATCAATTCAAAACTAAGATTAAAATAAAGCACAGATCAAGTATGAATATGAAGCATGAGGATACAATCAAGTTTCCAGTTTGAAACCAGAACTTAGTCTCTGTCTTCAAAAATGGTGAGAAACTTTAATAAATAAATAAATCACCATTCTTTGAATCTAATGCTTAGGAATCTGAAGCTTTAAGTATTGTTTTGTAATTATTTTGAAATAAATGGTGAAATATTAACATGCATGCAAATCTGCGTATGGTTATATGCTGAGGAAAATGTGCATGTTCAAGCTACAGGCATATTTGCCTCTATTCGTTCTCAGGTTGCCAAAACATGTTGAAAATTTAAATTCCTCTTTATTTGATCCTTATCTATCTTTATAATCTGAACAAACTTTTTTTGTTTAGCCTTATTTTGAAGTTTTAAATTTCATTTGAGTAAACTTAAAGCAAGTTTTTCTGGAAATGCTGGAAACAACAGGAAAACTCAAATTACATTGAAATTTGATTATTATAATTCTTGATTTCAATTATACAAATGAAAACTTTCTAAAATCCACGATTTTTAAAAGGAAAATTGGAATTTTTAGTAATCTATTGCTTGAGAAAAGTAAGGTTGAACGTAAAGTGGGGTTTTGGCAATTACTGGTTATCGGGCAAGGATATGGCGGATGTGCTTGACATTGAAGGTGTAGTGATGGGTTTAGATCATTAGAAAAATGGGCGGAGATTTTCTCATGGGTCGTGGTGGTGTAGCGACGTTAATATAGGGTTTAAAGGGCGAGTTTGCTTGTCTGTTTTTAAAATTGAACTGCATCGTCGTCGTGGGGACGGAGGCGATCGGTCGTGGGGGGATGGATGCGTCGGGTTGTGGCGTTGCTTTGCTTAAGGCGGCAAGTTCGTTAGTGAACGGTGGTGGAGGGGCGAAGGGGTTTTCCATCTGCTGTTTCTTGTTTGAATTTGACCTTAGTGCTCGATTTTGTTTTGGGGACGTTCGAGTTGATCTGGGTTATAGAATGGTGTAGTGGGGTTGTCGACGACTTGTGGGTGGTCGAAGTGCCGATCTCCGGTGGCTGGGCTTGCCGTGCACGTGCACGTTGGTTGTCTGGGTTACGTTGTTAGTGGGGTTGAAGAATAAGGAGGGCATCTCGAAGTTGAGCGCGAGAAAAGGAAAGATGTGCTCGAGTGATTCAGGGGTGTTCGCGAAGGCAAGTGCTTTCGGGTACAAAAAGGGATCTGGAACAAAAATTTTGGGGAAGAAAGGAGTGGATGTTTTAGTGTATTTTTGTGGGCTTCGGGGCGATTTTGTATTGCATTATGTTAGGTCGAGTATAAAGTTTGGGTTTGCTTAAGGGCTTGATTTATTTGAATGAAGTTAATTAATTTTTTTTAGAATGTGTTATATCAAAAGTTTTAAACCCAATCGTTTTTCAAAATTTAAAAAAAAAAATTGATGATAAAGTGAATCTTAAAAACAAACATCCTTGACGTTAAATATTATTTAACATTAATTAAAACAAGGATTTTTAATGATAAATTGTTTATATTAATACTTAATTAAGGTTATTTAAGTAAATGAGAATGGAATGATTAATGTTTTGTGTTAATTACCTTTGTAATATTAAGTTTAAAATTTATTAGTTAAGAAAAAAATCAATTAAAATGATGATTAATCTAGGGGTTAATTTATTAAATTGAGATAATTAACCAAAGGATAATTGGATAATTTAAGGTTAATTATAAAAAAATGATAATAATAATAAAACTAAAGAGTTAATTATGTAATGATTAAAAATTGATAAATTGGTTAATTTAATTTGATTTAAATTAATTGGTGAAGTTCATTAATCTATAATTTAAGGATTGTTTATTAAGGACTACTTAAATTTTTGTAAGTAATCAAGGATAATTAATCAAGAGATAATTTTAAATTAAAATTTTAATTTATAAATTATTAAGGAGTAAATAATCAAATTGATTTGTAATTATTTATATTCATTAATCTAGATTTAAATTTATTCATAAGTAATTAATCCGATTTAATTTGAATCGGATAATTTAATTTTACTTATGGATGTTTTGGAATTCTATTGAATTTTTGGATGGTTAATATGTTTCATATGTGATACTTTGTGAAATTTTGTGATGATAGTTGCTATGTATTGATTTGTGATTTCTTTGATATGTTTAGGTGTAAATACGTTGTGACGCCCCACCTCTATACCCAGCTAGCCAAGGACACTACAAAGTAATGCCGTCAACTAACACGGAGAATAAGGCTGGTTAGGAGCGACCATCCATAGCCTTGCTCTAACTATCTATTGAATACATCGACAATAAACATACCAACTAGGTCGACATACCCAATGAATACTTAAAACAAAACCATAGGTGGTTGGATCTATCAGAACAGAATATAATAACTCAAATGTAATATACATCACAGAACAGTAAATCATCATATACACATATACAGATACACAACAGAGTTATAAAATAATACATATCAAGTGGTATAGCAAACCACCATATACAGACGAGTCAAAAGAATACATATCAGAGTTACTACAAAATAGGACTACACAAAAAGCTATGACAAAAAGAAGCTAGCGGAGTAGACCATGCGAAAGCAAAATAGGCTAAGTCCAAAGTACCTAACCTGAAACATCTCGGTATGACCCGAGTATAAGATAAGCGGGTCAGTCTAGCTAAACAAATCAGTTAGATAAACTGAACAACAATAAACCTACAAGGTTACAAGGTATAGCAAATATCTCTAAATGAGATAACACAATCATCTTACAAAAGATGAATCATATGATAACAAGCCTCATATCATCGGCAACATATAGAAACAAAGGATACGAATATCCCGAAACAAGCCAAAAACCAATATCAAATACCAATAAGGTATACAAGTTCCACAAGGTAAACGCTACGCATCATGCGGCTCATAATGACCAACACCGAAGGGCGATACCAAGGGAATATACATACGAATGAAACATCATAAAATTGCTCGAGCTCAGTACTGTATAAACAAGGATCCATGAGCCCGAAGACTCCAAACCCAATATCACCCATCCGGCTCATAACGACCAACATCGAAAGCGATACTAAAGGGCAACCCAATATCACCCATGCGGCTCATAACGACCAACATCGGAAGCGATACTAAAGGGCAACAAACCCGAAGGCACAAACCCGAAGGCACATACCTGAAGGCAACAAACCGTAGTGGTGAAGGTCAGAGACCCAGTACTGGACACCACTAACTGGCGGAATGTGTCACAACTCTCGAAAGGAATCCAAAAAGTGTTAACGTATGTCTCATAACCACTCGTTCGCACTAAACGGTTTACTATCCGTCAGCCACTTTCACACTCAAAGCAGTACAAAGTTCACCTCATTTCATCGGTAAACCCGAAGGTTAAAACGATCAATTGAATAGGTCGGGGATTAATCGAAAAGATAAACGCACAGATTCATGGTCCGTGTTTTGCCCAACCATTTAATCACCATTCCACTTCGCTCGAAGTGCGAAATTGTACGTGTGGTTTAAATAGAATTTATAAATCGGAGAAGTGAACTTTCAATACGATTTGAAGAAATAATTTATAAAAACCCGTGAATGAAGTTAAAAAGGAATCATCAAGGTCAAATACGCATAAGCAACTAATTGGAATCAATATGCATCGATTAAATTTGGAAAATTAAACGAACAAGGCAAATTGGCCAAAAACAGCATATTCAGACGTCTGAAAGAAGGGATTCAAACGTCTAAATCTGGAAATCAATTTGTTTTCCAAAACAGAATTCAGACGTCTGAATCCTAACATCCAGACGTCTGAAATGGGCAATATTTTGCCTATTTCCTTTCTGGTCGAAATTTAGCCAATTCAGACGTCTGGAATATAGATTCAGACCTCTGAATCTCGGAGTCAATTTCTTCCAAGAACAATATTCAGACGTCTGAAATAGGCATTTTAGACGTCTGAAACCTGATGGTCAGACAATTCCTGAACCTAGGCCAACTATGGCCAAGCAAATCGAAAGCAATTGGATGCGTGTTGATTATAGGCTTACGTTAAATGACTACCCAACCTTAACAACACCTCCAAACACTCCGAACAACATAAACACCAACCATAAAAGGTTTTTCATAGATTTGGCTTCAAAATTCAATATTTGGTAATTTCACCAAAGCAATCCAAATCGAAAGCAAATGCACATGGACAAGTATTAGGAATTCATTCCTAACATCAATGATATCAAAAGAAGTAGACGTGAGTTCAAAACTCACCTTTAACCCAAAACAAAGAAGAAGGAGTTCAATTTGCAAGGAGAAGACCAACCAAACACTACTTCAACTCAACAAGCTTCAATCTAAGAATAAATCACATATTTCCCAATTTAGGTTTAGGAAATTTTCCGAAATTGAAGAAGAGAAGAGTTGGAGAAGATGGAGAAGAACTTACCAATGGCTTCTCTTTGATTTTGGAGCAAGAATTTGTAGTTTGCAAATGGATTTAGGGCTAGGAGTTTCTAATTTCCTTTCCCTTCCCCCATTTCAGTTTTTGCTTAAGCTTTTATGAAATGAATAAGTGAATGGAAGGAGAGAAGGGCTGAGTTGAGGTTAATAGAACAGTTTGGGTCAAACCCAAACCCAAAGCCCACTTAGCAAATAGAAAAATTCGACTTACTCCAAACATATCAAAGCTTACACTCAAAAAGATCGCAAACGCCATTTTGGAATCAATGGAAATGGTTTCGAGTCCCAATTCGGCCATTTGCAGAAAGTAACATTTCGAACCTAAATCCGACTAACGACGCTATATTTAAATAAAACATTTTAAATATAAAATCGTTAATTATGCGGGTTGTTACAGATCTCCCCTCCTTACAAAATTGCGTCCCCGCAATTCCTAGAGACGGTATTTGTAACAGTTACATACATACAACATTCAAAAGAGAAGGAAACAAGTTAAAAACTAAAAGATAATCTCACCATCGACAAGCAAAGATAGAAAACCCGGATAAGATCGCTCGATATACTCTCTGGTTTCCCAACTACAGTCATTGGGATTAGCGGACCATTGAACTTTAACGAGTGGTACGTCCTTGTTCCGAAGGTGTCGCACCTCCGTGTCAAGCACGCGAATAGGTTGTTGTACAATAGATAAGTCCGGTGAGATCTCAAGCTCTTGCAAATCAGGAGAAGTAATAATAGAATCCGACTCCCGAAGACACTTCCAAAGTTGCGAGACGTGAAACACGTCATGAATGCCAGATAAATGAGCTGGAAGTGAAACTCTATAAGCCACAGGGCCAATACGTTCAGTAATAGAAAATGGTCCTATAAAGCGAGGAGCCAATTTCCCAGTCGCACTGAAACGCATAACCCCCTTCAAAGGAGAAACATGAATAAAAACAAGATCGCCGATCGAGAACTCGAGAGGCTTCCTACGGTTGTCCGCATAGGATTTCTGACGACTCTGTGCCTCTTTCATTCTCAATCAAATAAGATCAATCTTCTCAGAAGAATCACGAATAAAATCTGGGCCAAGAATAAGCTTCTCTCCAGATTCCAACCAACAAGAAGGTGATCGACATGGCCTTCCGTATAAGGCTTCGAAAGAAGCCATACCGATACTAGACTGAAAACTATTGTTATAGGAGAACTCTACAAGAGGTAGATGATCCTCCCAACTACCACCGAAATCAAAAATACAAATACGGAGAAGATCTTCCAAGATACGATTCACCCGTTCAGTCTGTCCGTCAGACTGCGGATGATAAGCTGGAGAAAAATTAAGCTTTGTTCCCAAAGCTTGCTGAAGACTCTTCCAAAAATGACTCGTGAATAAAGGATCACGGTCACTCACAACAGAACTAGGAACACCGTGAAGTCTCACGATTTTCTTGACATATAACTTAGCCAAAAGCGAAGCAGTCCTATTAGACTTAATAGGGACAAAATGAGCAGACTTGGTGAGGCGATCAACAATAACCCAAATGCTAGAATGCCCAGACCTCGAACGAGGTAGGCCGTCAATGAAATCCATAGAAATCTGATCCCATTTCCACAATGGAATCTCAAGAGGCTTAAGAAGACCCGAAGGACGCTGATGCTCGGCTTTAAAACGCTAACAAGTTATGCAATTGCTCACATAACTCGCCACATCGCGCTTCATGCCTTCCCAATAATAAAGACGACGCATATCGGCATACGTCTTGCTACTACCGGGATGAATGGTATACTTAGAACGGTGACAGTCATCAAGAATGTCATGCCTAAGTGCAAGATCAGAAGGCACAAAAAATGGTTCTTCTTACGAAGACACCCATAAGAATCAATGCTGAAATCTTGCAACGCCTCATCACAAGATCCAGACTCACGAAGCTGAATAAGATGCAACAACTCAGGATCACGCCGCTGACCATTGGCAATTCGATCCAATAAAATAGGTCGAGCTCCCAAACTAAATAATAGAATAGGAGAATCAGAAGATGAACCTCGATCATGAATTTCACAAAAAGATAGAGTCTCAAGAACATCCTATTCGGCAAACATCATAGAAATAACAGCCGAATGTTTGCGACTAAGCCCATCAGCAACACGATTACCCTTACCAGGGGTATACTGGATATCAAAGTCATAAGAAGCAAGAAACTCGAGCCAACGTTGTTGTCTCATATTGAGTTCCTTCTGAGTGAACAAATACTTCAAAGATTTATGATCGGTATAGAGAATGAAGCGCTCGCCCAACAAATAGTGTTGCCAAATCTTCAAAGAAAAGACAGTGGCGGCAAGCTCAAGATCATGAGTGGCATAGCGAACTTCATTCGGACGCAGTTGCCTAGAAGCATAAGTAACTACCCGATCCTTCTGCATAAGAACAGCACCGAGACCACTACCACAAGCATTGGTGTAGACAACAAGATCATGATTCCCTTCGGGAACCACAAGAATAGGAGCATTAGTGAGAAGTTCCTTTAATGTCAAAATGGAAGCTTCACACTTGTCGGACCAAATAAAATGAATGCTTTTACGAGTAAGGCAGGTGAGAGGAAGCACAACACGGGAAAAGTTCTTAATGAACCGACGGTAATAACCCGCCAATCCAAGGAAACTACGAATCTCATGAACATTTTCAGGCCTCTTCCAATTCTGAATGGCTTCGATCTTTGAGGGATTGACAGAAATGCCATCGGAAGACACAACATGGCCTAAGAACTTAACCTTATTCTCCCAAAAGTGGCAATTGGAGAATTTGGCTCTAAGCTGATGACGACGGAGAGTATTCAAGACAATCCTTAAGTGATTAGCATGCTTAGCTTCAGACTTAGAATAAATAATGATATCATCAATGAACACAAGGACGAACTTATCGAGATATTCCCGGAATACTCGATTCATGAGATCGACAAAGAAAGTAGGAGCGTTCGTCAAACCGAACGGCATAATGAGCCACACAAAAGAACCATATCGAGTGCAGAAAGCTGTAAGAGGTATGCTATCCTCCGCGACTCGTAACTGATGAAAACCCGTGGCAAGGTCGAGCTGAGAAAAGACCTTAGCACCACTCAATAGATCGAACATGCCATCGATCCTAGGCAATGGATACCTATTTCTGATGGTTAACTCGTTAAGCTTGCGATAATCAATGCAAAGCCTAAGAGTTCCATCAGACTTCTTCACGAAGATGACCGCGGATCCCCATGGAAAAAAATTGGACTGAATCAACTGCTTGGACTCAAGCTCCAAAAGCTGCTTCTTGAGTTCCTCATTTTCCTTTGTAGACATCCTCGTGGGAGGACGACTAACAGGCTGCGCGCCAGGAATGAGATCAATGCGGAACTCAATTGCCCGTTTGGGTGGCAAACCCGATACAGGCTCAAAAACATCAGAAAAGTCACAAGCAACTGGAATACGAGATATATCATCATCATCTCGCGAGTCAAGAGAATATAAAGCCATCTTGGAATTATCCACATTTCGAAGAACAAGAGATAGCTGAGTAGGCGAATCCGGATGTCGAAGATATATAGTTCTCTCCGAACAAATAATCCTGGCATCATATCTCACTAGCCAGTCCATACCCAAAATCATATCGAATCCCAGACAAGAAATAACGTGCAGATTCACACGGAAAGAAAAGTCACATAAAACAATCTCAACATCATCACAAAGCAAACTAAGGGTCGCGGATCGCCCAATTGGATTCGCAATCCTTAAAGAAGTAATCAAACAAGAAACATCCAAAGATAAATCATCAACGAGCTTTTTCGATACGAAAGAATGTGATGCACCCGTATTGAAAAGAACTCATATACTATGGTCATGAAATAAAATAGAACCTTCCAAAATAGATGAAGATATACCTTTGGACTGAGAAGGACCTTCAGAAGCCTTAGCAACATAAAGCCTGCTAGACTTGGCACTAGCTGGAACAGTAGGGCAAGCTGAAACATGATGACCTTCCTTCTTGCAATAACGGCAGAAGAGAGGCTTAGGACAAGCTCGAATAATATGATCAGGAGAACCACAATTGAAACACTTTCGAACGAAAGGTGTTCCGGAAGACTGAGGCTGAGAGCTAGGAGCACCGATCTTCTTTTTCTTAGAAGGAAAAGGCTTCTTCTGAATTGAAAACGGCCTCTTGTTGGGGTTCTTGGAAACCTCAACATCAACATCACTATCACATTCCTTCCCGACGGTCTCGAGATGAAGTGCCGAATCAACCAAATCCTCTAAAGAAAGTTTAAGCTGAAGCAACAAAGACTTCTTAAGATATTTCTTAAGACCAGAAACAAACTTCAAATTCTTCTTATAAGAAGTACTGATAAATTCAAGACCATACTGAGATAAAGCCTCGAACGATGCGACATACTCAGAAACATAAGATTTCCCTTGCTTCAACTCAAGGAAGCGACGGGTCAATAGAACTTTTTCAGATTCAGGAACGAACTTGAGTTCAAATCGCTCTCGAAACTGAGTCCAAGAAAGAGTAGACTCATCAATTTCGGCTACAAGAAGCTCATACCTATCAAGAGCACGCTCTTGTAATAAACTAGAAGTCACAAGAACTCTATCATGGTCAGAAAGATCCATGCGAGAGAAGATACGCTCGCACGTGCGAAGCCAAGCTTGGACTTCAAGAACGGACTCGGAGCCCTTAAACGGCTTTCCTCCAAGATGTGAAAAATCACTACACTGACGTGCAAAGGCAGAATTGCGAGGTGGAGACACTCGAGGAGGAACTGGAGGCTGAGTGCTCCTAAAAAACTCCAAAAACTGATCAGCAGACATATAAACACCATCCGGATGTGAGCCACTAGATTGCCCAGCACCCGAACGTCGTCCCCTGCCTCTTCCAGCCATACGCTGAAGGTAAGATAAGAACAAGATTATTCACAAGGTAGATATTGCAATATGGAATACTATGGCATAAAATGCATTCCTAGACGTATTCCCAAACTCTATCTAACCTTGATGGAATAAAGAGACACAATGATACAAAGATTTGTATCACTTGTACACTTTGATGTACCATAATATGTGCATCTATTCTGTGTTTATCATATTTTGTTCTGAACTCAGCTCTGATACCACCACGCTGTGACGCGCCACCTCTATACCCACGCTAGCCAAGGACACTACAAAGTAATGCCGTCAACTAACACGGAGAAGAAGGCTGGTTAGGAGCAACCATCCATAGCCTTGCTCTAACTATCTATTGAATACATCGACAATAAACATACCAACCAGGTCGACATACCCAATGAATACTTAAAACAAAACCATAGGTGGTTGGATCTATCAGAAAAGAATATAATAACTCAAATGTAATATACATCACAGAACAATAAATCATCATATACACATATACAGATACACAACAGAGTTATAAAATAATACATATCAAGTGGTATAGCAAACCACTATATACAGACGAGTCAAAAGAATACATATCATAGTTACTACAAAATAGGACTACACAAAAAGCTATGACAAAAAGAAGCTAGCGGAGTAGTCCATGCGGAAGCAAAATAGGCTAAGTCCAAAGTACCTAACCCGAAACATCTCGGTCTGACCCGAGTATAAGATACACGTGTCAGTCTAGCTAAACAAATCAGTTAGATAAACTGAACAACAATAAACCTGCAAGGTGACAAGGTAGAGCAAATACCTCTAAATGAGATAACACAATCATCTAACAAAAGATGAATCATATGATAACAAGCCTCATATCATCGGCAACATATAGAAACAAACGATACGAATATCCCAAAACAAGCCAAAAAGCAACATCAAATACCAATAAGGTATACAAGTTCCACAAGGTAAACGCTACGCATCATGCGGCTCATAATGACCAACACCGAAGGGCGATACCAAGGGAATATACATATGAATGAAACATCATAAAATTGCTCGAGCTCGGTACTGTATAAACAAGGATCCATGAGCCCGAAGACTCCAAACCCAATATCACCCATGCGGCTCATAACGACCAACATCGGAAGCGATACTAAAGGGCAACCCAATATCACCCATGCGGCTCATAACGACCAACATCAGAAGTGATAATAAAGGGCAACAAACCCGAAGGCACAAACCCGAAGGCACATACCCGAAGGCAACAAACCGTAGTGGTGAAGGTCAGAGACCCAGTACTGGACACCACTAACTGGCGGAATGTGTCACAACTCACGAAAAGGAATCCGAAAAGTGTTAACGTGTGTCCCATAACCACTCGTTCGCACTAAATGGTTTACTATCCGTCAGCCACTTTCACACTCAAAGCAGTACAAAGTTCACCTCATTTCATCGGTAAACCAAACCCGAAGGTTAAAACGATCAATTGAATAGGTCGGGGATTAATCGGAAAGACAAACGCACAGATTCATGGTCCGTGTTTTGCCCAACCATTTAATCACCCTTCCACTTCGCTCGAAGTGCGAAATTGTACGTGTGGTTTAAATAGAATTTATAAATCGGAGAACCGAACTTTTAATACGATTTGAAGAAATAATTTATAAAAACCCGTGAATGAAGTCAAAAAGGAATCATCAAGGTCAAATACGCATAAGCAGCTAATTGGAATCAATATGCATCGATTAAATTTGGAAAATTAAACGAACAAGGAAAATTGGCCAAAAACAGCATATTCAGACGTCTGAAAGAAAGGATTCAGACGTCTGAATCTGGAAATCAATTTGTTTTCCAAAACAGAATTCAGACGTCTGAATCCTAACATCCAGACGTCTGAAATGGGCAATATTTTGCCTATTTCCTTTCTTGTCGAAATTTAGCCAATTCAGACGTCTAGAATATAGATTCAGACGTCTGAATCCGAGAGTCAATTTCTTCCAAGAACAATATTCAGACGTCTGAAATAGGCATTTCAGACGTCTGAAACCTGATGGTCAGACAATTCCTGAACCTAGGCCAACTATGGCCAAGCAAATCGAAAGCAATTGGATGCGTGTTGACTATGGGCTTACGTTAAACGACTACCCAACCTTAACAACACCTCCAAACACTCCGAACAACATAAACACCAACCATAAAAGGTTTTTCATAGATTTGGCTTCAAAATTCAATATTTGGTAATTTCACCAAAGCAATCCAAATCGAAAGCAAATGCACATGGACAAGTATTAGGAATTCATTCCTAACATCAATGATATCAAAAAAAGTAGATGTGAGTTCAAAACTCACCTTTAACCCAAAACAAAGAAGAAGGAGTTCAATTTGCAAGGAGAAGACCAACCAAACACTACTTCAACTCAACAAGCTTCAATCTAAGAATAAATCACATATTTCCCAATTTAGGTTTAGGAAATTTTCTGAAATTGAAGAGGAGAAGAGTTGGAGAAGATGAAGAAGAACTTACCAATGGCTTCTCTTTGATTTTGGAGCAAGAATTTGTAGTTTGCAAATGGATTTAGGGCAAGGAGTTTCTAATTTCCTTTCTCTTCCCCCATTTCAGTTTTTGCTTAAGCTTTTATGAAATGAATAAGTGAATGGAAGGAGAGAAGGGCTGAGTTGAGGTTAATAGAACAGTTTGGGTGAAACCCAAACCCAAAGCCCACTTAGCAAATAGAAAAATTCGACTTACTCCAAACATATCAAAGCTTACACTCAAAAAGATCGCAAAAGCCATTTTGGAATCAATTGAAATTGTTTCGAGTCCCAATTCGGCCATTTGCAGAAAGTAACATTTCGGACCTAAATCCGACTAACGACGTTATATTTAAATAAAACATTTTAAATATAAAATCGTTAATTATGCGGGTTGTTACATACCCCTTGACCCGTTAAAGGCATTTGAAATTCGATGCGACAGTGAGCCGGATCCTAGTTGGTTATCCGAAACCCACATCGAATCATATTAGTTAATCTTTATTATTGATAAATTTACTTTATCTATGAATCTGTGAATGAATATAAGCGTTATAGTTTATACCGCTTATTGATATTAATGAGCTTTAAATCTGTGATGTGATGATTATCGTTGCACTATTGTGTGTAATACCCCCGAACCACGCTTGTACACACACAAATATGGATTGCATGTGGAAATCGATTAAGTCACAGATTTTTAAATAGTTTTGAATTTGAATTTTAAATTCAAATGATTTTGGAAATGGATCGAGTTTTAAGTGAAAAGCTTTTGAAAAGGTGTTTTGAAAATGGAAGTTATTCAAATAACTTAATAAGATTTGAAATTTGAATAACATGAAATCTGAAATATTTTAATTTGAGTTTAAATTCAATATTTAAAATTGGAATTCAATGATTTGGAAATTTTGGTTTAAAAGATTATACAAGTTATACACGTATTTACATGGGTTTTTAAAGCATTTTAAAAAAAGTATGGTTTTGAGAATTTGATTTTAACTCAAATTTATATCTGAAAGGCCTTAACTCGTGCAAGTATAATCTGATTTACCGAATCGGAAACAAGTGATTTTAAAAAAATAATAGCGTTTATTTAAAGAAAGAATTTCCCAACTATGATGAAAAGATTTCAAGTTTGAAATTGAATTGTTTTAAAAGCTATAATTGAATATTTGTGAGAGATAGTTGAACCTGTTTTGAAATCAAAGAAGATTTTAAATAGAATATATTTTATAAGATTGAAATGGGAATTGTTTTGAAAACGATAAAATGAGTCTTTGATTTAAAGACTAGAAGAATTAGTCCAATTTGAAAAGGAATTCTTTTGAAAGGCTTTGAATGAATCTTTGTCAAAGATTGATGAATCTTGTTTTAATTTAAAAGGGGATCTTGTAAAGTGAATCTTTTGTTTAAAAGATTTAAACGTAGAAATTGTTTAAACAATTGAAGGTTTTTTGAAATAAATCTTTTGTTTAAAAGATTGGACATGGTAATTTGTTTTAACCATTTGAATGAAAGTTTTTGGCTTTAAGCTATAATTTAACTGAGATTGCATATCCATATGTTTTTCATTATTGCGCTCATTATTCAGTTTAGCCGGGAGAGAACCTTGTGTCATATAACCCATTTCGAATAATGATACGTCGTTACGGATTGCATTTGAAGACCGGTGGTGAAGACCGGGTATTTACGAGAACGATAGGATGACCTATCGATTGTCTCTGCACTGAGTCGTGCCGGTATAGAGATTCCCTAAGTGATGGGAAGTCCGATCGAAATTGTGAATACCGGGATTTGCAAGGGCTTCTTCGAAAGTGCCTTTGGTTCTGTTCGAACCGGAAACAGACTTGTATGGATTGTATGTCTGACATTACAAATTGAGATATAAATATGATTTCTTTCAAATACATATCTGTTGGTGGCGGAAAATTTATTATCTTAGCTTAACACCCTTCTCTGAGATGTACGAGCTCAGAGGTTATGTAGTTGAAGGTTATTAGTGATATACTCCCAATTTAGTAGTGTGGCATGCTGAATGCTGCTGATCATTTGTTGATCAAAGCATGGCTTTGTGTAAAAGCGTAGCTTTGTGGACGAGACTTTGTCAAACCTCACAACCCGGTTATGGTTGAAACATGAATCGTGGCAGCAAGGTTATTTGAGGGTAGCGCCCTCTGAGGGTATGTCCATTTCCTTCTGGATTATAAGTGGTATCATGGTGCGGAGCCCAGATACTTACTTTGTGGTTGATGCAAACTTATTGCTTGTGGTTGTCGGTTATGAAGCACATCAGATAAATGTTGGTAACGACTGGGAGGTGGCATATTCGTGTCAATAGTTACCTAGTTACAGAGGTATCCCGGCCTTGTGTAGCCGAGATTCGATTAGGGTCCGGGGACGTCCTTCCAGAGGCGTTCTATTTTTCTTATATGGGAAGTTCCTTTACCTGACCATTTGTTGGAAATCCAACCAAAACAATACGAGCCCTGTACAGTTTTAGTTGTAGAACATGCCATTTAACATGGTAGTTGTAGTAGGCATACTATAATGGTACGTATGGTACTTATAAATATATAAAATATTTAAGTCTCATACCTTAAATAATTTTACATATCTATTAAAACATTTCGGAAAATTATAACAAAATTCCAGAAATCATTTTTTAAATGTTTTCTAACATATAATGATTTCAGACCCAAAACATATATTATTTATCCGTAATTAATTTTTAAAACCAAATAATCATTTTCCTCACTAGAAAATTAATATCATTTTTGATCTAAATCTAAAATAAAAAGGCATTTGGATGTCATTTGATAGGGTTTTCACGTCAACACATATCATAAAATCTATATGAATAAGCATAAATCATCAACAAGCATATATAAACATTCTATCATTCAAAAACATGGCATAATCCTGCAAAATAAATCGGGTTTGACCTTAAAACTAAAAACAATAGAAAATATGAGATGTAGTCATTATTCACCTTAACTTTGAGATTAACGAGTTGAGATTTGAATCGATTTGATTTTGATTAATCTTCCTTCCTTTGATTTTCTTTATCTTCTTCCTCTTGCTCTTGCTAATGGTAGTTGGCCTCTATTTTAGTTTGGTATCGCAAATGAACGTATTAAATGAATTCCTAGGGGTCTAAGGTATTAGAATACTCTTATTCCAACTTTACCCCTCACCTATTTCCTTTATCCATTTTATTTTAGTTCATTTTAGTTCATTTATTCTATTAGGTACAACAACCCCATATCTTATTCACAAATCTCAATCCCCTAATCATCATATTATTTTATTTTATTTATCTAATTAAATATCCTAAATAATGTTACTAAAAATTAGGGTCGTTAAAAAGGTGGAACGTGCATAAGTGAAATGTTGGCCCTGTCAAAAAAATTTCGATACAGAGTTTGTTCTCCTCTTAAATCAACACCAAAATATATGAAAATTCTAGTGAGACACACACAATGGTAGAGCGTGCTCTCGTGTCTAGAAATGTTTGTTTTTTTAAACAAAGTTATTTTAAACAAAGTTATTTCAAATGACTTATGCCTAGTTGATGTTGTAGTTTCCATAAATGGCAAAAAAAAAATATTTTTTTTGCACAGGGTTATTACTATTGCACGAGCTCGAAGTGATACTTTTTTTGTAAAACGAGACTCAGAAGTCATGATTTTAGTCAAAGATTCTTGTGTTTAAAAACAAATTCTTCATCACTTTTAAAAAAAATCATTAAAAACTTCATGATTTTGTTCATCTATTTGAAAAGTGAAGAGGTCAATTCCACTATATTTGCAATCAAGTATATGACCCAGAAGTTCACAATTTAAAACAATTCGAGGGTCACTACACTACACCAAATTTGTCCCACTTCTCCTTGAAAAAATTTATCATTTAAATTGGCAAAAAACATTTTGACCAAATCTGGATAACAAACAAAATCATTTTAAGAATAGTCAATTAAACCGAAAATTTCATTTTCAAAACATAGATCTTGTAAACCATAAGAGGAAAAATATTAAAATTTAGAAATCTTCCCGGAATTTTTTTTGAAAGTAACATACTTCTTATAGGTTTCAGTGGATTCTTTTTCATTGTAGAGAATGACTTTGATTCTCTTAGAGAGCGTTATTGCCTTAGGAGTTTGACTTGTGGAGGCTATTTTTGAGTTTGAGGAGATAAGAGCATGAAGATATTGAAATTTAACATAAAGTTAGTGAATGAATGGATAGAGATAGACTGAATCAATAGAGAGTGAAGCGTCATGTTCTTTAGTCAAAAAGGATCACTTTCAGAACATGGGAGTAAGTACAAAAGAGAGGGAAGTTTGAATTTGAAATGAAATTTCAGTTTTCAATTTTCTGTCATGTCTGTCGACATATATGCTTCATGTATGTCGACATATAGGCCGTAATTCTAAAATATAAAAATTTGTAAAATATTCCTATATATATGCTTATACTCATCCAATATTATTATTAAATATATAGGTTGTTCTTAAAGATCAAAATCAACCAAAAATGAGATAAAAATTTATTAAATAAAAGGTACCGTTTTTGCCGCCTTTTGTTTATCAGTTCCGACTAGTCTGTTATTACCGTGAAACAAATATCACATTCTTGGACTTTGGTTCATTATCGCTTGAAGAAGTATTTGAATCATCTAACGGTTCTATGTATGCTCTTTTTCTTTTTCTGGATGAATCAACAACTGGTGAGATCTTTTATTTAATTTAATGTGGACAGCCTCTCTGAAAATGGCAAAGCTTATCACAATTGAAGCATCTAGTTGCAGTTCCAATTTTGAAAGTCTTGTATGCAAATATATGAAAGATGTTCATCTTTCTATACTTCAGGAACTTTCTGAAATTTCTAGTCATGAAAGCAATTTCCTTATCATTGTCATCCTTCGATCTTGATGTCGGCTATCGTATTAAAAGCGATGGATTTATTTTCTGTTGCCTTGTTTTCCCTTTTGCCTTTTAATTGTGCTTCATAGGACATTAAATTTCCCATTAACTCTTTAATTTTTAGGGTACTGTTATCACTAGCCTGTTATATTGCTTAAGTCTTTTGACCCACCCTAAAGAGAGTGAATTGAGGATTTTTCTAACTTGGTCCTCTTTAAGTTTTCTTTTTACCTAATGCTACTGATGAATGCACTATATCTTCAAATCTACATAGCACATGTCAGAAATTGGCTCATTTTGATTCATTTTAAATAATTAAAACTAGAAAGTAAGGATGAAAATCTTGGTCTGTTTAACTTTACTAGTTCCATCATGTGTAACTGGTAGTGTTCTCCAAATTTTATATGCAGAGACTTACAAATAAATACTCTATTAAATTCATTTATCTAATGAACAAAACAAAATATTCCTTTAGAATTATTCTATACAAGTGCTTTCTGGTCAGTAGTCCATTGTCCATGATTAGTCTGTGGTTCAGCATATTCATTTTGTGTAACGTTTCAAATATCTAAGCAAGACTGTTAAAAATTTTCATCCTACGTGACCAATAAGTGTAATTACAGCCATTAAAAAGTAGAGGTGTAGTAGTAGATTGTCCTTCGACAAAGGTGTTAACAAGCGTACTAACTGTTTTGTTAGCAACTAAGGCTTTTCAAAAATGAAATTATGAGTTTCTAAAAGCCTACTACTTTGATGCCAAATGCGGGTTGAAGAATTATTGATCCTAAGATAAATTAAACACTATAGGGGTTGAATAGTGTTTTTCGACTATTTTCTTTTTAAATTTCTTTCAAGTTCAATATTAAATCATAGATTTTCAATAAGGAAATGTATCAACAATCAATCATAGATGCAATCACATGTAAAATTAAGAGCAATAATGTAAAGTAGAGAGTTAGAGTAAAAACACATGGGATTTTATATTGATTCGGATTTCTCCTACATCCAGCCCCGTACAATTTCTTGTACATATTTCTTTTCAAATGCCAATCATTAGACAAGTAGAAGGCAAAACCAATTGCAGTCTCGATTCTATGGCTACGAGGCACACCTTCCTGATTTTTCGGGCTTAGGATACACCCACTTGATTTGGATGGACTAAATGCACATCTATTCGGGTTTTCGATCTACCAAACACACCAATTGATTTGATCACACCCAAGCAAACACAAATATAGTTTGATGGATTTTCCAAAGAAATTTCCTTGAACTTCGGATACAATGAATCATATAGCCTCTTCGACAGTACTTTGATTTTTGATTTGAGAGAGAGAGAGATGACTTCAAAATTGTAAGAAAGTAATTTTGAACCAATACGAAGAAGTTTGAATTGATTCTATTTGATTTTTTAAAGAGAAAATAGTATAATTTCAATAGATTTTTCAAGAGGGTAAGAGAAGGGAAGAAGTAAGATAACAACTGCTAAAAAATCCAATTGAAACCCACAATATTACTGTATAAATAGACATGTCTATTCCCAAAGAGTTCTGACGAATATACACTTTATTTCAAAACTTAAAAACTATTTTACGGCATATATGTCGCAATATAATCTTCCGATATATCAATATATACATGTGTGTTTTGAAATCTTGTTTATTTCAAAATGTTTTGAAAATTCCTATACTTTGTAAAATAGTTTGATACTTTGTAAAATAGTTTGATACTTTGTAAAATAGTTTGAACATAGTTCATAAGCATTTTGAACTTCAAAGAACTTACAAAATATTTTGAAATATATTTTGAAAATTTATTTTGTTTAAAAAATATAAAGGATAGAAAATAGGAGACAGAGATCGAATATTGCTACCAAGGACTTTGACAATATTCTATGAATATATACACTATATTATAGTCTTGAGATCTTTATACCTTGGTCTTTGTCTTGAGTGTTTATACTATTGACTAAACCTAGTATAATATCCTATACTATATACTATATAACTTGGCAAAACATTAATATCCATATTTTATATGAATGTATTTTGTTATTATCAAGATTGTTATCTTCAAAATCAATAACCGACGTATTAACATTAATTTCATATGGCAACCAAGCATTATTAAGTATATAAGAAAACACTGAATCTCTTTAATTAATCCTTTCACTAATCAAAATCACTTTCTAAGGAAAGATTTCATTTCCAAAAATGTACTTAATTGGATTAAACCAAATGTCATTTAAAAACATTGATAACAATAATCCAATACCAGTTTCCATTTGGTGTAAGTAAATGAATCATATGGAAATTAGACCAAATATACTTACCACCACTTTTCGATTGCAAACTTGTACTATCCCTCGATTAACGATGCAGTCAGATGGTTACTTATTATCCTGCCTCGACGTACATTCTTAAACTCTCATAGAGAGTCTACCTACCTTAGAATTTGGTGCTAATTATGAAAAAATACTTCCCATACCGACATAGATTTCAAAGGTCGTTTATAGAATCGAATCTCTACACTTGGCACACTTTCGATGTTTTGACCTACTGTATCCCTTGCCTAGAAATGAAGCTAGGTAACTAAGGACACTGGTCGCTCCTAGCCTTGCCTAGACACTCTGATTCTTGATCTCACAGATAGATGATCAATCTATTTATCGGCTTTTTGTGCCAAGTATAGGAATACTTAATTTCCATAAGTAATGAGATTCATATACAAAAATAGTACTTCATATACTGAAGTCAATCTTCAATTTCAAACTTAAACTATCCTTTGGTTAACAATGAAGACGTTCTAGTTGGGGTATTATTACCTCTCAAAGCTCGACTTGATACCATTCTTATCTTTTAGGATAGGTAGATGTTTCGCTACATCCAACCCTAATGCCAAGAATAAGACTTCATAAATTCTGTATAACATTCTTTTTAAACTAGTTGTTATAAGTCAAACTTCTTTCCTATTTTCCCGAAACCATTTACTATAACAGCAGTGTTATAATCTATAATCTCTTTCCTTTTCTCAAAACATTTATTACAACAATAGTATTGTAATCCACGCTTCCTTCCACTTTTAAAAACACTTTTAAGAACCCTTTAAAACTTAGTTTGAAACTTGAATCTAAACATCCCTTTAAAAATGGTCGCTTTTTAAACAAAACTCGACTTAGAAAATAAAGGAGTTTTCTTTATAAGTTTAAACCTCTTGCCTTATTATATCCCATAATCCTTTTAAATCATTTATATAAATTTCAAATCTTCTTTAAACGCCTTTTAACAAAATTCATACTTCCATCCAAATCATAATTAAAAACCATCAATTTAAAAAGAGTTCGACTTCTTTTATATAAACCACTTGTTGTAAATACTCAAGAATAATTTGAACAGTAGAACTCCTTTTTAAAATACTTATATACTTTTACAAAACACATTCGAAAAGAATGTACAAAATATCTAAGGTAAATAACCTCCTTTTACTTTAAAAAAATCTCGGATTACCAAAGTGTATCCATAGCGACAATCGCTATATGGACCATAACTTTAAAAAACTTGTTTAGTAAATCAAATAGTTTCTAAACACCATTTCTTTTTGCAGGTTATACTCCTATAAGTAAAAACACATTTTACTTCAAATATTATAAAAGTTGAAGTTAAATTTAAAATCCATAAGAATTTATTTTCAAATTTGGAAAGAGGCTTAGCAACCACTCTAGCACATCATCAAGTGCTAACTACTTTTATATCAAAAGGTCAACTTTCCAAATTATATCTCAAACATTTACATAAACAAGAATATATGTAAACAAAGAAATCAACGAGGCAAGGAATCCTTATGAATCCCTTTATAAATCTGTATATTCTCAAAGTACTTGCGACCTATTCGCTACGATGAAACTTCCACTTCCTCTCACGTCCCTCATAAAAGATGGTTATTTATGTCATCCGCTCCCAAATGAAAATCATTCCAACAACAATAATAATTATATCCAGTATGATTATACATGACATCAACAATAATAATTATTTTACAATATGCAACATCATTTAAATTAGTACAAAGTGAGATATCTCACTTTTACTCTCAACTAAGCTTTTGCTAAAAGCTACCCTACCCAACTCTACCTAGCAGCCAACAATAGACATTACAACTCCATGCTTTGCTTGAGCCTATCCCTCCCCTTCTTCATATTTGCTCATGCAAAGGCCTCCAACCCCTACAACGCCTATGGCCAAAGTTGAAATGGATGGGCTTGGCCCTAAAACTTCGATCTTTAGCAAGATGGTGGGGTTGTAAATGTTGGCACAAGGTTGCATTGGAAGATTGAGGAGAAAGGAGGAGTTTGAGGTGGTTTGTTTAAGGAAAAGAATGGAAAAATGGAAAAGGATGTGAAGGAAAAGAGAGAAGAGAAGTGGGCGAAGAAGAGTAAGAAAATGAGAAATGGAAGTGTAAAGTAAGAAATGAAAACAAAGGATGTCCTTTTATAGAATTTTAAAAATTGGCAATTCATTTTACTTACTCTTTAGCCAAATTACCAACTACCTCTCGCAAAATCAACCATGGTAACACCTTCCCATGTGCTAACCCACGTGCTAAAGTGTTTTCTATCACATTACAAAATGAAGCACATAAATTTATGTACTACTTTGTACTTTCACATTTTAAAATAAGGAAGAAAGGTCCACTTTACTTTATTACTTTACTTAATTACAATTTAAAAGTACTTAAGGACTCTTAACTTTAACTAATCCATTTTTGTGCTTTTTAACTTCTTATTAAATGTATATGTATGTTACAAAAGTGTGCATATGTGTGCGACAACATTGCAACGTTTTCATTCGATGCAAAAATCGAAAATCTGAAAAAAGCTTTTGGTCACATTTTTTCTTTTTCTCTAAACTATTTAATTTTGTAAAAAAATTAAAAAAAAGTTTACTATCATTATTAAATAATAAAAATGGATTATTTAGGCTTGTTAACGCTGAAAATCGAACGCTAACACCCCGGTGTAGATTGAGTTTGAGTGAAAGCACCACCCGTGAACACGGGAACTAAGACAAGTAGAAAATTCACAAAGAAAGCAGAAAAGACAACAGTTTTTATAGTGGTTCGGCTTCAGGTAAGCCTACGTCCACTTTAATCCTCTTTATTACTGAATCAATTACAACTTTACAACAATCTTCAGTTACAATTCTGATGAGACAAACAACTAGAACTTTGATGTAGAAGAATTCTTTAAATCCATGCTGATTGCGTCAGATTTACTCTCGAAGTTAGTTGAGATGCCTTTCGTATTTGAAGTGTTGAGTGAGTCAAGAATTCAGCAGAGTATCGGTACTTAAAGAGATCAGCCAAAAGTCCCCTTCATGTTTGAGGTAGGTTGGTATTTATAGGAAAATTTTCCCCTTGGGTCGTAAGTCGTGACCGACCTATGGCAGGTCGTGGCCGACTTATCTGGCCAAACCCCATGGTTTCACAAAGGTTCACTTGTATAAGTCCCAGGTCGCCCCCGAGTCAACACAACCTTCTTCCAGTAATACGGCATCAGGCTTAAATTTAGTAGCTTTAGGTCGTGGACGATCCAAGCTAGGTCGTGAGTCGTGAACGAGTTAACTGGCAGGTCATAAGTCATGGCTTAACTGGTAAGTCCTGAACCGTGTACGAGTTAAGAGGCCACTGTGCCAAGTAGGCTGCATTGAACTTGTCTTCCTTTGCTTAGGTCGTGAACGACTTAACATAGGTCGTAAGTCGGTAGCGACTCAAGTGTAGTTCGTGATCTTGTCCTTGTCTTGAGCAGTTAGGACGGCAACTTCCTTGGGCAGTTAGATCGGCATCTACCTTAGGCCAGCATCCATGTTAGATCGGTAACCCACCTAAGCCTTAGGTCGGTACCCCGTCAAATCTTAGGTCGGCATTCCTGTTTAGTCGGCATCCCCTAAGCCATTAGGCCGGTACCCGTGTTAGGTCGGTAGCTTTCTTAGGTCGGTAGCTATCTTAGGTCGGCATCTTGTTTTAGACAGTTGGGTCGGTATTCTTTAAGTCTTAGGTCGGCATTCTATTAAAGCATTAGGTCGGCATCCCTTTGGGTCGGTAACTGTTAAGCCTTAAGTCGGTATCTGAGTCATGGCCGAGATGGAGTTAACACTTGCCCCTCGAAGTACACACCTAATGGTTAGGTCGTGTGCTTCGATATCCTCTAACCCGTCCACTATCTAAGTCGGTAGGTCATACGCGACCTAACAGTTAGATCATGCGTGCCTCTTCAGATCCCTCCACTGCAAGGTATAAGTCACATCTTCTTCTTCCTTCTCATTACCTACTCTCTTGATTCTGGCATTAAAAACTTTCTCAAGCTCCAAAAGGCGATTTCATTCCAAACAATCACCGTTAAACTTTGTTATTCATCACGTAAGTAAACCTACTCCCTTCTTGATCCCCTACTGTCATTGATTTATGAATCCCATTCAAACTTCACCCACCTCCTCGCGCAGTGCTTCATCACGAATCTTATCATACTGATAGTTGATGATCCCAAGATGGCTCAATTCGGATTCAAACGGTTGATGAAACGATGCCGATGGGTCACTACTTCGGGCTAATCAATCCTGATTTACGTTAGGATTGTGAGGTGTTGAATTCGTGGGGGTTTTAATCTGGTTTAGTGGATGATCTGATAGCATAAAATAGCATAATTGAAATGAGGGTTTTTTGGTTGAGGGAGTGGCTATCGGGTTAACGGGTTGAGTGGAGTGAGACATTGGTTTGGACGCGACTCAGTGGTTTTGGGTGACCTAATCTAATACGATCTAATCCTTAGATCGTGGCCGAACCAGCACTTGGGGAAATTCGCCGACCTAACCCTTGAACCGTGGCCGAACTAACACTTGGAGAAATCTGCCGACCTAACCCTTAAACCGTGGCCGGACTAACACTTGGAGAATCCTGCACCACTTTTTTTTGAACCGGAGCCTTTCTCCTTACTACTCCTTACGACTTAAAGAACTACCGATTTAAAGAATCGGAAACTTAATATTAACTCGTGAAAGATTCCTTGGGTCGCGGCCGAGTTAACACTTGGATGCCCAATTCGAATTCTCACTTAAAAGCATAATTCCAATTTGAATTCTTAACTTAATTTACTGGACTGAACTGCTTAAATCCTGGATTGTTTTAACTTTGTTGCCTTATTTCATAGATCACATTAGCTTATAGGCTAACAACCCACTGAAAACAACAATCACAGAAAACCAAGGCGAATATACTGCCATTGACTGCCTACATCAAATGACAGATTAGTTAACATAGAGTAATCAACTTAAATACACTGTATGAAATGCTGTGAACCAATTAACTAAAGTGAAATATCAATGCAAAGCATCATTGTCTTGAACTGATTTGTTTGCATCTACATTTCACCTTCATATTTGAAACAACAAACTTTGGACTTTATAACAGACAAATGCTTGCTAGTTTTTATTCCAGTTATATTTGCTTATTGCTTTGTTGATTTTACACAACACTTCACACATATTAGGAAATATGCACCTTCATGTTTGAATATCCAGTTGTTTGTGTAGAATGGCTTCCCACCAAGAAGAAGAAGTAGTAGTTCAAGCGGGATAAATCTTTCAGACAGCTATTCCCATAGAGAATCCTCCAGAGAGAACTTCGACTATCCTCACTCCGAGAGCGTTTATTCAGCTACGTACTCAATTTGGTTTTGCTGAAAACGATGCCCTACTCCCCGGGCCAAATGATACTGCCAACAGTCCTCCCTCCGGTTTCGTCGCAGTCAATCGTCAAATGTGCCTAAGCGGGGCGATTCCTCCTTTTAACGACTTCCTTCGAACCCTTCTCCTTCGGTTGACAATCTCTCCGTTCCAACTTCATCCTAATGGATACGCCATCTTGATGGGGTTGTGTGTTTTGTTTAGGAGAACTTTTGATCGCTTGCCAAGTTTTGAAGAAATTCGCTACTTATGCTCGTTTGCAAAGAGTAAAGACCATCCTTCCCTTATTATTGTGAGAAGTGCTAGAAACCGCAAGCTTATTTCTGATCTTACCGAAAGTGTTCATGGATTTTTGAACCTGTTTTTCTTTGCTCGCTGCCCTCCAGGGTTTTATGCCATCTGGAGAGTAGGAAGTAAGATTACCCGTATCTATTTTCTCCATTTCCAAACTTTTTCGAGATTCGGACTACAAATTGCTAATTTCATTTTTTGCTCTTTTCAGCACTTCCTCTCCCCTCTAGAGATCCAAGCCATAAGCAAATTATTGAAAGATTGAGCGCCGTGGCCGCAGAAGAGAGAAGTATATAATTTTTGTTGAGGGATGAATTTTTGCATCAGTATGGACTTTTGCACGCTTCTCGCTCTACACACCTCCATGAGGTTCCAGACTCCCCGCCTAAATCATTAGATGCCCCAGTTTCCACTGACGAACCCATACCAAAAGAAACTGCCCTCGAAGCTTCTCTGGTGAAGTGCTCTACTACTGTCGATGTTGCACGGTCGTCTGGCAAATTCGCACTTGCCCCAGTCATTAAGGAAGAAGAGCCTCAGGGATCTCCCCGACATTCACAGAAGTCTGGTGAAGAAGTCGGGAAAATAAGCCCTGTCAAGCATAGCGGGGACGACACTTTCGAAGGTCTGAGCGACCTCTTTGTCACCTCACAGGAGCTCTTTAAAGACGACCCTGTTGCTACTAGGGTTTCTTCTTCAGTGGTGGAAGCGACTTCTTCTCTGCAACAAGTTCCGTCGACCCAAGAGTTGACGTTAACTACTACCCCTATGATTACTCCGCAATCAAAGAGTGGTTCGTAGTTTGATGCGCGTAGTTTGCACATCACACATACTTAGAATTTTTCGGCACTTTCATGCACCTAATTCTTTGTACTTTGAAGATATTCTGAAACGCTTTTTTTTATTTCAGGTTCTCCGATGGGACGCAGTGGCTCATACTATGACGACTTTCAGCGCTACGGGAGGCGTAGTCAATATGATTATAGGCGCTACCTTCCCGTTCACAGAGAAACCGACGAAGAGAGAGCCGCTCGGAAGGCTCAGGAGAGGAGGGCTCAAGAAGAGCGTTATGAGAGAAAAGAAAGGGAGGAGCACCATGATTCTTCCCAGAGAGGTGACGACTCTCACAAGAGAAAGTCGCATGATGATCGGGGAAAAAGCCATATGGTTGAGGACCCAAACAAGCGTGCCCGGCACGGTGAGAAGCATGCTTCTACGACTCCTGAAAAGGCCACTGCCCCCATTTCACTCGACATCCCTTCTGGCTCTCCTGCTCTCGGGAAGGTAGACATTCAGGCAATAGTTAATAGGCCTAAATTTCAAATTGGACCAGGCCCAGCCACTCTGCAAAGCCGGTTTCCACAATGGTGCTTGAAGGGGGTTCGCTTCGACCTCGACTTAGTTCCAATTGACAAACCTGTCGTGCTGCGAAATCTCGATGCCGTCAGGCTTGATATCGAAAGAATGTCGAGCTGGCAAAAGCTTGTTGACGAGCTTCAAAGGGTAAACTGTGCGAATCTCGAGGTCATGCTTACTATGGAAATTGACAAGGCTGAATGGCAAAAGGTTCTTGAGTAGCATGATACCGAGATGAGGAGCATTACTACTTATAATGAAGAGCTTGAAGCGAAGGTCGAGAAGCTTAAAGAAGAGCTCGCCACTTCTTCTACTTCTTACACTCAAAAAGAAGAAGTGCTTCAGAAACAAGTGAGAGATGCTCATGCCGGCCAAAGAGACGCCGAAGACAGGCTCGAAGTGCAAAATAGAATCAATGAGGGCTATATTGCTAATATTGCAGCGCTTCGGAAGAAAACCGACTCTCAAGAGGCGGAGATCGAAATGCTTAAGCTTCAACTCTCCAAAGCTGAAAGAGAGCGTGATGATGCCGTTGCCGGTAAAATTGGCAGCTGAAGAATCTCATGAGGCAACAAAGACCAGCATCAGCTCGACATTATTTGACTTCTACCTGCATAGCGTCTTGGGGCGCGGTAGCCTCGCCTTTCTATGTCCCAATAATGAAATTACTCTGGCTGAGGTGTAGGAGGCCGCACTTGATATGCTTGGTGCTACTGGTGCTGGCTACGTCGAATCAGCTCTTGAGGAGCATTACTTGGATGAAGAAGCTCGCGCCGCTCTCGCCAAGGGAAAAGAACAACTCGCAAAATTAAGAACTGAAGTGGCAGAAGGAGAACGTTCAGGAAAAACTACTTCAACTATTCCAGTTCAGCCTTCGCCTTCGGTCGAAATCGACATTGTCAGCTCCGGTTCTCATTCTCCATCTTGGTTAAAGTTACAACTGAGATCACAAGTGCACAGGGCGGAGATGAAGGCGAAGAGAGCGCTGAAGCATAGGCTTTTGAGGTTGATATCAGGAAGCCGACTTCTCCAGGTAACTCTACTGTTAATCTTCCCCAAGTAGACTGCTCATTTACTTCTTATGAGTTCGATGAGCTTCTTGACTATTTCTTGAACCTCAATGAGCCTTTATCTCCTCTCTTTACTGACTTTAACTTCTTTTCTTCTGTAGAGAAAGTGTCGAGCATCGCTCAGACTCCCCCTCCTCCAATTATTCCTCCTCCGCTTCTCTAGGTCACTCCTCCATCCGCCTCTCAACCCGGTTCGCAAGAGGAGCAAATAGAAGCTCTTCATGGCTTAGATGATCCTATTGCTTCTCAAGACCCGAAAGGAGAGGAAACTGAGGGGAGTGAGAAGACTCCAGAACCAACTGGTTCCGATGATGAATCGTTAACTAAACTTTTCTCTCTAGGGAGTGGGTCTTCTTCCAAGAAGAGAGGGAAGCAGGGAGTCTCTAAGAAGAAGAAGGAATCTTCATCCGGCGAGGAAAAAACAGAAGAAAGTCCAATTGTGCCCCTTTCTCCTTCGTCCCCTACTCTTACAAGCCGGCCTAAGAAGTTGACCATCCGGCCGGGTGCAGGCTCAAAAGGTGGAAGGAAGAAGAAATGATGGCTTTGGTTCTGTGCTTTTTATATCGCTTTTTGCTCTTTGCATGTACTGACCGGAGATTGTGCGGGTACCAGCCTCCGCTTTTCTTTTTTCTTTTTATTTTGAAACCTGTACCTGTACAAAATTTTGACAGTATTGAATAAAATGATTCTTTTTGTTTGTACAAACTTCTGTCTGTATTTGAGAATGCATTTACTATTCATTTTTGTACAAGTTTCTTTATATGATATTGTAGTGAGCTTGTGGTATGTTGTTCGAGCGTAATTTTATCAATGTGGTTATACCATGTTGCCCCTATACCACAAGCTTATTGCAATATTTTACACTTTGAGGGGATTTGTACTCTTATTTTCTAGAGAATAACTATTCCATAGTTGGAGGAATACTATTCTGCTCAAAATAGAGTACAGCTTACTCCATATGAGTTTCTACGCTTCATCCTTCGAAGATATCACTTTTTCCTTTTGTGCATACACACATTTTACCAAGTGGATTCCCCTATGTGGTAAAGCGGGCCTCTGAAGGGCACTTTAAATTCTTTTTGAGGAAGAGTATTTTCAAGAATAGAAGAACCAGTCTTCCTTTGAAAGCTAAAGTGTGCCTTTGAAGAGGGCTTCTTTTTTTTTTCTTATTGCGCCTCAGTGGAGGGCTTTTTGATCTTTGCTTTGCATTTCTGACGAAATGCTTCTTTGAAAAGTTGTACCTCTGAGGAGGGCTTTTTTCACGTTTCAACACTTGGAAGTTTTATTTCAATCTCGGTGAAACGTGTGCCTCCGAAGAGTTGTGCCTCCGAGGAGGGCTTTCCACGTTTCAACACTTTGAAGTTTTATTTCAATCTCGGTGAAACGTGTGCCTCCGAAGAGGTCTTTCTGTTTGATTGCGCCTCTGGGAAGAGGTTTTTTGTTTGATTGTGCACCTGGGAAGGGGTCTTTTTGTTTGATTGTGCCCCTGGGAAGGGGTCTTTTGTTTCTGCCCCTTGGGAGAGGCTTTTATTTTTCCCTGTTTGCTGGGAAGTGGGCCACCGAAGAGGGCTTTTCACATTTCGACTCACGGGAGTGTATCACCGATCACGGTGAAATGTGTGCCTCTGAGTAGGGTTTTTGCCTGGGAGTTTGGAGTTTCTTTCTCTCGGTTAGACGGATTCACGGGAGTGTATCAACCGATCAGTCCGCAACTTTGTATCGAGAAAGATCTCTCTTTTTCTGGTTTGGCAGGCTCGAGGTCTCTTAGCATTTCAACTGTGGTGAAATGGGCCTCCGAAGAGGGCTTTTCACGTTTCAATGCTTGGAAGTTTTATTTCAATCTCGGTGAAACGTGTGCCTCTGAGTAGGGCTTTTGCCTGGAAGTTTGGAGTTTCTTTCTCTCGGTTGGACGGATTCACGGGAGTGTATCAACCGATCAGTCCGCAACTTTGTATCGAGAAAGATCTCTCTTTTTCTGGTTTGGCCCGCTCGAGGTCTCTTAGCATTTCAACTGTGGTGAAATGGGCCTCCGGAGAGGGATTTTCACGTTTCAACACTTGGAAGTTTTATTTCAATCTCGGTGAAACGTGTGCCTCTGAGTAGGGCTTTTGCCTGGAAGTTTGGAGTTTCTTTCTCTCAGTTGGACGGATTCACGGGAGTGTATCAACCGATCAGTCCGCAACTTTGTATCGAGAAAGATCTCTCTTTTTCTGGTTTAGCCCGCTCGAGGTCTTTATGCTCCGAAGAGTTGTGCCTCTGAAGAGGGCTTGTGCCTCCGAAGAGGTCTTTTGCTGTTTGATGCTTGCTCGCCCATGTCTCTTTGCCATTTATTCATGTCGGCGATCCCCGTTATCTTTTGCAAGTGTCATCCCTTTTTAGTTGCCAATAATTTTCCTTATCCAAAGAAATATACTTCATAGTTAAGCGAGTTGGTGGTGGTAGACACAGGCTATTTAACTGGTTGTTTGTTTGTTCAAGCATTTGCAGTTAGTTAGAAATGGTCCACTTCCACCCACATCGCTAACTTTTTTTCGAAGCACTTCTTTTGTAAGATTTGAGTTTGGAAATTTTGAATGGTTTAGCATTTGCTTGCTGGGTGATGTCGGAGATCGCTTGGTCTTGCGATGGGTAAGCTTTGTTTTTATGGCCTGCATTATTAAATCGACATTTTAGTAACACAATTAACGTATTTTATATGTCGAAATAAAACAAAGCAGTTTATAATAGTAGAGAACACAAGATTTATAGTGGTTCGGCCAAAAACTGGGCCTACATCCACTTTATAGCTTTTCATTATTCACTTGCTTTACAATTGCTTTCAATACAAGAATCATATATTCGTAATTCTTTTACAACATTTCAGCAAAGCTTTCAAGTAAAATAGGGGCGCAAATGATTGCTATTCAAAGCTCTTGGGATTGGTTCTCCTTCGACGGTTGTGAGTTTGAATGTGCCATCAAGAAGTTTCGTGCCTATAACATATGGCCCTTCCCAGTTTGGCCCAAACACACCTATGGCTGTCATAATTCTCTTCAGGACTAAGTCCCCAACTTCAAAGCTGCGCTGACGAACTTTGGAATTGAAGTGCCTGGCTATTCTTTGCTGGTGAGCTGCAATTCTAAGCCTAGCCTCTTCTCTTCTTTCATCGAGGAGGTCAAGTGCTTCCAATTGCAATTTTTCATTCTCATCTTGATTAAAATGGATCCTTCTGTGTGAGGGGACTTTAGTTTCCACTGGAATCATCGCTTCTGATCCGTATGCCAATGAAAATGGAGTATGCCCAGTCGCAGTTTTGTGGGTGGTTCTGTATGCCCATACTGCAAGTGGTAACTTATCGACCCAACCACCTTTTGCTTTTTCCAGCTGCTTTTTGATGGTTGATTTGATGATTTTGTTTACTGCTTCCACTTGCCCGTTTGCCTGCGGATGAGCCACTGTTGAGAAGCTTTTTCGGATCTTAAATCGTTTGTAGAAATCTTGGAACTCCTCACTTTCAAACTGGGTACCATTGTCTGTGATTATCTTCTGTGGTACACCATACCTGCAAATGATATTTTTAGTCACAAAACTTATCATTTTCTTAGAGGTAATAGTAGCCAATGGTTCGGCTTCAGCCCATTTAGTGAAGTAATCAACAGCAACGATAACATATTTAATCCCCGATTTGGCAGTCGGCAAAGGCCCAATGAGATCTATTCCCCAGATAGCAAACGGCCATGGACTGACCATATGTGTTAGCTCAGTGGAAGGTGCTCTAGGAATTTTAGCGAATCTCTGGCATTTATCACACTTTCGGGAATAGTTAGCAGCATCATGATTAATTTCTTGCCAAAAGTATCCATAACGGAGGATTTTCTTTGCTAAAGTTTGACCACCTGTATGATCCCCACATTCCCCTCCATGTACTTCAGTCAGAATTGTCTTAGCTTCTTCCTTTGTCACGCATCGAAGTAATGGCATTGAAAATCCTCGTCTGTACAAACGACCATCTTGAACTATATATCTGGAGGCTTTCCTCATCAGCTTTTGTCGTTCTTTTGAACTTTCTGGCAAAGAACCATTGAGTAAATATTCAAGTATCGGAGTCATCCATGATTCTTGCTCTTGGGATACATCCATAATCCAATCAACATCCATTTCATCTGTGTTTGGAGCTGACAAGACTTCGACGGGAACTAATCCCAATAGTTGAGCTTCACCAGTACTCGAATACTTTGCAAGAGAATCCGCTTTCATGTTCTCTTCTCGAGGTATATGGTTTATTGAATAACGGTCAAAATCTTGAAGGAGCTCCCAGGCTTTTGATAAATAGGCGGGTTGATTCCCTCCTTTAGCTTGAAATTCCTTCTTGACTTGGCGAACAATAAGTTGAGAATCACTGAAGATCTGCAATTCCTTGATCTTTAGTTCTTTAGCAATCCTTAAACCAGCGATGAGGGCTTCATATTCAGCTTTATTGTTTGTCGAAGGGAATTCTAGTCTCAACGCATAACATAGCGATCGCCCTTCTAGGGTTTCAAGGACAACCCCTACTCCAGAACAGTAATCATTCCTTGCGCCATCGACATACAATTTCCATTGGATTGGGACGCCATCAGTGACTTCCTCCTCACTATCACCCTTATCCGTACATTCTGCGATGAAATCTGCCAAAGCTTGTCCATTGATTGCTTTCCGGGGATGGTAAGTGATGTCATATTGGCTGAGTTCAATATTCCATTTCAAAAGACGACCCGAAGTCTCAGGACGGAATAGGACTTGCTTTAGAGGTTGATCAGTGAGTACTTTGATGGGATGAGCTTGGAAATACGGCCTCAATTTTCTTGGTGCGATCAACAAACCATAGGCGAGCTTTTCCAACCTTGAATAGTTCATCTCTGCCCCAGTGAATCTTTTGCTGGTATAATAGACTGGGCGCTGAATCCTTGCGTCTTCCCATTACAACACCGCAGTGAGAGCATGAGACGAAATTGCCAAATATATGAAGAGATCTTCACCACTGTCAGGCTTTGAAAGTATCGGAGGCACTTCCATATGACGAACCAACTCATCAAATGCTTTCTGACATTCAGGAGTCCACTCAAAGTTTTTTCTTCCTTTCTTCAGAGCATCAAAGAATGGAATGCATTTGTCAGTAGCTTTGGGAATGAACCGACTCAAGGCAGCAACCTTTCCATTGAGACTTTGCAATTCCTTCTTCGTTCTAGGAGCCTTGACCTCTCTCAGGGAAGTGATCTGAGCTGGATTAGCTTCAATGCCCCTAGCGCTCACAATGAAACCCAAAAACTTTCCAGACTCCACACCAAATGAACATTTCAAGGGATTAAGCTTCATTCTGTACTTTCGAAGTACTGCGAACATCTCTGCCAAGTGATCCATGTGGTCCACTGCTTTCTTAGACTTCAACAACATATCATCAACATAAATTTCCATTGTCCTGCCAATCTGTGGTTTAAACATGGCATTAACAAGCCTTTGGTAAGTTGCCCCTGCATTCTTGAGTCCAAAGGGCATGACCTTGTGCAGTAGAGTCCAACATCTGTGATGAAGCTCGTATCCTCTTGATCCGGCTCATGCATCATAATCTAGTTATATCCGGAGTATGCATCCATAAAAGATAATAATTCATGCCCTGCCGTCCCATCCACTAGCTGATCGATCCTGGGCAGTGGGAAAAAATCTTTGGGGAATGCTTTGTTCAGATCTGAAAAGTCAATGCACACTCTCCACTTTCCGTTATCTTTTTTAACCAGCACTGGATTTGATACCCAATTTGGATAAGTAGATTCTCTGATGAAACCATTCTCCATGAGCCGATCCACTTCTTCTTTTAACGCTGTCATTCTCTCAGGACCCTGAGTTCTTCTTTTCTGTTTCACATGTGTAAACTTTGGATCAATGTTCAGAGTGTGTACTGCAATCTCTGGGGATATTCCACACATGTCAGCATGAGTCCAAGCTAATACATCCAAATTGGCCTTCAGAAACGAAATCAGAACATTTTGAACCGTTGTGTTGAGTTGTGAACCCACATTTAGCACTTTGTTCGGGACCTTTGGGTCAACGGATACCGGCACTGTTACCTCCACCGGTACTACCCTATTCTCCCCTGCACTGTCTTTCCTTGGATCCATCTCTCTTCGTGCGGCACTACATTCACCAGTGCAGGGTCCACCCTCTAATTGCTACAAGGCTTGTTCTTTGGTGCGGACTGGAGTCCCCGCACCTTTTCCCATTTCTCTTTTCCTTGATTCACGCAGCTCTGTAAGATAACATTCCCGTCCCGCATCTTGGTCTCCTTTAATCACGCCAACTCCATTATCAGTGGGGAATTTTATGGTCAGACACCACGGGGCAAGAACAGCTTTAAATTCAGCAAGAGTTGGTGGGCCTAAAAAGGCATTGTAGGAAGAGAATTCTTCAACAATTATAAAGGTTTGCTTTCGAGCCACCTTCCTCAGTCCCTTTCCAAGTTCTACAAACAAATCTATGGTCCCAATCGGCTGTTTGGGTTCTCCAGCAAACCCAGCAATCTTAAGTGACGAAGCTTGAACATCAGCCATTGGAATTTTCATTTGATCAAAGATCTTCTTGAAGAGAATGTTGCATGAAGCTCCGCAATCAACTAGAACTCTTCTCACAGTTGCCGGCCCAATACCAGCGGATATGACCAAAGGATATATGGTCGGAGCCTCGATACCCAAAGAATCCCTGGCACTGAATACAATATCATCTGTGGAAGTCTTTTGTTGCTTTAAAGGCGCATCATTTTCTAAAACAAAAACATTCTCTTCAGCTGGTACATGCCTCAAGGCCCGGGCATACCTTTCCATCTAGCCCCTGCTTTTGCCTGCTGGGTGAGGTCCTCCAGTAATTATATTGATAACAGGTCTTTCTGATTCATGTTCTACGCCCTTCCCACTCGAGTCAGGACGGTGAGCGGGAACTTGTTGTCCTGGAGTTGACGAGGTTGGGGCATTTCTATTTCTTTTCACATACTGCTGGAGTTTGTTTTCCTTCAAGAGTTGTTCAATTACCTCTTTCAACTGACGGCATTCGTTGGTGTCATGGCCGGGATGGTTGTGGAACCGGCAGAAACTTCCACTTTTTTCCATCTTAATCCCAACTCTCATTTTAGGTGGTGTCGGATAATTGACATCATCCTTGGTCGCAAAGAAGATGTTTTCAGGGGTATCGGTCAAGGGTGTGAAATTGAAAGAACGGCCTTTCTTAGCATCTCCCTGTTTCTTTCCACCATCATTTCCCCTTTTTTGATTATTAGGTTCTTTCTTGTTTGAAGGAGCACCATTGTTCCCGGCTTCCACTGATACCACCTTAGCCAGTGTTTGGAGGCTCTCTAAGCGCATGAATTCATTCGCTTTCTTGCAGAATTTGTCAAGCGAGTTTGGTTCTTTCATTTTCAACCATTTTCCAAACTCACTTGATTTATCAATCGCCCTCATCAAGTATGTTAGGACCATGCATGGCTCAGCATTATCTACCTTGGTCAGCGCTATGTTAAAACGATTCAAAAATGATCTGATAGATTCTCTCGGATTTTGCTCTAGACTTGACAGCGACATTATATCCTTTTCTTTAGAAGTATACAATCGAAATTGCTCCTTGAATTTCCTGGTCAAATCGGAGAATTGATCAATGGACCTGACTGGCAGCTTTGTAAACCACAGTAGAGCCACACCTTCCAAATATACCGGGAAATATCGACACTTGATCTCATCAGACGCTCTAGCACCTGTCATATGCCAGTCGTACTTATACAGAAACTCGTTAGGATCACTCGTCCCCTTGTAGGCCGGAATAGTAGGAGGAACGAATTTCCTTGGGAACTCTGCCTTCAAGATCTTTTCAGTAAATGGAGTTTTGCTTGGAGCAAAACACCACTCTTTCTCATCTTCATCTTTTCGCACATTTTCCTTCATGATTTGACGAACCATACCCGAAAAATACTCTTCATCATTTAGAGCCTCTAGAGGGCACACATCAGCCACTCTCTCTGAATTCTGTCTTGACAATCGTTCACGGAGGGTCGGTTGCGGCCCTGATCCTCCAGCTTGAGGAGGAGTCCTTTCTATAGGGTCTGTGGCTCTTTGAGAAATGTTCCCTTCAACATCCTTAACTCCCACAGTAGGGTTCCCATCATTATTAACCGGTTGACGATTTTCTCCTAGCAGATCATTCAACTTACTAAAGATAAGGGCATACTGAGCATTCTGAGCTTCCTACTGCGCATTCTGAGCATTCAATTATTGATTCAACCCCAAAACTACGGCATCCAATTCTGCTCGCGTAACTCCAACAGTTGGAGCTGCTTGACTTGAAGGAGGAGAGGAAGCAGTATTCTCTTGAACATTGTCGGATCATACAGAACTTCGTTTTCTCCCAGGAGCCATTATTTCCAACAAACTTATGGTTTTAAAAGAAATACTTTCAACAGACCTTTGCAGAGCAATGGTGGAAATGTCCTGAGTTGGGTTCTCAGTGAAAGCACCAAAAATGTTAACTCTGAAAATCGAATGCTAACACCCCGGTGTAGATTGAGTTTGAGTGAAAGCACCACCCGTAAACACGGGAACTAAAACAAGTAGAAAATTCACAGAGAAAGCAGAAAAGACAACAGTTTTTATAGTGGTTCGGCTTCAGGTAAGCCTACGTCCACTTTAATCCTCTTTATTACTGAAACAATTACAACTTTACAACAATCTTCAATTACAATTCTGATGAGACAAACAACTAGAACTTTGATGCAGAAGAATTCTTTAAATCCATATTGATTGCGTTAGATTTCCTCTCGAAGTTAGTTGAGATGCCTTTCGTATTTGAAGTGTTGTGTGAGTCGAGAATTCAGCAGAGTATCGGTGCTTAAAGAGATCAGCCAAAAGTCCCCTTCATGTTTGAGGTAGGTTGGTATTTATAGAAAAATTTTCCCCTTAGGTCATAAGTCGTGACCGACCTATGGCAGGTCGTGGCCGACTTATCTGGCCAAACCCTATGGTTTCACAAAGGTTCACTTGTATAAGTCCCAGGTCGCCCCCGAGTCAACACAACCTTCTTCCAGTAATACGACATCGGGCTTATATTTAGTAGCTTTAGATCGTGGACGATCCAAGCTAGGTCGTGAGTCGTGAACGAGTTAACTGCCGGGTCGTAAGTCATGGCTTGACTGGTAAGTCCTGAACCGTGTACGAGTTAAGAGGCCACTATGCCAAGTAGGCTGCATTGAACTTGTCTTCCTTTGCTTAGGTCGTGAACGACTTAACATAGGTCGTAAGTCGGTAGCGACTCAAGTGTAGTTCGTGATCTTGTCCCTGTCTTGAGCAGTTAGGACGGCAACTTCCTTGGGCAGTTAGATCGGCATCTACCTTAGGCGAGCATCCATGTTAGATCGGTAACCCACCTAAGCCTTAGGTCGGTACCCCCTCAAATCTTAGGTCGGCATTCCTGTTTAGTCGGCATCCCTAAGGCATTAGGCCGGTACCCGTGTTAGGTCGGTAGCTTTCTTAGGTCGGTAACTATCTTAGGTCGGCATCTTGTTTTAGGCAGTTGGATCGCTATTCTTTAAGTCTTAGGTCGGCATACTGTTAAAGCATTAGGTCGGCATCCCTTTGGGTCGGTAACTGTTAAGCCTTAAGTCGGTATCTGAGTCATGGCCGAGATGGAGTAAACAAGGCTTATAATTTAATTATGTAAATATTAAAATTAATTAAATATTCTCAATCGAAGCAATAAATTTTTAGGTCATTATAGAATGCTCCTTCGGAATTTAGTTTGGAAACTTTTTTTGCATCATTATAATGGTTAAATGGTTTGATATTAATACAGATCAAATCAAGGCAATAACAAACATGAAGGCATCAATAAAGGCAAAGGAATAATGAGCTTAAATAGGAAGATCTTAGCCTTAAACGGGAGAAAAGTCGATCGACCGATAAGTGCATTCCTTCATTTAACCTACTTAAGAAGCATGTCACCATCGAAGGGACCGCCGAATGTTAAAAAAGCCTTTAAGGATCTACAAAAGCGTACTAGTACACCTCCAATATTATCGAAACTAATGATAGGGAAGATCTAATTCTTTACTAGGCAACTTCGGAATAAGTGGTGAGCTCAGCATTAATCAGAGACAATAATAGGGTTCATCGTCTAATAAATTATGTCTGTAAAAGACTAAGCCCAACTGTAATGCACTATCGACCATCAAAAAGCTTGCATATTCTTGATATAGCCTAAAATTTTCGTCCCCATCTCCAGGCCTACTCTATCAAAGTTATAACAGATCAACCTTTATGGATTGTGTTCAACAAACATGAATCTTTAGGGAGGTTAATCTAACGGGACACAAAAGTTAGCCAATATGATATCTTTTATATACCTAGAACTACTATTAAAGGGTAGATACCAATTGATTTCATTTCTAAATGTACATGTTTTGATGCTGAAGGCACACATGATGAAAAAGTTAAGCAACTACTTTGGCAACTTTATGTCGATGGAGCCTTAAATGAGCAAGGAGAAGGAGCAGGTTTTATGCTAATAAACCCAGAAAATCACTAGATTTATTATGCAATAAAGCTTGCCTTTTCAGTGAAAAACAACATCGTCGAATATGATTCCTTAATAGCAGGACCAAAAATGGTGATCTCTATTAATGTTTTGGAGAGTAAAGTGTACAGTGTATCTTAACTAATTGTCAATCATGCCTTGGCAATTATCAAGCCCGAGACCCGATACTCTCATTATATGAAAAGTAGGTAAAGATACTACTAAAAGTCTTCAAACTTAAGATATCAAAAGCATTCCTCGAGATCGAAATGCTAGAGATGATGCCTTATCTAAATTGTAAGCTCACGAGAAGTACAAGAATATAAATTCATTCTAGTAGAAATCCTCGAAAGACCAAGCAAACTGTAACGACCCGGAATTTTCGATCCCGAAAATTCCAGATAGTTAGGGAAAGAAGAAGAGATAGAAAAGAAGAAGAAACACAACAAAGATTCTCACATTCACAGCGGATCAAAATATAATATCAAATAATAACAATTTACAAAAGAATTATGCATCTGTCAAATACATTTATAATACATCAAAGTTACACATATATACAGACACTGGATATACACAATCATCATGTCTCAAATATACAATAATATAATACAGCGGAGACTCTACCTACATTTTTGCCATCCAGCTCGCCTCTTGAGCTCCAAAACGTCCTTACCTGAAAATCTATAATACTCGGTCTGGCCCGAGCATTACATCAAAGTAATACCCGGGTCTGGTTGGAAACCAGCGTGAGTAACCCATCTAACATTGAATTCAAAGCATACAACTTATATAAAACCAGGGTAACTCGTATCAATCTACAAATTCACAATTTGTTATAGACATCACTTATTTCACACATTAATTTTCCAAGTACCAATATTTAGATTAAATAGTCCAATTCACTTAAATCATTTCATTCCAGCCTATAGATTTCACATATCAATCTATAAAATTTCGAAGTAGTTTTAGGTATTTTCTAATACCCGACCCCGGTCTCTTCGAATCTCATTCGAGGCATCCAATACCATTCAACCATCCATAAGCAAACTTGATCACTTCCAAATTAATTTAATCAATTCTAATTGAATTACTAACCTCAAACACTTAGATTCCTTCATTTAACATTAATTAATTTCAAATCAATTAATTAATCATCCCTTAATTATCCATCTTAATTAATCACCTTGGATTATTTATCCTTCAATTACATTCAAGTAATTATCTTTAATTAATTACACAAATTAATTATTGTTAACCGAAAACAGTAATTAATCTCTAATTATTTCGCAAATTAATTATCTATAATTAATTAAATTAATCCTTAATTACTTATATTAATTAATTCTCATATATCACTTATCATTTTAATTTATACTAATCCAAATTAATTACAATAATTAAACCACAATATTAATAACTCTTGTTTAATCTAAGCCTGTAATTAACTATCTTTTTATTTACTTCATTAAATAAATTAATTACACTTTTTATAAAGGAAGTTTAAAGGAATATAAAACCAAATTCATTTTTATATTCAAATCAATTTAAAAATGCACTTTAAATGTAACAACCCGGGATTTCGTAATTATTTAATTATCGTCAAATGACGATTAGACTGGTTTGTTAATTTCTAATTGAGTTTTAATCGGTTGAAATTCTTTTAAAAATTTGTTAAGTGTTGTTTGAGCTTTTCAAATTTGAATCTTGGCCCATTAACACTCTCTCTTCTATCTTTATTAATTGGGCCCGTTCCCTTTTGATTTATTCAGCCCGTTCCCTTTGTTGAGATAAGGGTGTGCTCGTTCCTCTTTTCATTCCATTCGAAACCCTAAAACAAAAATAGGCGAAAATAATAACGGTGGCTCGATCTTTTCCATCGTTCGAATCAATTAGGGCTTGTAAAAAGTTGAAGAGGCCGACGATAATTTCTTCGATCTGGAGATATTTTGCTTGCCGCTCGATTATTTGTTGCTTGCGTCGATTGTTCAGCTGCTTGAAAACTAAGGTTAGTGATATTTCACTCACATCTTAAATTCAAATTTATTACTATGCCTCGCATTCGATTTTGTTTTGTGGTTAATGATTTCTTTGATGCTATAAATTCATAAGGTTTTGCTTCTCCGGAAATTTTGGTTCCGTGAATTTTTGTTGGCTTCAGTCATCATCATTGTTTTGATATTGAACTGTACTCTGTGTACTTCGGTCATTTATTGGCCATGGCTTCGATTTTTTTTGACTTGTTCGATTTCGATAAAACATGATATTGATTTCGAACTTGTGATTTCCCTGGTTATTGACTTGTGACTAGATTTGGCAGCTCCGTGAATTTCTCCTTGTGCTTGTTGACAGTGATAATCTTTGACTTTGGCACTGATTTGTTCATTCACGGCTTCAATCGTTTAGATATTACCAGATTTTAACTTGATTTTTATCACTGACTTCGAGTTTGGTAATTCAATTGCTTTTAGCTTCGATGAGTCTTTACTGACTCATTCGACTCCATGTTGCCAGGCTAGTTCATTCATGTTTTATTTGGCACCTTCACTTGATTATGGAACTGTAATGTTCACTAGTTCATTTGCCTCGAGTCTGGATTTGTGTTCTTTGTTGTTATTTGTCGAGTCACTGGTACTGGAGTCTGCGTCTCTAAGCATGTTGGTACTGGGTTGCTTATTGTTTCGACCTCTGCCTTTGTCATGTGCTCACTGTATTGTTTTTTTGGGTCGAACAATATTTGTTATTTTATGGCAGTCCATGCCTTCACTTTTGTTCACTAGAATGATTCACCTGCATTTGCATAGTGCAGTTGCCCTTGTGTCTGACCATGTTGCATCTCTAGTCAAGCTTAGTACTGGTGCACTGCCTTGGTGGTTTCATCGAGTTGATTCTCAGGTAGTTTGTCTGCACTTATAAACTTCATAGTGGTTGTTGCCATTGCCTATTTCAATTTGCATGCAGTTTCACTGTGCAGCCTTGCTCATTTGATCCACTGTTATTTTGGTTTTGGTTGCGGCATTGAGTTGTTTTCGTAAGACTTGAACTTGTTGGAGCATTTGGATTGACTGGATACTTGAAGTCTTTATCCATATTTCCAATTGTGCAATTGCATACTTCTAATAATTCTACTTGCTTCAAGACAGTTGCATTCAGTTGCATTGTTGGTCTTCTCATGTCTCAGTGATGCAAATGTATCCTCAGCTGTTTCTTGCATTTTGTTGTGGGTGGGTGCCTTCTTTAATTTCGCAGACGTGTTGTACATGATTGCATCTTGGAATCTGGGTAGCTTGTCACTGTGTTGCACTTGCCTGACCCAGTTTGGTAGTTGCATACTTGTTGTGCACTTTTCAAATCCTTCCCTTGGTACTATAGTAATATATATATATATATATATATATATATATATATATGAGTTTGATTCAAACTAATGCAGTGCACTGAGCATTGCTTTGGATTTAAATTGCCCGACTACTTTGATTGCCCTTGTGGTCTGGTTCTTTCTTGTTGTTGTACCTGACTCATTACTTTTTTTAGGTTATGTCGCATTCATGTAGTGACTGCAGTTTCGTTTGTATGCAGTCTTGCCCTTGTTGGTTTGCATTGCATTGATGCAATTGGATTTGTTTTTCTAAGTACACTTGAGTTGAATCTAGCTCGTAGCTCGGATTTGACCTTGTGCTAAAAGTTGTGACATTATTTTATTACACTTGAATTGAATCCGGTATTTCGGGTTTGACCTTATGCTCGTTTGTGAACTTTCATTGAGCTTTTGTGTGCACCATCGCTGTAATGGCAAGGCAGTACACGCAAGCGTGTATTGCAGCCACACGATATTGCTTTTATTGATATTCTATTTACTTTTGATTTATTGATCTTTTGCGTATTCCATATGCTGTAGTGGCGAGGCAGTACACGCGTGCGTGTACTACAGCCCTACTCGAATTGACGTTCATGACTGTAGTGGCGAGGCAGTGCATGCAAGCGTGCATTGCAGCCCTATCGGATTTGAAGTTTTAATTGATAGTTCAATTGTTTGAATTGTTTTGTTTGTCCAATTCAACATTTTGAATCGTATTTTGATTTGGTTTAATTTGATGATTTTGTTGATATCTAATTATCTTTTTGATAATTAAAATATGAGTTTCTATTTATTTATTTAATAATTAGATTTTGTTGTTAATGGCCGTTTAGGCAATTCTGTTGTTTTCTAAATAATCTTCATCGATAATCTTTTATTTATCTTCGTTGATAATTTGAATTTATTGGCTTTGTTGTTTAACACTGTTACGTGTTATACTTACTGTTATCCGATTTCCTTATTTAAGAATCGGATAGGTAAATTTATTTTGACTGTCGTCTAATTGTTATTAAATTATTATTGCTTCCGTGCATTAATAACTGAGTTCAATTAGACTGACCCGTGTATTATTTTCTTTTGAATTTAATACTCGGGTCAGACCGAGTTATTACAGATTGTAGATATTTTGCTTTGGGTTGTTGCTTGAGCTATGAAGTCTTTTCATATCTTTTGGAGTAGTCGTCGTCATTTTATAGTAGTTAGTATATTAGTATAGGAAGATATGTGTTCATGTATATTATATACGATAATGTACTAGTATATGGAGCTTCTAGAGTCAACAGTTGTAGTTGTATCATATGTATGGTATCACATGTATTGTAACCGACTTCAGTTATATATATATATGTATGTATATATATATATATATGATACTTTTGTTATCTGTATTCCGCATTTAGTTTATCTGTGTTGTTATTATATATATTGTCCTAAACTATTATGAACCATTGTAGTTCATTTTATACTGGAATTGGATACGTCGATGGGAGTAAATAAGTAAGAGATGAAAAATTAAAAATATATACCACTCCTATCGAGGTAACCAATACTAGTGTAAGGCCTAACTACGGATGGCCGCTCCTATCCAGCCTTATTCTTCGTAATAACAGACAGTATTTCTTTTAATAGTCTTTGTTATTGTGAGCATAGAGGTGGGGCGTCACAGTTGGTATCAGAGCTTGGGGTTTATGGACATAATTTAAAACATAACTTAGATGGAACATGTGTTACAACTATTTGTCGATGTTTTATTGTGCTTTGAGTCAAAACTAAAGTTTTGAAATTATGATGAAATTTTTAAATTGCTTTATTTAAAAATATAAGTAAAATTGTGTTTTGTTGATTGATTAATTTGTGTTCTATTTATCAGAGTGCGCAGAGGAAACAGTGAGACTGTCTTCGCTGAGTACAGCTAATAACCTTTTTGATTTAAAAATCAAAATATGAAATTGGAATAAATTTCATTTGTTGTTCACATAGCTATGTTTAATTTCTTTTCTTTGAAAATTTCGAATCCGATTTGGGGATCCGAAGCAATTGCAGTTATGTGATTTTGTTGAGATTTTTTTGTTATTTTGGATTTTCTTCGTTGAAGATATATTCGAATGATTTCTCTGTTCATTTTGTTGTATAGGTGCAAAAATTTATGTTGCATGTTACTGCATTAATTTTACGTTGAACCGGTGTTTGGCTTTAAATATATTTTGTTGCCTTTATTTTTATAACGGGATTTTCACACTGGTGCTAAGTTTGAAGCACGGTGTTTTTTTGACATTTTTATTGAATGAAAATTCACTGGTAACGTAACGACCCAGAATTTCTGTTAATTAAAAATTATATATTTGATTGATTTAAATACTAATAAGTAAAATTTGTAAGTCGAATAAATTTTATTTCGAATAATTGGATTTAATTTGATAATAAAATCGATAATTTAATATTTGAAAATACAGAAATAATTGGAAATTGGGTTAAATATGATTGAAAATGATTTGTAAAATTTTATTATATCATATTGGAGTTAGAATGATGTTATAGAACTTTTAAAATTGCATTAAAAGTTAATTTGTGAAAATTGAATATTTTAATATTCAATTGACGAGTTAAAATAGCCATTTTTCAAACTGTCTCGGATTTCGACGAAACTAGTTTCATTGGATCTGTAATGTTATATTATTGTTTGGTTTCAAATTTCGTGTCAATCGGATTTACGATTTGTCCGGGGCAAGCCAAAACGCATATAAATTAGTTTAAATCGATTTAATTTAAATTTCATCGTTTGTTTCCGTAACTCGCAAAGATGATCGAATTAGCCTCCGAAACATGTTCCATTGTGTTTGGAACGCGGGATAAACCTTAGAAACGCCAGCCGGCACTTTTTGTTTGGAGTTCGGAAAATTTGGGATGAATAGTGTTTTGGAATTTTTCTATAAAAGGACCCCCATTCTTCAATTTAGCAATAAACCCTAACCCTATCAACCCTAGCCGCCATTTTTCTGTCTATGGCTAGAAATTAATCTCGGTCTTTCCTTAAAATCTCCAAATCGGCAAACAATTAGCAAAGGTCCTCAACTACAAACTTCTTGAGGACGATGAGAGCTTCAAATCCATACGGAGATGATCGTAAATGGCGTGGCGTGGAGGGAGCTAGAGGGCCGCGTTCACCATGGGTTCATGCATGCATTTCGATGTCAGGTCAAGGCCGAGCTTGATGATGCTTTCTGCGAAGGTGGAGGCTAGAACGAGCTTTTGAATGATGTAATCTGATCGTGTTCAAGTTGGTTGATGGTGGAGTATAATTCAACCCTAATGGGCGGCAAACATGGGTTCTTCACGATTTGTTACCTGGGGAGAACGTGAGGGCGAGAAGAAATAGGGCATGGCCCCGATGCAATATGAAACAAATGGACGGCCAGATGATGATTAGGTTTTAAAAAAGAATTAAAAGAATTTGTGAAGTAATTATATTATAATTCGTCTGAACTTCTAAAACGTGATATCTCTTTCATACGAGGTCCGTTTTGGAAGCAACCAGTTGCGTTGGAACTGTATGGAAGAATACTACGCTATGGAACTGGATTGGAGTCGTTTGGAGCTAGTGAGAATTTCGGGTAAAATTAAACGCGCGTTTAATTTTATTCGAAATAAAAGCTGAAAAGGAAATTGAAACCAAGGTGAGAACTTCTCACTCAATCGAATCAGTTTCGATTTTAATTTTAAATAGTTAGATCTAAAATTCTTGATTGTATGTTTGAATGATGATTGTTATCTATTGATTGTTAAAATAGACATTATACGCCGTTAGTAAGCGGATGTTATTTATTAAAAGCTTATACCGCGAATATTTCACAGTACAGTGAAATTGGTATTATTTATGTACTTGGAGTTGATTTCCCGCATTATATAGCGGACGAGACCCTACTGCGCCGTATAATAGCGGATAATATTTTAAAGCCTATATACCGTGATATTTCATTTGGGAACGGAATTGGTATTGTGCTAATGTTTGTGGATGCAGGGAAACAGGTTGGAGGGATCCAACTGGATTCCTCACTAGTATTTATTTGATTACAAATATTGTGATATTTGTTGATTGTCATATACTGATATATGATGTCTTTGTTGTCATGATTGACTAATTGGTGTTGTTGCATCATCGGATCCATTTTTGAAGTTTAAAAATAACGATTTTTATTTTTAAGGGATTTTTAAAGTAATTTTTGAAAATATATATTTTATTAAATTTTGGAATTGATTTATTTTAAATAAATAAACATTATAATTTTTAATGTTATAAAAATTTTGATTTTTGTAAAATATAACCGAAATGTGATTTTTGAAATAAACAGTTGATAAATTTATAAAATAGTTTAAATTGGGATTTTGAATTATTATAAACGATTTATATAAAAGATATATAAAATTGATATTTATAAATTAAAATATTGGAATTATAAAACGAGTTTTTGTAAGTGTTAAAATGAAGAATAATTGGATTTCATAAGTAAAAGAAATTTATAGATTTATAAATTGAGAAGTTATAGAATGAATAGATTTTGTAAAATGAAAGATTTATAAGTAATTAACTTATAAATAGGATTTTGGCATTTTAATCGAGATTTTTGAATAAAGATAAAAGGTTTATAGGTGAGATTTATAAAATATATATTTTATAAATCAAAATAATGTAATTCTAAAAGGAGTTCTGTTAATGTTGAAAATAAAGTTATAAAATAAAATCTTATAAGTAATAAGATTTATAATTTGTGAAGTTTTAAAAGAACGATTTTGTAAATAAATGGATTATAGGTTCTTAACTTATAATATGGACTTCTGGTATATAATTGAGTTATATAAATTGAATGGGATAATAAAGGAGATTTATAAATTGAAGTTTTATAAATAGAAATGGGATTTATAAACATTATTTGTAAATTCGAAATCAATGGAATTTGATAAATTAAACATAGAAGTTTATTAAAGGAGATATATTTGTGATTTTGGGCAGTGAATTATCCTTTAAGTTAAATGTTGTAAAATTAAGAGTTTAGTTGGGAATTTTATCCACGATTTTTGATAGTGAATAATATTTTAATAAATGTGTTGAAACATTGAATTGGGTAAATAAAGTATATTCACGATTTTTGGACCGTGAATATATTATTAAAGAAAATGGATATGTTTTTGGAAAAGTGATATTATAAAATGAAGGGAACTGTTTTAAAGACGTTTTAAAACGTGTTAAGTATCGAAACCATAGATTTCAACATGTATTGTTGAAATAGACGTTTTCGAGAAATAGAAGGAAATGGTGAACTATAACCCTGTTGTTATAGTAAATGATTTCCGAAAGGAATTTTTTTATATGGTATTGGGATTTATATATCTATCTAAATTTCGAATCCCCATACTAGTGATTTTGGGTTGTCGTAACGATGTTTTACGCAACATTCGTTTTGACCCAAATAAATGTGTTTGAAAGAATGTTTTCCTTAGACAATGAAATCTATACTTAACTGTGAAATAAGTATATTGAATATTTTCCAAGTGTTGAAAATAAATGGATTTGTAAATTACTTATTATTATTAAATAAGTATGGAAATGTTTTCCAATATGAAATGAATATTTTGACATTTTATCTTCTAAAGATAAATTGAAAATGAATGTTAGAAATCGATTTGGAAATCGTATATTCATAGATATTTTGAGAATTGTAAATTCACTATGGAATTTATAAAAGAAAGGGGAATTTGTTTAAAAATAAACGTTGATTTATTTTTGAAGTGTGGGAATAAATTTACGGATTCGGAACGTAAATATAAAGTAAATCGTTAAGGATTTATTTAATTGGTTTAAATGAACCATGTTGAAATGAAAGTATTTCCGTTTAAGGAAATTGATTTGAAATTTGTTTTCAAAGATTGGAAGGTGAAAAATGATTTGAAATTTGTTTTCAAATGGTAGAAGTGTGGAAATTATACCTTGTAAAGATATTTTTGGAAAATAAATAATTTGGAAAATTATTTGGAATCTGGTGATGTTGAGCATACCTATTGATAGTTAAATAACCGACTATCAATATTTACCTTTAAATAGGTATTTGTTGTGATTTACTTGAATTTGAATGCCACACTTATTTTTTAAAAAATAAGCGCTCACTATTCGGATTAGCCGGGAAAGGACCTTAGGGTCGTATAACCCATTCTGAATATGTGATACATCATTATGGATTGCATTTGATGACCGGTGTTGAAGACCGGATATTTGTGAAAACAGAAGGATTACCGTCGAAAGTTTCTGCATCGGCTGATCTCCGATATAGAAATTTATTACCCTTTGTGATGGGAAGTCCGGTCGTGACTAGTGAATATCCGGATTGCAAGTACTTCTTCGAAAGTGCCTTCAGTTCTGTTCGAGCCCGGAACAGACTTGTATGGATGTGTGTCTGACGTTACAATTTGAGATGTAAAGCTGGTTTCTATCAAATATATTTCCGTTGGTGGCGGAGAATTTATTCTCTTTGCTTAACACCCTTAAAGGTTATGTAGTTGATGGTTACTAGTGATGCATTCCCAAATTGGTAATGTGGCATACGAAGTGCTGTTGAGCATTTGATGATCAAAGCACAGCTTTTTTATAAAGCGTGGCTTTGTGGACGAGACTTCGTCGGACCTCACACCCCGGAAATGGTCAAAACAGGAAGGATGCAGCAAGGTTATTAGGGGGTAGCGCCCCTTTAGTGTATGTCATTCCTTCGAGATAGAGGTGGTATCATGGTATGGAGCCCAGATACTTAACCTATGTTGTTGCTGCAAATTTATTGCTTTGTGGTTGTTGGAAATCGAGGATCCTCGGATATAGATCGGTTACGATCGGGCAATGACATATTCGTGTCAGTAGTTACCTAGTTTGAAAGGTAACTCGGCCTTGTGTTTGCAGAGATCCGGTTAGGTTCTCGGGTTGTGTTTCCATAGGCGTACCCATGTGGCAATGGGAAGTTCCTTGGCCTTACCATTTGTTGGAAATCCAAAGAAACAATACGAACCTTGTACGGTTTTAGTTGTATAACCTGCTATGGAATGTGGCGTAACCTGCTATTGAACATGGTAGCTATAGTAGGCATACGATAATGGTCGTATGTTGGCTAAGATTTATATCTTTACTTTCGAATTGATTTTTCCCATACTATGCACTAGTAATAATATCAAATGTTTCTTTTTAATGCGTATCAAGCATCTTTGACTATCATAAGGAGAAATCTCCTCCGATTCTGCGTTTGCATTGTTTGTGTGCGGGAGGCCTTATGGTAGTCTCATTTTCTAAAAAGCATTGCGAATCTATTTTAAAATTATCCTGTACTTTGTTTTTAAAGATAAACTTTTTTATGTTCTCACACCAGTCCCATGACTGACTCGAAGTATATTGTTTTCCTTCCTAAACTCTGGGTGCCCACCAATTTCCACACGGGCAGTCTAGAGTTAGGTTATCAGGATATTCTGGAATTCAGGAGTTGGTGGAGGCAAGCTGGATGGCATGGCGTATTCACTAGTATATAGTATTTCTTTTCCGCTGTTTATTGTTGTTTGTTGTTGTACACTCTGATGATGTAATGTAATGTAATATGATGTAATGTAATAACTGATATAGTTCTTTGTTTAAAGATTATTCATTTATCTATTATATGTTGTTCCGCTGCGATTGTGAGATTCTGTTATTGTTTTGTTTTTTCTTTCTGCTCTGTTCTATCTTATCCTTTCTTCTTCTATCTTCTACCTCATCTTCAACCATAACGGTACGGTTTTCCGGCCTTCGATTGCTCGGCAGTTGATACAATGGACGTATTGATGTCGGTTTTCGAGCGACGAAAAATCGCGTCATCGCATTTGGTATCAGAGCATATGGTTAAGGAGCAATCATGGCTCTGTTTGGTGTTACTCATTAGAGATAGAGTCATTAGTACTCTAGAATGAGTGTGAGTGTAATAATAGCTATGAGCGCGTATTTGTTAGTGAATGTAAAAAAAATGTTTTATATTGTGTTTGCTTATCCGTTGAGCTGTTTGTGAATTCTAGTCGGTAGATGGGATGCCATATTATCGATAGGGATTTCTAAACACTTAAACGAGGCATGTCGACATAGTATCATTTTGAATAGGGTAAATGAAATAATTTTACCTTGATTATAATTTATATATAAAGGAATAATTTTTCAGAATTATTAAAGTGTATATGAATTGATTGTTTGGTTGTTGAATAAGTTAAATAAAAACAACAGCTATAAAAGAATATATTGTATAAGCAAATGAATTATAAGTATGAAGTTATAATTAAAATGATTTACAATTGTGAAATAATCTTACATATAAGAAGTGAAACTGTATGAATATATTTATAAATATGGGTTGTAATTAAAACTGAATTTGAAAATTTTGGAGATTTGGAAAGTTTAAATCCCTTTTGATTTTGAAAATGAATTTCAAAGGATTTGGAAAATTGTTTTGGAGAAATTAAAGCTCTAAACTCTTTTCGGTCGCTGGAAAATAATTCCGATGATGATCATGACATCATCGGTGTTCATTTTCAAGTTTCCAAAAGAGGGATTGCTGCCAAATTGTTTTAAATGAAAGTTGTTTGGAAAATTTTGAGTTTGGTTTTGGAAATTCAAAAGATAATTTGAATTGATTTCAAAAATGGTTTTGAAAGGTTGAAAAGACTCCGGAATCCTATTTAAAATATTATGGGAATGATAAGTGAGTTGATAACTTATACAATTCGAATTTGGATAGAATAAATTTAACTTAAAGGATGAAGTTAAGTTAAAGGGAGCATAAGTGAATCAATTAAAATCCAAGTTGTAATTGATGAATATAAGTGAAATGAGTTTTGAACTTATAATATGAATAATAAATTTAGCTTTGGATAAGTTAATGGATTTGGAAGTTAATAAATAAGTTGTATAGCTTATAGAATGGGAAAGGATAAGTAAAACCAATTATTGAAGTGGTTAAAAAATTTTGTTAAGCAAAATGAGATGGAATTTGAATAAGTGGTGGATTTTGACTTCGGTAAAAAGTTAAATAGAATTTACTTTAGAATTGGAATTTGAATTGAATTTATAAGTGGAAAATTTAAGTTAAGTAAAATAAATTGAAATGGAATATAACTTAAGTGAAGTTGAATAGAGTTGATTTTGGTGTCAAAGTAAATTAATAAGTGAATTAATGAAGTGAAGTCATTAAGAATTTGAACTTGAGTTATATAAAAGAAATTTTACCTTATTTGTTAAATAAATTAGCAATTGAATTAATAAACGGATTGAATGTTAATCAATTGAATATAAAATAAATTGATATGGAATAAAGAATGTAAGTGTTAATTCATTAAAAGCTAATGTTATTGGAAGTTGAATAATTGAATGTTAAACCAAATGGAATGTAAATTGAATAATTTGGTTATGTTGAATATACATTGGTTGTTATTTGATTGTTAATTGATTGTGTATATTTCATTAAGGGCTAGTGAAAATGAATTAATGAAATGGAAAGCTATGTAATTGAATTCAAATTGGAAGAAAATGAATTTGAATAAAATTGAATTTGATTGAATGGAAAGTAAACTAACTTGAATGTAAATTAGTGAATGCAAACTAATTGAAAGAGAATATGAATGAATATTTATTTGGTTAGTTGGATGATGGTTGGATTGTTGTTTTGATTGCATTTGTTGCTTTTGTTGCGTTTGCTATGTTGGCACATGCAGTTATTATGTTGCTACATGTTGTATATCGATACTATTGTCTATATACATGTTTCTCATCTGTTTGTTGAGTGTTTAGTACATGTGGATTGCGCTTGCTTCGCATTTGGAGCTCGCTTTCGCGCTATATTAGCCGTATATGCTCGCTAATAATAAATAAGGTACATATCTCGGATTACATACCGTACTTTTACACTTTTTTCCCTGCGGGATGCCTCATCACTTGATGAGATGTATATTTGTGATATATACACTGTCATTTTTTTTCAGATCGAGCCGCGCAAAGGAGACTCTGGCGAATTTTTTCGAAAATTTAAGGCGTTCGAATATTTTTGAGAAAATTGAGAAATTTTTGAAACTAAGTTTGGATTTGGAAACTTAGTAAAGATTTTGTAAGAAGTTTAACTATGAATTTTTGGAAAGTTAAACACTTAAGAGATTTGGAAAATCCAATTTGAATGGTTTGTTTTGGAAAGTTAATGGATTATGTAACTTTTTCTTACTTGTTAATTTCGAGGACGAAATTCTTTTAAGGGGGGAAGTTTGTAACGACCCAGAATTTCTGTTAATTAAAAATTATATATTTAATTGATTTAAATATTAATAAGTAAAATTTGTAGGTCGAATAAATTTTATTTCGAATAATTGGATTTAATTTGATAATTAAATCGATAATTTAATATTTGGAAATACAGAAATAATTAGAAATTGGGTTAAATATGATTAAAAATGATTTGTAAAATTTTATTATATCATATTGGAGTTAGAATGATGTTATAGAACTTTTAAAATTGAATTAAAAGTTAATTTGTGAAAATTGAATATTTTAATATTTAATTGACGAGTTAAAATAGCCATTTTTCAAACAGTCTCGGATTTTGACGAAACCAAGTTCATCGGATCTGTAATGTTATTTTATTGTATGGTTTCAAATTTCATGTCAATCGGATTTACGGTTTGTCCGGGGCAAGCCAAAACGCATAGAAATTAGTTTAAATCGATTTAATTTAAATTTGATCGTTTATTTCCGTAACTCGCACAGATGATCGAATTAGCCTTCGAAACATGTTCCACTGTGTTCAGAACACGAGGTAAACCCTAGAAACGCAAGCCGGCACGCTTTGTTTGGAGTTCGGAAAATTCGGGATGAATAGTGTTTTGGAATTTTTCTATAAAAGGACCCCCATTCTTCAATTTTGCAATAAACCCTAACCCTATCACCCTTAGCCACCATTTTCCTGTCTATGGCCAGAAATTAATCTCGTTCTTCCCTTAAAATCTCCAAATCTACAAACAATTAGCAAAAGTCTTCAACTACAAACTTCTAGAGGACGATGAGAGCTTCAAATCCATACGGAGATGATCGTAAATCGCGCAGCGTGGAGGGAGCTAGAGGGCCGCGTTCACCACTGGTTCGTGCGCGTGTTTCGATGTCAGGTCAAGGTCGAGCATGGTGATGCTTTGTGAGAAGGTGGAGGCTAGCACGAGCTTTGAATGATGTAATCTGATCGTGTTCAAGTTGGTTGATGGTGGAGTATAATTCAACCTAATGGGCGGCAAACATAGGTTCTTCACGATTTGTTACCTGGGGAGAACGTGAGGGGGAGAAGAGATAGGGCACGGCCCTGATGCAATATGATGAAAATGGACGGCCGGATGATGATTAGGTTTAAAAAAAAATTAAAAGAATTTGTAAAGTAATTATATTATAATTCGTTCGAACTTCTAAAATGTGATATCTCTTTCATACGAGGTCCGTTTTGGACGAAACCAGTTGCGTTGGAACCGTATGGAAGAATACTACGCTATGGAATAGGATTGGAGTCGTTTGGAGCTAGTAAGAATTTCTTATAAAATTAAACGCGCGTTTAATTTTATTCGAAATAAAAGCTGAAAACGAAATTGAAACCAAGGTGAGAACTTCTCACTCAATCGAATCGTTTTCGATTTTAATTTTAAAAAGTTAGGCTTAAAATTCTTGATTGTATATTTGAATGATGATTGTTATCAATTGATTGTTAAAATAGACATTATATGTCATTAGTAAGCGGAGGTTATTTATTAAAAACATATACCGCGAATATTTCACAATACATTGAAATTGGTATTATTTATGTACTTGGAGTTGATTTCCCGCATTATATAGCGGATGAGACCCTATTGCGCCGTATAATAGCAGATAATATTTTAAATCCTATATACCGCGATATTTCGTTTGGGAACGGAATTGGTATTGTGCTAATGTTTGTGGATGCAAGGAAACAGGTTGAAGGGATCCAACTGGATTCCTCACCGGTATTTATTTGATTACAGATATTGTGATATTTGTTGATTGTCATATACTGTTATATGATGTCTTTGTTGTCGTGATTGACTAATTGGTGTTGTTGCATCATCGGATCCATTTTTGAAGTTTAAAAATAATGATTTTGATTTTTAAGGGATTTTTAAAGTAATTTTTGAAAATATATGTTTTATTAAATTTTGGAATTGATTTATTTTAAATAAATAAACGTTATAATTTTTAATGTTACAAAAATTTTGATTTTTGTAAAATATAACCGAAATGTGATTTTTGATTGATAAATTTATAAAATAGTTTAAATCGGGATTTTTGAATTATCATAAACGATTTATATAAAAGATTTATAAAATTGATATTTATAAATTAAAATATTGGAATTATAAAATGAGTTTTTATAAGTGTTAAAATGAAGAATAATTGGATTTCATAAGTAAATGAAATTTATAGATTTATAAATTGAGAAGTTATAGAATGAATAGATTTTGTAAAATAAAAGATTTATAAGTAATTAACTTATAAATCGGATTTTGGCATTTTAATTGAGAATTTTGAATAAAGATAAATGGTTTATAGATGAGATTTATAAAATATATATTTTATAAATCAAAATAATGGAATTCTAAAAGGAGTTCTGTTAATGTTGAAAATAAGGTTATAAATAAAATCTTATAAGTAATAAGATTTATAATTTGTGAAGTTTCAAAAGAACAATTTTGTAAATAAATGGATTATAAGTTCTTAACTTATAATATGGACTTCTGGTATATAATTGAGTTATATAAATTGAATGGGATAATAAAGGAGATTTGTAAATCGAAGTTTTATAAATAGAAATGGGATTTATAAACATTATTTGTAAATTTGAAATCAATGGAATTTGATAAATTAAACAGAAGTTTATTAAAGGAGATATATCCGTGATTTTGGGCAGCGAATTATCCTTTAAGTTAAATGTTGTAAAAATAAGAGTTTGGTTGGGAATTTTATCCACGATTTTTGATAGTGAATAATAGTTTAATAAATGTATTGAAACACTGAATTGGGTAAACAAAGTACATTCATGATTTTTGGACCGTGAATATATTATTAAAGATAATGGATATGTTTTTGGAAAAGTGATATTATAAAATGAAGGGAATTGTTTTAAAGACGTTTTAAAACGTGTTAAGTATCGAAACCATAGATTTCAACATGTATTGTTGAAATAGACGTTTTCGAGAAATAGAAGGAAATGGTGGACTATAACACTATTGTTATAGTAAATGATTTCCGAAAGGAAATGTTTTATATAGTATTGGGATTTATATATCTATCTAAATTTCGAATCCCTATACTAGTGTTTTTGGGTTGTCGTAACGATGTTTTACGCAACATTCGTTTTGACCCAAATAAATGTGTTTGAAAGAATGTTTTCCTTAGAGAATGAAATCTATACTTAACTGTGAAATAAGTATATTGAATATTTTCCAAGTGTTGAAAATAAATGGATTTGTGAGTTACTTATTATTATTAAATAAGTATGGAAATGTTTTCCAATATGAAGTGAATATTTTGAGATTTTATCTTTTAAAGATAAATTTAAAATGAATATTGGAAATCGATTTGAAAATCGTATATTCATAGATATTTTGGGAATTATAAATTCACTATGGAATTTGTAAAAGAAAGGGGAATTTGTTTAAAAATAAACGTTGATTTATTTTTGAAGTGTGGGAATAAATTTACGGATTTGGAACGTAAATATAAAGTAAATCGTTAAGGTTTATTTAATTGGTTTAAATGAACCATGTTGAAATGAAAGTATTTCCGTTTAAGGAAATTGATTTGAAATTTGTTTTCAAGATTGGAAGGTGAAAAATGATTTGAAATTTGTTTTCAAATGGTTGAAGTGTGGAAATTATATACCTTGTAAGGATATTTTTGGAAAATAAATAATTTGGAAAATTATTTGGAATCTGGTGATGTTGAGCATACATATTGATAGTTAAACAACCGACTATCAATATTTACCTTTAAATAGGTATTTGTTGTGATTTGCTTAAATTTGAATGCCACACTTTTTTTTTTAAAAATAAGCGCTCACTATTCGGGTTAGCCGGAAAAGGACCTTGGGATCGTATAACCCATTCCGAATACGTGATACGTCGTTATGGATTGCATTTAATGACTGGTGTTGAAGACCGGATATTTGTGAAAATGGAAGGATTACCATCGAATGTTTCTGCATCGGCTGATCTCCGATATAGAAATTTGTTACCCTTTGTGATGGGAAGTCCGGTCGTGATTAGTGAATATCCGGATTGCAAGGACTTCTTTGGAAGTGCCTTCGGTTCTGTTTGAGCCCGGAACAGACTTGTATGGATGTGTGTCTGACGTTACAATTTGAGATGTAAAGCTGGTTTCTATCAAATATATTTCCGTTGGTGGCGGAGAATTTATTCTCTTAGCTTAACACCCTTAGAGGTTATGTAGTTGATGGTTACTAGTGATACATTCCCAAATTGGTAATGTGGCATACGAAGTGCTGTTGAGGATTTGATGATCAACGCACAGCTTTTGTATAAAGCGTTGCTTTGTGGACGAGACTTCGTCGGACCTCACACCGCGGAAATGGTCAAAACAGGAAGGATGCAGCAAGGTTATTAGGGGGTAGCGCCCCTTTAGTGTATGTCATTCCTTCTGGTTAGAGGTGGTATCATGGTATGGAGCCCAGATACTTAACCTATGTTGTTGCTGCAAATTTATTGCTTTGTGATTGTTGAAAATCAAGGATCCTCGGATATAGATCGGTTACGATCGGGTAATGACATATTCGTGTCAGTAGTTACCTAGTTTGAAAGGTAACCCGGCCTTGTGTTGGCAGAGATCCAGTTAGGTTCTCGGGTCGTCTTTCAAGAGGCGTACCCATGTGGCAATGGAAAGTTCTGTTGAATATGCGCTTATATGATTTTTGTTTGATGATAATAAACATATATACATTCGTTTAAATGTATTTGTTAAATATACTATTTATTTTCACAGATTAAATAAATATTTGCTGAATAAAATAAATAACACAGATTTTGAATTCAAACGAATATTTTATTCAAACAAATATTTATTACAATTTTGAATAGTACAATTTCAAGCTCTCACTATTCACTATACATTTTCAATTACAATTTCTAATTACATCACTATTTTACATATTCACCTCACTACATATCACTCACACTCATATTTTTATCTTCAACTTCTTTCCAGTTTGAATCCAGCATCTGAGCAATCTGCAAAAATATTCACTAACGCAGTAAAATTGAAAAAGAAATATTTTTGCAATATAAAATAAAATATGAATTTTAAAAATAATATTTGCCTCAGTTATTTGGGTTGTTCGTCATCATTCATATTTGAATTCGTCATACACGAACAACTTGTGACATACACATTGTATCACTATATATGCCACAAGGCCGTGCACACCGATATACACTTGATTGATTTACAGGGACAGGCGAGCACATGTCAAACCCAAATGAAAAACCAGGTTCAACTCACGTGCAATAACATTGAAAACCATGACACGAGCATAAGGTCAAACCCGAGTTTTTGTAACTGGATTCAACTCAAGCGCAAATCAGAAGTACACATGAATATGAAACTAAACAGTCAAGTTCAGTGGTCAAATGCAATAGGCCGAGAACCAGACAAATGCATGAACAGCAGTGAAAGTGATCAACACATCAACTAGCAGAGCACGCATGAAACAGTGGTATGAACAAGTGAACCCAGACTGAAGTATGGATAGTGCAAAGTGCAATGATACACCAGGATATCAAGTTCAGTGAAACTCAAGCAAGTGCAAGACTAAACCAGCGTGAATGCAACATAGCTAAGAAGTCTCAAATAAACAAAACACCAAATAGACCATGGAATAGCAAAGTGATCGAACAAACAAGATCAGGGCAGTGGACAGTACAAGCCAGCAAATGCAACGACCAAAACCAGATAAACAAGACACAGGAGTAATCAGACTCAAGAGAGTACAATGCCACTGGAGAAAATTCACAGCAACCAGAGTAGACGCATATATGCAACATGAACATTTAAATGAATACACAAACCAGAATACACAGTGGCAACCACAAGATGCAGACAAACTCAAAGCAAGCCGAGAACAAACACCAAGTGCAACAGTATGAACAAAAGATCAAAGAAAAAGATGGTCAGAGCCATAATATACAATGCATAAATGAGTCAGTGCAGTAATACAGCGAATCACATGAAAAAATAACCAAACAACATCATGATTGAAATTCAAATACCAGAGAAGAAGGTCGAAGACTACAAGATGAACGAAATTCAACAGTTCAGAGAAATTCATGAACCAAACAAAATACTAGCAAAACCGAAGTTGAACAAGTCAATTAAGTATTCACCGTGTTATACAAGTGAAATGAAAAAGTTCGTATCTTTGAAATGGTCATTACATAATCGAGCAAAGTCAAAATCGAAGCCGTGTCAACCAAGCATCAAAAATACGAAATTGACAAAGTCAGATTTTATCACAAGCATCCAAGTATAATCGAGTGGCCGAGATGAATAAATTGACAAATTCAAACACGAATATACGAACGAAAACTCAGGGGATCGAACCCTATAAAAACCAAACTATCATCATCGGCATAGATCAAGGAGTTCGCAATACAGAAATCAAGCAATTACAAGTAATAAAAAGAACATACCAATTCGAACACGAACTCCATCGAAGCAGCCACAGTAAGATACAAGGAAACAATCGATCGAAGCAACTCACGATTATCCACGCGATCGAACAACGGTAGGCGCTTCGCAAAGCCCCAATTTTGGATCAAGGAAGAGGAACGAAGAAGGACGCAAGCCCTAATTCAAGCGCAAAGAGAAACGAAAGGGAGGCCGTGTTCTTTGTTACAGAAGAAAATAAAAAGGAACGGGCTAAAATTAAAAATAGGGGCCGGCCGTGTTTTTAAAAGGACTTTATTATATTGTTAATCAGGGTTTAGGGTTATTTTCTATTGTTTTTTAATTGTTGTTTTTATTTTTCGAATCAAAACTTTGTAAATCACCACCTAGGGTTTAGGTAGTGTCAGATTGTCTAGTTAGAATTAGTTCAGTGAGCAGGGTGTGCGAGTTTGCAAAGCTCTATAGGCGGGAGCAGAGTTTGCGAGTAAGCGAAGCTCTATAGGCGGGAAGCAAAGTTTGCGAGTATGTGAAACTCTATAGGCGGAGCAGGGTTTGCGAGTCTAGTAGAGTGTTTGTGAGCTGGAGCAAATGTTTGCGAGCAGGGTGTGCGAGTCTAGTAGAGTGTTTGTGAGTGGGAGAAAATGTCTGCGAGTCTAGTAGAGTGTTTGTAAGCGTGATACTATTTAATTCTAATAGAAATCTGTGAATGCAGCAGTAGGCAAGGGTTGCCGAAGTTGGGTAAATTTTGTGTGTAATTTACGTTTCAGCATATTTATTTCTACAGTTTTGTTTCTGTGTTTAAAATCAAGAAAAATTGCTATAACCCTATTCACCCCCCTCTAGGGTTAAATCTAGATCCTACAAGTGGTATCAGAGCCCGGTATTTTATTTTTTAACTCTAGAGTCATGAATCCACAAGATAATATTTTTGTTGAGGGTCGTTTTAATATTATTCCTTCTATTTTCGATGGAACAGATTTTTTGAATTGGAAATTGAAAATGGAATTTTATTTAAAATCTGTTAATATTAAATGTTGGGATATTATTGAAAATGGGTGTGATTTAACAAATAAGGAAATTATCTCGATTAATGCTCTTGCTATGCATATATTATATTCTCATATTAATCGTGATAATTTTTACTCCGTCTCTCATTGTGAAAATGCTCAGAAAATTTGGAAAGTTCTCGATGCAGTATATGGTGCAAAAGTCAACAGCAATGAGAAGTCCTCCACAACCGACTCAGTTAAAGAAATATGCTTAACAGGATTGGTAAATAGCAGTTGTGATGAGGATGATGATGATGGAGCAACCGAGCTGGCATTACTAATGAAGAATTCAAAAAGGAAATTTGCAGCCACGTGGAATAAAAGCGATAGCAGTGAAAGTGAGAAAGCAGATATGTGCCTTCATGGGAATATAACCGATAGCGACGACGACGAGCCAAACAAGGTATCAAAACTTACTCACTCTGAATTACTTATTTATTTCCACAAAGTAAATGGCTGTTTTGAACGAATTAGGAAAAAATACGCTAAACTTGAATCACAAAAAGACACTTTGATAGAATTAAATGAACAACTTGACCAATTAGTTAAAACCTATAAAGTAGGATCCCTAAGTGTGATAAGTGTCCTACGTTTGAAGAAGAAATTAAAAAATCAGAAATTAAAATGAAATCACTTGAAAATGAAATTCTGATTTTAAAAATTGAAAATACTAGAAGAGAGAATTCTATTAAAAGGTGCACTCAATTGTTGAAAGAAAATGAATCTTTAAAATTACAAGTCCAACAATTGTCAATGACTTTAGATAAATTTTCAAAAAGCGAAAAATCGTTGAATATGTTATTAGGAAAACAAACTGTTAACACGGTTAGAAAAGGACTTGGATATAATCAATCTAAAATTGTTGAAAGCAATTTTAATCAAGTCAATTTAATGTGCACAATTTGTAGAAAATTTGGACACAATCAAAATAATTGTTGGTATAGACCCAAACATGTGAAAACTATACCAATTTGGGTTCCAAAAGGCACAAATATAAAATCTTTGAAAGTCAAACAAATTTGGGTTCCAAAAGGAACATATATAAATAGTTTTGGGTCTCCACAAACATATGTTTCATATTCTGCCACTAACAATCATGGACCTATAAAAACAAATAGGCCACAAAAATCTTTCATCGTGTAGGTGTGGTGGCAGGCTAAGGAACAACAACAGCGTTCTCTGGATTTTGGCTGTTCCAGAAACACAACGGCCGACAAAGCAAAGTTCCTTAGCCTAGTATAAAGGTTACAGAATCACAATGGGCAATCACGAAAAATTATCGTAAAGGTAAAACAGGTAAAATTGTTTTTAACGATATATTAAATGTGATTATCTGCACCATACTCTAAATTAAAAATAGCCAATATTGAGATGAATAAAAGATGATGATTTTGATGCTATGATTTATTTTTCAAAATATTGTCCAACCATCTTTAAATAGAATTACTTGGAATAATTATGATGGTGGACTGATTCGGATTTAACTAATATGATTTTTTGACTTGTTCTTATTTATGACATTGATTTGTGCTTAATTGATGACCAATCAGATTTTCAATTTTGAACTAATTTATATAAATTTGTTCAGTCAAATATTGGTTACTCATGCTACACGTAGATATATTGGTTTTGACATTTTGGTCACTGCTTGTAAATCTGCACGATTTCAATTTTCATATGAAAGCTGATTTTAAGAAATTGTTTTAAGAAATTGTTTTTGAAATAACTATGATGTTGATTGACTGTTGATTACTCATGAATATAACTGTTTATCCTACGGTTTCTGAAATTAACACTATGATATTTGTTTGAGTGTTAACACGGCTTCAATTCAAATTCAAAAGAATGATGTTAAATTTGAAATTCTTGGTGCACACTTCATGGTTCAACGAGTGAATATCGAGTGAAATTTAAATTCAGATGCAGATTACACTGGTAATATAGTTGATAGAAAAATTACTAGTGGAACGTGATTGATTTTTGAAACATTCATTTGCTGCATCGTTTTTTTCAAAGAAAATATCTGCATATGTTTCACTTGAAATAATTTTCAGATAGCAGAAAATTTTCTTATAAAACCCCCTCGAGAAAATCATGTTTGACCATATTTACAGATTAGTCATTTTTTGAAAAATTGATTTTATAATTTTTGAATTTGATTTTAAATGACTATTTTGCCTAATCTAACTCCCTAATGATTATCGAAAAGATCAATAGTGATTGGAAAAGTGATGAGTGTCGATATTTGTCATACATTACTCAAGACAATATATTTAGAAAAATTTCTTTAGAATTTCATAACAAGAGTTATAAAAACTTTTTGTTGGGTAAAAGTTCCATGATCATTTCTATTTCTACCATCTTTCTGTCGACCATCACTCATCAAAATCATATATAGTATGTAAATTTGTGGTAGTTTACAAAGGAAATCATTCATTCTTCAATATCTTTAAATTTGTGAAGGAAATTATTTGTGCTTCAATTTATTATATTTGGCAATAAAAATAAATATCCAAAGTATTCACTCTCATTTAAAAGTCCTCACGGTTATGCATGGGTGAATTACTTGGATTTTTTATTATGTGCTTCCATGCTCATTTAAAAGTCCTCACGGTTATGCATGTATGGAACGCATATCAAAATTAATTGATTTAATAGACAAGTTGATTCTAATCCCATTTAAAAGTCCTCACGGTTATGCGTGGTTAGAAGATACTTGAATTTTTTTAAAAAATAAATAAATTGGAATACTACTAATCTCATTTTAAAGTCCTAATGGTTATGCATGGTTAGTAGATATTCAAATTTCCCGAAATAAATATACCACAAATAGACAGAACTGTATGATATTTTGATGATTTTATCACCATCACTTCTGAAAGTGGAATATGCACCTGACAAGGGTAATTATGATTTTTGTTTGAGTTTTATTGAAATTTGATATTTATATTCAATTGAGTTAAATGTTTGATTCATGTTTGTCACTTCATCCCTATTTTTATAACACTGTTATTCTTTTGCTGATAACAAAAGGGGGAGAGAAAAGTTAAGATTTTGTCAAATAGAATCAAGCAAAGGTCAAATAATTTTCCATTTGCATATAGGCTCATTTATATATTTCTATTTGTATGCATATATGTAGGGGGAGTATTGAGTAGAGAGGGAGCATTCAAATAGGGGGATCAAATTGAACGATCAAATACATTTAATACATTCAAAATCTTAAATATATGTTTGTTATCATCAAAAGGGGGAGATTGTTGAATATGCGCTTATATGATTTTTGTTTGATGATAATAAACATATATACATTCGTTTAAATATATTTGTTAAATATACTATTTATTTTCACAGATTAAATAAATATTTGCTGAATAAAATAAATAACACAGATTTTGAATTCAAACGAATATTTTATTCAAAAAAATATTTATTACAATTTTGAATAGTACAATTTCAAGCTCTCACTATTCACTATACATTTTCAATTACAATTACTAATTACATCACTATTTTACATATTCACCTCACTACATATCACTCACACTCGTATTTTTATCTTCAACTTCTTTCCAGTTTGAATCCAACATCTGAGCAATCTGCAAAAATATTCACTAACGCAGTAAAATTGAAAAAGAAATATTTTTGCAATATAAAATAAAATATGAATTTTAAAAATAATATTTGCCTCAGTTATTTGGGTTGTTCGTCACCATTCATATTTGAATTCGTCATACACGAACAACTTGTGACATATACAGTGTATCACTGTATATGCCACAAGGCCGTGCACACCGATATACACTTGATTGATTTACAGGGACAGGCGAGCACAGGTCAAACCCAAATGAAAATCCTGGTTCAACTCACGTGCAATAACATTGAAAACCATGACACGAGCACAAGGTCAAACCCGAGTTTTTGTAACTGGATTCAACTCAAGCGCAAATCAAAAGTACACATGAATATGAAACTAAACAGTCAAGCTCAGTGGTCAAATGCAATAGGCCGAGAACCAGACAAATGCAAGCAATAGCAGTGAAAGTGATCAACACAGCAACTAGTAGAGCACGCATGAAACAGTGGTATGAACAAGTGAGCCCAGACTGAAGTATGGATAGTGCAAAGTGCAATGATACACCAGGATATCAAGTTCAGTGAAACTCAAGCAAGTGCAAGACTAAACCAGCGTGAATGCAACATGGCTAAGAAGTCTCAAATAAACAAAACACCAAATAGACCATGGAACAACAAAGTGATCGAACAAACAAGATCAGGGCAGTGGACAGTACAAGCCAGCAAATGCAACGACCAAAACCAGATAAACAAGACACAGGAGTATTCAGACTCAAGAGAGTACAATGCCACTGGAGAAAATTCACAGCAACCAGAGTAGATGCATATATGCAACATGAACATTTAAATGAATACACGAACCAGAATACACAGTGGCAACCACAAGATGCAGACAAACTCAAAGCAAGCCGAGAACAAACATCAAGTGCAACAGTATGAACAAAAGATCAAAGAAAAAGATGGTCAGAGCCGTAATATACAATGCATACATGAGTCAGTGCAGTAATACAGGGAATCACATGAACAAATAACCAAACAACATCATGATTGAAATTCAAGTACCAGAGAAGAAGGTCGAAGACTACAAGATGAACGAAATTCAACAGTTCAGAGAAATTCACGAACCAAACAAAATACTAGCAAAACCGAAGTTGAACAAGTCAATCAAGTATTCACCGTGTTATACAAGTAAAATGAAAAAGTGCGTATCTTTGAAATGGTCATTACATAATCGAGCAAAGTTAAAATCGAAGCAGTGTCAACCAAGCATCAAAAATACGAAATTGATAAAGTCGGATTTTATCACAAGCATCCAAGTATAATCGAGTGGCCGAGATGAATAAATTGACAAATTCAAACACGAATATACGAACGAAAACTTAGAGGATCGAACCCTATAAAAACAAAACTATCATCATTGGCATAGATCATGGAGTTCGCAATACAGAAATCAAGCAATTACAAGCAATAAAAAGAACATACCAATTCGAACACGAGCTCCATCGAAGCAGCCGTAGTAAGATACAAGGAAACAATCGATCGAAGCAACTCACGATTATCCACGCGATCGAACAACGGTAGGCGCTTCGCAAAGCCGTAATTTTGGATCAAGGAAGAGGAACACAGAAGGATGCAAGCCCTAATTCAAGCGCAAAGAGGAACGAAAGGGAGGCCGTGTTCTTTGTTACAGAAGAAAATAAAAAGGAACGGGCTAAAATAAAAAATAGGGGCCGGCCGTGTTTTTAAAAGGGCTTTATTATATTGTTAATTAGGGTTTAGGGTTATTTTCTATTGTTTTTTAATTGTTGTTTTTATTTTTTGAATCAAAACTTTGTAAATCACCACCTAGGGTTTAGGTAGTGTCAGATTGTCTAGTTAGAATTAGTTCAGTGAGCAGGGTGTGCGAGTTTGCAAAGCTCTATAGGCGGGAGCAGAGTTTGCGAGTAAGCGAAGCTCTATAGGCGGGAAGCAAAGTTTGCGAGTAAGCGAAACTCTATAGGCGGAGCAGGGTGTGCGAGTCTAGTAGTGTGTTTGTGAGCGGGAGCAAATGTTTGCGAGCAGGGTGTGCGAGTCTAGTAGAGTGTTTGTGAGCGGGAGCAAATGTCTGCGAGTCTAGTAGAGTGTTTTAAGCGTGATACTGCTTAATTCTAATAGAAATCTGTGAACGCAGCAGTACGCAGGGGTTGCCGAAGCTGGGTAAATTTTGTGTGTGATTTACGTTTCAGCATATTTATTTTTGCAGTTTTGTTTCTGTGTTTAAAATCAAGAAAATTTGCTATAACCTTATTCACCCCCCTCTAGGGTTAAATCTAGATCCTACAAGTTCCTTGGCCTGACCATTTGTTGGAAATCCAAAGAAACAATACGAACCTTGTACGGTTTTAGTTGTATAACTTGCCATGGAATGTGGCGGTAACCTGCTATTGAACATGGTAGCTATAGTAGGCATACGATAATGGTCGTATGTTGGCTAAGATTTTATATCTTTACTTTCGAAATGATTTTTCCTACACTATGCACTAGTAATAATATCAAATGTTTCTTTTTAATGCGTATCAAGCATCTTTTACCATATTTTAACTTGATTTTTATCACTGACTTCGAGTTTGGTAATTCAATTGCTTTTAGCTTCGATGAGTCTTTACTGACTCGTTCGACTCCATGTTGCCATGCTAGTTCATTCATGTTGTATTTGGCACCTTCACTTAATTATGGAACTGTAATGTTCACTAGTTCATTTGCCTCGAGTCTGGATTTGTGTTCTTTGTTGTTGTTTGTCGAGTCACTGGTACCGGAGTCTGCATCTCTAAGCATGTTGGCACTGGGTTGCTTATTGTTTCGACCTCTGCCTTTGTCATGTTCTCACTGTATTGTGTTTTGGGTCGAACAATATCTATTTTTTTGTGGTAGTCCATGCCTTCACTTTAGTTCACTGGCATGATTCATGTTCATTTGCATAGTGTAGTTGCCCCTGTGTCTGACTATGTTGCATCTCTAGTCAAGCTTAGTACTGGTGCACTGCTTTGGTAGTTTCATCCGGTTGATTCTCAGGTAGTTTGTCTGCACTTATAAACTTCATAGTGGTTGTTGCCACTGCCTGTTTCAATTTGCATGCAGTTTCACTGTGCAGCCTTGTTCATTTGATCCACTGTTACTTTCGTTTTGGTTGCGGCATTGAGTTGTTTTCGTGAGACTTGAACTTGTTGGAGCATTTGGATTGACTGAATACTTGAAGTCTTTATCCATATTTCCAGTTGTGCAATTGCATACTTCTAATAATGCTACTTGCTTCGGGACAGTTGCATTCATTTGCATTGTTGGTCTTCTCGTGTCTCAGTGATGCAATTGTATCCTTAGCTATTTCTTGCATTTTGTTGTGGGTGGGTGCCTTCTTGAATTTCGCAGTCGTGTTGTACATGATTGCATCTTGGAATCTGGGTAGCTTGTCACTGTGTTGCACTTGCTTGACCCTGTTTGGTAGTTGCATACTTGTTGTGCACTTTTCATATCCTTCCCTTGGTACTATAGTAATATATATATGAGTTTGATTCATACTTATGCAGTGCACTGAGCATTGCTTTGGATTTAAATTGCCCGACCACTTTGATTGCCCTTTTGGTCTGGTTCTTTCTTGTTGTTGTACCTGACTCATTACTGTTTTAGGTAATGTTGCATTCATGTAGTGAATGTAGTTTCGTTTGTATGCAGTCTTGCCTTTGTTGGTTTGCGTTGCATTGATGCAATTGGATTTGTTTTTCTTAGTACACATGAGTTGAATCCATCTCGTAGCTCGGATTTGACCTTGTGCTGAAAGTTGTGACATTATTTTATTACACTTGAGTTGAATCCGGTATTTCGAGTTTGACCTTGTGCTCGTTTATGAACTTCCATTGAGCTTTTGTGTACACCATCATTGTAGTGGCAAGGCAGTGCACGCAAGCGTGTACTGCAGCCACACAGTATTGCTTTTATAGATATTCTATTTACTTTTGATTTATTGATCTTTTGCGTATTCCATATGCTGTAGCGGCGAGGCAGTACACGCGTGCGTGTACTGCAGTCCTACTCGAATTGACGTTCATCACTGTAGTGGCGAGGAAGTGCATGCAAGCGTGCACTGCAGCCCTATCGGATTTGAAGATTTAATTGATAGTTCAATTGTGTGAATTGTTTCTTGTGTCCAATTCAACATTTTGAATCGTATTTCGATTTGGTTTAATTTGATGATTTTGTTGATATCTAATTATCTTTTTGATAATTAGATTATGAATTTTAATTATTTATTTAATAATTAGATTTTGTTGTTAATTGCCGTTTAGGCAATTCTGTTGTTTTCTAAATTATCTTCATCGATAATCTTTTATTTATCTTCGTTGATAATTTGAATTTATTGGTTTTGTTGTTTAACACTGTTACGTGTTATACTTACCGTTATCCGATTTCCTTATTTAAGAATCGGATAGGTAAATTTATTTTTACCGTCGTCTAATTGTTATTATATTATTATTGCTTCCTGCATTAATAACTGAGTTTGAATTAGGGTGACCCGTGTATTATTTTCTTTTGAATTTAATACTCGGGTCATACCGAGTTATTACAGGTTGTAGATATCTTGCTTTAGGTCGCTGCTAGAGCTATGAAGTCTTTTCATATCTTTTGGAGTAGTCGTCATCATTTTATAGTAGTCAGTATATTAGTATAGGAAGATATGTGTTCATGTATATTATATAAGATTATGTACTAGTATATGTAGCTTCCAGAGTCGACAGTTGTAGTTGTATCATATGTATGGTATCACATGTATTGTAACTGACTTCAGTTTTTTATATATATATATATGAGACTTTTGTTATCTGTATTCCGCAATTAGTTTATCTGTGTTGTTATTATATATATTGTCCTAGACTATTATGAGCTATCGTAGTTCGTTTTATACTGGAATTGGATACGTCGATGGGAGTAAATAAATAAGAGATGAAAAATTAAAAATATATACCACTCCTATCGAGCTAACCAATACTAGTGTAAGGCCTAACTACGGATGGCCGCTTCTATCCAGCCTTATTCTTCGTAATAACAGACAGTATTTCTTTTAATACTCTTTGTTATTGTGAGCATAGAGGTGGGGCGTCATATTAACAATCAAGCTGTTATAACAATTTAAATATAAAACTTTATTTGTTTAAAAACTGAGATTCACTAACTTGAATTCCAGATTTAACTTTGATTTAAAACTTGTTTTAAATCACTACTTTACAATTTAACTTCAGTTTTTTAAAAATCACTTTTATTTCTTTCCAATTCATTCTTATTTTTATTCAATAATTATTTCACTTCCAAAATTTACTCTTATATTTCTTCCAAAAGTCCAATTCAATATTCCAATTATCAATACAATTCATCATAGAATATCAAATATTCATAACACAGAATATTGAACAGTTTAAATAATTTTGAGGAATCTAGCTGGATCCCTCCAACCGTTTCCCTGCATCTACAGATGTTAGCACAATACCAATTCCACTTCAAGGTGGAATATCACGGTATATGGGATTTATATAATATCATCGGCTATTATGCGGCGCATAGGGTCTCATCAGCTATATAATGCGGGAAATCAATCACCCAATATATATTATATACTACTATATATAATATAGCACATCAAATCAATTCAATCATTCAACCAATTATTTAAATTTAACCATTTAAATTTAAATAAAACCCACATGAGTGAGGTTAACTCACCTTCGATTTTAAATATGCAAATCTAATCCAATCTTGATGTAATGACCCAGAATTTCTGTCATTTGAAATTCATATATTTAATTGATTTTTAAATATTAACAAGTAAAAATTTGTAAGACAAATAAATTATATTTCGAATACCTGGATTTAATAGGATTATTAAATTTTTAAATTAATATTTTAAATTCAGAAATAATTGGAAATTGTGTTTAATATGATTAAAATTGATATGTAAAGTAGTATTAAATAATATTGGAGTTAGAATGATGTTATAGAACTTTTAAAATTGAATTAAAAATTAATTTGTGGAAATTGAATATTTTAATATTTAACTGACGAGTAAAAATAGTCATTTTTCAAACAGGCTCGGATTTTGATGAAACCAATTCCATCGGATCCGTAATGTTATATTATTGTAAGATTTCAAATTTTGTGTCAATCGGATTTACGGTTTGTCCGAGGCAAGCTAAAACGTGTAGAAAGCGGTTTAAGTGAATTTTAAATTTAAATAGTCGATTTGAAATCCTATCTTCCAAATACGTTCGAATTGGCCTCCGATATCGTGACGCCCCACCTCTATACCCACGCTAGCCAAGAACACTACGGTGTAGTGCTGTCAACTCGCACGGAGAATAAGGCTGTTGAGGAGCGACCATCAATAGTTAGGCCTTATACTAGTATTGGTTATCTCAATGGGAGTGGTATATAAATATATTTTCTTTCATTTTTCATCTCTGATTTTTCTCCCATCGACATACCCCAATTCCAGTATAAAACGAACTACGATGGTTCGTAATAGTTTAGAACAGTAAATATAAAATATCACACAGATAATATAATGCGGAACACAAATCAAACAGAAAGTCTCAGATATACAATAACTGATGTCAGTTACAATACATTTGATACAATACATATGACACGGTACATATGATACAACTACAACAGTCGACTAAGGAAGTTACATATACAAGTACATTAACGTATTTAATATACATGAATACATATCTTCCTATACAATTTTATGGACTACTACAAATGACGACGACTACTCCAAAAGATATGAAAGAACTTCATAGCTCTAGCAGCAACCCAAAGCAGAATATCTACAACCTAAAATACTCGGTCTGACCCGAGTATTAAATTTAAAAGAAAATAATACTCGGGTCAGTCTAATTCAAACTCAGTTATTAGTGCACAGAAGCAATAATAATTAAATAATGAATAGACGAGAGTAATTAAACCAAATCAGAATGCAATTCAGAATATTGAATTGAAATAAACAAAACAGTTCAAACCATTGGAATATCAATTAAAATATTAATTCAAGTAGGGCTGCAGTACACGCACGCGTGCACTGCCTCGCCACTACTGAATATTGTATACGCAAAAAGATCCATAAGTCAAAACAAATAGAATATCATACACGCCATACCGTGTGGCTGCAGTTCACGCTTGCGTGCATTGCCTTGCCACTATAGTGACGAAGTACCCAACGAATACCGTATGGCTGCAGTTCACGCTTGCGTGCACTGCCTTGCCACTACAGTAATGATGTACACAATCGGCCCAACCCTCAAGTTCAAGTATGAAGTACACATGTAATGCACATGCCAACAGTCAAAGACATGCACCAGTGTACCAAGCCACCACATAAAAAAAAAAAACAATCTACTGTGCAACATCCCTGATATGCAACTCACTAAAATAATGGAGTACATAACTACATGAAGCCCATCAGCAATGAATATCAAAAATGCAGACTTGAACACACATGTGATAAACTTTAGGTAGAAAATATGCACCAACACATATGCTCAAACGTCTGCATATTAAATATGCAATCAAAAGTTGTAATGAAACAACAAAATGCCCAAGTATCTGCATATAAGATATGCAAAACGAAAGTGGCAGTGAAACATCAAAGAAATGCCAAAGCGACAGTGGACCAATGAGTAAGACTACACAGTGAAATGGCATGCAAATTGAATCAGGCGGTGGCAACAATCACTATTAAATTTATAAGTGCAGACAACGACATGAGCATCAACTCGATGAAACCACCCAGGTAGTGCACCAGTAATATACTAGCACCTTAAAAACACAGTGAATCAAGATCACCATTAATATACAGGAATCAAGATGAACTAGGGCAATGCATCAAGCAACCAAGAACAGTCATTTGAAAATATGACCTGTCTCAAACCAAAACAGGTACAACATGTATGCATCAGTGATGATACAAGAACAACTGAGGAAAAACAACTACATGAAAAAATCGATAAAAAAAATACCAATTAACAGCAGATTGTACCTGAACAAGTAGTTCAGTGGTGTACAGGAGCCATGACGGCTACAACAAGTTTTGTTTTTCTTAAAACATCGTAAAACACTTTCATATAAGCAAAGCAGTAACAATATCAAGTCGAAGCAACTCAAATTGTCAAAGCCAGCGCTATCAGGAATCAAGGCACATGAATAGGCAGTGAGCTACTGACCGGAGTCAAAGAAAGCAAAGAACAACATCAACATATAAAGAAATGAACTCAACATATACAAACTTCAAAAAGTATCAAGTTCGAACAATCCAAAACTGAGACAGCTAGCAATACAAATACCATGATATTATAGAAGCAATACTACATGAACCAGACTCGAGCAGTTAGACTCAGTGTGGCAAAAATGCAACCAAATGAAACTCATGCATACAGGGTACAATCAGGCATCACCAATCACATAAACTCGACAAAATGCAAGCAAAGTGAACGAGTTCACCCAAAACATACGAGCCGTGTACATCAGTAAAAACGAACCAAGGGACAAGTGACTGAAGCCCGGTTGCAACAGTTCCACTGGAAACAAACGAGGAATTTAAAACCATAGTCAATCAAACAAAAATTCAATATGCAGAAGACTCAAGTCAACACCCCAAGTAACACAAACGCATAATGGCCGAAATCAATACGCACAGCATTTGCAAAGCCGAGGATAGTTTTAGTCAAGTAATTCAAATTCAACAAAGTCAAAGACAATTACTTTTTATACCAAAGTATGTTTTAAAACTGTCAGAAAAGCAATTGAGATAGCATCTAGGAATCGCAACTCCAATCAATGTCATTTAAATCAATGACAGTTAAGAACAAGTAATAAGAAACAAATTCAATCACTGGCCGAGATAAAACAACATCGAAGCAAAAATTGAATTGCAGAAGCACCATACTAAGAAGGAACTAGATGTGAGTAAGGAGATTTACTCACCTTGTCGACTAATTTAGAAGAAGCCGACCATACCAGAAATCGAGCGAAGCCATAGTCTTCATTCGATCGAGCTTCAATGGTTGGCGACTTCGATTGTCACAGGCCCTAGTTTTCGAAAAGAGGGGCGAACGTGAAGGAGTGAATGAACGTGAGAACAATGGCCGCCATTTATTTTCTTTTGTTAGGGTTTTAAGTCTTGAACGAGAATGAATAAAAGGGGGGATAAGAAGCCGGTTGAATAAAAGGGGGGATAAGGCCAAATAAAATAAAAGAAAATATTTGTTTAAAGTCCTAACTATACTAACGAATTTCTCAAGAATTTTAAACCCGATTACAAACTCCTGACAACAATTAGCAACAAGATTAATCGTTTAATGTCAATTATCATTCGATGCGAAATACCGGGTTGTTATAGACTCCCCTCCTTAAAGAAATTGCGTCCTCGCAATCATAAGGAATAAATGGACAAAAGGTAACAACCATAAGAGCATCTCATCACAAGATGAAGAAATTCGAAATAGGAAGTTCACCATAAAGAGCATGAAAGAGTAAGCCTGAACGTGTTTGCTCGATGAATTCTCTGGATTCCTAAGAGAAATCCCTAGAATTTGAGAACCACTGAACTCTCATGAGAAAAACATCTTTATTTCGAAGGTGCTACACCCCCGAAGCAATGATGTGAATAGAAGGTTTCTCAAGAATAAAAATCGAAAATTCCTAAGGCATTTCCGTAATTGGAAGACGTGGAAAACGTCATGAATAGCAGAAAACTGAGCCGATACGCCAGCGTAGTACAATATAAACATCAAAGAAATCTTTTAATTTCATAAAAGAAATTGACAAATTCTCAACAAAATTTGATTATCAAATAGATAATCAGAATACAGAAATCACAAAACAACAATATCTAATCATCGATACGATAATTAGAAAACAGCAAAATCAGCAAATCCAATTATCAACAAAGATAATTAGAAAACACCAATATCTAATTATCCATAGATAATTCAGAAATCTCAAATCACAAATATTCGATTATCAAAAACAATAATCAAATCAACAAGTATTCGATTATCAAAATCGAAAATCAATCTTAAATCACAAATATTTAATTATCACAAACGATAATTAAATCTCAAATATCTAATTATCACAAACGATAATTAGAAACAATAAATATCTGATTATCAAAACGATAAATCAGAAATCATAAACATCCAATTATCAAAACGATAATCAGAAATTACCACAACGGTAATCAAATTTCAAATCACAAATATTTAATTATCACAATTGATAATCAAATCTCAAATCGCAAATGTTTAATTATCACAATTGATAATCAAATCTCAAATCGCAAATGTTTAATTATCACAAACGATAATTAAATCTCAAATATCTGATTATCACAAGCGATAATCAGAAACAGCAAATATCTGATTATCACAAACGATAATCAGAAATCACAAATTTTCAATTAACGTGTCCGAAATTAACCGAAATAGCAAACGCACATGACCCATAACCACGAGTTTTACTAAATCGTTTAGTTCACTTCATCGTTTCCTTGAAAGTGCAAAATTGTGTATTTTAAATAAATAACATTTTACGTTCTCAAACGGACAAGTCCGGAATTAAGCGAATCAGTAAAAGAAAGGGGTCATAGTCCTCGATTTTTCTGAAACGTTTAATTCGCTTCCTCATTCTTTTGAAAGCGCAAATCGTAAAAATTTTGAAAATAATTTTGATTTATATTTTGAAACATTTTTTTTTTAAAACACGTGATTAAAACAGCGACATCAGTAGCAACTTCGATAAGTGGATTTTCATTCATCAAAAGTGTCACAAGAATCTTCTCAAAGATAGAAAGGGATATCATACCCTAAACTTGTATTCATAACAAGTCAATAACACACGAATTCACCAATGCGCAAGAATTGATAAAACTTATCAATAGAAATCACGAAAATTGGTGAAGCACAAATTCTAGAAATCATCACAAGAAATCCAGAAATCACAAGATGAAAGTATGAAAGCTCGAGCGGGAGTATGAATACTCGAACGGAGTATGAAAAAGAATAAAAGATATGGCATAACATAAAATATCCATAATGACATACTACTATAAGTATGTAAATAATGAACAACAGGAGATCAACCGATAAGAGGTATGGCATAAATATGAAATATCCATACTGACATACAACTATAAGTATGCAAATAATGATCAACAGGAGATCAACCGATAAGAGATAATCAATATCACAAGAATCTTCTCAAAGATCCAAAGAGGTACCATACCCCAAATTTGTACTCATGACAAATCAATAACATATGAATTCACCAATGCACAAAAATAGGTGAAGCATAAAATTTCCAAAAATCAACATAAGGAATCTAGAAATCACAGAAAAAGGGAAAGAGGCCTATCACATGACGGTCCGAAGACCAAGGGGAGCTACCCCGCATGTGTGAATGGAATCACACAGATTGAGGTCAAGATTAACCAAAAAGCAGAAAGGTATGTGTGAATGGAATCACACAAGTGGTGTCTAGTCTGACCATCAGAACGATCATCATGATCAACGAGGAGTGTCAATTACAGTAAGCATGTGTGAATGGAATCACACAGATTGAGGTCAAGACTAACCAAAAAGCAAAAAGGTATGCGTGAGTGGAATCACACAAGTGGTGTCTAGTCTAACCTTGTAATGAAAGAGACATCGCGCAATTGCTAGTCTAATTCATAAAGCGATCATCAAGATCAACGAGAAGTGTCAATTACACTAAGCTAGTGAATATAAAAGTTTAGCTTCATGTCCCATAACCACTAGCTTAACTTAAATATTTACGAACAAATTGTAGATCTTCACTAGAAAAATGTCACAAGTGGTTCAATCGAACAAGTCCAAAAATTAACTGATGAAGTAAACGCAAGTGTTTCATACCACTTGTTTTGCTAAGCCGTTTAATTAGATTTCTCATACGAGTGAAATAAAGGTTAGTATATACTAATATATTGGAAAACGGTTTAGGAAAAGAGTTTTGTAGTAAAATAGTTTTGAAATCGTTTGGAAAAAAAGGATTTTGATATTTACTACTAGTATAGAAAACCTTTATATTTTTAAAGTAACAAATCACAAAAATGATTGTAGGAACAATCAAGCACAAGAATTCGCATACAAAGATGTGAATAGAATCCAAAGAAATCGATACTGTATCCATCAAAAGGAATGGTCACAAAAATTCCGAAGAAAATGTTATCAAAGTTGCTAATAAATTATAGCAACAAATCAGGAAATTAACAAGAATCGATTAAATTTGGAAACCAAATCAATTCACTAAAATTCACATTCGAAGACGTGAATAAAATCCGAAGAATTCGATTCTAAATCCATCAAAGTAGAATTACCCAAAAATTCCAGAAATAGAAGTTATCAAAGTCGAAAACACAAGAATCAAATGCATATGAATAGGCGTTAGGAATTCATGCCTAACCATCAAAGACAATCATATGCAAATATGAGAGATAAAACGTCAACAAATAGTTGTAACATATGTACTATCTAAGTTATGTTTTATATTTGTTCTAAACCCCAGGCTCTGATACCAAGTTGTGACGCCCCACCTCTATACCCACGCTAGCCAAGAACACTACGGTATAGTGCTGTCAACTCGCACGGAGAATAAGGCTATTGAGGAGCGACCATCAATAGTTAGGCCTTATACTAGTATTGGTTATCTCAATGGGAGTGGTATCTAAATATATTTTCTTTCATTTTTCATCTCTGATTTTTCTCCCATCGACATACCCCAATTCCAGTATAAAACGAACTACGATGGTTCGTAATAGTTTAGAACAGTAAATATAAAATATCACACAGATAATATAACGCGGAACACAAATCAAACAGAAAGTCTCATATATACAATAACTGATGTCAGTTACAATACATTTGATACAATACATATGACACGGTACATATGATACAACTACAACAGTCGACTAAGGAAGTTACATATACAAGTACATTAACGTATTTAATATACATGAATACATATCTTCCTATACAATTTTACGGACTACTACAAATGACGACGACTACTCCAAAAGATATGAAAGAACTTCATAGCTCTAGCAGCAACCCAAAGCAGAATATCTACAACCTGAAATACTCGGTCTGACCCGAGTATTAAATTTAAAAGAAAATAATACTCGGGTCAGTCTAATTCAAACTCAGTTATTAGTGCACAGAAGCAATAATAATTAAATAATGAATAGACGACAGTAATTAAACCAAATCAGAATGCAATTCAGAATATTGAATTGAAACAAACAAAACAGTTCAAACCATTGGAATATCAATTAAAATATTAATTCAAGTAGGGCTGCAGTACACGCACGCGTGCACTGCCTCGCCACTACTGAATATGGTATACGCAAAAAGATCCATAAGTCAAAACAAATAGAATATCATACACGCCATACCGTGTGGCTGCAGTTCACGCTTGCGTGCACTGCCTTGCCACTATAGTGACGAAGTACCCAACGAATACCGTGTGGCTGCAGTTCACGCTTGCGTGCACTGCCTTGCCACTACAGTAATGATGCACACAATCGGCCCAACCCTCAAGTTCAAGTATGAAGTACACATGTAATGCACATGCCAACAGTCAAAGACTTGCACCAGTGTACCAAGCCACCACATAAAAAAAAAAAAAACAATCTACTGTGCAACAGCCCTGATATGCAACTCACTAAAATAATGGAGTACATAACTACATGAAGCCCATCAGCAATGAATATCAAAAATGCAGACTTGAACACACATGTGATAAACTTTAGGTAGAAAATATGCACCAACGCATATGCTTAAGCATCTGCATACTAAATATGCAATCAAAAGTTGTAATGAAACAACAAAATGCCCAAGTATCTGCATATAAGATATGCAAAACGAAAGTGGCAGTGAAACATCAAAGAAATGCCAAAGCGACAGTGGACCAATGAGTAAGACTACACAGTGAAATGGCATGCAAATTGAATCAGGCGGTGGCAACAATCACTATTAAATTTATAAGTGCAGACAACGACATGGGCATCAACTCGATGAAACCACCCAGGCAGTGCACCAGTAATATACTAGCACCTCAAAAACACAGTGAATCAAGATCACCATTAATATACAGGAATCAAGATGAACTAGGGCAATGCATCAAGCAACCAAGAACAGTCATTTGAAAATATGAGTTGTCTCAAACCAAAACAGGTACAACATGTATGCATCAGTGATGATACAAGAACAACCGAGGAAAAACAACTACATGAAAAGATCGATAAAAAAATACCAATTAACAGCAGATTGTACCTGAACAAGTAGTTCAGTGGTGTACAGGAGCCATGACGGCTACAACAAGTTTTGTTTTTCTTAAAACATCGTAAAACACTTTCATATAAGCAAAGCAGTAACAATATCAAGTCGAAGCAACTCAAATTGTCAAAGCCAGCGCTATCAGGAATCAAGGCACATGAATAGGCAGTGAGCTACTGACCGGAGTCAAAGAAAGCAAAGAACAACATCAACATATAAAGAAATGAACTCAACATATACAAACTTCAAAAAGTATCAAGTTCGAACAATCCAAAACTGAGACAGCTAGCAATACAAATACCGTGATATTATAGAAGCAATACTACATGAACCAGACTCGAGCAGTTAGACTCAGTGTGGCAAAAATAAAACCAAATGAAACTCATGCATACAGGGTACAATCAGGCATCACCAATCACATAAACTCGACAAAATGCAAGCAAAGTGAACGAGTTCACCCAAAACATACGAGCCGTGTACATCAGTAAAAACGAACCAAGGGACAAGTGACTGAAGCCCGGTTGCAACAGTTCCACTGGAAACAAACGAGGAATTTAAAACCATAGTCAATCAAACAAAAATTCAATATGTAGAAGACTCAAGTCAACACCCCAAGTAACACAAACGCATAATGGCCGAAATCAATACGCACAGCATTTGCAAAGCCGAGGATAGTTTTAGTCAAGTAATTCAAATTCAACAAAGTCAAAGACAATTACTTTTTATACCAAAGTAAGTTTTAAAACTGTCAGAAAAGCAACTGAGATAGCATCTAGGAATCGCAACTCCAATCAATGTCATTTAAATCAATGGCAGTTAAGAACAAGTAATAAGAAACAAATTCAATCACTGGCCGAGATAAAACAACATCGAAGCAAAAATTGAATTGCAGAAGCACCATACTAAGAAGGAACTAGATGTGAGTAAAGAGATTTACTCACCTTGTCGACGAATTTAGAAGAAGCCGACCACACCAGAAATCGAGCGAAGCCATAGTCTTCATTCGATCGAGCTTCAATGGTTGGCGACTTCGATTGTCACAAGCCCTAGTTTTCGAAAAGAGGGGCGAATGTGATGGAGTGAATGAACGTGAGAACAATGGCCGCCATTTATTTTCTTTTGTTAGGGTTTTAAGTCCTGAACGAGAATGAATAAAAGGGGGGATAAGGCCAAATAAAATAAAAGAAAATATTTATTTAAAGTCCTAACTATACTAACAAATTTCTCAAGAATTTTAAACCCGATTACAAACTCCTGACAACAATTAGCAACAAGATTAATCGTTTAATGTCAATTATCATTCGATGCGAAATACCGGGTTGTTACAGATATATATTCCGTTGCATTCGGAATAAGGGTAAAACATTATAAACGCCAGGCGGCACGCTTCGTTTGGAGTTTGGAAAAATTTAGGGTGAATAGTGTTTTGCAATTTTCTATATAAGGCCCCCTATTTTCTCATTCGCATCAAAACCCTGGCTAGGCTTACAGCGGCCGCCACTTAAAGTTTTAATGGCCGATAACTTTTCTCGTTCTTCCTCAGTTTCTAGCAAATCCATTGACAATTAAACAAAACCCCCAACTACAAACATGTAGAGAACGTTGAGTACTTCGTGTTCAACAGTCACGACCGTTTTTAGAGTTTTGGATCATCGACAATTCTTGTTCAAAGCTCCTGCGTTCGCGTAAGAAATACGAGACGAAATGAAGACCGAGTTAATCGGCATTCGTGACGAATGTGGAGTAGGCGAATGGCTTTCAAATGATAGTGGTTGATCGTCGTCTCGACGTTCGTGATGATCGCGTTTATTCAAGTGAAGGGGGCGGCTATGGGTTGTTCCGAACGAAGTTTTCACACGGTGGGGAAGGAGCATAAAGTGCGGCCAAGATTCTAGGGCAGGGGATGGACGGCCCCGATTGAAATTAGGTTAAAATATAAAAAGAAAATAGTAATTAATTTATTTAAAATTCGTGTAAGCTTTGTAACGCGATATCTTTGTCGTACGACGTCCGTTTTGGATGAAACAACTTGCGTTGGAATCGTATGGATGAGCACTACGCAATGGAGCTAGATTGGAATCGATTGGAGCTAGTGAAAATTTTGGGTAAAATTAAACGCGTGTTTAATTTTATTCGAAATAAAACACTACAACTGTTATTGAAAGCTAAGGTGAGAACTTCTCACTCAATCGAATTTTGTTTCGATTTAAATTTTAAATAATTAAATTTAAAATTGCTTGGTTGTATGCTTAAATGATAAATTGCTATCTGTGTATTGAAATAGACCCTATACGCCGCATATTAAGCGGAGGTTATAAATTAAACACATATACCATGATATTCCACCTTGATGTGGAATTGGTATTATATATGTACTTGGAGTTGATTTTCCCGCATTATATAGCAGATGAGACCCTGTTGCGTCGCATAATAGTGGATAATATTATATATAAACTCATGTACCGCGATATTCCATCTTGAAACGGGATTGGTATTGTGCTAACATCTATTGATGCAGGGAAACAGGTTGGAGGGATCCAACTGGATTCCTCAAATAACTGAATTTGTTTCAATGTCGTGTGTTGATTATTTATAATCTCTTTGTGATTTTCTTTGTGATTGAAATCGTTGAAGGCTAAAATTTAGCCGAATAAAATTTTGGTATCGTTAGATACCGGAAATAAATAAAAATTTGATTTATGAAAATTCAGGTTGAAAGTTTATATTACAAAATTTGATGTTTTAAGGAATATAGTTGAAAGGTGATTTTTGGAAATATAAAGTTGATTATTTTATAAAATAATTTAAATGGTGATTTTTGAATTTATTATAAAAGCTTTATATATAAGATTTACAAAAATGGATTTTTATAAATCAAAGTGATGGAATTATAAAGGAGGTTTCAAGACGTTTTAAAATGATGTTATAAATGGATTTTATGAAAGAATAGAATCTACGATTTGTGAAGTTATAAAATGAATGAATTTGTAAATAGAGAATTATAAGTAATTTTCTTGTAATTTGGATTTTGGCGTGTGAATGGGATATGGATAGAATTTGTTAATAAAGTGATTTTTATAAGTTGAAGTTGTTATGAAATATAAATGGAATTTATAATCATTGTTTTATAAATCCGAAATCGACTTATTTTGATAAGTTAATTATTATAGCTTATTAACGGAGATATATCCACGATTTTGGACAGTGGATAATCCTTCAAAAATAAAATGTGTAGAAATGTTGAATTTGGTTAATGAAGTATATTCACGATTTTGGACAGTGAATAATATATTAAAGAAATGTTTTGGGGAAGTGATATTTTAAATAGAATTAAAATGATTTAAAGGTATTTTAAAATGTATTAACTATCGAAACCATAGATTTCAACATTCATTGTTGAAACAGACGTTTTCGAGAAATATAAGGAAATGGTGGACTATAACACTGTTGTTATAGTAAATGATTTTCGAAAGGAAATGTTTTATATATTATTGGGATTTATATATCTATCTTAATTTCGAATCCCTATACTAGTGATTTTGGGCTATCATAACGATGTTTTACGCAACATTCGTTTTTGACTCAAATAAATGTGTTTAAGAGAATGTTTTCCTTAAAGAATAAATTATATACTCAATTGTGATTTAAGTATATTGAATATTTTCCAAATAGTGAAAATAAATAGAATTGTGAATTACTTATTATTAAGTATGGAAATGTTTTCCAATATGAAGTGAGATGTTTTGAGATTATATCTTTTAAAGATAAGTTGAAAGTGAATATTTGAAATCGATTTGTAAATTTCATATCAGTGGATATTTGAAAATTTAAATTCACCATAGAATTTATAAAGGAAAGGGAAATTTGTTTAAAATTAAACATTGATTTATTTTTGAAGCGTGGAAATAAATTTACGAATTTGGAACGTAAAGTTAAAGTAAATCTGTAAGGATTTATTTAATTGGTTTAAATGAACCATTTTGAAATGAAAGTGTATTCTCCCTATAAAGCCGAATAAAATTTCTGAATAACTTTGATACACACAAACACACACACACACACACACACATACGTATAAAATTTTAGAATTGGTTTTGAAAAAGGATACTTTGGAGAAATTAACCTTTTAAATTGTTTTGAATCCTTTAAGTAAAGTGTTTAAAGAAAAAAAATTTTATTTCAAAGTGTTTTCCCAATATATTTTTGGAAGGTGTTACAAAATATTTTAAAGTATTTAAACTCGGAAGATTTCCGGTGAAAATGAATAAATATTTGGAAGTGTTTCCGCGTAAGGAAAATGATTTGAAATTTGTTTTCAAAAGTTGTTAAGGTGAAAAGTGATGTGAAATTTGTTTTCAAATGGTCAAAGTGTGGAAAAATATATCTTGTAAAGATATTTCTGGAAAATAAATAATTTGGAAAATTATTTGGAATCTGGTGATTTTGTGCATATCTATTGATAGTTAAATAACCGACTATCAATATTTACCTTTAAATGGGTATTTGTTGTGATTTGCTTGAATGTGGATGCTACACTTATTTTGAAATAAGCGCTCGTTATTTGGTTTAGCCGGGAGAGGACCTTTGGGTCATGAATCCCGTTCTGAATAGTGATACGTTGTAATGGATAGCATTTGAAGACCGGTGTGGAAGACCGGATATTTTCGAAAACGAAAGGATTACCGTCGAATGTCTCTGCATCGGTTGATCTCCGATATAGAGATTTTATCATCCTTTGTGATGGGAATTCCGGTCGTGATTAGTGAATATCCAGATTGCAAGGGCTTTTTTGGAAGTGCCTTCGGTTCCGTTCGATCCCGGAACGGACTTGTATGAACGTGTTTGACGTTACAATTTGAGATGTAAAGCTGGTTTCTATCAAATACATTTATGTTGGTGGCGGAAAATTTATTCTCTTAGCTTAACACCCTTCTCTAAGACGTACGAACCCAGAGGTTATGGAGTTGATGGATACTAGTGATACATTCGCAATTTGGCAATGTGGCATACGAAGTGTTGCTGATCATTTGTTGATCAAATCATAGCTTTTATGAAAAGCGTAGCTTTGTGGACAAGACTTTGTCGGACCTTACACCCCGGAATGGTCAAAACATGAAGAATGCAGCAAGGTTATAGGGAGTAGTGCCCCTTAGGGTATGTGCATTTCCTTCTGGATAGAAGTGGTATCATGGTATGGAGCCCAGATACTTAACTTATGTGGATGTCGCAAATATATATGACTTTGTGATTGATGTTGGTTGAGATCCTTGGATAAAGGTTGTTTACAACCGGGGGATGGCATACTCGTGTCAGTAGTTACCTACTTTTGCAGAGGTAACCCGACCTTGTGTTGGCAGAGATCCGTTTAGGTTCTTGAGGCATCTCTCCAGAGGCGTACCAATGCGGCAATGGGAAGTTCCTTGGCCTAACCATTTGTTGGAAAATCCAAAGAAACAATACGAGCCCTGTACGGTTTTAGTTGTAGAACCTGCCATTTAATATGGTAGCTATCGTAGGCATAGTATAATGGTACCTATGCTGGCTAAGATTAATATTGTACTTTCGAAATGTTTTCCTACACTTTGCACTTACAGTAATAATATCGAAGAGATTTGCGTATCAAGCATGTTTGACTATCATAAGGGGAAATCTCCTCCAATTCTGCATTTGCATTGTGTGTGTGGCGGGAGGCCTTACGGTAGTTACATTTTCAAAAAGCACCGTGAATCTATTTTAAAATATTTCTTTGTTTGTTTTAAGATAAATTGTTTTTAAGTTCTCACACCAGTCACATGACTGACCTGGAGTTTATTGTTCCCTTCCTAAACTCTGGGAGCCCACCAATTTCCATACGGGTAGTCTAGAGTCAGGTTATCAGGCCATTCTAGAATTCAGGAGTTATTGTGGAGATCAAGAGCAAGCTGGATGGCATGGTGTATCAACTAGTATGTAGATTTCTTTTCCGCTGTTTGTCGTTGTAAACTCTGATAATGTAATGTAATGTGATGTAATATCTGATATAGTGATTCTGTTTAAAGATATTCATTTATCTATTATATGTTGTTCCGCTGCGATTGTGAGATTCTAATATTGTTTTTGTTGCTTCTTCTTTCTTTCTTCTTCTTTAAACCTAACAATTCGGTTTTCCGGCCTTCGATTGCTTGGCAATTGATTTAGTGGACATATTAATGTCGATTTTAGGAAGTCGAAAATCCCATTTGTTACAATGTGGTATCAGACATTTTGGTTAGGCGACAACCTTGGCTCTGTTGGGTGTTACTCATTAGAGATAGAGTCAGCAGTACTCTAGAATGAGTGTGAGTGTAATAATAGACATGAGTGCGTATTTGTTAGTGAATATAAAAAATTGTTTTATATTTTGTTGATTGGGTTGTTGAGTGGTATATGGATTCTGGTCAATACGAGTAATTAACGTTATTGATAGGAATCTCTAAACACTTGTACAGAACAAATTCGACACGGTATCGTTTTAAAATAGGGTAAATGAAATAATTTTACCTAAATTATTTTTGTATATAAAAGAGAAAAATTTTCTGTGAATTATTATAATATATGATTTCTTGGTTGCTACAAAGTGATGATATTACATTATTATCATTAATGTTGAAAAAGAAATTGAAATCGTAACTCCAAAGTTAAGAAATAAATTCACATACAAATAGAACTGGAGAATATAAATTTTAAATATGATTTATAATTTGAAGCAAAATTCTAGAGGAATATTTGGAAATATTTTGATAGGGTTTGCAATTTGGCAAAGATTAAATTCTTTTTTTGAGTTTGAAAATGGTTTTTAAGGATTTGCAAAAAAATGTTTTTGGAGGGAAGAAGCTCTAAACTCTTTTCGGTCGCTGGAAAATAACTTCGGTGATGACTGCAGCATCATTGGTGTTCATTTTCGGGTTTTCAAAAGAGGGATTGCTTCCAAGTTGTTTTCAATGGAAGTTGTTTCGAAAATTTGGGTTTGGGTTTTGAAATTCAAAGGATAATTTGAATTGGTCTCAAAAATGATAAATTTAATATGTGTTGAAATGAATTGAATTCAACATTTATAAATAAAGGGTAAATTAAATTCGTATGGAATTTGAAATCCAATTTAAATATAAGTGGTTATAAGCCGAAATAGTGAATTGAATTGCATTTGGGAACGAACAAAAGAATAAAAAAACTAAAATTGAAAACCGAATATCGAATACCAATTTGAATTGTGCGAGATGAAATGAGTTAGAACTTGTAATGAATTAGTAAAAAAACTAATTCAAAATAGTAAGATGAACCAATTGTGAATGAAAAATAATTGATAAAATTCCATATTCAGAAGGTAAATTGAATCCAAATAGAATTGAAATTTTAAATTGAATTCAAATGAAATTGACAATGTGAGATTGAATGAAAATGGATATTATGGTTAGCAGGATATACAGGTGTATTAAAGGGAATGGAATTGGAATTTTGATTTCGAAGATAAAAAAAAAATTGCTCGACAAAAGGTATGTGTTTGAATTTCAATATGTGTTAATATCATTCTGGATAGCGACTCAAACACACGAAGCGACCTAACGACCTAATGAGATAAGCAATCTAACGACCTAAGCATATAGCGAGCTGACGACTTAACGATCTAAAGACTCTAGAGATTCTACGGGTTAAAGATCTGCGAGTTAACGACCTAGTGACTCCATGAAGGCAACGACCCACCAAGCGAAAGGAAGAACGACCTAGCGACCTAAAGTTATCAACGACCTAAAGATATCAGCGAGCTAGCGACCTAAAGCATGAAGCAAGTCAGCGAGCTAATGAGTTAGCGACTTAACAAGTCAGCGACCTAAAAGACCCCTAACGACCTAACGGGTTAAGACAGTATGAGGCTGCATGCATACTACTTCTTCATTAGGTCGCTAACGACCTAAATGGACCGAGGTAACTCTGTAAGCCGCAACTTCTTATGCCGCTTCTCTTCTAGGTCGCTACGACCTACCAACATGTTCAAGTAACCAAGTGCAAGCCTGTTAAGCCGTAACCCACATTCCTTAGGTCGCTCACAACCTACGACCTAACCCCTAGGTCGCCCACGACCTGTAACACAGCTAACCAAACCCCTAGGTCGCTCACGGCCTATGACCTACCCCTAGGTCGCTCACGACCTACGAATTACTCCAGGAATCTCCTATAAATACCATGCCTATATCATCGAAGAGGAGATCTTTTGGATCATTTATGGAACGCCAATACTCTGCTGATTTCTCGACTCACCCGACACTTCAAACACGAAAGACACTTCAACGAACTTCAAGAAGAAATCTAACACATTCGACATGGATTCAAAGAGTTCTTCTACATCGGAGTTCTAGCTATTTGTCTTGGTAGTTTTGTAATCGAAGATTGTTGTAAAGTTGTAATCGATTCAGCAGTAAAGAAGATTAAAGTGGACGTAGGCTCAACTTTAAGCCGAACCACTATAAAACTGTTGTCTCTTTACTGTTTTATCTGTGACTTTTCTACTTACTTCTTATTCCCGTACTGATGGGTGGTGCTTTCACTTAACCTCTATTTACACCGAGGTGTTAACGTTCAATTTTCCGGAAGTCAGAAAAGGGAGAATAATGGCGGGAAGAAACAAAAGGATGTGAAGAAACCTCCCTTCTTAATACCTTCAGATTTCACCCCTTTAACTCATACTCCGAAGAATACATTTTTCGCTACTAAAGATGCCGTGGAATATCCTAAACCACCTGAGTTGAGAGTTGGGAAAAAAGCTGCTCAAAGTGGGAGATTTTGTCGGTTTCATAATCAACCCAGTCATGATACTAACGAATGTCGCTATCTGAAAATTTTGACTGAAGAACAGCTGAGAGAGAACAAGTTGCAGCTATATGTTAAGAGAAATAGGAATGACCCGACTTCATCTACTAAGGGCCAGCAACTTCCTGCACATCCATCTGGCTCGGGTGAGAGGACCACCACGTATGAATCAGAAAGGCCGGTTATTAATGTGATTACAGAAGGTCCTCACCCAGACGGCAGAAGTTGGGGTGAGATGGAAAGATATGCCCGTGCCTTGAAGTATGCACCAACAGAAGAGAGTGTTTTTGTGTTGGAAGATTCTACACCTTTGAAGCAGCAGAAAACTTTTAATGATGATTTTATGTTCAGAGCCAGGGACTCTATGGGTGTTGAAGCTCCTACCATGGATCCCTTGGTCATCTCTACAGGCATTGGGCCGGCTATTGTAAGGAGAGTGCTTGTTGATTGCGGCGCTTCTTGCAATATTCTCTTCAAAAAGACATTCAATTAAATGAAAATTCTGATGGCTGATGTGCAAGCTTCAACGCGGAAGTTTGTTGGGTTTACTGAGGAACCGAAGAAGCCAACTGGAACTATTGACTTGTTCGTAGATCTTGGAGAGGGGCAGAAAAAGGTAGTTCAAAAACAAACTTTTGTAATTGTTGATGAATTTTCTGCCTATAATGCCTTCCTAGGCCGACAAACTCTTGCGGCATTTAAGTCAGTTCTCGCCCCGTGGTGCCTTACTATGAAATTCCCTACAGATAATGGAGTTGGAGTTATTAAAGGGGATCAGAATGCTGGACGAGAATGTTATCTAAAAGAGTTGCGTGAAGCGAGGAAGAGAGAGATGGAAAAAGATGCGGCAGCCCCAGTCCGCATCAAAGAAGCAACCTTGTAGCAATTACAGGGTGGACCCTGCACTGGCGAGCATAGTGGGGCATGAAGAGAAATGGATCTTAGAAAAGCTAGTGCAGGGGAGAATAGAGTGGTGCCAGTGGAGGTAACAGTGCCAGTACCTGTTGACCCGAAAGACCCTAACAAGGTGCTGAATGTGGGTTCGCAACTTAGTGCAATGGTTCAGAATATTTTGATATCATTCTTGAAAGCAAATCTGGACGTATTTGCTTGGACTCATGCTAATATGTGTGGAATATCCCCAGAAGTTGCAGTACATACTCTGAATATTGAACCGAAGTTTACACCGGTAAAGTAGAAAAGAAGAACCCAGGGTCCTGAAAGGTCAGTAGCATTGAAAGAAGTGGTAGATCGGCTCATGGAGAAGATTTCATCAGGGAGTCTACTTATCCGAATTGGATTTCAAATACAGTACTGGTTAACAAAGCTAATGGAAAGTGGAGAGTATGCATCGACTTTTCAGATTTAAACAAAAGCCTGCCCCAAAGACTGCTTCCCGTTACCGAGAATAGATCAGTTGGTGGATGGAACAGCTGGGGCATGAATTGTTATCTTTTATGGATGCTTACTCTGGATATAACCAGATCATGATGCATGAGCTAGATCAGGAGGATACGAGCTTCATCACCGATGTTGGTCTCTACTGCTATAGAGTCATGCCCTTCGGACTTAAGAATGTAGGGGCAACTTACCAAAGACTTGCTAATGCTATGTTCAAACCGCAGATTGGCAAGACTATGGAAGTTTATGTTGACGATATGCTGGTGAAATCAAAGAAGGCAGTAGACCATATGGATCACTTGGCAGAAATGTTTGCAGTCCTCCGAAAGTACGGAATGAAGCTTAATCCTTTGAAATGTTCATTTGGGGTGGAGTCCGGAAAGTTCTTGGGTTCATTGTGAGTGCTAGGGGCATTGAGGCTAATCCTGCTCAGATTGTTGCCTTAAGAGAAGTCAAAGCTCCTAGAACGAAGAAGGAATTGCAAAGTCTCAATGGAAAAGTCGCTGCCTTGAGTCGATTCATTTCCAAAGCCACTGATAAATGCGTTCCGTTCTTTGATGCTCTGAAGAAAGGAATGAAAAACTTTGGCTGGACTCCTGAATGCGAGAAAGCTTTCAATGAGTTGATTCGTCATATGGGAACGCCACCAATACTTTCTAAGCCCGACAATGGAGAAGATTTTTTCATATATTTGGCAATCTCATCTCATGCTCTCAGTGCGGCGTTGGTACAGGAAGACGCAAAAATTCAGCGCCCGGTTTATTATATCAGCAAAAGATTCACTAGGGCAGATATGAATTATTCAAAGTTGGAAAAGTTAGCCTATTGTCTACTGATTGCATCAAGAAAATTGAGGCCATATTTCCAAGCTCATCCTATCAAAGTCCTCACTCATCAACCTCTAAAGCAAGTCCTGTTTCGCCCTGAGACTTCGGGTCGTCTTCTGAAGTGGAATATTGAACTCAGCCAATACGACATCACTTATCATCCCCGGAGAGCAATCAATGGACAAGCTTTAGTAGATTTCATCATAGAATGTACAGATAAAGGTGATAGTGAGGAAGAAGTGACTGATAATACCCTAATTCGATGGAAATTATATGTTGATGGTGCGAGAAACGATTACTGTTATGGAGTTGGGGTTGTTCTTGAAACCCCCGAAGGGTGATCATTGTGCTATGCATTGAGATTGGAATTTCCTTCGACAAATAATGAAGCAGAATATGAATTTCTTATTGTCGGCTTGAAGATTGCTAAAGAGCTGAATGTCATAGTGTTGCAGATCTTCAGTGATTCACAGCTTATTGTATGCCAAGTCAAGAAAGAGTTTCAAACTAAAGGAGGAAATCTGCCTGCTTACTTGTCAAGAGCCTGGGAACTTCTCGATGATCTTGACCATTATACGATAAGTCATATGCCTCAGGAAGAGAACATGAAGGAAGATTCTCTCGCGAAGTACGCAAGCACTGGTGAAGCTCAATTATTGGGATTAGTTCCTGTGGAAGTCCTGTCAGCTCCAAGCACTGATGAGATGGATATTGACTGGATCATGACTATATCTCAAGAGCAAGAATCGTGGATGACTCTGATAATGGAATATTTGCTCAACGGTTCTCTACTTGAAAATTCAAAAGAACGACAGAAGCTGCTAAGAAAAGCCTATAGATATATAATTCAAGATGGCCGATTGTACAAACGGGGATTTCAATGCCATTACTCCGATGTGTGACCGAGGAAGAGGCTAAGACAATTCTAGCTGAAGTACACGGAGGAGAGTGTGGAGATCATTCATGTGGTCAAACTCTAGCAAAGAAAATTCTCCGTTATGGGTATTTTTGGCCAGACATTAATCGTGATGCTGTTAGCTACGCCCGAAAATGTGACTGAAGCCAGAGATTAGCAAAAATCCCAAGAGCACCATCCACGAGATAACACAGATGGTCAGTCCATGGCCATTTGCTATTTGGGGAATAGATCTCATCGGGCCTTTGCCAACCGCCAAGTCCGGAATCAGATATGCCATTGTTGCTGTTGATTATTTTACTAAATGGGCTTAATCTGAACCATTAGCTACTATTACCTCTAAAAAGATGATAAACTTTGTAACTAAGAATATCATTTGCAGGTATGGTGTGCCTCAAAAGAAAATCACAGACAATGGAACCCAATTCGAAAGTGAAGAGTTCCAAGATTTTTGTAAGCGATTCAAGATCCAAAAAAGCTTTTCAGCAGTGGCTCATCCACAGGCAAACAGGCAAGTGGAAGCAGTAAACAAAATTATCAAATCAACCATCAAAGAACAGCTAGAAAAAGTGAAAGGTGGTTGGGTCGATAAGCTACCACTAGCACTTTGGGCATACAGAACTACCCATAAAACTACGACTGGGCACACTCCATTTTCATTGGCATACGGTTCAGAAGCAATGATTCTGGTGGGGACAGAAGTCCCTTCACACAGAAGAATCCATTTCACTCAAGCTGAAAACGAAAAGCTGCAACTTGAAGCATTAGACTTCCTTGACGAAAGAAGTGAAGAGGATCAGCTCCGAATTGCAGCCCATCTGCAAAGAATTGCCAGGCACTTCAATTCCAAAGTTCGCCAACGCAGCTATGAGATTGGGGATCTAGTCTTGAAAAGGATCATGACAGCAACATGAGTGTTTGCGCCAAACTAGGAAGGGCCGTATGTCATAGGCAAAAAACTTCTTGATGGCACTTTCAAACTGACAACTGTCGAAGGAGATCCAATTCCAAGGGCTTGGAACAACAATCACTTGCGCCCATATTTTACTTAAAAGCTTTGCTGAAATACTTTAAAAGAATTATGGATGTATGATTCTTGTATTGAAAGCCATTATAAAGCCAGTGCAAGTGAATAATAAGAAATATAAAGTGGATGTAGGCCCCGTTCTTGGCCGAACCACTATAAATCTTGTGTTCTCTACTATTACAAAATGCCTGTTTTATTTCGATATATGTAAAGTACTTTAATTGTATTGCTAAAATATCGATTTAATATTGCAGCCCATTAAAACAAAGCTTACCCATCACAAGACCAAGCGATCCTTGACATCACTCGACAAACAAATGTTAAGCCATAAAAATTTCAGGTTCAAATCCTATATAAGAAGTGCTTCAAGCAAACAATTAGTGATTCCGCCGGAGGTGGGCCCTTGCTAACTAATTGTGATCGTTTGTACAAACAAGCATCCGATTAAATAGCCTGTGTCTGCCCCTGCAAACTCACTTAACAATGAAGTACACTTCTTTGGATAACACAAAATACTTGCAAGAGAAAGGAATGTGTGCTTGAAAATGATAACAAGTAGTCGCTGATATGAGCAAATGGGGAAAAGACATGGGCGAGCAGGTAGGAAACAGCTAAAGACCTCTTCGGAGGCACAAGCCCTCTTCGGAGGCACAACTCTTCGGAGGATAAAGACCTCTAACGGGGCATGCCAAAAAAGAAAGTTCTCTTTCTCAACCAAAAAAGATTGGTGGAATGACCGAAGGTGCCTTCCCAAGTGGAAGGCGCAGGGCCCTTGTTAACTAGTTGAGATCGTTTGTGCAAACAAACATCCAAGTATCTTGTGTCCGCCCCGTGAATCCATCCAACCATGAGAAAGGAACTTCCAGGCAAAAGCCCTACTCGGAGGCACACATTTCACTGAGATTTGAAATAAAACTTCACAAAAGTTGAAATGTGAAAAGCCCACTTCGGAGGCCCATTTCACAAGAGATGAAATGCTAAAAGACCTCTTCGGAGGCACACATTTCACCGAGATTTGAAATAAAACTTCACAAGAGTTGAAATGTGAAAAGCCCTCTTCGGAGGTCCATTTCACCAGAGTTGAAATGCTAAAAGACCTCTTCGGAGGCACACATTTCACCGAGATTTGAAATAAAACTTCACAAGAGTTGAAATGTGAAAAGCCCTTTTCGGAGGCCCATTTCAACAGAGTTGAAATGCTAAAAGACCTCTTCAGAGGCACACATTTCACCAGGATTTGAAGTGCAAACAGCTCTCTTCGGAGACACACTTCACAAGAGTTAGAAAGTGGAAAGCCCTCTTTGGAGGCGTACTTCTACTTTCAAGAAAAGATCAATCTCTCCACAATGAGAATATTTCTCTCCGAAGATTGAAGTACCAAATCAAAGCCTTCTTTCGAAGCCCATTTCGCCGCACAGGAGAATTCACAACTTTTCTTTTTTTTTTAAAAAGAGAGGAAAAAAAGTGATCATCTCCAAAAGTTGAAGTGTACAAAGAAAAGAGAAGACTTCTCCAATACAAGGAACATTCTACTGAATCAGAGAAATATTTCCTTAAAATGGAAAAATTATTCTCTAAAGTACGAATACGAGCTTTCTCAAAAATGGAAAAGTTGTTCTCCAAAAATAAGAGTACAAGTCCTCCCGAAACAGAAGAGTTGTTCTCCAAAATCCTGCCAATGTGAATGAGATTGCAATAAACCGTGGTATGGGGGCAATATAATATAGTTACAAAAATAAAAGCATTGCTCAAGCAACATACCACAGGCTTACTGCAACATCACACAAAGAAAATAAAGAAACTTGTATGAAAAAGAAGAATAAATGCATTCTCAAATACAGACAGAAGTTTGTACAAGTAACAGACTCATTTTATTCCATACTATGAAAATTTTATACATGTGCAGGTTACGAAATAAAAAGAAGGCAGGGACCGGTACCCGCACAATCTCCGGTCAACACAAGCCTTTATACATACAAGCAAAAAATTAAAAAGCGAGAAGAAAAGCATAGGACCACACCCATCACTTCTTCTTCCTGCCACCTTTGGAGCTCTCACTTGGTTGGATGATTGACTTTTTTGGTCGGCTTGTAAGAGTAAGGGAAGAAGGAGAAATAGGTGCAATTGGATCTTCTTCTGCTTTTTCTTCGCTGGCAGAAACTTCCCTCTTTTTCTTTGAGACTCCACGCTTCCCCTTCTTCCTTGAAGAAGACTCACTGCCCGGAGTGAAGAGTGTAGACAAATTTATGTCATCAGAAATAGTTTGCTCTGGGTTCTTTTGCCTTCTTCAGGTTCTTCGGCCTTCTGTTCTTGTGAAGCGACCTGGTCACCAAGCCTTGAAGAGCTTCTATCTGCCCCTCTTGTGACCCTGGTTGAGAAACGGAACGAGGAGTAATCTGAAGAGGTGGAGAGGGAACAACAGGAAGAGGGGAGGGCTGAACAACACTTGGCGCTTTCACTACAGCAGAAGAGAAGTTAAAATCAATATCTCTCATAAAGAGAGGAGAAAGTGGCGCGTCAAGATTTAAGTAATAATCAAAAAGTTCATCTAGCTCATGTGAAGTAAACAAGCATTCCACTTGAGCAAGATCAGCATTGAGGTTACCTGGAGAAGTAGGCTTTACTATGTCAACTTCAAAGTCCTATGCTTCAGTGCTTTCTTGAGTCTCATCTCCAGTGCGAGCGGTTGCACTTTCAATGACAGCTTTAGCAGGAGGTGGAGAATGGGAACTGGAGCCAACAATATCGATGTCGGCCGAAATCGAAGGTTGAACTGGGTCGGGTGAGGTTGCCTTCCCTAAATGTTCACCTTCCGCCATTCCGGCTCGCTGTTTAGCGAGTTTCTCCTTTCCCCTGGCAATAGCAGCAAGTGCATCGTCATCTAGATAGTGCGCCTCCAAATCTGCTTCAGCATATCAAGTGCCTCCAAGCATATCAAGTGCGGCTTCCCACACCACGGCCAAAGTGATTTCGTACTTCAGTCCCAAAAACCTAAGGCTACCGCGCCCCAGAACACTATGTATGTAAAACTCGAATAAAGTAGAGCTGATGTCGGGTTTAGTTGCCATATGAGATTCTACGGCTGCTGCTTTGCCGGCAATAGCTTCATCAAGCTCTTTTTCAACTTCAGAAAATCGAGCTTTTAACATTTCAATTTTCAAGTTCTGGGAGCTGGTTTTTTCTCGCAACTGAGCAACGTCAGTTCGGTAGCTTTCAACAAATTGCTGCTGTGCTTCGAATTTAGCTTCATCGTCTCTTTGCCCAGCATGAGCATCTCTCACCTGTTTTTGAAGCACTTCTTCTCTTTGAGAATAGGAAATGGAAGAAGTGGCAAGCTCTTCTTTCAGTATTTCAACTTCCGCTTCAAGCTTCTCGTTGTAAGCGGCGATGCTCTTCACCTCTGCATCATGCTGATCGAGTGTTTTCTGCCACTCGGATTTATCATTTTCCATAGTCAGCATGGCTTCGAGATTTGCACAGTTTACTCTTTGAACTCGAAAATAGTTTTTGCCAACCAGACATTCTCTCAATATCGAGTTTGAAGGCATCATGATTTCGCAACATAGCTTGCTTGTCGATTGGGACTAAGTCAAGATCAAAAAGCACTCCTTTTAAGCACCAGTGCGGAAACTGGCTTTGAAGGGTGGCCGGACCCTGTCCAACTTGATATGGGGGTCTACTGATGATTGTTTGAACATCAGCTCTTTGAAGGGCAGGAGAGCTGGAAGGGATTTCCAAAGAGATGGGAGCTGCGGGCTTTTCAGAAATTTTAGATGTTGGCTTTTCACCAAGTTTGGCCCTTTTACTCGGATCTTCAGCAACATGACTTTTCCCTTTGTCATCACGAGATTTTCGTTTGTGAGAATCATCCTCTCTCTGGGAAGAATCATGTCGTTCGTCCCTTCTCCCGTAGCGTTCTTCATAAGCATGCCTCTCACAAGCTTTCCTCGCAGCTTTTTCTTCGTCGGTTTCCCAAGAGGCAGGAAGATACCTCTTGGGGTCATAAGAGACGCGTCTCCCATAACGCTGGAAATCGTCATAGTAAGAGTCACTCCGTCCCATTGGAGAACCTGAAAATGTAGAAAAGACAAGCTCAGAAATCTTCAAAGCAAGGAAGTTGAATGCATAAAAGTGCAGAGAAAATCCTAAGTGTGTGTAACGTGCAAACTACGCACGTTAAACTATGAACCACTCCTCGGTTGGGGGTTAATGACGGATTTTACATCAAGTGCCAACTCTTGGGCTGACGAAGTTTGCTGCAAGACAGATGTCGCTTCAACTACTGGGAATATAACTTTAGTACTAGTGGTATCGTCTTTAAAGGGCTCCTATGAAGTGATCATCAAGTCGCTCAATCCCTCAAAAATGTCATCTCCATCGTGCCCAGCAGGACCATTCCCCTCAATTCCTTCATCAGCAGTCTTCCCGGATTGATGAGGAGGTTCCTCTTCCTCAATGACCAGGGCAAGAGCAAATTTGCTGGATGACCCCGCAACGTCAATAGAAGCAGAACACTTGACCAATGAAGCCTCAGCAGTAGGTTCTTTCGGTATAAGTTCTTCGGCGGACACTGGGGCATCTGGTGTCTCTCCTGGAGAATCGGGGACTTCATGAGGCTGAGTAGAACGGGAAGAGTGCAGCAGTCCGAACTGGTGCAGAAACTCGTCTTTTAGCAAAAATTTAATACTTCTTTCCTCAACCGCCACGACACTTAATCTTTCAAAAATTGGCTTGTGGCTGGGATCTTTAGAGGGAGGAGGAAGTGCTATAAAAGTAAAGAATGGAGTTAGCACTTAGCAACTCGGACTTTGAAAAGCTCAAATGGAAAGAACGGGAATAAGCAATCTTACTTCCTACTCTCCAGAAGGCATAAAATTCTGGGGGGCAGCGAACGAAGAAGAATTGATTCAAGAACCCGTGGGAACTTTCCGGAAGATCGACGATCAGTCTACGGTTCCTGGCGCTTCTCACGAGTGTGATAGAGGGATGATCTTTGTTTTTTGCAAATGCGCACAAGAAGCAAATCTCCTCAAAGATCGGAAGACGGTCAAGTGTCCTCCTGAATAATACACAAAGTCCCATCAGGATGGCATAGCCGTTGGGATGCAATTGGAAGGGAGAGATGGCTAATCGGAGAAGGGGTTGTTGAAGAAAATCATTAAAAGGAGGAATAGCTCCATTCAATCACATCTGGCGATTGACAGCGATAAAGCCGAGAGGTGATCTGTCAGCAATATCGTTTGGCCCAGGAAGTAAAGCATCTGCTTCAGCAATACCAAACTGAATGCGTAGTTGGTTGAACACCCGTTGATTCAGGGTAGTTGAAGTCCTTTGTGGGGGATCATCCTGTAACGACCCAGAATTTTTGATAACTTGAATTTGAATATTTAATTTATTTTTAATATTAATAAGTGGAATTTTTAAGTCGAATAATTTATTTATCGAATATTTGGATTTAATGGGACAATTAAATCGATTTATTTAATAGTGAAATTCCACAAATAATTAAATATTGGGTTAAATATGATTGAAAATGATTTGGAAAATTTTGTTTTATCATATTGAAGTTATAGAAATGTTTTAGCACTTGTAAAACTGAATTTGGAGTTAATTTGTAAAAATTGAATATTTTAATATTTAATTATCGACTGAAAAATAGCCAATTTTTGAACAGTCTCGGAATTGAACGAAACGAGTTTCATTGGATCTGTAATAGTTAGTTATTATCGGATTTCAATTTTCGTAGCAATCGGATTTGTCGTTTGACCGTGGCAGCTCGAAACGCATCGATATCGTTTTAATTTTAATTCGGCGAGTTAAAATAGCCATTTTTCAAACGGTCTCGGATTTCGACGAAACTAGTTTCATCGGATCCGTAATGTGATATTATTGTAAGATTCCAAATTTCAAGTCGATCGGATTTATCGTTTGTCCGGTACAAGCCAAAACGCCTAGAAATCGTTTAAATCAGTTTTAATTTAAATTGATCGTTTAATTCTATATCTCACACATACGATCGAATTAGCTTACGAAACCCATTCCATTGTGTCCGGAACGCGGAAAAACCTTAGGATCGCCTGTCGGAACGCGTAGATTGGAGGTCGTTTGCATAAGTGTTAAATTGGAGATTTTATTGTTAAAATAATATTAATAACATGTATATACTAATTATTCTTTCTAAACCCTAGCCATTTTTGCTCAGCCGCCTCCACCCCAGTTAATGGCCGAAAATCACCAATTTATTTTCCAAATTATTTCTCAATCCGCTCATCGAATCGAGAAACTTCCAACATGAAAGTTGTAGAGCACGGTATGAACTACAAATCCAACGGTGGATCTCAGCTATCGTCGCCATTTGGATGAGATATTGAGCCGTGTCCCCTGGTTGTTGCGTGCGTTCCTCAAGGTGGAGGAGGGCGCCGAGCTTGGCCATGCTTGGGCCGATGGTGGCTTTTGTCGAGGGCTTTCATTTGGTGGCAGGGTGATGAAGTATCGATGCTCGTGGTGGTCGGAAAATCAAACCCTAGGTCGGCATGTGATGGGTTCAAGTGCGTGTTTTTGTTTCCTGGAGAGGAGTTACCGTGCGCGTGAAGAGAAGGAGAGCGGGAGGAAGCTAGTGCGTGCGGCCCACATGTGTTGGGTGAATTTTCTTTTTTTTTTTGTGTTAATTTAATTGAAAATTTGAATTCGTGTCAACTTAAAATGCAATATCTTGTTCATGCGAGGTCCGATTGGGACGAATCAAAGTGCGTTGGAATCGTATGGTCGTGCTCTTCGCGATGAAGCTAGTCTGGAGTCGATTGGAGCTCGTTTGAATTTCGGGTAAAATTAAACGTTCGTTTAATTTTATTCGAAACGAACGCCGAAACCGGAAATAAAATCAAGGTGAGAACTCCTCACTCAATCGAACAGTTTGGTTTAAAATTTTAAATAGTTAATGTTGATTGATGATTGCTGTTTGATTGTGCTAGTAGATATAGTAGGATATATACTATATATAGCGATATATATATATTGGCATATGTATATATCGGATTTGATTCCCCGCCTCGTATAGCGGATGAGACCCTATTGCGCCGCCTATTAAGCGGATATTTTATAAAATCCCATATACCGCGATATTCCACCTTGAAGTGGAATTGGTATTGTGCTAACGTCTGTGGATGCAGGGTAACAGGTTGGAGGGATCCAACTGGATTCCTCACATATTTATTTGTTTATAAATATTGTGTTGATTGTTAACTATCATATCGATATATGATGTTTATTCCCGTGATTGACCATTTGATGCGGTTGCATCATCGGATTCATTTTTAAAAAAAAGTTAAAAATAACGATTTTGAATTTAAAAGGATTTTTAAGTAATTTTTCAAGTATATGTTTTATTAAATTTTGAACTTGATTCATTTTAAATAAATTAAGATTTTAAATACTAAAGTTATAAAACTATGATTTTTATGAAATATAACCAAAAGGAAAATTTTAAAATAAATAGATTTATAAAATAGTTAAATTGGGTTTTTGGGTAATTTTTATTAATAGTTTATGTAAAAGATTTTATAAATTGATATCTATAAATTTAAAAATTTTGGAATTATAAGACGGGTTATTAAGTGTTAAAATGAAGTATAAAAATGGATTTCATTTAAACTATAGTTTTATAAATTATGAAAGTTATGAAATGAATTGATGTTGAAAATAAAAGTTTATAAGTAATTAACTTATAAAATGGCTTTGGGCATTTAAAAGGGGATTTTTATAGAAATTGTTAATAAAGGAGGTTTTTATAAGTTGAAAACTATTATAAAAGGTGAGAAATCTTATCAGTAATAAGATTAACAATTTGTGAAGTTTTAAAAGGAACGACTTGGTAAATAAATAATATTTTAAGTATTTGACTTATAATACGAACTTTTGGTATAGAAATTGGGTTTATAAATTGAATTGGCTTAATAAAAGAGATTTCTAAACCGAAGTTATTAATAGAAATAGAATTTATAAACGTTGTTTATAAATTTGAAATCAATGTAATTTGGTAAATTGAATTTAGAATTGTTAAAGGGGTTACATTCACTCTTTTAAACGATGAGTATATTATTAAGTCAAATGGGCATGTTTTGGGAGAAGAATGTTTTAAAGGGAATTTTAAAACGATTTTAAGATGCTCTAAAATGCATTAAGTATCGAATACTGGGATTTCAACATTCATTGTTGAAATAGACGTTTTCGAGAAATAAAAGGAAATGAATACGTAGATTTCAACATTCATTGTTGAAATAGGCGTTTTCGAGAAAATGAGGAAATGATGGACTATAACACTGTTGTTATAGTGAATGGTTTCCAAATGGAAATATTTTGTGTAGTATTGGAATGTATGTTTCTATTTTTATTTTGAAACCCTATTCCAGTGATTTTGGGTTGTCGTGACGGTGTTTTACGCAACATTCGTTTTGACCCAAGTAAAAGTGAATAGAAGAATGTTTTCCTTAAAAGAATGAAATATATACTTGGCTATGGTTAAGTATATCGAATATTTTCAAATTATTGAAAATAAATAAAATTTGTGAATCCTTATTATTAAATAAGTATGGGAATGCTTTTCCAATATGAAATGAAATGTTTTTGAGAATTTATCTTTTTGAAGATAAATTGAGATTGAATAACTGAAATCTATTGAAAACGTTAGGTCAGTAGATATTTTGAAATATAAATTCACTATGGAATTTATAAAAGGAAGGGAAATTTGTTTAAAAATAAATATTGATTTATTTTGAAGTATGGAAATCAATTTACGAATTTGGAACGTAAATTTAAAATAAATCGGTAAAGATTTATTCGATGATTCGAAATCTGTTTTCAAAGGGTATAAATGATGTAAAGTGATTTGAAATTGGTTTTCAAATGGTTGAGGTGTTTAATTTGAAATGGGTTTTCAAATGGGTAAAGTGTGGAAAATTTTATCGTGAAGTGGTTTTGGTAAATCAAATAATTTGGGCAATTATTTGGAAATTGTGTATATATATCTTGTAAAGATATTTTGGGACTTAATAATTTTGGAAAAATTATTTGGAATCTGATGATGTGGCGCATCTTTATTGATAGTTAAATAACCGACTATCAGTATTTACCCTTGGATGGTAATTGTTGTGATTGTTGAAATTGAATGCTACACTTATTTTTAAAAATAAGCGCTCGCTATTCGGTTTAGCCGGGAGAGGACCTTTGTGTCATATATCCCATTCCGAATATGCGATACGTCGTTTGGATTGCATCTGAAGACCGGTGTTGAAGACCGGGTATTTGTGAGAACGATAGGATGACCTATCGATTGTCTCCGCATCGTTAGCTACGATATGGAGATTTCCTTTGTGATGGGAAATTTTATCGGGATTGTGAATACCCGGATTGCAAGGGCTTCTTTGGAAGTGCCTTCGGTTCTGTTCGAACCCGGAACAGACTTGTATGGTTACGTGTCTGACATTACGTTTTGAGAGATAGAGCAGATTTCTTTCAAATACATTTCTGTTGGTGGCGGAGAATTTATTCTCTTAGCTTAACACCCTTCTCTGAGACGTACGAGCTCAGAGGTTATGTAGTTGAAGGTTATCAGCGATATTTCCCAATCTGGTAATGTGGCATGCTGAGTGCTGCTGTGTGATGATCATTGGTTGATCGTTTGGATATGATCATTTGTTTGATCATTTATCTTTGTGATTATTGCTTTGGTCATCTGTGGACCCGAAGCATGGCTTTGTTACACAAAGCGTAGCTTTGTGGACGAGACTTCGTCAGGACCTCACTCCCCGGAAATGGTCGAAACAGGAATATGCGGCAAGGTTATGAGGGTCGCGCCCTTTAGGGTATGTCATTTCCTTCTGGAAAAGGGTGGTATCATGGTATGGAGCCCAGATGCTTACTCATGTTGATACACTATATATATTTCTGTGTGTGGTGTTGTTGCGAGCGCTCGGATAAAGGTCCCAAAGGACCGGGGGATGACATATTCGTGTAGTAGTTACCTAGTTACAGAGGTAACCCGGCCTTGTGTTGGCAGAGATCTAACCGTAACGTTAGTTTCTCGGGACGTCCCGCCAGAGGCGATCCCATGTGGCAGTGGGAAGTTCCTTAGCCTGACCATTTGTTGGAAATCCAATCAAAACAATACGCGCCTTGTACGGTTTTAGTTGTATTACCTGCCATTCACTTATGGTGGTCACCACTGTTTGGATGGTAGCTATAGTAGGCATAGTTCGGAATGTCTATGCTGGCTAGGATTTATATTCTACTTTCGAATTGTTTTCTACACTATGCACTAGTAATAATATCAAAAATGATTTGATTTTCGCGTAGTAAGCATCTTTGACTATCATAAGGAGAAATCTCCTCCAATTCTGCGTTTGCATTGTGTGTGTGGCGGGAGGCCTTATGGTAGTTTCATTTTCCAAAAAGCATTGCGGATTTAAAAATTTAAATTTTCTTGTTGCTTGTTTAAAGATAAACTGTTTTGAGTTCTCACACCAGTCCCATGACTGACCTGGAGTTTATTGTTCCTTTCTTAAACTCTGGGTGCCCACTATTTTCCACACGGGCAGTCTAGAGTTAGGTTATCAGGTTATTCTGGATTCGGGAGTTGCTGAGCAGATCTGGAGGCGAGCCAGATAGCGTAGTCTATTATCTATTGTATATATATCTTTTCTTTTTCCGCTGTTGTTGTTGTACACTCTGATTGATGTAATGTAATGTGCTGTAATGTATAAAAAGGTATAGTTCTTTTGTTTTAATGAATATTCATTTATCTATTATATGTTGTTCCGCTGCGACTGTGAGATTCTGATATTGTTCCTGTTCTGTTACTTGTTTTTGTTTCTTCTCTCCTTTCTTTCTTCTATCTTTCTCTCTCTTCTCCTACCTCTTTCTTCTTCTTCTTAAACCCTAACGGTTCGATTTTTCGGCAACGAAAAATCTCGATCGTTACATTTGGTATCAGAGCATGTGGTTAAGCGACAACCATGGTTCTGTTGGGTATTACTCATTAGAGATAGAGTCAGCAGTACTCTAGAATGAGTGTGAGTGTAATAATAGATATGAGCGCGTATTTGTTAGTGAATATAAAATTGTTTTATATTGTGATGATTGGTTTATTGAGTGGCATATGAACCTTCGTCGGCACAGTCTGTACAACTGGATCGAAGGGGTTTCTAAACACTTGAATAGAACAATTCGACATGATATTGTTTTAAATTGGGTAAATGAAATAATTTTACCTTGATTATATTTTCTATATAAGAAAATAATTTTTTCAAGAATTATTGAAGTGTGTGTATAATTGATTGTTTGATTGTTTGAAATATATATATATATATAAGTTAATTAAAAGTTGTTTGAATAAGTTATATAAAAACAACTATCGTAAAAAGAATAATTGTATAAGCTAATGAATTATAAGTATGGAATTATAATTAAAATGATTTACAATTGTAAAATAATCTTATGTATATAAGAAGTGAAATTTTATAAGTAAGATTTATAAATGTAATTTATAAATAAAGGGAAATTTTGAAAGAATATTTAGCATTGATTTCACTATGGTTACTGGGAAATAATAAGGATGATGACTGCAGCATCATCAGTATCATTTTCGAGTTTCTATGTGATGGATTTGCTACAATAATGAATTTAAAATTGAAGCTTTGTTGTAGTAAACAAATTTGAAATTAAAATTCAACTTGAAATTGTCAAATATAAGTGAAAAAAAGGGGTTTTGAACTTATAATATGAGTTGGAAGTTGAATAATAAGTTGTATAACTTATAGAATGAGAAAATGTAAGTAAAACCAATTATTGAAGTGGTTAAACAATTAAGTTAAGTAAAATGAAATACGAATTTGATTGTTGATATGAATTTGACTTAAGTAAAAGTTAAATAGAATTTACTTTAGAATTGGAAACCGAATTGGATTGATAAGTGGAAACTTAAGTTTATTTGAACAAATTATGTTAAATGGAATAGAGTTTGAAATGAATTAGGAGAATACTTAAGTTGAATAGTGGAAGTAAATGTAAATGAAGTTGAATGGAATATAACTTGAGTAATGTTGAAAGAATTGATGTTGATATCAAAATAAAATGAATAAAGTGAATTAATGAAATCGTTAAATGATGTGAACTTGAGTTATATAAATGAAATTCAATTTTTATATGTAAAAAGAATTGGCAACTGAATTAAAGTATGGATTGAATGTTAATTAATCGAATGTGAATAAGTTGATATGAAATGATGTATGTAAGTGTAAATTCATTTCGAGCTAGTTGAATAATTGAATGAAAATCAGTTGAATGTTAAATCAATTGGAATTAAAACTGTTGAACCAAATTGAATGTAGTGAGAGAAAAACTAATAATTTGGTTTTATTGGATATACATTGGTTGTTATTCGCTTGTTGGTTGATTGTATGTAAATTCATTAAGTGTTAATGAAATTGAATTAGCGCATTTGAAAACTATGTAATTGAATTCAAATTGAAAGTGAAGTAAATAAATTTGAATAGAATTGAATTCGAGTTGATTTGAAAGTGAACCAATGTGAATTTAATTAGTGAATGTAAACTAATGGGAAATGAATGAGAAAGAATATGCAACTTCAATAGTAAACTAAAAATGTATAAGAAGCATATGTTGAAAGGTTTTGTAATTGAATTGGCAAAATGATTTGAATGTTGAAGTTGGAATTGTGTACTACTATTAGCAGGATATACAGGTGTATAATGGAATTGGGATTTGATTTTGAAGTTAAAAAATTGAATTGCTCGACAAAAAGGTACGTATTTCAATTTTAGTATGAGATTTGATGATTTCCTTCTCCAGCCACTTGGCTTTCTCTTTTCTTTTTGATTCTGAGGGGCCGTGGTGCCATTTTGTAGTCGTACCGATCGAGCCGCGCAAAGGAGACGCTGGCGAAATTTTTCGAAAATTTAGGGAGTTAGAAAATTTTTGAGAAAATTTTGAAAAGTTTGAAATTTGAATTTAAATTTAAATTTGAATTGTTGAGTAAACAATGTTGTTTGAAACCTATAATTGGAGTTGGAAAGCTAATTGAAATGATAGTAAATCTTTAATAAAAGATTTGTGTTAGAAAGTTGATAAAACTAATTGATTTTTGAAAAATAATAAACGGATTAGGATCGTTCTCCTTAACTTGCAATTTCGAGGACGAAATTCTTTTAAGGGGGGAAGATTGTAACGACCCAGAATTTTTGATAACTTGAATTTGAATATTTAATTTATTTTTAATATTAATAAGTGGAATTTTTAAGTCGAATAATTTATTTATCGAATATTTGGATTTAATGGGACAATTAAATCGATTTATTTAATAGTGAAATTCCACAAATAATTAAATATTGGGTTAAATATGATTGAAAATGATTTGGAAAATTTTGTTTTATCATATTGAAGTTATAGAAATGTTTTAGCACTTGTAAAACTGAATTTGGAGTTAATTTGTAAAAATTGAATATTTTAATATTTAATTATCGACTGAAAAATAGCCAATTTTTGAACAGTCTCGGAATTGAACGAAACGAGTTTCATTGGATCTGTAATAGTTAGTTATTATCGGATTTCAATTTTCGTAGCAATCGGATTTGTCGTTTGACCGTGGCAGCTCGAAACGCATCGATATCGTTTTAATTTTAATTCGGCGAGTTAAAATAGCCATTTTTCAAACGGTCTCGGATTTCGACGAAACTAGTTTCATCGGATCCGTAATGTGATATTATTGTAAGATTCCAAATTTCAAGTCGATCGGATTTATCGTTTGTCCGGTACAAGCCAAAACGCCTAGAAATCGTTTAAATCAGTTTTAATTTAAATTGATCGTTTAATTCTATATCTCACACATACGATCGAATTAGCTTACGAAACCCATTCCATTGTGTCCGGAACGCGGAAAAACCTTAGGATCGCCTGTCGGAACGCGTAGATTGGAGGTCGTTTGCATAAGTGTTAAATTGGAGATTTTATTGTTAAAATAATATTAATAACATGTATATACTAATTATTCTTTCTAAACCCTAGCCATTTTTGCTCAGCCGCCTCCACCCCAGTTAATGGCCGAAAATCACCAATTTATTTTCCAAATTATTTCTCAATCCGCTCATCGAATCGAGAAACTTCCAACATGAAAGTTGTAGAGCACGGTATGAACTACAAATCCAACGGTGGATCTCAGCTATCGTCGCCATTTGGATGAGATATTGAGCCGTGTCCCCTGGTTGTTGCGTGCGTTCCTCAAGGTGGAGGAGGGCGCCGAGCTTGGCCATGCTTGGGCCGATGGTGGCTTTTGTCGAGGGCTTTCATTTGGTGGCAGGGTGATGAAGTATCGATGCTCGTGGTGGTCGGAAAATCAAACCCTAGGTCGGCATGTGATGGGTTCAAGTGCGTGTTTTTGTTTCCTGGAGAGGAGTTACCGTGCGCGTGAAGAGAAGGAGAGCGGGAGGAAGCTAGTGCGTGCGGCCCACATGTGTTGGGTGAATTTTCTTTTTTTTTTTGTGTTAATTTAATTGAAAATTTGAATTCGTGTCAACTTAAAATGCAATATCTTGTTCATGCGAGGTCCGATTGGGACGAATCAAAGTGCGTTGGAATCGTATGGTCGTGCTCTTCGCGATGAAGCTAGTCTGGAGTCGATTGGAGCTCGTTTGAATTTCGGGTAAAATTAAACGTTCGTTTAATTTTATTCGAAACGAACGCCGAAACCGGAAATAAAATCAAGGTGAGAACTCCTCACTCAATCGAACAGTTTGGTTTAAAATTTTAAATAGTTAATGTTGATTGATGATTGCTGTTTGATTGTGCTAGTAGATATAGTAGGATATATACTATATATAGCGATATATATATATTGGCATATGTATATATCGGATTTGATTCCCCGCCTCGTATAGCGGATGAGACCCTATTGCGCCGCCTATTAAGCGGATATTTTATAAAATCCCATATACCGCGATATTCCACCTTGAAGTGGAATTGGTATTGTGCTAACGTCTGTGGATGCAGGGTAACAGGTTGGAGGGATCCAACTGGATTCCTCACATATTTATTTGTTTATAAATATTGTGTTGATTGTTAACTATCATATCGATATATGATGTTTATTCCCGTGATTGACCATTTGATGCGGTTGCATCATCGGATTCATTTTTAAAAAAAAGTTAAAAATAACGATTTTGAATTTAAAAGGATTTTTAAGTAATTTTTCAAGTATATGTTTTATTAAATTTTGAACTTGATTCATTTTAAATAAATTAAGATTTTAAATACTAAAGTTATAAAACTATGATTTTTATGAAATATAACCAAAAGGAAAATTTTAAAATAAATAGATTTATAAAATAGTTAAATTGGGTTTTTGGGTAATTTTTATTAATAGTTTATGTAAAAGATTTTATAAATTGATATCTATAAATTTAAAAATTTTGGAATTATAAGACGGGTTATTAAGTGTTAAAATGAAGTATAAAAATGGATTTCATTTAAACTATAGTTTTATAAATTATGAAAGTTATGAAATGAATTGATGTTGAAAATAAAAGTTTATAAGTAATTAACTTATAAAATGGCTTTGGGCATTTAAAAGGGGATTTTTATAGAAATTGTTAATAAAGGAGGTTTTTATAAGTTGAAAACTATTATAAAAGGTGAGAAATCTTATCAGTAATAAGATTAACAATTTGTGAAGTTTTAAAAGGAACGACTTGGTAAATAAATAATATTTTAAGTATTTGACTTATAATACGAACTTTTGGTATAGAAATTGGGTTTATAAATTGAATTGGCTTAATAAAAGAGATTTCTAAACCGAAGTTATTAATAGAAATAGAATTTATAAACGTTGTTTATAAATTTGAAATCAATGTAATTTGGTAAATTGAATTTAGAATTGTTAAAGGGGTTACATTCACTCTTTTAAACGATGAGTATATTATTAAGTCAAATGGGCATGTTTTGGGAGAAGAATGTTTTAAAGGGAATTTTAAAACGATTTTAAGATGCTCTAAAATGCATTAAGTATCGAATACTGGGATTTCAACATTCATTGTTGAAATAGACGTTTTCGAGAAATAAAAGGAAATGAATACGTAGATTTCAACATTCATTGTTGAAATAGGCGTTTTCGAGAAAATGAGGAAATGATGGACTATAACACTGTTGTTATAGTGAATGGTTTCCAAATGGAAATATTTTGTGTAGTATTGGAATGTATGTTTCTATTTTTATTTTGAAACCCTATTCCAGTGATTTTGGGTTGTCGTGACGGTGTTTTACGCAACATTCGTTTTGACCCAAGTAAAAGTGAATAGAAGAATGTTTTCCTTAAAAGAATGAAATATATACTTGGCTATGGTTAAGTATATCGAATATTTTCAAATTATTGAAAATAAATAAAATTTGTGAATCCTTATTATTAAATAAGTATGGGAATGCTTTTCCAATATGAAATGAAATGTTTTTGAGAATTTATCTTTTTGAAGATAAATTGAGATTGAATAACTGAAATCTATTGAAAACGTTAGGTCAGTAGATATTTTGAAATATAAATTCACTATGGAATTTATAAAAGGAAGGGAAATTTGTTTAAAAATAAATATTGATTTATTTTGAAGTATGGAAATCAATTTACGAATTTGGAACGTAAATTTAAAATAAATCGGTAAAGATTTATTCGATGATTCGAAATCTGTTTTCAAAGGGTATAAATGATGTAAAGTGATTTGAAATTGGTTTTCAAATGGTTGAGGTGTTTAATTTGAAATGGGTTTTCAAATGGGTAAAGTGTGGAAAATTTTATCGTGAAGTGGTTTTGGTAAATCAAATAATTTGGGCAATTATTTGGAAATTGTGTATATATATCTTGTAAAGATATTTTGGGACTTAATAATTTTGGAAAAATTATTTGGAATCTGATGATGTGGCGCATCTTTATTGATAGTTAAATAACCGACTATCAGTATTTACCCTTGGATGGTAATTGTTGTGATTGTTGAAATTGAATGCTACACTTATTTTTAAAAATAAGCGCTCGCTATTCGGTTTAGCCGGGAGAGGACCTTTGTGTCATATATCCCATTCCGAATATGCGATACGTCGTTTGGATTGCATCTGAAGACCGGTGTTGAAGACCGGGTATTTGTGAGAACGATAGGATGACCTATCGATTGTCTCCGCATCGTTAGCTACGATATGGAGATTTCCTTTGTGATGGGAAATTTTATCGGGATTGTGAATACCCGGATTGCAAGGGCTTCTTTGGAAGTGCCTTCGGTTCTGTTCGAACCCGGAACAGACTTGTATGGTTACGTGTCTGACATTACGTTTTGAGAGATAGAGCAGATTTCTTTCAAATACATTTCTGTTGGTGGCGGAGAATTTATTCTCTTAGCTTAACACCCTTCTCTGAGACGTACGAGCTCAGAGGTTATGTAGTTGAAGGTTATCAGCGATATTTCCCAATCTGGTAATGTGGCATGCTGAGTGCTGCTGTGTGATGATCATTGGTTGATCGTTTGGATATGATCATTTGTTTGATCATTTATCTTTGTGATTATTGCTTTGGTCATCTGTGGACCCGAAGCATGGCTTTGTTACACAAAGCGTAGCTTTGTGGACGAGACTTCGTCAGGACCTCACTCCCCGGAAATGGTCGAAACAGGAATATGCGGCAAGGTTATGAGGGTCGCGCCCTTTAGGGTATGTCATTTCCTTCTGGAAAAGGGTGGTATCATGGTATGGAGCCCAGATGCTTACTCATGTTGATACACTATATATATTTCTGTGTGTGGTGTTGTTGCGAGCGCTCGGATAAAGGTCCCAAAGGACCGGGGGATGACATATTCGTGTAGTAGTTACCTAGTTACAGAGGTAACCCGGCCTTGTGTTGGCAGAGATCTAACCGTAACGTTAGTTTCTCGGGACGTCCCGCCAGAGGCGATCCCATGTGGCAGTGGGAAGTTCCTTAGCCTGACCATTTGTTGGAAATCCAATCAAAACAATACGCGCCTTGTACGGTTTTAGTTGTATTACCTGCCATTCACTTATGGTGGTCACCACTGTTTGGATGGTAGCTATAGTAGGCATAGTTCGGAATGTCTATGCTGGCTAGGATTTATATTCTACTTTCGAATTGTTTTCTACACTATGCACTAGTAATAATATCAAAAATGATTTGATTTTCGCGTAGTAAGCATCTTTGACTATCATAAGGAGAAATCTCCTCCAATTCTGCGTTTGCATTGTGTGTGTGGCGGGAGGCCTTATGGTAGTTTCATTTTCCAAAAAGCATTGCGGATTTAAAAATTTAAATTTTCTTGTTGCTTGTTTAAAGATAAACTGTTTTGAGTTCTCACACCAGTCCCATGACTGACCTGGAGTTTATTGTTCCTTTCTTAAACTCTGGGTGCCCACTATTTTCCACACGGGCAGTCTAGAGTTAGGTTATCAGGTTATTCTGGATTCGGGAGTTGCTGAGCAGATCTGGAGGCGAGCCAGATAGCGTAGTCTATTATCTATTGTATATATATCTTTTCTTTTTCCGCTGTTGTTGTTGTACACTCTGATTGATGTAATGTAATGTGCTGTAATGTATAAAAAGGTATAGTTCTTTTGTTTTAATGAATATTCATTTATCTATTATATGTTGTTCCGCTGCGACTGTGAGATTCTGATATTGTTCCTGTTCTGTTACTTGTTTTTGTTTCTTCTCTCCTTTCTTTCTTCTATCTTTCTCTCTCTTCTCCTACCTCTTTCTTCTTCTTCTTAAACCCTAACGGTTCGATTTTTCGGCAACGAAAAATCTCGATCGTTACACATCCAATGGATTGGCTATCGGGAAGGCCTCTCCAGCTTGCCCTACTACTTCTGCTTGTCGAGAAGCCATTCTACACAAGGAACTGGATATTCAAATATAAAGGTGCACGTTTCCTAAATGTGTGAAGTGCTGTGCAAAACTAGTAAAATGACAAGCAAATATAACTGAGATTAAACTAATAAGCATTTGTCAATTATAAAGTTTCAGGGCTTGTTGTTTTAAGTCCAAATACAAGTGCAGTATTGATGCAAACAAATCAGCCTTAATTGATTAATATTGCTTTGCTTTAATATTTCACTTGAATTTGTTGATTCACAGCATTTCATATAATTTCTTTAAGTTAATCATCCTTTATCGACTAATCTGTCATTCGATGTGGGCAATCAGTGGCAGTATATTCGTCCTATTTTTCTGCAAATGTTGTGTTTAACAGGCTAATAGCATTAAAGTTAATAAAATCTATAAAAAAGCGCCACAAGTTCAAGCATGTTATCTCGGCAGTTCAAGTTAAGAATTCAATTCAACAATGTCATGTTCATTCAAATTGAAAAATGTTCAAGTCCTTAAGTCGCAGGAACTACTCGAGCTAGCTCGGGGGTTATTTAGGTCTTCCAAATCAAATCCAACGACCTAGCATAAGCCGAACTCTCATAAGCCGCATTGTTCGAGCCAAGGAGGCAAGGCAGTGTGTATCTGGAAAAGTCCTAGGTCGCTCGCGACCTAAAATGTTGGGTCGAAAACAGTTTAAGTCGCAAGAAGCAATTCGGCAGTAAAAATTGGTTTAAGTATTAAGTTGCTTACGCGACCTAAAGATTAAGTCGCTAAGGGTTAAGACGCAAAGGGTTAAGCCGTAAAGGGTCACGCCATGTATCATAAGTCGCAAAGTTCCTAAGATAGGTCGATCTGATTTCCTTAAGTCGCGAATATGTAAGTCACTCAGTTTCTCTTAGGTCACAAGGCACTTGGATCATTCGATTTATTAGGTTGTTCGAATCTATAGCTCGGCAGTGTAACATTATCTCTCATTAATAAACTCTCAAGCCTGTCCTCCACTCAAGCACTTCCACGCGTCCACCACCTCACATCACCAGCAATGCAACGGTATAACCTAAAATCCATTAACCCGTTAATCATTCCCCTGTCTCCTCCGAACTCCCAAAACCTCCTCAAAAACCCATGATCGATTCCAATTACACTCACCAAAATAGCTCCATAAAAACCCTAGGCCGAATCGAAACATAATCTAACGACATGGTCGAAAGTTGTGTTGAAAGGATTATGAAGGGATCGATGATGAACATGGCGAAAGGATGATCGAAATTACCTAAGTTTGCTGTTGGAATCAACAATTGGAGATGAAAAGGAAGGGATTTCGTTTTAGCTTCAGAGCTCGAGTGCAACAATGGCGGCCGGCAGAATACAAGCAATTGAATAAGGAAGAAGATACGACCCAACGGCTTATATAGAGGAGAGAGAGGAAGACGTATCGGCACGCGAGCTAGCGAGCCAGTTGAGTCGCTCACGACCTAAAGCAATTAGATCGAAGCACATGGCCTATGACATATGCGTATACTTCGAGGGGCAAATGTTAATATCATTCTAGACAGCGACTCAAACACTCGAAGCGACCTAACGACCTAATGAGATAAGCAATCTAACGACCTAAGCATATAGCAACCAAACGATTTAATGATCTAAAGACTCTAGAGATCCCACGGGTTAAAGATCTGCGAGTTAACGACCTAGTTACTCCATGAAGGCAACGGCCTACCAAGCTAAGGGAAGAACGACCTAGCGACCTAAAGTTATCAATGACTTAGCAACCTAAAGATATCAGCGAGCTAGCAACCTAAAGCATGAAGCAAGTCAGCGAGCTAATGAGTTAGCGACTTAAGAAGTCAGCGACCTAAAAGACCCCTAACGACCTAACGACCTAACGGGTTAAGACAGTATGAGGCCGCATGCATACTACTTCTTCATTAGGTCACTCACGACCTAAATGGACCGAGGTAACTCCATAAGCCGCAACTTCTTATGCCGCTTCTCTCCTAGGTCGCTACGACCTACCAAAATGTTCAAGTAACCAAGTGCAAGCCTGTTAAGCCGTAACCCACATACCTTAGGTCGCTCACGACCTACGACCTAACCCCTTGGTCGCCCACGACCCGTAACACAGCTAACCAAACCCCTAGGTCGCTCATGACCTACGACTTACTCCAGGAATCTCCTATAAATACCATGCCTATACCACCGAAGAGTAGATCTTTTGGCTCATTTCTGGAACGCCAATACTCTGCTGATTTCTCCACTCACCCGACACTTCAAATACGAATGACACTTCAACGAACTTCAAGAAGAAATCTAACACATTCAACATGGATTCAAAGAGTTCTTCTACATCGGAGTTCTAGCTATTTGTCTTGGTAGTGTTGTAATCGAAGATTGTTGTAAAGTTGTAATCGATTCAGCAATAAAGAAGATTAAAGTGGACGTAGGCTTAACTTGAAGCCGAACCACTATAAAACTGTTGTCTCTTTACTGTTTATCTATGACTTTTCTACTTACTTCTAATTCCCGTATTGACGGGTGGTGCTTTCAATTAATATCTATTTACACCGGGGTGTTAGCATTCAATTTTAACGTTAACAGTATGAAATTTGATAATTTTCTTGTCCAGCCACTTGGATTTTTCTTTTCTTTTTGAAATCTAGGGGCAGTGGTGCCATTTTTGTATTCGTACCGAGCTAGCCGCGCAAAGGAGGGGCTGGCGAAATTTTTCGAAAATTTAAGGCGTTAGAATATTTTTGAGAAAATTGGATTTTTTTTGAAAACTTAGTAAAGTTATTGGAAAAGTTAAAATGTTTAAATGAATTTGAAATTTAATTTGAACAAATGGTTTTGAAAGATTAATGGATTCTGTAACTTATTCATAATTGGCAATTTCGAGGACGAAATTCTTTTAAGGGGGAGTTTGTAATGACTCAGAATTTCTATCATTTGAAATTCGTATATTTAATTGATTTTTAAATATTAACAAGTAAAAATTTGTAAGTCGAATAAATTATATTTCGAATATCAGGATTTAATAGGATTATTAAATTGTCAAATTAATATTTGAAATTGCAGAAATAATTGGAAATTGGGTTTAATATGATTAAAATTGATTTGTAAAGTAGTATTAAATAATATTAGAGTTAGAATGATGTTATAGAACTTTTAAAATTGAATTAAAAGTTAATTTGTGGAAATTGAATATTTTAATATTTAATTGACGAGTAAAAATAGTCATTTTTCAAACAGTCTCGGATTTCGACGAAACTAATTTCATCGGATCCATAATGTTATATTATTGTAATATTTCAAATTTCGTGTCAATCGGATTTACGGTTTGTCCGGGGCAAGCTAAAACGCGTAGAAATCGGTTTAAGTGAATTTTAAATTTAAATAGTCGATTTGAAATCCTATCTTCCAAATACTTTCGAATTGGCCTCCGATATATATTCCATTGCGTTGGGAATAGGGGTAAGACATTGTAAACGCCAGGCTGCACACCTCGTTTGGAGTTCGGAAAAATTTCGGGTGAATAGTGTTTTTCAATTTTCTATATAAGGCCCCCTATTTTCTCATTTGCATCAAAACCCTGGCTAGGGTTACAGTGGCCGCCACTTAAAGTTTTAATGGTCGAAAACTTGTCTCGTTCTTCCTCAATTTCTAGCAAATCCATTGACAATTAAACAAAACCCCCAACTACAAACTTGTAGAGAACGTTAAGTACTTCGTATTCAACGGTCATGATCGTTTTTAGAGCTTTGGATCATCGGCAATTCTTGTACAAAGCCGCCGCATTCGCGCACGAAATACGAGATGAAATGAAGACCGAGTTCATCGGCGTTCGTGCCGAAAGTGGAGTAGGCAAAGGGCTTTCAAATGATAGTGGTCGATCGTCGTCTCGGCTTTCGTGATGATCGCGTTTATTCAAGGGAAGGGGCCGACTATGGGTTGTTTCGAACGAAGCTTTTCACGCAATGGGGAAGGAGCATAATGTGCGCCCAAGATTCTAGGGCAGGGGATGGACGGCCCAGATTGAAATTAGGTTAAAATTTAAAAAGAAAATAGTAATTAATTTATTTAAAATTCGTGTAATCTTTATAACGCGATATCTTTGTCGTACGAGGTCCGTTTTGGAAAAAACAACTTGCGTTGGAATCGTATGGACGAGCACTACGCAATGGAGCTGGATTGGAATCGATTGGAGGTAGTGAAAATTTTGGGTAAAATTAAATGCGTGTTGAATTTTATTCGAAATAAAACACTACAACTGTTATTGAAAGCTAAGCTGAGAACTTCTCACCCAATCGAATTTTGTTTCGATTTAAATTTTAAATAGTCAAATTTTAAATTGCTTGATTGTATGCTTGAATGGTAAATTGCTATCTGTGTATTGAAATAGACCCTATACGCCGCATATTAAGCGAAGGTTATATATTAAACACATATACCGCGATATTCCACCTCGAAGTGGAATTGGTATTACATATGTACTTGGAGTTGATTTTCCCACACTATATAGCGGATGAGACCCTATTGCGCCGTATAATAGCGGATAATATTATATATAAACCCATGTACCGCGATATTCTGTCTTGAAACGAGATTGGTATTGTGCTAACCTCTATGGATGCAGGGAAACAGGTTGGACGGATCCAACTGGATTCCTCAAAACAATAAATTTGTTTCAAAGTTCTGTGTTGGTTATTTATAATCTCCGTGTGATTTTCTTTGTGATTTAAATCGTTGAGGGCTAAAATTTAGCCGAATAAAATTTTGGTACCGTTACATACCGAAAATAAATAAAAATTTTATTTTTGAAAATTTGGGTTGAAAGTTTATATTAATTTTTTTGATGTTTTGAGGAATATAGTTGAAAGGTGATTTTTGGAAATATGAAGTTGATTATTTTATAAAATAATTTAAATGGTGATTTTTGAATTTATTATAAAAGCTTTATTATAAGATTTTAAATAAAATTGGATTTTTATAAATCAAAGTGATGGAATTATAAAGGAGTTTTAAATATGTTTTAAAATGATGTTATCAATGGATTTTATAAAAGAATAGAATCTACGATTTATGGAGTTATAAAATGAATGAATTGTAAATAGAGAATTATAAGTAATTTGCTTATAATTTGGATTTTGGCATGTAAATGGGATATGGGTAGAATTTGTTAATAAAGTGATTTTTATAAGTTGAAGTTGTTATAAAATATAAATGGACTTTATAAACATTGTTTTTGTAACGACCCGATATTTTCAACCATTCGCATCCATTATAAGTGTATAGGTAGACACTCATGCCGGAATTGAATTGCTCAAAATACCGTGTTGTAAATAAAAATTTGGCAAATCTCATAATATACAGTAAATAAAAATCACAGATCGCGGACACAGAGTAATAATAATGCGGCGGAAGTAAAAGAAATAGTAGTTCACGAAGCTACTATACAAAAATATTAGAGTTACATAAAATACAACAGAAGAAATAAAGTACAAAGGAAGTCTCACTACATAGAAGTCTACTAATACAAGAGCTGAAAGGAACAACAGACTATAAAAGATAAAACTTGACAAGTAGATAATCTCCAGCGATTTCAATCTCCAGAAAGTGGAAATTCAAATCTGTGAATAACTCGGGCTGACCCGAGCGTAAATAAAAGTACAAACACTCAAGTCAGGACATACATACTTATACAATGTAAACCAACTCAAGTGAACTGTAGTAAAGGTACAAGTAACTTAGAAGATGCTTGGGACCGCCCATCCTCTAAGGATCCGTTAACTATTTACTATGTAGTAATATACGCTATATACAGTAGTGTCTAATCAGTAAAGTATAATCATATAGAAAATAACGTTAAGGGGATGGTGAACCTTAACGCGATCGGATCTTTCAAACCAAAATCATAGTGGGCTCGATATAAGGATATGACACGGCACGCGAGGCAATGCCAAGGTGGATACACCGTTTGCACTCCCGGACCGGTGGTGACGGCAAGCCAGCAGCTTCCGCCCACCTCGAACAATACCCTCGAATCAAAGTGGCGCCACGTATCGAATCACAAAAGTAATAGAATGGTTTCCGATGGAGCATGCCGATGAAAGGGTGCGACCCTTTGTGTATCCCGGTATAGCTCCTGTTTTAGTCATATATGCCAACTCACGGGAGTTGGGTCCACGTAATATACCTCGAGAACGTCGCCACCATCCTACTTCATTCAGGAATCTCCACTGCGTACACAGTTGTTAAAGTGGTTTTCGATATTGGCCGGCTATAAGACAATATCTGATCCCGGTCTCTTTAACAACCAATCGTTATTATAACCGGTAGTTATAACTTTAAAACAATATTTTATACTTCAAAATAAAATATCATTTCAACCCCAATCTTTATCAAAATAAAGATTAAATCATTTTCAAACCATTTCAATATATCATTATACCATATATTTCGATTCAAATATTTATCAAAATAAATATCAAGTCATTTCTAACCTTTTCAATATATTAAATTATCATATCCATTCAAAATTTCCTTTCAAATCATTTAATATATCAAAATATCATAACCTTTCAGAGCTTCATTTTCAAAATATCATATCTTTCAGAACTTCTTTCAAATCATTTTAATATCAAAATATCATATCTTTCAAAACTCCATTTTTCAAATCATTTAATATCAAAATATCATATCTTTCAAAACTTCGTTTCAAATCATTTTAATATATCAAAATATCATATCTTTCAGTACCACATTTCAATCATTTTAATATATCAAAATATCATATCTTCCGAAACACCATTTCAATCATTTTAATATATCAAAATATTATAACCTCCGAAACTCCATTTCAATCATTTTAATATATCAAAATATCATATCTTTCGAAACTCCATTTTTCAAATCATTTAATATCGAAATATCATATCTTTCAAAACTACGTTTCAAATCATTTTAATATATCAAAATATCATATCTTTTCGAAACCACATTTCAATCATTTTAATATATCAAAATATCATATCTTTTCGAAACTACATTTCAATCATTTTAATATATCAAATAGTTATATTTCAAAACAAATTACTTCATTATTAAATTATAAAAATGAAGTTATTACATTTAATAATTAAATTATGAAATGCCAAAAGTTTAAACTTTCCAATGTTCATTTATGCACTTAAATTTATTAAAACAATGAAAATTCAAGTTTCGCAGCATTTAGAAAATGCTACAGAAAGTTACATTCAAAAACAATTCAATTTAACAAATGACGGTATTAAAAATGCTGTTAATTAACTTCAAATATTCGATAAAATTTCACAAACACTTATATTTTTATTTAAATTATTTTTAACTTATAAAATCATACATTTTCACAATTATAAGCATCATTTAATTTTCCTTAAATTCATGATTTTATAAAGTTGAGTTTCCTTTCAAAAATCAATATTTATTAATAATTCGCTTATTAAATTTCAACATTCAAATTTAAATTCATTACATTAAATTTCAAACTAACACTTAAGTTTAAAATTTCAAATATAACTTAATTCCATTTTATGTAACTTAACTTAAAATTTCACTTTTAAACCAAATTCATAAATTCCAATTTAAGTTATGTTTCAAAATTCAACTCAATATTCACTCATTAACATTTTAACTTTATTCAAAATCATTAATATGTTATAAAATCATTTTTAAATTAATTTAAATTCAAAATATCATAAATTTATCATATTTCAAAGTTAATTTAAATTCCATTAAAAATTAAATCAAAATTTTCAAAATAACTTACATTCAGATTTTCTAACTTTTCCATAATTTATTTAACTTATAGATTTCCAAAAAATCAATAATACTTTACAAAATTATATTTATATTTAATTTTAAATCAAAATATTATAATAATTAAATTTCTAAAATATTTTAAAATTTTAGAAAACATATTTTAACTACGGGCCTGTATATAATTTTCTACGCTAGGTAAAGTGATACGGGCAATGTATCATTTCAACCCGTAATTTACAAAGAAAAATCCGGGTTTTATCATTTCAAACCTGCAGTCCCAAGTAAAAAATGAGCTGAAAGTCGTTCAGGCCTATCATTTCAGCCCATAACGATTTTCTCCTATTCTAAAGTCCGTTCGGGTATGTATCATTTCAACCCATAGTGATTCTAATCCAAAGGGAACTTGCAGTGTGATAAACTGATAAAATAGCAGAACAACATAATATAACAGTAACAGATGTTATAACAGGTGTTTAAGCATGGGTGAACATCATGAAATCATAATATAGTAGGTGTAACATGATAATGCATTTTACAGATTCAAAAGGGGTCAATTTACTAGTTATATATGTACATACTGTCTGGTGAGAATAACTCACATGTTCAAAGCTGGAGATATCCACCAAAGCACACAATGCAACACAATGAAGGCACGATGACATGGATATGACTTTAGAGTGGAGAGCCAAAGCAATTTGACTTGTTCAAACATTTACACAAAACAACACAAATATATGTAAGTTTCAACACGATTTAAACATCAAATAACATTAGAATTCAAAGCCCAAAACAACATCGAATGAATTGCACTTGTTCTCAACCTCATGTACTTCAGTTAGGCAATGATTAGGCTCAGCTAACTCAGGGAATTGGGTCAGGTTTGGGTGTGTAAGGGTCGGCCTACACATGGGTTTGAAGGTGGGTTTAGTCTAGGTGCATAAAACTAGGTGTATAGGGCTAAAACTATGCAACATTCATCATTTGTTGCTCTTGTTTGGTTCGGCCAAAGGCTAGGTGGGCCCAACCAGTGGTGCAGGTGGTGGTGGGTGATGTGGCAGAGGGTGAAGGTCAGGTCTGAGGTGGTGTTTGTGGTAGTGGCGGCAAATGGTGGTAGAAGGAGGATATGACAATTCTAGGCCATAAGTGATAGTTTGTGATGGTTTTTGGTGGATTTTGTGGTGGTCTTCACCTTGGATTTGCTTGGCCTGAAATGGAGAGGTAGTAGGATGGGAGATGATTAGAGGAAGGGGGTGGTGGAGGTCAGGTCAGATCTGGTTGAGGAGGAGCAAAGCAATGAAGGTGAGAACAAGTACAAAGTTCAAATAGAAAAGTAGAAAAACAAAGGAAGAAGAAGATGAAATGGAAGCCACTACCTTCAATACTTCTAGCCGTGAGTTTAATGATGGAAAGTGAGAAGTTTCTCATGTGAATAGGAAGGAAAATACACGGCTATTCAATAGAAATAGAAAAAAACGGTCAAAGAGTAAATGAGGAAACGGTAAAAGAAACGACTTAGGAGGTGAAACGACTTTCGTTTCAAAGCTTTTAAAACCTTTCAAACTTCTTTAATTTTGTTTATATAACTTGATATTTCTGAAAATAATAATAATCCCAGATAAAATTTAGAAAATTTATCAAAATATAAAAATATATATAATATTCAATAATTATATAAAGTTAAATTAAGGAAAATAGCTAAAAATATTAAACTAGTCTGAAAAGTTTGAAATTACATGAAATAAATTTAGAAAATTCATATGAGCTTGTAATATAAATTTAAAAATAAATAATAATATAAAATAAAAGTACATTCAAAAAAAAATTAAATTTAAATATAAATTTAATGAAGAAAATAGCAGAAAATAAGAAAACAGCCTTTTAAAAAAAAGAAGAAATCAACACAGTAAACTTTGGAAAAATTATAACATCACTTTAAAAAAATATTAAAAGACAAAATATACTTAAAATAACCCATTAACACATAAGAATTGTTTTTTTTAAAGAAAATAGAAAAAGATTTAAAGAAATTACTTAAAAATCCAAAACAGTGTCCAGAAATTACAAATAAATCGCCATTGACTTTGAAAAATTATTTATTTCATTTTAAAATTATTATAATACAAAAATATACATAAAATAACATATTAAAATAAATATGACAAATATTTTTTTTATAATTTATAATAGACAAAATTGTTAAATAAATCAAATTACACTCAAAATTGAAATGTACATAACTTTTACAGTTTAACTCCGTTTTCAACGAAACGAAAAGCATTTTTCAAGTTATTACATCTATTCATAATAAAAGATAAAATTTAAGATTTTAAATAATTTAAATTTGAAGTTTAAAAGTCACATTTTGAACAGCTTGACCAGAAATCCACTTTACAGTAAAATATTCAAATTATACTAGTTTGAACTATAAATCATTTAATAATCATCATTTATATTTAAAACGAAATGTTTAAAATAAAACAAATTTAAAATAATTTAAAAATAAAAGAAAGTCCAATATAAATAATATACAAAAATCTAGGGTTGTTACACTCTCCCCCACTCAAAACTTTTCGTCCTCGAAAAGGGATGAGGTACGGAAAAGAACAGAAGAAGATAGAGTGAAATAGGATTAAGATAAGATGACAAGAAGATTGAAAATTATACCTGATAACTCTTGTTATAGGTAAGTTTCGCAAGGTGCAAATTATCAAAGATTATAGAAAGATTTCTAAACAAAAAGATTATAGAAAGATGCATATACCAGTCTATAGCAAGATAAGGATGATAAGGACAACCAAAAGATAGTTTGAAAAACAAAATAAGGAAATAGATTTGAAAGCATGGAAATTTCAACTTAAATTTTTTTTTCCCTTTTTTTTCATAAGTTAAATAAAACGTTAACTATCTCAAATTTCATTATCTTATTATCCAATCATCTTAAATTAACAATTCTTCTAAACCATGGGTTTGAAAAATAATCATTTATTACACTCACAATGTACTTAATAAATCTTATTCTTCTTTGTTACTAATTAAAATTAAATTTATTCCGCTCAATATATTTATCACTTATGTTAAATATACTTACACTTATTATAACTACTTTCTTTTATTCTTAGTTCTTTTAACATTATTTTATTTTGTAAATTATTCAATTACCCATTTATTCTATTTACCTCTTAATCATTTTATATTTAAAAATCAAGTGTATAACATTTATTATAACCACTCAAATTTTATTTATAAAATCATTTTATATTGTATATTATCCAATTACATTGTTGACATCTGAAATATTAAGGTAAGTTGTATTGAATGCAATTGTATTATAAAAATAAATCATTTCATGCTTGAATATTCATCCAAAAATATTATTTTCTTTTATAATTGAAATTATTCTTAAAAATAAAATTTAAGAATTCAATTTTCGATTTCTTCAAACCATTTAGAGATAACTAAAGGTATGTACATAGTTTATCAAATCAAATTTAAATCATATGTCTATATATATTATAGATCAAGTCATATTTTAGAAATTCAAATCAAATTGATTTCCCAAAACAAAGCTGTAGTAAGTGTACAGAGCGGTCTCTTCACTTCGAAACTCGAAAATGAATGTCGGTGATGCTGCAGTCATCACCGAAATTATTTCCCAGCGACAAAGAGAACAACAATAATTTTTAAACTTTAAAATCCTTTGGAAAAATATTCTTATTCGAAAATACTTTAAAGAATATCTTTAAAACTTAAACACAAGTTTTGAAACCATCGGAAATTAAATTCTCAAATTTCTTGTTCTAAATTCATTTCAGTTCCCAAATCAAGTATTATCACTTCAAATAATCAGTTTAAATCAGTTTATTAAGTTCCATAAATTTACTTATATATCAAAATTTTATTTCATTAACCAAATTTTAAAACAATATTGTGTTAGTTTGTTCTGTCAATATGTTTTAGAAATCCTATCGATAGTGTTGATCAGACGAATCGATCGGAAACCCAAATCAACGTCAACAACCCAAACAACACAATATATAAACAAAACATAGATTTACAAGTATAATTCAAAATGTTTGAAAATAGGTTGGAAACAAAAGACAAGATGATTAAATAACAAAATAGGTAGGTGGATAAGCTTAAATAAATCGCGGGCAACCTTAACCGGGTCAACCGTGACTTAAATAATAAGATCGATGTGGATTTTCTTGGGTAAATCTACATTCAATCTCAATAGATAAAATTTGAAATAACAAAAGATATTAGCATCTAAACCAAGGATAGATATAAATCTATGGTGAATCGATGCTAGTTGTAAAGGAGTTTTCCCCCTTTTTCAATTCAATTTGAAATTGGCATGACCGCTGACTTACTAGAAAGATCATTCGAAGCGGAGTTATGGAATACTCCAGAGTCAAAAGAAGATGAATAGTGAGGGATACGAATGGATTTTGGAACCTTAGGGAACGTTCCAAAATTCAAAGGAATCGAGTCAAAAGGGAGAGATTCAAACTCGAATGAAAGTGATTCTGTAAATACATTCACTCCATATGCTGAGTTTTGCCTAGAGCTACCAGAGCTCTGATACCAACTGTAACGGGCCGCGCCAGTGGGGTAACACCCACCATAGCATACATTGGTGCCTGTGTTCTGCCTTTACGGCCAGCCTCTCGACTGCACCGCCAACCCCCGCGGGGACATGTAGGAGTAAGAGTCAACCGTTCGCTACCAAACCAAGAAGCGAGAACCCCTATCATGCTGCACCCTCCAAGTGCAATGGCAGACACACATGTCAGAATTGAATTGCTCAAAATACCGCGTTGTAAATAAAAATTTGGAAAATCTCAGAATATACAGTAAGTAAAAATCACAGATCACAGGCACAGAGTAATAATATTGCGGCGGAAGTAAAATAAATAGTAGTTCATGAAGCTACTATATAAAAATATCAGAGTTACACAAAATACAACAGAAGAAATAAAGTACAAAGGAAGTCTCACTACATAGAAGTCTACTAATACAAGAGCTGAAAGGAACAACAGACTGCAAAAGATAAAACTTGACAAGTATATAATCTCCAACGATTTCAATCTCCAGAAAGTGGAAGTCCAAATCTGTGAATAACTCAGGCTGACCCAAGCGTAAATAAAAGTACAAACACTCGAGTCAGGACATACATACTTATACAATGTAAACCGACTCAAGTGAACTGTAGTAAAGGTACAAGTAACTTAGAAGATGCTTGGGATCGCCCATCCTTTAAGGATCCGTTAAACTATTTACTATGTAGTAATATACGCTATATACAGTAGTGTCTAATCAGTAAAGTATAATAGCTTTAAGGGGATGGTGAACCTTAACGCGGTCGGATCTTTAAAACCAAAATCGTAGTGGGCTCGATATAAGGATATGACACGGCACGCGAGGCAATGCCAGGGTGGATACACCGTTTGCACTCCTGGACCGGTGGTGACATCAAGCCAGCAGCTTCCGCCCACCTCGATCAATACCCCCGAATCAAAGTGGCGCTATGTATCGAATCACAAAAGTAATAGAATGGTTTCTGATGGAGCATGCTCGATGAAAGGGTGCGACCCTTTGTGTAGCCCGGTATAGCTCCTGTTTTAGTCATATATGCCAACTCATGGGAGTTGGGTCCACGTAATATACCTCAAGAACGTCGCCACCATCCTACTTCATTCTGGAATCTCCACCGCGTACACAGTTGTTAAAGTGGTTTTCGGTATTGGCCGGCTATAAGACAATATCCGATCCCAATCTCTTTAACAACCAACCGTTATTATAACCCGTAGTTATAACTTTAAAACAATATTTTATACTTCAAAATAAAATATCATTTCAACCCTAATCTTTATCAAAATAAAGATTAAATCATTTCCAAACCATTTCAATATATCATCATACCATACCAAATATTTATCAAAATAAATATCAAGTCATTTCTAACCATTTCAATATATTAAATTATCATGCCCTTTCAAAACCACCTTTCAAATCATTTAATATATCAAAATATCATAACCTTTCAGAGCTTCATTTTCAAAATATCATATCTTTAAGAACTTCTTTCAAATCATTTTAATATCAAATATCATATCTTTCAAAACTCCATTTTTCAAATCATTTAATATCAAAATATCGTATCTTTCAAAACTTTGTTTCAAATCATTTTAATATATCAAAATATCGTATCTTTCAGTACCACATTTCAATCATTTTAATATATCAAAATATCATATCTTCCGAAACCACATTTTAATCATTTTAATATATCAAAATATCATAACCTTCGAAACTCCATTTCAATCATTTTAATATATCAAAATATCATATCTTTCGAGACTCCATTTTTAAAATCATTTAATATCAAAATATCATATCTTTCAAAACTTCATTTCAAATCATTTTAATATATGAAATATCATATCTTTTCGAAGCCACGTTTCAATCATTTTAATATATCAAATAGTTATATTTCAAAACAAATTACTTCATTATTAAATCATAAAAATAAAGTTATTACATTTAATAATTAAATTATTAAATGCCAAAAGTTTAAACTTTCCAATGTTCATTTATGCACTTAAATTTATTAAAACAATGAAAATTCAAGTTTCGCAGCATTTAGAAAATGCTACAGAAAGAAGTTACATTCAAAAACAATTCAATTTAACAAAAGGCGGTATTAAAAATCTGTTAATTAACTTCAAATATTAAATAAAATTTCACAAACACTTATATTTTTATTTAAATCATTTTTAACTTATAAAATCATACATTTTCACATTTATAAGCATCATTTAATTTTCCTTAAATTCATGATTTTATAAAGTTAAGTTTCCTTTCAAAAATCAATATTTATTAATAATTTGCTTATTAAATTTCAACATTCAAATTTAAATTCATTACATTAAATTTCAACATAAACTTAAGTTTAAAATTTCAAATATAACTTAATTCCATTTTATGTAACTTAACTTAAAATTTCCCTTTTAAACCAAATTCATAAGTTCCAATTTAAGTTATATTTCCAAATTCAACTCAATATTCACTCATTAACATTTTAACTTTATTCAAAATCATTAATATGTTATAAAAAATCATTTTTAAATTAATTTAAATTCAAAATATCATAAATGTATCATATTTCAAAGTTAATTTAAATTCCATTAAAAATTAAATCAAAATTTCCAAAATAACTCACATTCAGATTTTCTAACTTTTCCATAATTTATTTAACTTATAGATTTCCAAAAAATCAATAATATTTTACAAAATTATATTTATATTTAAATTTAAATCAAAATATTATGATAATTAAATTTCTAAAATATTTTAAAATTTTTAGAAAACATATTTTAACATTGTTATAAAACATATGATAATCAAAATATTCTTATTCGAAAATCGACATCCATACTTCAAATCGTACTCGAATGTCGTAGATTCGATCGTTCAAATCCGATTCGCCGGAGCTTATAACACAATTAAGTAAACATCACAGCGGAATAAAAGAATAATACACTGATATACAATATCCGGTACAACAGAACGATACAATGAATATCAATATACATCAGAGATACAAGAAAATAGCAGCGGAAAAGAAAATGATAACATCAGTAGCGGAATAAATAACTCTAAGATAATCTTCAAAAGAGAACTCCAGCAACAGCAGCTCGATCCAACATCACGGTGCATAAAGATAAGCAAGACTGGTGCGAACCAAAGACTGAACTAACTCCAGATAATCCACCGGACCTAACTATCTGAAAAACCAAACTCTAGGCTGCTCGTGTGGAAAATAATGAGCATACAGAGTTTAGGAAAGGAACAATAAACTCCGGATCAGTCATGGGACTGGTGTGAGCAACAAAAACAGTTTATCTTTTAAAACAATCAACAAAAGAATTTTAAAATAAATTCGCAATGCTTTTTGAAAATGAAACTACCATAAGACCTTCCACCACACACACAATGCAAACGCAGATGTTAACTCCTCTTCGTTGGAAACTGGAAAATGTGGAGCGACCTAACTAAACCAACGACCTAACTAGACCAACGACCTAAGAGACCTAGCGACCTAAAGGATAATGCGACCTAGCGACCTAAAGGACAATGCGACCTAGCGACCTAAAGGACAATGCGACCTAGCGACCTAAAGTCTTTATGCGACCTAGTACCTTTAGTCCTTAGCGACCTAAGAGATGGAGCGGCCTAGCGACTTAACTTATCAAGTGACCTAAAAGAAGCTACGACCTAAGGGAAGCTGCGACCTATAGAACTCTCACGACCTAAGATAGGTCGCTCACGACCTAAGGACATTGCATTAGAAGGCCGCCTTTTCTATGCCGCTACTAGTAAGGTCGCTCACGACCTAGAACTTGTGTAAATCAGCATGCGTGTTCTTGTGAAAGAGAAGACAGTTTATCTTAGGTCAGTCACGACCTACGACCTAACTTAGGTCGGTCACGACCTACGACCTAACTCCGAAAAATGCCTATAAATACGACCCTAGTTCCAACTAGCAAAGGACTTTTTTTAGCTCATTCATTTCAAGCACCGTTACTCTGCTGCATTCTGAACTACTTCAAGGAACTTCACGAAGAAATCAAACATGTCAAACATGTGTTCAAAAATTTGGATTGACATTGAAGTTTAGGCTACTTGTTCTAAGTCACTTGAAACTCAAAGTGTGTTGTAATCGAAGTGTAACTGCATTGACTTGTAATCAAATCGTCAATAAAGATATTCAAAGTGGACGTAGGCCATCTCTTAAGCCGAACCACTATAAAATTGCTGTTGTTTGCTGTTTTTTCACTATTATCTGCTTATAATCTGTTCCCGAGTTATCGGGTGGTGCTTTCACGATCTCACTTCATACACCGGGGTGTTAGCGTTCAAATTTTAGCGTTAACATTTTTGGTGCTTTCACTGAGAAATCGAACTCAAGCGAGTTATCATCATTGCTTCACAGAGGTTTGTAGAGAGAATTTCCTTGAAAACCAGAAGTCTATCCGAGATTATGGCTCCTGGAAGGAAAAGTAGATCTGTCAGATCTGGGAATATTCAAGAGGGAACCTCCGCTTCCCCTATATCGAATCAAGCCACTCCAGCTGTCGGAGTTACAAAGGCAGAGCTGGATGCTGCAATCTTAGGGCTGAACCAACAGATAAATGCCCAAAATGCACAATTCGAGGCTCAGAATGCCCAGAATGCCCTAATTCTGAATAGGTTGAACGATTTGCTTGGGGCAAACCGTCAACCGGCAGGTAATGAAAGGAATTTTGCTGGCAACATTCATGATGCTGAAGAAAGAAATGCTCCTGAAAGGGCTGCTAGCCCCTTTGAACAAACACTTCCGGAGGTTGGTGGATCTAGAACTCGACATGATGAGGAGTATCTTTCTGGAATGGTCCGACAAATTATGAAAGAAAGTATGCAGAGGGTTGAAGACGAGAAAGAATGGGGTTTCGCCCCAAGTAAAACTCCATTTACTGAGAAAATCTTAAAGGCTGAATTCCCAAGGAAGTTTGTCCCTCCAACCATTCCAGCTTACAAGAGGACAAGTGATCCGAACGAATTCTTATACAAGTATGATTGGCACATGACAGGTGCCAGAGCCTCTGATGAAATAAAGTGCCGATATTTTCCTGTGTATCTCGAAGGTGCAGCTCTGCTTTGGTTCACCAAACTTCCAGTCCGATCTATAGATCAGTTTTCTGACTTAACCCGAAAATTCAAGGAGCAGTTCAGACTATACGCCTCAAAAGCCAAGGATATCATGTCAATGTCAAGTTTGGAGCAGAATCCAGGAGAGACTATCAGATCTTTCTTAAACCGCTTTAATATAGCGCTAGCTGAGGTGGACAATGCAGAACCGCGAATGATATTGACTTATCTGATGAAGGGTATTGACAAGTCGAGCGAATTTGGGAAATGGCTAAACATGAAGGAACCAAATTCCCTTGAAAAATTCTATAAAAAAGCAGATGAATTCATATGCTTAGAAAGCCGTCCCATACCGGTAAAGGCAGTGTTGGAAAAAGATGAAGATAACACTGTTGCTCCACGCAAGAATGAATCTGTAGGGCAAAAAAGGGAAAATAACAATGGGAAGAAGAAGAGTAATCTGAAGAAACCCCGATCCTTCAAGCCATCAGAATATACTCCTTTATCAGATACACCGGAGCGTATCTACCTTGCCACTAAAGATTCTGTTGACTTTCCTAAACCTCCTCCTCTAAGGACCGGGAAAAAGGCTATACAGAGTGGGAAGTTCTGCCGCTTCCATAATCAACCCGGTCACGAGACCGACGAATGCCGCCAGTTGAAAAATCTGATTGAAGAGTTGCTAAGGGAAAACAAACTGCAGCAATTTGTGAAAAAGAATAGCAACAATCCTGCTTCATCTAGTCAGGGGCAACAGGCTCCTACTCATCAGCCTAGGACGAGTGAGAAGGCTGCAGGGCATGAATCTGGAAGGCCCATTATCAATGTCATTACAGGAGGAACTCACCCAGCAGGCAGAAGCTGGGGTGAGATGGAAAGGTACACCCGAGCTTTAAAGTATGTACCGACCGAGGAAGATGTATTCGTTTTGGAAGGTGCTACACCCTTGAAGCAACAAAGAACTCTTGATGATGATATTGTGTTCAAAGCTAGGGATTCCGCAGGTATTGAAGCTCCTACCTTGGATCCCTTAGTCATCTCGGCTGGTATCGGGCCAGCTATTGTCAGAAGAGTTCTCATTGATTGTGGCGCATCCTGCAATATCCTCTTCAAGAAAACATTCGACCAAATGAAGATCCCTATGGCTGATGTGCAAGCCTCATCGCAGAAAATCGCTGGCTTCACTGGGGAGCCAAAACAGCCGGTAGGAACCATTGATTTGTTTGTGGAACTTGGAGAAGGAGAGAGAAAAATGGTCCGCAAGCAAACTTTTGTGATTGTCGACGAATTTTCTGCTTACAATGCTTTCCTTGGTAGTCCAACTCTGGCAGCGTTCAAAGCTGTTCTTGCCCCGTGGTGCCTCACTATTAAATTCCCTACAGACAATGGAGTAGGAGTTATAAAAGGGGATCAAAATGCTGGGCGAGAGTGTTATCTGACAGAGCTACGAGAAACCAGAAAAAGAGAAATGGGAAAGAATGCGGCAGCCCCAGTCCGCATCAAAGAACCAGCCTTGTAGCAATTATAGGGCGGACCCTGCACTAGCGAGCACAGCGGAGCAAGGAAAGAGATGGACCCTAGAAAAGTCAGTGCAGGGGAAAATAGAGTGGTACCAGTGGAAACGACAATACCAATACCTGTTGAACCAAAGGACCCAAACAAGGTGTTGAATGTGGGTTCACAACTTAATGTGTCAATTCGGAATATCTTAATATCTTTTTTAAAGGCAAATCTGGATGTTTTTGCTTGGACTCATGCCGATATGTGCGGAATATCCCTAGAAGTTGCAGTGCATGCTCTAAATATTGATCCAAAATTTACACCTGTGAAACAAAAGAGGAGAACTCAAGGTCCAGAAAGGTCGGCGGCATTAAAAGAAGAAGTTGATCGGCTCATGGAGAATAATTTTATCAAAGAATCTACCTATCCGAATTGGGTTTCAAATCCAGTGCTGGTTAAAAAAGCCAACGGAAAATGGAGAGTATGCATCGATTTTTCAGATCTAAACAAGGCCTGCCCCAAAGACTGCTTCCCATTACCCAGAATCGATCAACTGGTAGACGGAACAGCGGGACACGAATTGTTATCTTTTATGGATTCTTACTCCGGATATAACCAGATTATGATGCATGAGCCAGATCAGGAGGACGCGAGCTTTATCACCGAAATTGGTCTTTACTGCTACAGAGTTATGCCCTTCGGGCTGAAGAATGCAGGGGCAACATACCAAAGACTTGTTAATGCTATGTTCAAACAACAATTAGGCAAGACTATGGAAGTCTACGTCGATGACATGTTAGTAAAGTCTAAGAAAGCAGTGGATCACATAAAACACTTAGCGGACATGTTCGCAGTCCTCCGAAAATACGGAATGAAGCTCAATCCTTTGAAATGTTCATTTGGAGTGGAATCCGGCAAGTTTTTAGGTTTCATCGTGAGCGCTAGGGGCATTGAGGCCAGTCCAGCTCAAATTACTGCATTGAAAGAAGTCAAAGCCCCTAGAACAAAGAAGGAATTGCAAAGTCTCAATGGAAAAGTCACCGCCTTGAGTCGGTTCATTTCCAAAGCCACAGATAAATGCATCCCATTCTTTGACGCCTTAAAGAAAGGAAAGAAAAACTTCGATTGGACTCCCGAATGCCAAAAAGCCTTTGATGAATTGATTCGCCATATGGAAACGCCTCCAATACTTTCTAGGCCTGGCGATGGCGAGGATCTTCTTATATACTTGGCAGTATCATCTCATGCTTTAAGTGCAGCGCTGATACGAGAAGACAAGAGGATTCAACATCCAGTTTACTATATCAGCAAAAGACTCACTGGGGCAGAGATGAATTACTCTAAGTTGGAAAAACTCGCCTATTGCCTAATGATTGCATCCAGGAAGTTGAGGCAATATTTCCAAGCTCATCCTATCAGAGTCCTTACTGATCAACCTTTAAAGCAAGTCCTGTTTCGCCCTGAGACTTCGGGTCGTCTTCTAAAGTGGAATATTGAACTCAGTCAATATGACATCACTTATCATCCCCGAAAAGCAATCAACGGACAAGCTTTAGCGGATTTCATTGCAGAATTCACAGATAAGGGTAACAGTGAGGAGGAAACGATCGACGATTCCCCAATCCAATGGAAGTTATATGTCGATGGCGCGAGAAACGACTACTGTTCTGGAGCCGGAGTTGTACTTGAGACCCCTGAAGGTCGATCATTATGTTATGCACTAAGATTGGAATTTCCTTCAACAAACAATGATGCAGAATACGAAGCCCTTATCGCTGGCTTAAGGATTGCTAAAGAACTAAACATCCGAGCATTACAGATCTTCAGTGATTCTCAGCTTATTGTATGCCAAGTCAAGAAGGAATTCCAAGCGAAAGGGGGAAATCTGCCCGCCTACTTGTCAAAGGCTTGGGAACTCCTGGGTGATTTCGATCATTACATGATAAGTCATATTGCTCGAGAAGAAAACACGAAAGCAGATTCTCTCGCAAAGTACTCTAGCACAGGCGAAGCTCAATTTCTGGGGTTGACTCCAGTGGAGGTCCTGTCGGCTCCGAGCATTGATGAGATGGATATTGATTGGATCATGAGCGTGTCTCAAGAGAAAGAATCATGGATGACTCCAATAACAGAATATCTGCTCAATGGCTCTTTACCGGAAAATTCAAAAGAACGAAAGAAGCTACTGAGGAAAGCCTCTCGCTATATAGTCCAGGATGGCCAGTTATACAGACGGGGATTCTCAATGTCGTTACTTCGATGTGTATCCAGGGAAGAGTCCAAAACAATCCTAGCTGAGGTGCATGGGGGAGAATGTGGTGATCATTTAGGTGGTCAAACTTTAGCGAAAAAGATTCTTCGATACAGATATTTTTGGCCAGAAATTAATCGAGATGCAGCAGACTATTCCCGAAAATGTGACAGATGCCAAAGATTCGCCAAAATTCCTAGAGCCCCTTCCACTGAACTCACACAGATGGTCAGTCCATGGCTGTTTGCAATATGGGGAATAGACCTTGTAGGACCGTTACCAACTGCCAAATCTGGAATTAAATATGCCATTGTTGCTGTAGATTATTTTACTAAGTGGGCAGAAGCTGAACCACTGGCTACTATCACCTCAAAAAAGATGATAAGTTTTGTGACTAAAAGTATCATTTGCAGATATGGTGTGCCTCAAAAAATAATTACAGACAATGGTACTCAGTTCGAAAGTAAAGAATTCCAAGATTTTTGCAAACAATTCAAAATCCGAAAAAGCTTCTCAGCAGTAGCTCATCCACAGGCAAACGAGCAGGTGGAAGCAGTAAATAAAATTATCAAGTCAACCATCAAGAAGCAACTTGAAAGAGCAAAAGTTGGTTGGGTCGATAAGCTACCGCTAGCACTATAGGCATACAGAACTACCCACAAAACTGCGACTAGGCATACTCCGTTTTCATTGGCATACGGATCGGAGGCAATGATTCCGGTAGAAACAGAGGTCCCTTCACATAGAAGAATCCATTTCAATCAAGCGGAGAATGAAAAACTACAGCTTGAGGCACTAGATCTCCTTGATGAAAAAAGAGAAGAGGCTGAGCTCAGAATCGCATCTCATCAACAAAGGATAGCTAGACATTTCAATTCCAAAGTTCGTCAACGCAGCTTTGAGATTGGAGATCTAGTCCTAAAGAGAATTATGACAGCGACAGGTGTGTTTGGGCCAAATTGGGAAGGACCATATGTCATAGGTCAGAAGCTTCTTGACGGCACATTCAAACTCACTACTGTCGAAGGAGATCAAATTCCAAGAGCTTGGAACAACAATTACTTGCGTCCATACTTTACTTGATAGCTTTGTTGAAATATTATAAAAAGAATTATGAATGTATGATTCCTGTAATTGAAAGCGATTGTAAAACCGATGCAAGTGAATAATGAAATACTATAAAGTGGATGTAGGCCCAAATTCTTGGCCGAACCACTATAAATCTTGTGTTCCTTATTATTATTACATGTTTGCTTTATTTTTGATATGAAAAGTACATTAAATGTATTACTGAAATGTCGATTTAAATTTTTGCAGGCAACGAAAACAAAACTTGCACATTACAAGACCAAGTGATTCTTGTTATCATTCAACAAACAAATTCCAAGTCACAAAATTCCCGAATTTAAATCCTAGATAAGAAGTGCTTCAATTGAACGGTCAATGATTTCGACGAAAACGGGCTCTAGCTAATAAATTGAGAAGTTTGAACAAACAAACTTCCAATCAAGAAGCCTATGTCCGTTCTCGCGAACTGGCCTAGCGATGAAGTACACTTCTTTAGATTAAACAAACTACTTGTAAGAGAAGGAAGTACGAGCTGGAAAAAAAAATAGAGGATCACTGAAAAGGCATAAGCAAGTGGACAAGAAACAACTAAAGCCCTATTCGGAGGCACAAGTCCTCTTCGGAGGCACAACTCTTCGGAGGATAAAGACCTCTAACGAGGCATATGCCGCAAAAAAGAAAGTTCTCTACACAACCAAAAAAGATTGGAGGAGTCATGACCCTCCAACCATGAGAGAGTAACTTCCAGAAAATCTTCGGAGGCTCATTTCACCAGGAGTTGAAGTGTAACAACCGCTCTTCGGATTTTCACTTCACCGGAGTTGAAATGTAAAACAAAATAAAAGCCCTTTTCGGAGGCCCATTTCACCAGGAGTTGAAGTGTAACAACCGCTCTTCGGATTTTCACTTCACCGGAGTTGAAATGTAAAACAAAATAAAAGCCCTCTTCGGAGGCCCATTTCACCAGGAGTTGAAGTGTAACAACCGCTCTTCGGATTTTCACTTCACCGGAGTTGAAATGTAAAACAAAATAAAATCCCTCTTCGGAGGCCCATTTCACCAGGAGTTGAAGTGTAACAACCGCTCTTCGGAGTTTCACTTCACCAGAGTTGAAATGTAAAACAAAATAAAAGCCCTCTTCGGAGGCCCATTTCGCCAGGAGTTGAAGTGCAACAGCCGCTCTTCGAAGTTTCACTTCACCAGAGATGAAATGGTAAAAAAAAAAAAAAAAAGAGCCTCTCCCAAGGGGCAGGAACAGAAAGACCTCTTCCCAGAGGCACGATAGAAAGACCTCTTCCTAGAGGCAGAAATGAAAAGACCTCCTCCCGGAGGCACAATCAAGCAGAAAGACCTCTTCGGAGGCACACGTTTCACCAAGATTGAAGTAAAACCTCCAAGTGTTGAAACGTGAAAAAGTCTTCCTCAGAGGTGCAACTTTTCAAAGAAACAAAAATCAAGAAGCTCTTTACTGTGGCAAGTTAAAAAAAATCCTCATTAAAAGCACACTTTAACTTTCAAAGGAAGAGTGAATTACTTGTTCTAGAAAATTCTCTTCCTCAAAAAGAAGTTGAAGTACCTTACAAATACCCACTTTACCACATAGAAGATTTCATTCAATAAAATGTGTATATGCACAAAATAAAGAGTGATATCTTCGAAGGTTGAAGCGTAGAAACTTATTTGTGCTCTATTTTTTAATGAAATCATATTCCTCCAAATGTGGAATAATTATTCTCTAAAAAATAAAAGCACAAGTTCCTCATAAAATAAAATATTACAATGGGCTTATGGTATAGGGGCAGCATGGCATACCTACATCGGTAAAATTGCGCTCGAACAATATATACCACAAGCTCACTGCAATATCGTACAAAGAAACTTGTACAAAAATGAATAGTAAATGCATTCTCAGATATAGACAGAAGTTTGTACAAAGAAAAATTTACACCTGTGAAGCAGAAAAGGAGAACTCAAGGTCCAGAAAGGTCAGCATCGTTAAAAGAAGAAGTTGATCGGCTCATGGAGAATAACTTTATCAAAGAATCTACCTATCCGAATTGGGTTTCAAATCCAGTGCTGGTTAAGAAAGCCAACGGAAAATGGAGAGTGTGCATCGATTTTTCAGATCTAAACAAGGCCTGCCCCAAAGACTGCTTCCCATTACCCAGGATCGATCAACTGGTAGACGGAACAGCGGGACACGAATTGTTATCTTTTATGGATGCCTACTCTGGATATAACCAGATCATGATGCATGAGCCAGATCAGGAGGACACGAGCTTTATCACCGACGTTGGTCTTTACTGCTACAGAGTTATGCCCTTCGGGCTGAAGAATGCAGGGGCAACATACCAAAGACTTGTTAATGCTATGTTCAAACCGCAATTGGGCAAGACTATGGAAGTCTACGTCGATGACATGTTAGTAAAGTCTAAGAAAGTAGTGGATCACATAGAACACTTAGCAGACATGTTCGCAGTCCTCCGAAAAATACGGAATGAAGCTCAACCCTTTAAAATGTTCATTTGGAGTGGAATCCGGAAAGTTTTTAGGTTTCATCGTGAGCGCTAGGGGCATTGAGGCTAGTCCAGCTCAAATTACCGCCTTAAAGGAAGTCAAAGCTCCTAGAACGAAGAAGGAATTGCAAAGTCTCAATGGAAAAGTCGCCGCCTTGAGTCGGTTCATTTCCAAAGCCACAGATAAATGCATCCCATTCTTTGACGCCCTAAAGAAAGGAAAGAAAAACTTTGATTGGACTCCCGAATGCCAAAAAGCCTTTGATGAATTGATTCGCCATATGGAAACGCCTCCAATACTTTCTAGGCCTGGCGATGGCGAGGATCTTCTTATATACTTGGCAGTATCATCTCATGCTTTAAGTGCAGCGCTGATACGAGAAGACAAAAGGATTCAACATCCAGTTTACTATATCAGCAAAAGACTCACTGGGGCAGAGATGAATTACTCTAAGTTGGAAAAACTCGCCTATTGCCTACTAATTGCATCTAGAAAGTTGAGGCAATATTTTCAAGCTCATCCTATCAGAGTCCTCACTGATCAACCTTTAAAGCAAGTCCTGTTTCGCCCTGAGACTTCGGGTCGTCTTCTAAAGTGGAATATTGAACTCAGTCAGTATGACATCACTTACCATCCCCGAAAAGCAATCAATGGACAAGCTTTAGCGGATTTCATCGTAGAATTCACAGATAAGGGTAACAGTGAGGAGAATACGGTCGACGATTCCCCAATCCAATGGAAGTTATATGTCGATGGTGCGAGAAACGACTACTGTTCTGGAGCCGGAGTTGTACTTGAGACCCCTGAAGGCCGATCATTATGCTATGCACTAAGATTGGAATTTCCTTCAACAAACAATGAAGCAGAATACGAAGCCCTTATCGCTGGCTTAAGGATTGCTAAAGAATTAAACATCCGAGCGTTGCAGGTATTCAGTGATTCTCAGCTTATTGTATGCCAAGTCAAAAAGGAATTCCAAGCAAAAGGGGGGAATCTGCCCGCCTACTTGTCAAAGGCTTGGGAACTCCTGGGTGACTTCGATCATTACATGCTAAGTCATGTTTCTCGAGAAGAAAACATGAAAGCAGATTCTCTCGCAAAGTATTCTAGCACAGGCGAAGCTCAATTTCTGGGGTTAACTCTAGTGGAGGTCCTGTCGACTCCTAGCATTGATGAGATGGACATTGATTGGATCATGAGCATGTCTCAAGAGCAAGAATCATGGATGACTCCGATAACAGAATATCTGCTCAATGGATCCTTACCAGGGAACTCAAAAGAACGACAAAAGCTACTGAGAAAAGCCTCTCGATATATAATCCAGGATGGCCGATTATACAGACGGGGATTCTCAATGCCATTACTTCGATGTGTATCCAGGGAAGAGTCCAAAGCAATCCTAGCGGAGGTACACGGAGGAGAATGTGGTGATCACTCAGGAGGTCAAACATTAGCAAAGAAAATTCTCCGATACAGATATTTTTGGCCAGAAATTAATCGAGATGCAGCAGAGTATTCCCGAAAATGTGACAGATGCCAAAGATTCGCCAAAATTCCTAGAGCTCCTTCCACTGAACTCACACAGATGGTCAGTCCGTGGCCGTTTGCAATATGGGGGATAGACCTTGTAGGACCGTTACCAACTGCCAAATCTGGAATTAAATATGCCATTGTTGTTGTAGATTATTTTACTAAGTGGGCAGAAGCTGAACCACTGGCTACTATCACCTCAAAGAAGATGATAAGTTTTGTGACTAAAAACATCATTTGCAGATACGGTGTGCCTCAAAAAATAATTACAGACAATGGTACTCAGTTTGAAAGCGAAGAATTCCAAGATTTTTGCAAGCGATTCAAAATCCGAAAAAGCTTCTCAGCAGTGGCTTATCCGCAGGCAAACGGGCAAGTGGAAGCCGTGAATAAAATTATTAAGTCAACCTTCAAAAAGCAACTTGAAAGAGCAAAAGGTGGTTGGGTCGATAAGCTACCACTGGCACTATGGGCATACAGAACCACTCACAAAACTGCGACTGGGCACATCCCGTTTTCATTAGCATACGGGTCAGAGGCAATGATCCCGGTAGAAATAGAGGTCCCTTCACATAGAAGAATCCATTTCAATCAAGCAGAAAACGAAAAGCTACAGCTTGAAGCGCTAGATCTCCTTGATGAAAAAAGAGATGAGGCCAATCTCAGAATTGCAGCTCATCAGCAAAGGATAGCCAGACATTTCAATTCCAAAGTTCGCCAACGCAGCTTTGAGATTGGAGACCTAGTCCTGAAGAGAATTATGACAGCGACAGGTGTGTTTGGGCCAAATTGGGAAGGACCATATGTCATAGGTCAGAAGCTTCTTGACGGCACATTCAAACTCACTACTGTTGAAGGAGATCAAATTCCAAGGGCATGGAACAGCAATCATTTGCGTCCATACTTTACTTGAAAATTTTGTTGAAATATTGTAAAAAGAATTATGAATGTATGATTTTTGTAATTGAAGGCAATTGTAAAACTGATGCAAGTAAATAATGAAAAAATATAAAGTGGATGTAGGCCCAATTTCCTGGCCGAACCACTATAAATCTTGTGTTCCTTATTATTATTACATGTTTGCTTTATTTTCGATATGAAAAGTACATAGAATGTATTGCTGAAATGTCGATTTAAATTTTTGCAGACAATGGAAGTGAAACTTGCACATAATAAGACCAAGTTATTCTCGCCAAATTTCAAGCCACAAAAGCTCCGAATTCAAATCCTAGATAGGAAGTACTTCAATTGAACGGCCTATGATTTCGACAGAAACGGGCCTTTGCTAATAAATTGAGATCGTTTGAACAAACAAACATCCAATTAAGAAGCTGATGCTCGTTCTCACGAACTTGCCTGACAATGAAGTACACTTCCTTGGATTAAACAAGTTACTTGAAAAAAAAGGAGAGGATCGCTGAGAAAGGCGTAAGCAAGTGGACAAGGGAACAACCAAAGCCATCATCGGCAGCACAAGTCCTCTTCGGAGGCACAATTCTTCGGAGGATAAAGACCTCTAATGGGTCATACGCCACAAAAAAGAAAGTTCTCTACACAACAAAAAAGATTGGAGGAGTCATGACCCTCCAACCATGAGAGAGTAACTTCCAGGCGATGGAAACCCTCTCTGAGGCACATTTCACCAGGAGTTGAAGTGTAACAACCGCTCTTCGGAATTTCACTTCACCAGAGTTGAAATGCAAACAAAATAAAAGCCCTCTTCGGAGGCCCATTTCACCAGGAGTTGAAGTGTAACAACCGCTCTTCGGAATTTCACTTCACCAGAGTTGAAATGCAAACAAAATAAAAGCCCTCTTCGGAGGCCCATTTCACCAGGAGTTGAAGTGTAACAACCGCTCTTCGGAATTTCACTTCACCAGAGTTGAAATGCAAACAAAATAAAAGCCCTCTTCGGAGGCCCATTTCACCAGGAGTTGAAGTGTTACGACCGCTCTTCGAAATTTCACTTCACCAAAGTTGAAATGTAAAACAAAATAAAGACCTCTTCGGAAGCCCACGTTTCACCGAGATTGAAATAAAACTTCCAAGTGTTGAAACGTGAAAAGGCTTTCTTCGAAGGCACAACTCTTTGGAGGTACACGCTTCACCAAGATTGAAATAAAACTTCCAAGTGTCGAAACGTGAAAAATCCCTCCTCAGAGGTACAACCCCCTCCCGGGGACACAATAAAAAAGAAAGACCTCTTCGGAAGCCCACGTTTCACCGAGATTGAAATAAAACTTCCAAGTGTTGAAACGTGAAAAGGCTTTCTTCAAAGGCACAACTCTTTGGAGGTACACGTTTCACCAAGATTGAAATAAAACTTCCAAGTGTTGAAATGTGAAAAATCCCTCCTCAGAGGTACAAATTTCTATTTCAAAAAAAAAAAAATATCCTCATCAAAGGCATACTTTAACTTTCAAAGGAAGAGTGATTTACCTATTCTAGAAAATAACCTTCCTCAAAAAAAAAAGGAAGAAAGTTAAAGTACCCTTCAGAGGCCCGCTTTACCACATAGAAGAATTCACTTGGCAAAACGCATACATAAGTAAAAGAAAAAAGAAAAAAAAGTGATTTCTTCGAAGGACAAAGCGTAAAAACTTATGTGAAGGAAGTCGTACTCTACGAAAAATTTCTTCAAGAATGAAGTAATTACTCTTCAGAAAATAAGAGTGCAAGTCCCCTCAAAGTATAAAATATTGCAGCAAGCTTATGGTATGGGGGCAACATGGTATAGTTACATACAAAATGATATAGCTATATCGGTAGAATACGCTCAGGCAACATACCACAAGTTCACCGCAGTATCATATAAATAAACTTGTGCAAAAATGAATAATAAATGCATTCTCAAATTCAAACAAGAGTCTGTACAAATAAAGGATCATTTTATTCAATTGCAGATACAGGTTTCAAAATAAAAAAAGCAGGGGCCGGTGCCTGCACAACATCCGACCATTACACAAAAAAGGAATCAAAAAGCCCGGAGCCCGACTCTTCACTTCTTCTTACAACCTTTGGACCCTTTGCCTGGCCGAATGATTAGTTTTTCAGGTCTATCTATAGGCATAAGGGAAGAAGGAGAGGGAGGTGCAACCGGTGCAACTTCCGGTTCCTCTTCAGTAGTGATGATTTTCTTCCCCCTCCTCTTCGATGTTCCGTGCTTCTTTCTTCTCTTCGAAGAAGACTCACTCCCTGGAGTAACAAGAGCGGACAAAACTACGTTATCAGAAGGAGTCCGCTCCGGAGAGATCTCACCTCCTTCAAGTCCCTCGTCTTTCTGCTCTTGCGAAGCGATAGGGTCATCCAAGCCATGAAGAGCCTCAATCTGCTCCTCTTGTGACCCGGGCCGTGAAGCAGAGGGAGGAGTCACCTGAAGAGACGGAGGAGGGATAACCGGAGGAAGTGAAGTCTGCACAGCACTTGGTGTTTTAACTGCAGAAGAAGAGAAATTAAAAATATTAGTATCTCCCCAAAAGAAGGGAGATATGGGTTCGTCGAGATTCAAGAAATAATCAAGAAGCTCATGAAACTTTTGAGAAGTAAGCAAGCGATCCACCTGAATCGGACCAATGTCAAAATTACCTGAAGATGTTTGCTTCGTTAGTTCAATCTCATAATTTTGAGCCCCGATATCCTCCAAAGCCTCATCATCAGTAGGGGTAATTACCCCGGTTCTTGTAGGACGCAGCGAATGAGCACTGGAACCTGTAATGTCAACTTCGGAAGAAACTAAAGGACGTTCAGAAGTGATAGGTGGTATTTCTTTTTCAGAACGTTCCCCTTCCGCCATTCCGGCCCGTACTCTGGCGAGTTGCTCTTTTCCCTTGGCAAGAGCGGCACGGGCATCATCATCGAGATAATGCTCTTCAAGAGCTGTCTCAGCGTAGCCAGCACCTTTACCACCTAGCATATCGAGTGCTGCCTCCCAAACTTCAGCTAGTGTAATTTCATACTTAGGGCCTAGAAAGGCAAGGCTGCCACGCCCCAAAATGCTGTGCAGATAAAAATCAAATAATGTGGAGCTAATGTCAGCTTTGGTTGCTTGATGGGCCTCTTCGACCGCGAGTTTACCAGCAACAGCCTCGTCACGCTCCTTTTCGGCCATAGCAAGTCGAGCTTTTAACATCTCTATCTCCAAGCTTTGAGAGCCGGTCTGTTCTCGCAGCTGTAAAGTTTCAGCGCGATATTCTTCTATGACCTTCTCCTTGTGTGTAAGCTTATCTTCGACTGCCCTTTGACTGGCATGCGCATCTCGTACTTGTTGCTGAAGCATGCTCTCCTTTTGAGAATAGAGAGTAGACGAAGTAGCTAATTCTTCCTTAAGCTTTTCTACTTCCGCTTCCAGCTTTTCATTATAGGAAGCAATACTTCTCATTTCGGCGTCATGCTGTTCGAGAGTCTTCTGCCACTCAGCCTTATCGTTCTCCATTGTGAGCATGGCCTCGAGATTGGCTCGGTTAACCCTCTGAAGCTCGTCGACAAGTTTTTGCCAGTTCGACATTCTTTCAATATCGGTCCTGACAGTATCAAGATTTCGCAGCATAGCCAATTTGTCGAGAGGAACCAAGTCGAGATCAAATCGAACACCTCTCAGGCACCACTGAGGGAATCGACTTTGAAGAGTGGGAGGACCTTGCCCAACTTTGTATGCGGGCCGGTTGATGATTGTTTGAATGTCGGAACGAACGGGGGCAGGAGATTGAGCAGGAACATTTTGAGAAACTGTCGGCATTGTTTCTTCAGTAAGTTTAGCCCGCTTGCTAGAAGAATCTTCCATGTGACCTTTACCTCTCTCATCGTGAGTCTTTCTTTTTTGGGTATCATCATCTCTGTGGGGAGGGTCATGTCTTTCTTGTTCTCTTCGGTGACGTTCTTCATATGCTCGTCTCTCGTCTGCTTTCCTGATGGCCCTCTCTTCATCCGATTCTCTGTAAGAGGGGAGGTGACGCCTATAATCATATTGGCTACGCCTCCCGTAGCGCTGGAAATCATCATAATATGAACTGCTGCGCCCCATTTGAGAATCTGGAATAAAAATAATAAGCTTTAGAAATCTTTAAAGTATAAGAAGATGAATGCGTAGAAGTGCTGAAAAATCCTAAGTGTTGTGTAACGTGTAAGCTACATGCATCAAGTTACAGACCACTCTGTGGAGTAGAGGTAGTGATAACTTGAGTAGAAGGGGTTGACATTTGTTGTAGAGCAGATGTCGCCTCAATTACAGAAGAGACGGTTTTGGAAACATCATCCCTAAAAAGTTCTTGAGAAGTGACCATTATGTCACTTAAACTCCCAAAAATATCAACTCCAAGATCAACGTTCTTATCAGTATGAGAAAGGGACTCCTCTTCTTCAGTTATGGGGGCAAGTGCAGGCTTTTCAGATTGCTCCGCATCATCCCTTGGAGTGGAACATTTTACTAATGAAGTTTCTATAGAGGTTCCTCCCCGCATGTGCTCTTTAATAGAGACTGGGGCATCAGGAGTTTTCATCGGAGAATCGGGAACTTCAGTCGGAACTTCATGAAGTTGAGTAGAACGGGAAGAATGTAAAAGCTCAAACCGATGAAGAAGTTCATCTGTCAATATAAATTTTGCGCTCCTTTCTTCAGCAGCCACAATGCTTAGCCTTTCAAAGACTTGTTTATGACTGGAATCTCTAGAAGGAGGAGGAAGTGCTGTAAAAATAAGGAATGGAATCAGCATCTAGCAATACGAACCATGAAAAACTTAAGATGAAATTGAAGAGAGAAGGAAAAAAAAGATCTCACTTCCTATTCTCCAGTCTGCGTAAAATCCTGCGGGGCAACGAATATAGAAGAATTGATTCAAAAAACTGTGTGCACTCTCCGGCAAATCCAAAATTAGTTTACGGTTCCTCGCACCTCTTACAAGTACAATCGAAGGGTGGTCCTTGTTCTTCGCAAAAGTGCACAAGTAACAGATTTCCTCAAAACTCGGAAGACGGTCAAGAGTTCTCCTGAACAGAACGCACAATCCCATCAAAATGGCATAGCCATTGGGATGCAGTTGGAAAGGAGAGATCGTCAGTCGAAGAAGGATTTGTTGAAGAAATTCATTAAAGGGAGGAATTGCTCCACTTAAGCACATTTGGCGATTAATGGCAACAAAACCGGAAGGTGGTCTATCAGCAAAATTATTTGGTCCAGGGAGTAAAACTTCTGCCTCGGCAATGCCAAATTGAACGCATAATTGATTAAGCACCCGCTATTTCAGAAGGGTAGGAGTTCTTTCCGGAGGGTTCTCTAGTGGAATAGCACCGGGAAAGCCCCTTTGACATGTTCTATCATCTCTTCTTGTTGAGACGTCATTCTACATGAGTAACTGGATGTTCAGGTGTGAAGGTGCACGTTTCCTAAAAGTGTGAAGTGTTGTGCAAAACTAATAAAAATAACAAGCGAAATAACTGAAATTAAACTAATTGACAACTGATCGATTGTGAGATTTCAGGACTTGTTAATTTAAAACTCAAGCGCAGTGTTAATTCAAACAAAATTTTAGCTTTGCTTTAACACTTCATTTGAGTCGGTTGATTCACAGCATTTCACTCACACAGTTCATTTAAGTTGATTATTCTTTATCGACTAATCTGTCATTCGATGTGGGCGGTCAGTGACAGTATATTCGTCCCATTTTTCTGCAAATGTTATGTTTAAACAGGTTGTTAGATTAAAAATTAGGGCAATCTGCAAAGGAATGTAATGAATTTCAAATGATTCAAGTCCAAGCAGTTCAATCAAATTCTCTCAAAAATTTCACAAGTCCTAGGTCGACCAACGACCTAGTATAGGTTAGAGCTCTTTTAGGTCGCAATGTGCAAATGAAAGGGGTCTAGAGCAATGCAAATTTATCAAGTTCTAACTCGGCTGCGACCTAAAAACCTATGCTGCAGAAATTAGGTCGTACAAGTTTTAGGTCGTTCAGCGACCTAACGTAGGTCGAAAATGTTCTTTAGGTCTCAAGGGCTCTAAAGTCGTGAAGCATTTTTTGTCACTCAAATCTGTTAGGTCGCCTAACTTCCTCTCTGCACCAGACCCAATAACCCAGCAGTTCAAAGCAATGCGCTTTCGCCTAAGTCCTAGGTCGCGAAAGTCCTAGGTCGCGAGGTTCTATAGGTCGCGCAGGTTAATGGGTCGGTTCTAATAGGATCTTAAGCAAGCTCCCGCTCAAGCGAAAAACCTCGCTTTCCTCCACCAATCACCTTCTTCTCCACTAACCCATTAACCCGTTATCACTCATGAGCAAGTCCATCATCCCCTTCGTAAAAATTCATCATTCCTACATGCCACCGAATCATCCAGGAATCAAATCCAAACCTCCGATCCATTAATGTTACCATGCCTTCTTGAATCACAACGATGACATATCGAACGGCGATCAAAGATCGATCGTAATAACCATTCAAAATAGGGCACCACGCATGAATTGGACTCGAGGCGGAAAATGTGGATTCACAATTGGATGGCGATTATCGTGGGTTAGAGATTGAATTCACTTACGTATTATGTTGGTGAAGATAAGTTGACGGCTAAATGGGTTGAATTTGCCTTCGAGAACTTGAGAACTTGATAATGGCCGAATAGGAAGTTCAGAGCAGATGATGTGAAAGAGGAACGACCTATGTCATTTATACCCCAGGGAAGTGAGATGTGAATCGACACACACGACCTAATTTTCTCGATAGGTCGCTCGCGACCTAACAACTCATCAGAGCTCGAGTTAAGAGAATCGAAGCACACGACCTATGACCTAGGCACGTACTTCGAGGGGCAAATGTTAACTCCTCTTCGTTGGAAACTGGAAAATGTGGAGCGACCTAACTAAAGCAACGACCTAACTAGACCAACGACCTAACTAGACCAACGACCTAAGAGACCTAGCGACCTAAAGGATAATGCGACCTAGCGACCTAAAGGATAATGCGACCTAGTGACCTAAAGTCTTTATGCGACCTAGTACCTTTAGTCCTTAGTGACCTAAGAGATGGAGCGGCCTAGCGACTTAACTTACCAAGTGACCTAAAAGTAGCTGCGACCTAAGGGAAGCTGCGACCTATAGAACTCTCACGACCTAAGATAGGTCGCTCACGACCTAAGGACATTGCATTAGAAGGCCGCCTTTTCTATGCCGCTACTAGTAAGGTCGCTCACGACCTAGAACTTGTGTAAATCAGCATGCGTGTTCTTGTGAAAGAGAAGACAGTGTATCTTAGGTCAGTCACGACGTACGACCTAACTTAGGTCGGTCACGACCTACGACCTAACTCCGAAAAATGCCTATAAATACGACCCTAGTTCCAACTAGCAAAGGACTTTTTTTGGCTCATTCATTTCAAGCACCGTTACTCTGTTGCATTCTGAACTACTTCAAGGAACTTCACGAAGAAATCAAACATGTCAAACATGTGTTCAAAGATTTGGATCGACATTGAAGTTTAGGTTACTTGTTCTAAGTCACTTGAAACTCAAAGTGTGTTGTAATCGAAGTGTAACTGCATTGACTTGTAATCAAATCGTCAATAAAGATATTCAAAGTGGACGTAGGCCATCTCTTAAGCCGAACCACTATAAAATTGCTGTTGTTTACTTTTTTTCACTATTATCTGCTTATAATCTGTTCCCGAGTTATCGGGTGGTGCTTTCACGATCTCACTTCATACACCGGGGTGTTAGCGTTCAAATTTTAGCGTTAACTCCTCTTCGTTGGAAACTGGAAAATGTGGAGCGACCTAACTAAACCAACGACCTAACTAGACCAACGACCTAAGAGACCTAGCGACCTAAAGGATAATGCGACCTAGCGACCTAAAGGATAATGCGACCTAGCGACCTAAAGTCTTTATGCGACCTAGTACCTTTAGTCCTTAGCGACCTAAGAGATGGAGTGGCCTAGCGACTTAACTTATCAAGTGACCTAAAAGTAGCTGCGACCTAAGGGAAGCTGCGACCTATAGAACTCTCACGACCTAAGATAGGTCGCTCACGACCTAAGATAGGTCGCTCACGACCTAAGGACATTGCATTAGAAGGCCGCCTTTTCTATGCTGCTACTAGTAAGGTCGCTCACGACCTAGAACTTGTGTAAATCAGCATGCGTGTTCTTGTGAAAGAGAAGACAGTGTATCTTAGGTCAGTCACGACCTACGACCTAACTTAGGTCGGTCACGACCTACGACCTAACTCCGAAAAATGCCTATAAATACGACCCTAGTTCCAACTAGCAAAGGACTTTTTTTGGCTCATTCATTTCAAGCACCGTTACTCTGCTGCATTCTGAACTACTTCAAGGAACTTCACGAAGTAATCGAACATGTCAAACATGTGTTCAAAGATTTGGATCAACATTGAAGTTTAGGCTACTTGTTCTAAGTCACTTGAAACTCAAAGTGTGTTGTAATCGAAGTGTAACTGCATTGACTTGTAATCAAATCGTCAATAAAGATATTCAAAGTGGACGTAGGCCATCTCTTAAGCCGAACCACTATAAAATTGCTGTTGTTTACTGTTTTTTCACTATTATCTGCTTATAATCTGTTCCCGAGTTATCGGGTGGTGCTTTCACGATCTCACTTCATACACCGGGGTGTTAGCGTTCAAATTTTAGCGTTAACAGCAGACTTGGAGGAGATTTCTTCTTATGATAGTCAAACATGATTAATACGCAAAAAAATTCTTTGATATTATTATTATAAGTGCACGGTGTAGAAAACATTTCGAAAGTAGAATATAAATCTTAGCCAGCATAGACATTTCGATCTATGCCTACTATAGCTACCATCCAAACAGTGGGGCGCCACCATAAGTGAATGGCAGGTTCTACAACTAAAACCATACTGGGTTCGTATTGTTTCTTTGGATTTCCAACAATGGTCAGGCCAAGGAACTTCCCATTGCCACATGAGAACGCCTCTGGAAGGACGTCCCCGAGAACCTAACCGAATCTCTGCCAACACAAGGCCGGGTTACCCCTAACTGGGTAACTACTGACACGAGTATGCCACCTCCCGGTTGTAACAACCTTTAACCGGGGCCCCAACATCAAATCACAAAACAAGATATATATAGGTTTGTGATGTCCACATAAGTAAGTATCTGGGCTCCATACCATGATACCACTTCTATCCAGAAGGAGATGTACATACCCTAAAGGGGCGCTACCCCCTAATAACCTTGCTGCATCTTTCCTGTTTTGACCATTCCGGGGTGTGAGGCTCGACGAAGTCTCGTCCAGAAAACTACGCCTTGGTACAAAGCCATACTTTAGGTCAACAAATGTTCAAAGTAATGATCACAAAGATAAATGATCAAACAAATGATCATATCACAAATGATCAAACAACGATCATTTCACAGCAACACTTAGCATGTCACATTACCAAATTGGGAATATATCGCTGATAACCTTCAACTACATAACCTTTGAGCTCGTACGTCTCAGAGAAGGGTGTTAAGCTAAAAGAATAAATTCTACGCCACCAACAGAAATGTATTTGAAAGAAATCTGCTTTATATCTCAAAGTGTAATGTCAGACACACAATCCATACAAGTCTGTTCCGATCTTGAACAGAACTGAAGGCACTTCTTACGAAGCCCTTGCAATCCGGGTATTCACAATCCCGATCGGATTTCCCATCACTTAGGGAGTCTCTATACCGGCGCGACTCAGTGCAGAGACAATCGACGAGTTATCCTTTCGTTCTTTGTGAATATCCGGTCTTCGTCACCGGTCTTCAAATGCTATCCATAACGACGTATCACATATTCGGAATGGGTTATACGACACAAAGTTCCTCTCCCGGCTAAACCGAATAGTGAGTGAAACATTTAAAAACATATGGATGTAGGATTTCAATTAAGTCACAACTTAATAATTCAAAACATACTTTCAAATGGTTTAATCCAATTACCATTTCAAATCTTTTAAACAAAAGATTTATTTCATAATGTTCACCAAGTTTCACAAGTATTCATTTACGGATTTCAAAACAATTCCGTTTCAAAAAGCTTAATTCATCAAATCTTTAAATTCAAAGATTTGTGTCATAGTTTTCAAATCGTTCCCAAACATTCATTTTCAAAATTTGTTTCTAAATATTCCTTTATAACTTGGAAAACTATCTTAGCTTTAACTTGAAATCCATTTCAATAAGATTTGAAACCAAAGCTTTTTATCATTTAGAAATAACAGCTTTATTTTGGAAAAACCCGATTTCCTTTTTATAAGTTACAATCTTTAGGTTAATTCAGTTTCCCAAAAACAATACTTAAAAGTGGTTTAACTCATATATATCCGATATAACATCTTTAATCCCTAATTTCAAATCATAGAATTCAATTTCAAATTTCGGATCTAAATTTAAATAAATTTATTTAATTTCCAAAACTTAATCAAGCAAATTAAAATAAATTTTAACTTGAAATTTCATTTCAAAAGTTTTTCACTTTTATTCTGATTCCATTTCCAAAACATTTGAATTTAAATATTCAACTTTCAAACTTTTTCCAAAATCTGTGACTCAACCGATTTCTCCGTGAAATCCATATTGGTGTGTGTATAAGTGTGGTCCAGGGGTTTTACACAAAAGTGCAATATCATTCAATCATCACAGATCCAATACAACAATATATTCGATAAGCGATATAAAGTATAATGCTTATCTTCCATCAAAGATCACAGATATATATCACAGATAAGTAAATTACAGATCACAACATAAAACAGGATGTATCACAAAGCATCACAAATCAAAGATGTCAAATAATTCAACATTCAATAGAATCCATACATTCACAAGTGAATTTATTAATCAACTGATTAATTTAAATCAGATGTATCAATTGATTAATCCGGGTTAATTATCATAAGTTAAATTCAATTTGTTTGAAATAAATCTTCCTTTCAAATTTTATTAGTTAACCTTTAATTATTAACTAATCATTCTAAATTAATGACCCAATTAATTTCTAATTATTAAATTATCATAATTTATTTACATCATTAATAAATCTTTTAATTTATCAAATAATTAACTAAAATTTCAAATCATCATTTAATTAATTACTTTCAGTAATTATCTATATATTACTTCACTAAGTAATTAAAATTTCAAAATTATCAAGTGATTATTCTAAAGTAATTAACTAAGAATTTATTTTGAACTGATTCGATTATCTCAATAAACTACATTGAATAATTTATTCCTAAATTACTGTTATTAAGTAATCATACTTAATACAATTCACAAATTAATTTATCACATTAATTATCAAGGTTAATCACATTAATTGATTATCAAAATTTCTCAAGTAAATGATCCTCATTAACTATTCATAATTATTTAATTACTATTCTTAAGTAATTAAACTCAATTTAATTATTGTTAATTACCATTTAATTAGCCTTTAAAAAATCTTATAATTAATCACTAATTTCAAATCATTTTAAATAAATTTGTTTTCAAGCTAACAATTTGAATATTTACTTTTTTAAAACATTTATTAAGTTAGTTTTAAAACAATTTTTATTTTAATTATATAAGTTGGGATACTTTTGAACTTCATAATTTTCAAGTAATCATTTTAATACCCTTGTCTTCACCACCTTCCATTAACAACCTATCTTCATTTTATAAAGAATGATTTATACACAGACAGTTTTCTTTTACAACCTGTAACTAGTCAATAAGCCAAGCCATCTTATTTTGCTTTGAGTCAACTACTCGATTTACTCGAGTGTTACTTCAAGTCATTTACCCATCTTTCCCGAGATTCCCTGTACCCAACCCATCTCCTTCTTCTTCTTCCCAAACGCTACAGCCCCTCCAAACTTCAACGTGCACCGTGCACATGTACCAGACCTCGGCGACGATCCCGCCTCCACGATCACCTCCGACACATCGTTCTCTACCCATACTTGCCACCTGACCACCCAAAAATACAATACAACCTCGAAGACAAAATCGAATTACCTCAATCAAATTGGTACAGAAACCATCACCAGAGAATTCACTGGAATCCCCTATTCCGACCACCTGAACTGCCGAACTCGGGTCCACATCTCCATAACACTTCCACTCAGCCATCACCAAGCCCTGATGCAACTCGATCAACTGAGGGGGACGAACGAAATCAAAACTTACTCCAGATAAAATTTAGGGTTAAAAGCTTTGCTTCATCGCCGCCGATGCCACAGTCGCTTCCACCATCTCCGGCTATTTTTCCAAGCAACCCCATAGGCTCGTCTACCACCCCGAACAACCCCGAACAACACGAGTCATTCAATCACCAGAAAAAGATAAAAATTCCCATTTTGTTCAATTATTAACTCCAACTAAGATCGTCAACTAAAAATTCTCATATTAGTTTTAAAATTCCTATCTTGGAGTGTAGATTCCAAATACATACTCGAATCAATATTTCGTAACACTTGAATTTTCCAGAAAAGAAGTCACTACTGTAAAAATTCGATCTTTTCATCTATATGCATTTTTATGTCAGGAAACTATTTTTAATTCCCTACTCGTACTTAAACACAGCAACTTGTATTTGACATCAAAGCCTAATATTAATTAGGTAAAAAGAAATTGAATTTTCTTTCTTGTTGTCATCTGATACTCTGAAATGCAGCAGAGAAGGATACCACTGATATATGCATATACACAGAGCAAATGGCATCATAGATTCAAATCTAAATGGCTGTTGTTACTCACCTGGAAAGTGAAGTGGAGAAGAACAAAGATTTAGATTTGAACTTGAATTCGTTGAAAACAGAGAGCAATCTTTTTTTTTCTTTGATACTTTCAGGTTTTTGAGCTCAACCTTGATTCCAGGTTGAAGGCTGAAGCTATATTTCCAGATCTTTAAATTTTATTTGCATCCTACTTCTCTGGTTGAGTTGAGTTGCTGTTTCAACTTGAACTTTTGTTTAAGTTATTTTTTTTAGATAATATCTACTATATATTTTCCTTAGTTTTGGATGAATGGAAGAAACTGAGATGAACGAACTAAGGAGAGCTTGATATATGGAAAATGAAGCTTCCAAGATATGCTTTTGTACAGGGTTACTATTTGCACAGAGTATTATATTTAAGTTTGTACAGGTTGGTATATGGAAGCTTACAGGTGATAATAATTTGTACAAAAACAGAGATTTTCTTCCACACTGTTCAGAGATTTTCTTGGTGAAGGAGGCTGATATGTTGTTATTACGACTGAAATGTTTGCTTTGTTTTCTATTTTATTTTAAATCTGCACACTTTGTTTAGATGCTGAGATTGAATTAAGGGGTTTACACATATAAAAGTAAAATGTACAAACTGATGTGTAAACAAGTACAAGAGCAGTGATTTTTTTCTTTTGTTTAGTGGTTGATGATATTTCCTTTATGCTTTGTTCCCATGCTTGCATTGCTTTCTTTACTTACTTGATGTACATGAAAGTGTACTTCATTGTTTTACTTTGCATATTTATTTGCCTAAATACTTTATTTTACTGCTCTGCTGCATACTTACTCATACAAGCCTTTATATATATATAATTTATTTTTATGCTTACTTTACCTGTTTTTGTTTCAAGTGTTCATGTTTTGTTTCAAGTGTTCATGTTTTGTTTCAAGTGTATATATTAATATATTTTGTTTGGTCATATAATTGAAATATTTGTTAACATCAACACAAACTTCATTCTACTGTTTTATAATTTTCAAATGCTCGATTATCAAAATTTTACTAACATTTTGTATAAATTAATAATTATTACAAAATTTTAATTCAAAAATTAAATTGATAATTTATTTACACTCAATTAAATCCGGGATCGTTACAGACTTCCCCCCTTAAAAAGAATTTCATCCTCGAAATTCGCCAGAGAGAGATAACGAAGATAGATGAAAGATAGAGAAACAATTTCAATATTTTTTTCAGTTTAAAACTAAAGTATATCTATCAACCATATCAACCAAAACAACCAATTCATCCAAACAAACAATTTTGGCCAAATTGGAGTTTATGTCCCATATTAATATCTCGAATTTCCTTCCTGGATCTACCAGGAACTATCAAAGAATTGGAAAGAGACGCTGAACAAAAGAGATTGATAGAGAAAAGATTGTTTCCATTGTTGTTATAGAGTATCGACCATTTATAATCGTATTTCTCTGTCCCCTATCTCGTTTTCTTCTTGTACTCATACTCACTATCAGTGGATAGTAAGAGAATTTACTGAGACGTTCAAACGGATATCTTAAGGATACACTCATTCTAGGGCATACTTCACCCTATCTCTAATGAGCTACTTAATGTGTTATACTTCTGAGCTAAAGTTTTAACCTTAGCTCTGATACCAAATGTAACGTATCGGGTTTTGCCCGCTCGAAAATCGACATCCATACTTCAAATCGTACTCGAATGCCGTAGATTCGATCGTTCAAATCCGATTCGCCGGAGCTTATAACACAATTAAGTAAACATCACAGCGGAATAAAAGAATAATACACTGATATACAATATCTGGTACAACAGAACGATACAATGAATATCAATATACATCAGAGATACAAGAAAATAGCAGCGGAAAAGAAAATGATAACATCAGCAGCGGAATAAATAACTCTAAGATAATCTTCAAAAGAGAACTCCAGCAACAGCAGCTCGATCCAACATCACGGTGCACAAAGATAAGCAAGACTGGTGCGAACCAAAGACTGAACTAACTCCAGATAATCCACTAGACCTAACTATCTGAAAAACCAACCTCTAGACTGCTCGTGTGGAAAATAATGAGCATCCAGAGTTTAGGAAAGGAACAATAAACTCCGGATCAGTCGTGGGACTGGTGTGAGCAACAAAAACAGTTTATCTTTTAAAACAATCAACAAAAGAATTTTAAAATAAATTCGCAATGCTTTTTGAAAATGAAACTACCATAAGACCTCCCACCACACACACAATGCAAACGCAGACTTGGAGGAGATTTCTTCTTATGATAGTCAAACATGATTAATACGTAGAAAATTTCTTTGATATTATTACTATAAGTGCACGGTGCAGAAAACATTTCGAAAGTAGAATATAAATCTTAGCCAGCATAGACATTTCGAACTATGCCTACTATAGCTACCATCCAAACAGTGGGGCGCCACCATAAGTGAACGGCAGGTTCTACAACTAAAACCGTACTGGGCTCGTATTGTTTCTTTAGATTTCCAACAATGGTCAGGCCAAGGAACTTCCCGTTGCCACATGAGAACGCCTCTGGAAGGACGTCCCCGAGAACCTAACCGGATCTCTGCCAACACAAGGCCGAGTTACCCCTAACTGGGTAACTACTGACACGAGTATGCCACCTCCCGGTTGTAACAACCTTTAAACGGGGCCCCAACATCAAATCACAAAACAAGATATATATAGGTTTGTGATGTCCACATAAGTAAGTATCTGGGCTCCATACCATGATACCACTTCTATCCAGAAGGAGATGTACATACCCTAAAGGGGCGCTACCCCCTAATAACCTTGCGGCATCTTTCATGTTTTGACCATTCCGGGGTGTGAGGCTCGACGAAGTCTCGTCCACAAAACTACGCTTTGGTACAAAGCCATGCTTTGGGTCAACAAATGATCAAAGTAATGATCACAAAGATAAATGATCAAACAAATGATCATATCACAAATGATCAAATAATGATCATTTCACAGCAACACTTAGCTTGTCACATTACCAAATTGGGAATATATCGCTGATAACCTTCAACTACATAACCTCTGAGCTCGTACGTCTCAGAGAAGGGTGTTAAGCTAAAAGAATAAATTCTCCACCACCAACAGAAATGTATTTGAAAGAAATCTGCTTTATATCTCAAAGTGTAATGTCAGACACACAATCCATACAAGTCTGTTCCGAGCTTGAACAGAACTGAAGGCACTTCTTACGAAGCCCTTGCAATCCGGGTATTAACAATCCCGATCGGATTTCCCATCACTTAGGGAGTCTCTATACCGGCGCGACTCAGTGCAGAGACAATCGACGAGTTATCCTTTAATTCTTTGTGAATATCCGTTCTTCGTCACCGGTCTTCAAATGTTATCCATAACGACGTATCACATATTCGGAATGGGTTATACGACACAAAGGTCCTCTCCCGGCTAAACCGAATAGTGAGCGAAACATTTAAAAACATATGGATGTAGGATTTCAATTAAGTCACAACTTAATAATTCAAAACATACTTTCAAATGGTTTAATCCAATTACCATTTCTAATCTTTTAAACAAAAGATTTATTCCATAATGTTCACCAAGTTTCACAAGTATTCATTTAGGGATTTCAAAACAATTCCGTTTCAAAAAGCTTAATTCATCAAATCTTTAAATTCAAAGATTTGTCCCATAGTTTTCAAATCGTTCCCAAACATTCATTTTCAAAATTTGTTTCCAAATATTCCTTTATAACTTGGAAAACTATCTTAGTTTTAACTTGAAATCCCTTTCAATAAGATTTGAAACCAAAGCTTTTTATCATTTAGAAATAACAGCTTTATTTTGGAAAAACCCGATTTCCTTTTTATAAGTTACAATCTTTAGGTTAATTCAATTTCCCAAAAACAATACTTAAAAGTGGTTTAACTCATATCTATCCGATATAACATCTTTAATCCATAATTTCAAATCATAGAATTCAATTTCAAATTTCGGATCTAAATTTAAATAAATTTATTTAATTTCCAAAACTTAATCAAGTAAATTAAAATAAATTTTAACTTGAAATTTCATTCCAAAAGTTTTTTACTTTTATTCCGATTCCATTTCCAAAACATTTGAATTTAAATATTCAACTTTCAAAATTTTCCAAAATCTGTGACTCAACCGATTTCTCCGTGAAATCCATATTGGTGTGTGTATAAGTGTGGTCCAGGGTTTTACACAAAAGTGCAACATCATTCAATCATCAAAGATCAAATACAACAATATATTTGATAAGCGATATAAAGTATAATGCTTATCTTTCATCAAAGATCACAGATATATATCACAGATAAGTAAATTACAGATCACAACATAAAACATGATGTATCAAAAAGCATCACAAATCAAAGATGTCAAATAATTCAACATTCAATAGAATCCATACATTCACAAGTGAATTTATTAATCAACTAATTAATTTAAATCAGATGTATCAATTGATTAATCCGGGTTAACTATCATAAGTTAATTTCAATTTGTTTGAAATAAATCTTCCTTTCAAATTTTATTAGTTAACCTTTAATTATTAACTAATCATTCTAAATTAATGGTCCAATTAATTTCTAATTATTAAATTATCTTAATCTATTTACATCATTAATAAATCTTTTAATTTATCAAATAATTAACTAAAATTTCAAATCATCATTTAATTAATTACTTTCAGTAATTATCTATATATTACTTCACTAAGTAATTAAAATTTCAAAATTATCAAGTGATTATTCTGAAGTAATTAACTAAGAATTTATTTTGAACTGATTCGATTATCTCAATAAACTACATTGAATAATTTATTCCTAAATTACTGTTATTAAGTAAGCATACTTAATACAATTCACAAATTAATTTATCACATTAATTATCAAGGTTAATCACATTAATTGATTATCAAAATTTCTCAAGTAAATGATCCTCATTAACTATTCATAATTATTTAATTACTATTCTTAAGTAATTAAACTCAATTTAATTATTGTTAATTACCATTTAATTAGCCCTTAAAAAATCTTATAATTAATCACTAATTTCAAATCATTTTAAATAAATTTGTTTTCAAGCTAACAATTTGAATATTTACTTTTTTAAAACATTTATTAAGTTAGTTTTAAAACAATTTTTATTTTAATTATATAAGTTGGGATACGTTTGAACTTCATAATTTTCAAGTAATCATTTCAATACCCTTGTCTTCACCACCTTCCATTAACAACCTATCTTCATTTTATAAAGAATGATTTATATACAGACAGTTTTCTTTTGCAACCTGTAACTAGTCAATAAGCCAAGCCATCTTATTTTGCTTTGAGTCAACTACTCGATTTACTCGAGTGTTACTTCGAGTCATTTACCCATCTTTCCCGAGATTCCCTATACGCAACCCATCTCCTTCTTCTTCTTCCCAAACGCTACATCCCCTCCAAACTTCAACGTGCACCGTGCATGTGTACCAGACCTCGGCGACGATCCCGCCTCCACGATCACCTCCGACACATCGCTCTCTACCCATACTTGCCACCTGACCACCCAAAAATACAATACAACCTCGAAGACAAAATCGAACTACCTCAATCAAATTGGTACAGAAACCATCACCAGCGAATTCACTGGAATCCCCTATTCCGACCAACTAAACTGCCGAACTCGGGTCCACACCTCCATAACACTTCCACTCAGCCATCACCAAGCCCTGATGCAACTCGATCAACTGAGGGGGACGAACGAAATCAAAACTTACTCCAGATAAAATTTAGGGTTAAAAACTTTGCTTCATCGCCGCCGACGCCACAGTCGCTTCCACCATCTCCGGCTATTTTTCCAAGCAACCCCATAGGCTCGTCTACCACCCCGAACAACCCCAACCACCACGAGTCATTCAATCACCAGAAAAAGATAAAAATGCCCATTTTGTTCAATTATTAACTCCAACTAAGATCATCAACTAAAAATTCTCATATTAGTTTTAAAATTCCTATCTTGGAGTGTAGATTCCAAATACGTACTCGAATCAATATTTCTTAACACTTGAATTTTCCAGAAAAAGAAGTCACTACTGTAAAAATTCGATCTTTTCATCTATATGCATTTTTATGTCAGGAAACTATTTTTAAGTCCCTACTCGTACTTAAACACAATAACTTGTATTTGACATCAAAGCCTAATATTAATTAGGTAAAAAGAAATTGAATTTTTTTTTTCTTGTTGTTGTCTGATACTCTGAAATGCAACAAAGAAGGATACCACTGATATATGCGTATACACAGAGCAAATGGCATCATAGATTCAAATCTAAATGGTTATTGTTACTCACCTGGAATGTGAAGTGGAGAAGAACAAAGATTTGGATTTGAACTTGAATTCGTTGAAAACAGAGAGCAATCTTTTTTTTTCTTTGATACTTTCAGGTTTTTGAGCTCAACCTTGATTCCAGGTTGAAGGCTGAAGCTATATTTCCATATCTTTAAATTTTACTTGCATCCTACTTCTCTGGTTGAGTTGAGTTGCTGTTTCAACTTGAACTTTTGTTTAAGTTTTTTTTTTTTTATAGATAATATCTACTATATATTTTCCTTAGTTTTGAATGAATGGAAGAAACTGAGATGACGAACTAAGGAGAGCTTGATATATGGAAAATGAAGCTTCCAGGATATGCTTTTGTACAGGGTTACTATTTGCACAGAGTATTATATTTAAGTTTGTACAGGTTGGTATATGGAAGCTTACAGGTGATAATAATTTGTACAAAAACAGAGATTTTCTTCCACACTGTTCAGAGATTTTCTTAGTGAAGGAGGCTGATATGTTGTTATTACGGCTGAAATGTTTGCTTTGTTTTCTATTTTATTTTAAATCTGCACACTTTTTTTAGATGCTGAGATTGAGTTAAGGGGTTTACACATATAAAAGTAAAATGTACAAACTGATATGTAAACAAGTACAAGAGCAGAGATTTTTTTCTTTTGTTTAGTGGTTGATGATATTTCCTTTATGCTTTGTTCCCATGCTTCCATTGCTTTCTTTACTTACTTGATGTACATGAAAGTGTACTTCATTGTTTTACTTTGCATATTTATTTGCTTAAATACTTTATTTTACTTCCCTGCTGCATACTTACTCATACAAGCCTTTATATATATATAATTTATTTTTATGCTTACATTACCTGTTTTTGTTTCAAGTGTTCATGTTTTGTTTCAAGTGTTCATGTTTTGTTTCAAGTGTATATATTAATATATTTTGTTTGGTCATATAATTGAAATATTTGTTTAACATCAACACAAACTTCATTCTACTATTTTATAATTTTCAAATGCTCGATTATCAAAATTTTACTAACATTTTGTATAAATTACTACTTATTACAAAATTTTAATTCAAAAATTAAATTGATAATTTATTTACACTCAATTAAATCCGGGATCGTTACATTGGGTGTGTAAGGGTCGGCCTACACATGGGTTTGAAGGTGGGTTTAGTCTAGGTGCATAAAACTACGTGTACCTGGCTAAAACTATGCAACATACATCATTTGTTGCTCTTGTTTGGTTCGGCCAGAGGCTTGCTGGGCCCAACGAATGGTGCAGGTGGTGGTGGGTGATGTGGCAGAGGGTGGAGGTCAGGTCAGAGGTGGTGGCGGTGGTGGTAGTGGCGGCAAATGGTGGTAGAAGTAGGAGATGACAATTCTAGGCCATAAGTGATAGTTTGTGATGGTTTTTGGTGGATTTTATGGTGGTCTTCGCCTTGGATTTGCTTGGCCTGAAATGGAGAGGTTGTAGGATGGGAGATGGTCAGTGGAAGGTGGTGGTGGAGGTCAGGTCAGATATGGTTGAGGAGGAGCAAAGCTATGAAGGTGAGAACAAGTACAAAATTCAAATAGAAAAGTAGAAAAACAAAGGAAGAAGAAGATGAAATGGAAGCCATTACCTTCAGTACTTCTAGCCGTGAGTTTGATGATGGAAAGTGAGAAGTTACTCACATGAATAGGAAGGAAAATACATGGCTATTCAATAGAAAAAGAAAAAATACGGTCAAAGAGTAAATGAGGAAACGGTAAAAGAAACGAATTAGGAGGTGAAACGATTTTAGGTTTCAATGCTTTTAAAACCTTTCAAACTTCCTTAATTTTGTTTATATAATTTCATATTTCTGGAAATAATAATAATCTTAGATAAAATTTCGAAAATTTATCAAAATACAAAAATATATATAATATTTATTAATTATATAAAGTTAAATTAAGGAAAATAGCTAAAAATAGTAAACTAATGTAGAAAATTTGGAATTACATGAAATAAATTTAAGAAAATTCATATGAGCTTGTAATATAATTTTAAACATAAATAATAATATAAAATAAAAGTACATTCACCAAAAAAAAATTAAATTTAAATCTAATTTTAATGAAGAAAATAGTATAAAATAAGAAAACAGCCTTTTTAAAAAAGAAGAAATCAACGCAGTAAACTTTGGACAAATTATAACATCACTTTAAAAAAATATTAAAAGACAAAATATACTTAAAATAACCCATTAACACATAAGATTTTTTTTTAAAGAAAATAGAAAAAGATTTGAACAAATTTCTTAAAAATCCAAAACAGTGTCCAGAAATTACAAATAAATCACCATTGACTTTGAAAAATTGTTTACTTCGTTTTAAAATTATTATAATTCAAAAATATACGTACAATAACATATTAAAATAAATATGACAAAGAATTTTTTTTATATAATTTATAATAGACAAAATTGTTAAATAAATCAAATTACACTCAAAATTGAAATGTACATAACATTTACAGTTTAACTCCGTTTTCAACGAAAAGAAAAGTAGTGTTCAAGTTATTACATCTATTTTCATAATAAAAGATAAAATTTAAGATTTTAAATAATTTAAATTTGAAGTTTAAAAGTCACAGTTCGAACAGCTTGACCAGAAATCCACTTTATAGTAAAATATTCAAATTATACTGGTTTGAACTATAAATCATTTAATAATCATCATTTATATTTAAAAATGAAATGTTTGAAATAAAACAAATTTAAAATAATTCAAAAATAAGATAAAGTCCAATATAAATAATATATAAAAATCTGGGGTTGTTACAGTTTTATAAATCCGAAATCGACTTATTTTGATAAGTTAATTATTATAGATTATTAAAGGAGATATATCCACGATTTTGGACAGTGGATAATCCTTTAAAAATAAAATTTGTAGAAATGTTGAATTTGGTTAATGAAGTATATTCACGATTTTGGACAGTGAATAATATATTAAAGAAATGTTTTGGGGAACTGATATTTTAAATAGAATTAAAACAATTTAAAGGCATTTTAAAATGTACTAAATGTCGAAATCATAGATTTCAACATTCATTGTTGAAATAGACGTCTTCGAGAAATATAAGGAAATGGTGGACTATAACACTGTTGCTATAGTAAATGATTTTCGAAAGGAAATGTTTGATATAGTATTGGGATTTATATATCTATCTTAATTTTGAATCCCTATACTAGTGATTTTGGTTTGTCGTAACGATGTCTTACGCAACATTCGTTTTTGACTCAAATAAATGTGTTTAAGAGAATGTTTTTCTTAAAGAATAAATTATATACTTAATTGTGATTTAAGTATATTGAATATTTTCCAAATAGTGAAAATAAATAGAATTGTGAATTACTTACTATTAAATAAGTATGGAAATGTTTTCCAATATGAAGTGAGATGTTTTGAGATTATATTAAAGTGAATATTTGAAATCGATTTGAAAATCGTATATCAGTAGATCCTTTGAAATTTAAATTCACCACGGAATTTATAAAGGAAAGGGAAATTTGTTCAAAAATAAACATTGATTTACTTTTGAAGCGTGGAAATAAATTTACGAATTTGGAACGTAAAGTTAAAGTAAATCGGTAAGGATTTATTTAATTAGTTTAAATGAACCATTTTGAAATGAAAGTGTATTCTCCCTGGAAAGCCGATTAAAATTTCTGAATAACTTTGGCGAGTTGAGATTGAGATTTATATACATTTACACCAATGAGATGAGGTATAATTGAATATGGAGATTCATCTACAATTGAGTTTTGGATCATCCTATTTGAGAATGTTTTATGTTTGCCATTTTGGCGAGAGTTTGTACTGATATCTCTCCTTTTGAGGAAAACACAGAATATCCTATAAAATCCTGAATTTATCAAAACTCATAACTCAAGGAACTCGATAAGAGTTCAAAACATCATAATTGAAATCACCATATATATAACATCTCATATAGCACTAGACTATCGATTTAATAAAACATCTTAGAAAGGTGAAATCACAATAAGACAGAAAACTCAGAAAATCCGGATTGGCCGAATCCCCGATTATAATGCCGAAGCAATGCTGCACTTGCTAAACTCAAATGGCCGATGCCTTAGACAAGGTCGCTAACACCTCCCAAAGCAGTTCATCCTCATGACAAGGTCGCTGACACCTCTTAAAGCCATTTTGTCAGTCCTAACAAGGTCGCTAACACCTCCTAAAGCAGTTCGTCCTCATGACAAGGTCGCTGACACCTCCCAAAGCAGTTATATATGTATATATATATATATGTATATATATACATATATATATATACACATATATATACATATACATACATATATATATATATAATTTTAGAATTGGTTTTGAAAAAGGATACTTTGGAGAAATTAACCTTTTAAATTGTTTTGAATCCTTTAAGTAAAGTGTTTAAAGAAAACTAGCTTTATTTCAAAGTGTTTTCCCAATATATTTTGGGTAGGTGTTATAAAATATTTTAAAGTATTTGAACTCGGCAGATTTCCAATGAAAATGAATAATATTTGGAAGTGTTTCCACGTAAGAAAAATGATTTGAAATTTGTTTTTAAAAGTTGTAAAGGTTAAAAGTGATTTGAAATTTGTTTTCAAATGGTTAAAGTGTGAAAAAATATATCTTGTAAATATATTTTTGGAAAATAAATAATTTGGGAAATTATTTGGAATCTGGTGATTTTGTGCATATCTATTGATAGTTAAATAACCGACTATCAATATTTACATCTAAATGGGTATTTTTTGGGATTTGCTTGAATGTGCATGCTACACTTATTTTGAAATAAGCACTCGTTATTCGGTTTAGCCGGGAGAGGAACTTTGGGTCATGAATCCCATTCCGAATAGTGATACCTCGTAATGGATAGCATTTGAAGACCGGTGCTGAAGACCGGATATTTTCGGAAACGGAAGGATTACCATCGAATGTCTCTGCGTCGGCTGATCTTCGATATAGAGATTTTATCACCCTTTGTGATGGGAATTCCGGTCATGATTAGTGAATATTTGGATTGCAAGGGCTTCTTTGGAAGTGCCTTCGGTTCCGTTCGATCCCAGAACGGACTTGTATGGATGTGTGTCTGACATTACAATTTGAGATGTAAAGCTGGTTTTATCAAATGCATTTTTGTTGGTGGTGGAGAATTTATTCTCTTAGCTTAACACCCTTCTCTAAGACATACGAACTCAGAGGTTATGTAGTTGATGGATACTAGTGATACATTCGCAATTTGGTAACGTGGCATACGAAGTGTTGCTGATCATTTGTTGATCAAAGCATAGCTTTTGTGAAAAGCATAGCTTTGTGTACGAGACTTCGTCGGACCTCACACCCCGGAATGGTCAAAATAGGAAGAATGCCGCAAGGTTATAGGGAGTAGCGCCACTTAGGGCATGTGCATTTCCTTCTGGATAGAAGTGGTATCATGGTATGGATCCCAGATACTTAACTTATGTGGATGTCGCAAATATATATGACTTTGTGATTGATGTTGGTTGAGGATCCTCGGATAAAGGTTGTTTACAACCGGGGGATGGCATACTCGTGTCAGTAGTTACCTACTTTTGCAGAGGTAACTCGACCTTGTGTTGGCAGAGATCCGGTTAGGTTCTCGGGGCGTCTCTCTAAAGGCGTACCCATGTGGCAATGGGAAGTTCTTGGCCTGATCATTGTTGGAAAATCCAAAGAAACAATACGAGCCCTGTACGGTTTTAGTTGTAGAACCTGCCATTTAATATGGTAGCTATAGTAGGCATACTATAATGGTACCTATGCTGGCTAAAATTAATATTGTACTTTCGAAATGTTTTCCTACACTTTGCACTTATAGTAATGATATCAAAAAAAATTGCGTATCAAGCATGTTTGACTATCATAAGGAGAAATCTCCTCCAATTCTGCATTTGTATTGTGTGTGTGGCGGGAGGCCTTATGGAAGTTACATTTTCTAAAAGCATTTCGAATCTGTTTTAAAATATATCTTTGTTTGTTTTAAGATAAATTGTTTTAAGTTCTCACACCAGACACATGACTGACCTGGAGTTTATTGTTCTCTTCCTAAACTCTAGGTGCCCACCAATTTCCACACGGGCAGTCTAGAGTCAGGTTATCAGGTCATTCTGGAATATAGGAGTTGCTGTGGAGATCAAGAGCAAGCTGGATGGTATGGCGTATCAACTAGTATATAGTATTTCTTTTCCGCTGTTTGTTGTTGCAAACTCTGATAATATAATGTAATGCGATGTAATGTAATATCTGATGTAGTGATTCTGTTTAAAGATATTCATTTATCCATTATATGTTGTTCCGCTGCGATTGTGAGATTCTGATATTGTTTCTGTTGCTTCTTCTTTCTTTCTTCTCCTTTAACCCTAACAATTCGGTTTTTCGGTCTTCGATAGATCGGCAGTTGATATAGTGGACGTATTATTATCGATTTTTGAAAGTCGAAAATCCCGTTTGTTACACTCGACTTGTTCCCTTTTGGATTTTAGACCTTGTATAAACATTGGATTCATTTCGTTAACATTCGAATAAATCAAACAAATACTTTCCATTTGTTGAATTTAATTTAATTAAAAAATATTTTATTTAACCAAATTTTTGTTTAATAAATTATTTTTAGAAACTAAAATAAATAAATTATGCTAATAGAACAAATTAACCACATTAACAATTTATTTTTAAAATAGACCAGTAAATTTAAAATGTGAGTATGTCTACTTATTTTTATTATTACATTTTTTTCAGCTTCCTGTATATATACAAATAAATTAAAAACTGCATATATCTCACTATATATTTATATTGTCTGTATTCATTAATTTATTAGAGTAAATTACCTCTAACGCTGATCAAATCGAGCAACGAAGATGCTACCTCCCCGAAACCCTCGCCATTGCCGAAGTCTGCCACTTCCAGCTTGCTCATGAACAAGCTCCAATTCCCAAAACTAATCACTGAAGCCTACTGACTCGCGAATCCCACAGCACTCTACCAAGTCGTTGCCGATAGCCGCGACATCCGATAGCCGCGACATCTAATAGCACTCCACGCAGAACAAATCGAATCACACAGCGCGACATTCCATAGCCGCGAGCCTCCCAGATCATTTGCGTAGGAAAATTTTGAAACCCTCAAACCTTGGCTCGGCGAACAAGTCACGCTCGCTTACATGCTCTCACAACCTGCTCCTCTCGAGTTCGAATGCGCTTTGAATTCGTAATGGAAAGGAACGAGGAAATTTGGGAGGGCGGTTTCGAACTAGATGAAGAGAAATCGAATTTTGAATAAGGGTGAAAATATATTCGCCCCTTTTTATTTTCTGAACAATTTACTTTGAAGAGGAGATTTGTATTCGCCGCGATTTGTTTCATTCGGCATTTTTCTAATTTTTTTGGGTATGAAGACTTGAGGAAGACGAAGATGTATTATAAATTGGGGATGGCTTCTTGAGTACGAGTGTCCAAGTATAAAAATATTATCATTTTTTTGTTCGGCTAGCTGACTTCCAATTTTTGTTATATTAAATTTTTGATATAAAATTTCAACTCGTTTATATATCGTATGCTCACACAACTACTCCAATCACTACGAAATTTGAAATCCGATAATAATACAATATTACGGATCCAATGAAACTGATTTCGTCAAATTCCAAGATTGTGCCTCCGAAGGCCATTTTTAAATTTCGATTTAAACAATAAAATTTCAAAACCGAACAAAACACTTTCAAATTCAATTTTAACACTTTTACTATCTTCAGTATAATCCGTATAAATTTGACAAACCCTTAAATTATTTTTAACAGGCTTAAAACTCCAGATTCAACATTTGACCTAATTTCCAGTAATTAATTCCAATAATTTAAATTCTAAATAATAATAATATTTGAATTCAAGTTAAAAATTAACTTTTAATGTTTAAAATTAATTAAATATTCCAATTTAAATTGTTCAAAATTCATGGTCGTCACATTCCTCCCCCCTTAAAAGAATTTCGTCCTCGAAATTACTAGTTAGGAAGAATGGTTTGATACCCGTTTACTTTCCCCCAAAACCAACAGTCCAACATCCTACCAACTATCTTTTTATAAAAGACCCATTATCATTCTTACTAACTTCCCAAACTCTCCCGCAGTTTTCAGACAATACCTTTTTGCTCAATCATTGAAATTTCAATTTAAAACCAAATTTTGAATTATCAAAATTTTCCCAAAAATTTTCTAACTCTCTAAATTTCCGAAAAATTTCGCCAGCGTCTCCTTTGCGCGGCTAGCTCGGTACATCTACAAAATGCCTCTATGGGCACCCAAATTCCAAAAGAAAACAAAAGGCCAAGTGGCTAGATCAAAAATCCAATCATACAGAAATTTAAACACATACCTTTTTGTCGAGCAATTCAAATTTTTCTTCTGGAATCAAAACCAATTTTTCTTTTCCTTTATAATACCTGTATATCCTACTACGCAATAATGTTCAATTACAACATTCAAAAATTGCTTTACACATTTCTTTACAAAAGATTTAACATTTATTTTGATTTTCATTCACTTATTCACAATCATCCCATATTCACTTTTCTAATCCTTAGTTCTAACTAAACAATTAGTTACACTCTCCATTTCAAAATTCTTTATTTCATTTTCAATTTGAAACGTTTTGTTGGTAATGAAAATTTTTCACAAAAATTTCAAAAATTTTCCCCAAAAGTTTCAAAAATTTTCTAACTCCCACAATTTTCGGAAAGTTTTGGCAGAGTCTCCTTTATACGGAGGAGCTTTTACAATTTACCAAAAGATATAAATATATGCATCAAGCCACACGGTCGGAAAAACAAAAACAGTTCATATTTCCTATTTTTATTGCGTAGGCGTACCTTTATTTAGCATTTTTAAGCAAGCGGCTTATCATTTTAGCAATTAGCGCGTCCAAATCCAGCCAAACATCTTCCCAGTACCTGTACTTACTCAATTCAAACATGTAAGCACTAAATATATGAAATTTATTAACATTTAACTTACTTTCAATAGCTAAACACATGCATTTCATAAGCGACATGCACCAAACACTTTCCATAAGCGATTTATATGATTATAAAGCTAATTCAATTGCTTCCAACCAATTCATGTGCCAATCCATTCAATTTTAATGGTTTACACTTCAATTTCTTACATTCAATTTATTTTTAATCCAAACAACTGACATTTATTTCGATTGATTCCAAAAATCAATTTTATTTAGCTCTACCAATTCATAGAATTTTTATTTACTTCTGTTTAAGTCGAACGACTAATTTATTCTATGCAATTAGACGATATTTGTGTGAATAAATAATTACTTAAGTTTTATAACCAAATTAAATTGATTTCGACTCAATTTATATTAATTCCTTCCATTTAATTCAGTTAGCCTATCAATTTTATTTCAATTCACCTTCTCAATTTATCAAAATAATATCCAAGCACATATGTAACGACCCGTACTTTTGACTATTGTAAGTTATTAAGTTTATTAAAAAATTTGGACAAAGATGAGTAGAAATAAAATTTAATGATTTGTTAATATTAATTTATTGGATAACTGAATTATTTAAATTTAATATTGAATTTTTTTGATTAATTAAACTCTGGATTTAATATAAATGTAAATGACTTTGGAAGTTGACTTAAATTTTATTTATATGTGAATGACGATTTTAGCATTTAAGAATTGGAGTTAACTGTGAATAAGTAGAAATTTGAAATTTTATATTTTAATTGAAAAGTAAAATTAGCCATTTTGGCCACTATCTCGGATTTCGACGAAACTAGTTTCATCGGATCCGAAATGGTAAATTATTATTGGATTTCAAATTTCGTAGCGATCGAGCTTGTCATTTGGCCGTGCGTGCTTGAAACGCATAGAATTTAAATTCAAAGTTTGGTAAAATATTCAATTCAAAAATCTATCTTCTGCATACGATCTAATTAGGCCTCGGGACAAGTTCCATTGTGTTCGGAATAAGTGTAAAACATTATAAACGCTCGGCGGCACGCGCCATTTGGAGCTTGAGATTTTCGTGAGCGGGTTGGGTTGATATTTTCTAATATTTTAATGTTTATTTTTATTCTTTTTTCCTTTATCTCTCGTATAAACCCATGCCCATATTCCTAGCCACATATACCCTTTCCCCTTTCTTTTCAAATCTACCATCGAAATGAAGAAATAAGAGCAGAGAAATCTATCGATCTTTAAAAAAATTCCCAGCCATAAAATATTCTCTATTGTATATCGCTCCGACTCCCATCATTTTTGAATCACCAAAAAAAATGAAGTCACGTTCGAAACAAATAGATTAATTGAGCAAGAATGAAAATCGTAAGCGACTCATTCACCGAGGGTTCGCGACTCAACATCAAGAAGACTCGCGTATGGGTTGAGTGGCGACTCAGGTCGATCTCGGATAGGAGCATGGGGAAGACGACGTCAGTGGAAATCTCTCATGGTCGTGGCTGTGGCATAGAGTTCGTTGAGTTGATTTCGATTTAGGGTTTCTTGGCATCGGTCGTGCGTTCTCTAACACAAGCGTCTGAACGCAAGCAATGGTCGAGCACTAAGGTGGAGGCGACGGTAGCAACGTGCAGGCGACGACAAAGGAGTGGACTCGTTCTCTATTAGGGTTATGGTTTGGAATTGATCTGTTAGCGGCGCGGCGATTTGGAGATGTGTGTGCCGCGATGAACGGTGCTAGCTGCTACCACTCGGTGGAGGAGGGGCAACGAAGGCGTTCGAAAAAAGGGAAACAGTATTGTCGCCATTTGCTGGAGATGGAGGATGGAGCAATCCTGAGCAGGTGAATTTGTTGAGGTTTTTTTTAAGATCGTTAATTAAAAATTTAACCATCGTTGACATTAATAGATTTGTAACTTGTGCATATGAGGTTCAATTTGAACAAGGAGAATTGCGTTGGAATCGTATTGATATTGGCTATGCTATGAAGTTGAAATTATTGCAGTTCATTTCATTTGAATTTTCAGATTCGAGCGAAGATGAGTGTTTTACGCTCACGTTTTGGCTAAACATTTTTTTATGTTGGTTAAATTAATATTGTGAACTGATTAGAATTTATTAATTGTTGCTTGATAAATTTAATTGACAATTAAATTGACATCTAAATTTATTGATAGGTTTTGAATGGATAGTTAATTAAATTAGAATTTAGTTGCCAGTAAAATACCTGAGATTAATAATTTTGAAATTTGTTATGAATTTTATTGACTATTTTGATGATTGGTTGTAATGGATGCGATTGGTTGATATTTTGGATGTTTTATTATGCTTAATATATTCCGTGATCACCCTACGTATATTTACAGTATGTAAAACTGTAAATTGTATTATTTCGAATAAATTAAGAAATAGATTGAAATGATATATACCTATGACATTTATTTGGATTGAAATGATATATATCCATCCTTGAAATTAAATTGAAATAATTATCCACTTGGCCATAGGTTAGAAAATTCCATACGGACACCGGGTTGGTTAAATTTAATGATTTTAAAAATTGTTTTGAAATTATTTAAATGAACTGATTTTAGGAATAAAATCTAATTTACGGAAGTTGAATTAGTTTGAATTGAAGCTAGCAATGTTGGAATTTAAAGTAATTTGAAATTGGAATTTAAATTAATTTGAAATTGAAATTTAAACTAATTTAGAATTGGAAATAAATTTGAAATTGGAATTTAAATTAATTTGAAATTGGAATGTAGGTTAATTTGAAATTGGAATTTAAATTAATTTGGAGTTGGAAATGGAAATTAATTTGGAAGTTGAAATAGATTTGAAATTAAGATTTAAACTAATTTGGAAATGGATACTGAAATTGAAAGTAATTTATGAATTTAAAAAAATTTGTTTGGAATCGAAATTTATTCGAGTTGAAATCGGAATTGAATCGATTAAAACGAAATGAAATTTGGAATTGAGTTGGGTGGGAAATTGGAAAGTTGACCGGTTTGACTTATAAACTATTTTATAAATGAATATTTTAGTATAAATGATTTAAAATCTATATTCTTTAAATATTCAAACTATTTTGATTTTCTAAACTATTTTACTATATATATACAATTTTTATATTCAAATTATTTTCGATTAAACTATTTAGATATTTTCTATTAAACTATTTTTTCTTTTACTATTTAACTATTTAAACTATTTTCTAAAGTTCAAACTGGTTGAAGGATAAATTATTTATATTTAAATCTTGAATTTAAATATGAACTAGGTTAAAGTGAAAATTATAACCTAAACTGAATTTGAATCAAATTTTGTAAGTGAAATTGATTTATTGGACAAAATTGATAATTTTGAATATATGATGATTTCGATATGGATTTGATTTTAAAGCGAGTATATGATGATTTCGAAATGGATTTGAATTTTGAAACGAATACGATATTTTTGATATCAAGTGCAAATTGTTTTCGAAATGTAAAAGTTCCAACCAGTGTGTAAAATGACGATAGGTTGTTAAAGAGACTGGGGACTCTTATTGAAATACTCTCTTTCAATATTGGAACCACTTTGACAACCGTATATGCAGTGGATGATAGCCTTGACATTCGTGTCATAATTAAAATGACTAAAACAGGAGCATATGTCTGGCCATTGAGGTTAGCTACCTCTAGCGACGTTGATCCCTCGTATTACTATTGTGGTTTCGGATTCGATTGGTGCACCTTATTTTTCATTTAGATTGATTGTCACGGTCGGCCACGGATGGGTTACAACCAATCAGAAAGGGTAAACTGGTAGAATCCTACCTTGGGCATTGCCTCACGTTCCTTATCATATTTATCCCTTTACGAGCCCATTACGACTGGTTTAAAACTGTAAAAGATGTGTTAAGTTGGATCAACGTAAAGCCTTAACGCTATTTTGATATTTATTTTACTGATAGACATTATATATTATAGCGTATACTATTTTAGTTTAACGGATCCTTAAGAGATGGAAAAATCCTGTAACATCTCTTAAGTTATTGCACTCATATTTAGTCATATTGATTAGACTTACATAAGAGTATTTTAGTCCTGACTCGAGTGTTTGTCTTTTCATCACGCTCGGGTCAGTCCTAAGTTTTTCAACGCACTGAAGACTATTCTCTGGAGGACGAAGACGAAGCTTGGTATATTATTATTATTACTATTCCATACATTATGATATTCTGATGTATTGATCATTTATTCCTGATTTATATATATAACTCTGATAAATATCTATAGATTTAAAATCATATTTATAGTAAACAGCTTTATAATTGTTTATTTAATTATTATATTTTATCGTTTCGATGTGAGATTCTGTGTTTTGTTTTCTTCTTCTCTTATAATTTTTCTTATTTAACCCCATTGATTATCTACACTCCGGATGGTTTAAGTCAGACATGTGTGGATTATTGTCGATTTAAACCTTCCGAAATGTGGGTCATCACAGTAGGTATCAGAGCGAAGGTTTAGCGATAAACTTGGCTTTGTGGGGTTTGACTCATTAGAGATAGGGTAGTAATATCCTAGAATGAGTCTGTTTGAGATTATATATATGAGAGAGCGTACTTGTTAGTGTTATAAAATGTTTTATATTGTGTTTACTTATCCGTTGAGTTGTTTATGAATTTTGGTCGATGTGCGGGACGCCGTATTATCGATAGGGGTTTCTAAACACTTAAACGAGGCAAGTCAACATAATATTGTTTTGAAAATAGAGTAAATGAAATAATTTTGGCCAAACTATATTATATGTATAAAAGGTTAATTCTTAATGAAATTATTGGTATGCGATGATAATATTCAGTTATCATCGATTATTGGTTGGAAAAAAACGAATATTTAGTGAATTTTATTTTATGAAGCATTGATAATTAAATTTAACTGAAAACGATTAAAATAAAAGTTGGTAAAATGATCAAGTTGTAAATTAATGAACTAGTTTGGTAATAAGGTAAGGAAATTTGTGTAGAAATGATAAATAAATAAAAATGAAAATTTTAGAATCTAAATTCTTTTGTTTTCAAAAATTGTTTCAAAGCCTTAAAAATTAATATTGATAGTATTATTTGAAGAGTTTTGACTAGAAAAATATTTTGGAAATATTTTGAAGAAAAATAAAGCATTAAACTCGCTTGGATGCTGGGAAATAATTCTGGAAATGACTACAGCATCGCCAAGGTTCATTTTCGAGTTTCTGAGTGACAATTGCTACCAGAAGAAATTTATTTTCGATTAAAACATTTTTTTAATTATGAAAGAGAAATATATTCTAAGCATGATCTAGTAAATATGTAAAAAAAATTGGTTGAACTTATAATTTAAAAATAGTATATAAGAAATATGTTTGAAACTTATAAATTTGAATAAAAAAAAGGTTATAACTTGTAGATTTAAACAGGGAAGTAAAGGTAAATTTTAAATGGCTAACATATTAAATAAGCAGATAAAATAAATTTGAATTGGAGATATGAAATAAAATAAATTGGCTTTGCATTGTTCAATTAAATGGAGTTAGTGAAGTTAAGTGAATAAAATGAAGTTGGACTCAAGAAACATAAATAAAATATGAAATGAAATTGAAATGAATTGGGTAAAATAATAAAAGAATAGATTGTATGATTTATAGACTTGAGATTTTAAGTGAAAAATTTTTTTTAAAAAAATTTCGTAAAATGGGAATGGTAAGAAATTTAACTTGAATGCAATTAAATAAAACGAGCAATAGATTAAAATAAAATGAAGTTCAACTTAATAAGTTGAATTGGATATTAAATGAAACTAGATGTGATGACCCGGAATTTTTAAGCATTTGAAATTGGAATATCTAATTGATTTTAGATATTTGAAAGATTTATTTTAACTTGAATTCAAAACATCACTATTTATTTGATAATTAAATTATTGAATTTAATAATTGAAAGTTGGGTGGAATATTAAATCTTTAGGTTTAAGCCTGTTAAAAATAATTTAAGAGCTTGTAAAATTTAAAATGATGTTACTGAAGATAATAGAATGGTTGGAATTTAATTTTAAGGTGATTTGTTCAGCTTTGGAATTACATCGTTTAAATTGATGTTTAAAAATAGCCTTCAGAGGCATCGTCTCGGATTTCGATGAAATCAATTCCATTAGGTCTGTAATATTGCATTATTATCGGATTTCAATTTTCGTAGTGTTTGGAGTTGTTGTGTGAGCACACGATATATAAACGCGCTGAATTTATATCGCGGTTTAATATAATAACCGAGTCTAAAAAGCTATCTTTTCCATATGATCGAATTAGGGCTTGAAACCTTTTCCATTGCGTTCAAAATATGGGTATAACATTATGAACGCCAGGTCGCACGCCTCATTAGGAGTTCGAAATTTCACGGTATGTAACACGAGATATTTTCAATATTCAATTATGTAAAATCAATTTAAAGTCTAAATTGAATCACACTGACCACGTGATTACGGTCTAGCTTATACCCGAAGCCACTTTTCCTTTCTAATAGGAAATATCTCTTTCATTTTTCTGGAGATAAATCAAACCGAAATCGAAAAAAAAAGAGGGGGATTAATGGCCGATACTTCTTTATTTACCTTTCTTCCTTTCAGTTCTTCGAAAATCAATCCAAAAAAAAAAAAAAAACGTCGTGCGGACGAAGCAGCGTTGATGGGTGGAGGCACGTTAGTGGATTAGGTCGCAATCTAGGGTTCGCTCGTGTACGTAGTTTGGGGCGTGCGTGGCAAAGTTTCGAGGTCGCGACCGTGTGTGAGTGTTCTGGACGAGGGTGGATCGGGGATGGTGATGGAGGAGCGATGGAGGTCATGGCATTCGCGAGCTTGCGTGAGGTGTGGCAGCGGAATTTTGGGTCGCGTCATGGCTTATGGGTGGCGACCGCGTTGATTTAGGGCAAGAGCAAGGGTTGTTGGCTGTGTACGATGGTGGTAGCGGTGACTTTCTGGAGTGTCGAAGGATGGTGTTGATGGTGGGTGCGGTAGCGTCATAGCAATGAGGTATAGGTTGTCTTCTTTCGACTAATCTTGATTAAAAAAAAATGAATATGTATGGATAAGATTTTAACTTACAATAAGGCATGACCCTATTCTAATTTTGATTCTGTGTATATGAATACTTATATACCGTAAAGATAAATTGTAATGATCCCAGTTTTGAATTAAATTTAAATTAATAGTTAATGTAAATTTTGGAATAAATTTTGGAATTTTTTTGAATTTGAAATATAAATGTATATGTATATATGAGTGAATTTTAATTTGAATATTGAATTTGTATTCGAATTTTAATATTTAAATAAATGACTTAGAAATTGATTTGGGTTTAAAAATATTATCTATGTAAATTGATTTATAGGTAATTAGTTTTAAAAATATTTTCTTTTAAATAATGTGTATATAATACTGATTAAGAAGAAGTATTTATAAAATAAGAAAAATGTAATATAAAAATTTATTTAAAAGTTTTTAATTCATGAGGAATACAAGTCATTTAACAAGTGTAATTCAAATAAAGATGCTTAACAAGTGTATGCAAGAAGATAAAAACAAAGAAAACAAAAATATCTTCACACAAATAAATCTAAGTACACACAAAATACAATACCTATGTACATACAAAATAAAAATAAAAATATATTAATAGCAAGTATGTTTTCTGTGCAAAACAAGAAGACAATATTATATATTCAAGACAACAAAAATATATAGATAAGTACGAACAAAAGAAAATGTAAATATCTATGAATCTTGCAAAAGAAGATATATAAATGAAGTATGACCTTAACAAAAGGAATGAAAAATAAGAAAAAGTATGAAAGATGACAAAACAAAAAAATCTAAGTACATACAAAAAGAAAATCTCTAATGAGATAATGCATGTACACAAAAATGGAAACATAAGCACACAAAAGAAATATCATTTCAGCCGAAAAGAAAAAAATGATAAGCATAAGCTTATAAAACAAGTATATACTCATAAAAATGAAGACAATACAAATTAATGCAAGATCATCTCTAGCACACAATATATATCTATCAGCCTCCAAAGAAAATTCTACTAGTCAAACATACAAGAAAAATCTCTGATATATTGTACAAAAAATACATTTACCATGTCTTGTACAAAACAAAATTATATCACCCTGTAACTTCTTTCGCATATCAACCTGTAACTTGTTTCATAAATATCAACTCCTCATTTCAGTTCGTCCATCAAAAATTAAACAAAACCTAAACTTAAACCCCATTACAGCTTAAAGAACAAGAAGATTAAAGAAAGAATTTTGTTTTGCTAGCAGTTCACAGGCTGTTTCAACATAGCAAGCTCTATTCTTTCTTCTGAAGGAAGGTGAGTAAACAACTTAAAAATAAATTTAAGCGTATTTATTTGTTGCCTGTTTATCTGAGATTTGAAATGCTTTATTATGTATATACATATACAAATCTCCTCTGCATGTATATGTTAACACTCCTGTTTCTTGCTTCAAAGCATAAGGCTCGATCAAAAATTCAAATATTAAATCACTTGATCATCGTTAGACTTTGATTTCCAAACAAAACATGTGTATTTAAGTATGAACTATAATTTAAAAATAGTTTCAAGAAAACAAAAGAATATACAGTATGAACAAATTTGGTTTTACAGTGCAAATTCAAATTTTGACATAATTCGACCATAGTGATTTGAGGATTTAATTATATAATCTGAATCCTTACTTAAAAATAGGATTTTTGAGAATAGTCTGGTAATTTTTAGCATCATGGTTTAAGCGCAGTTCGAAGATGAACGAAAAATGGATTTCCATCAAATTCCGACGGTCGGAGGCACTAGAGAGGTCAGGGTTTCACGTGGAGGTCGACGAGTCTACGGTGCTGCTAGGAAAAATGGTTGGAGGTTGTCAAAACCCGCATATTTATCAATTGTATATTTAAATATATTTTTAAATATTTTATCGTTCGTGGATTTTGGTCCGAAAAGCTACTTTTTGCAAACAATCGAATTAGGACTCGAGACCCCTTCCATTGAGTTCAAAATGCCGTTTGCAACCATTTTGAGTATAAACTTCGATATGTTTGGAGCTAGCTAAAAATTTGACCTTTTTCACTTAGGGTTTGGGTTCAGCCCACTAGCCAACTTAATACCCAAATTTGAACCACCTCTCCCCATTCACTCTCACTCCTCCTCTTTTCAGTTCTAAATCAAAAATGGTGGAAGAGAATGGGAAATAGAAATCCAAAACCCTAGTTCTTTTGCAAAATCCAAAATCTAGCTCCAAATTCTAAGAGAACCCATTGGTAAGCACCCTCTTCTTCTTCTCCAACTCTTTCTCCTTTTAATTTCAGAATTTGCTAAACCTAACTTAGGAAATATTTTATATGGAAGCTTAGATTGAAGCTTCTTGAGTAGTTATTGAAGAGGAATTGATCTTAGCTTGTTTTAAAAGCTTCTCCTTCCTTGTTTGTGTGAAAAGGTGAGATTTTAATCTCGCATCTTTGTCTATAATTACCTTCGATTATTAGGTATGAATTCCTAACACTTATTCTTGTGCAATTGATTTTGGTTTGGATTGATTTGGTGTATATTCCAATTTTTGGTGTTTTGAAATCAAAATCTATGAAAATCCTTTTATGGATATTTGGACATTGATATTTGAGGCGTATCGAAGAGCCATTAAGGCTGGGTTGTCGCTTGGCGTAAATCCTTAGTCGTTGTCGCTCGATCGATCGCTTCCGGTATCCATTTGGCCATTTTTGGACTAGGTTCAGGGAATGCCCTGAACCCCAGTTTCAGACGTCTGAAACGTAGTATTCAGACGTCTGAATATTATACTGGAAAGATTTGTATTCCCAGATTCAGACGTCTGAATCTATATTTCAGACGTCTGAATTAGTTTGTTTTGGACCAGAAAGGAAATAGGCTAAAAATTGCCTATTTCAAACGTCTGAAATATATGGTTCAGACGTCTGAAATATACTCTGGAAAACTTTTGGTTTTCCAGATTCAGACGTCTGAATCCTTGATTTCAGACGTCTGAATCTGCACCTTTTGCCTATATTGCCTATTTTGTTTGAATTTCCAACTTTAATCGATTCGTGTTGATTCCCTTTTGTTGTTATAATTTATTATTGATTTTTGATGACAGTTTCTTCGTGATTTTTTTGGGGAATATCCATTTCGATAGATTCCGTAATCGATTTCTTTGGATTCTATTCACGTCTTCGAATGTGAATTTTGATGATTGATTGTTTCTATAATCCTTTCTATGATTTGTCACTTTAAAAATATAAAGGTTTCAATACTAGTAGTAAATATCAAAACTCTTTCATCAAAACGATTTCAACTCTATTTTCAATAACAAAGCTCTTTTCTTAAACCGTTTTCCAATCTACTAGTATATACAAACCTTTACCTCACTCGTATGAGAAATCTAATTAAACGGCTTAGTAAAACAAGTGGTATGAAACACTTGCGTTTACTTCGTCGGTTAATTCTTGGACTTGTTCGATTGAAACTCTTGTGACAATTTTCTAGTGGAGATCTACAATTTGTTCGTAAAGATTTAAGTTAAGCTAGTGGTTATGGGACATGAAGCTAAGCTCATATATTTACTTGCTTACTGTAATCGACACTTCTCTTTGATCATGACGATCATTTTGTGATTTAGACTAGCAATTGTGCGATGTCTCTTTGTCTGCGAGGGAGACTAGGCCCCGTTTCTGTGTGATTTCGACTCATACATGTGGGGTAGCGCCCCATGGTCTTTGGACCGTTCGTGTGTCAAAAATTAATGGCTAGCTACCATGAGATAGCGTCTCGTTCATGTGATACATATGTTGGTGAGTTTTCATGCTCCCGTTCCTGTGATAGGCCTCCCTCTTTTTTATGATTTATGGATTTCGTGTGTTGAATTCTGGAATTTATGCTTCACCAATTTTAGTGATTTTCATCGATATGATTTATCAATTTTTGTGCATTGGTGAATTCGTGTGTCATTGACTTGTTGTGAATACAAGTTTTGGGTATGATGCCATTTTTGGATCTTTGAGAAGATTCTTGTGATATTGATTAATCTCATGTTGATTTTCAGTTACATACTTATTGTAGTATGCCATTATGGTTATCATATGTTTATGCCATATCTCTTATTCTATATCATGTCATCTGATATTTATAGCTAGACTGATCCGTTTATTATTTTCTTATTAAATAATACTCGGGTCAGACCGAGATGTTACAGGTGCTTTTGCTTGACTTCTCCCCATGGATTCATTACTCTGACTTTTGGCTAACCACATAGATTAGCAGTTTTCGTTGTTTACACTTGAGATATAGACTCATAGTTGTTTCTTTTGTATAGCACGTGTTGCTATTCTTCTGTATTATTGTGGATCTTTCTGACCACTACTCTGATGTACAATTTTATGTGTGGAATATTCATATCTGTTTCCATCTTTGTGATATGAATTATCTGTGACTGATTTATGTTATGTTTATTTCTATATTTGTTTCTGAAGATTATATATAGCCACTGTGTAGTAGCTTTGACTTTGCGTTGGTATGTCGGATTTCCTTTTGAGATGAAATGCATGTTATATTTTATCTGGCATATCGTTGCTCGCACAAAGCAATTACACGGATGGTCGCTCCTCAACAGCCTTATTCTCCGTGCTAGTTGATGGCATTACCTCGTAGTGTCCTTGGCTAGCGTGGGTATAGAGGTGGGGCGTCACAGCTTGGTATCAGAGCCAAACTTTGGAACAATGTAGAATAATCTAGCAAGGATCATGTCCTAAGTCTTTCTTAGGAGTCGTGCTTTAGGATTTTATTCGTGTGTTCGTGCCGTTCAATCCTATTTTATTTAATGATTCCTTGTTTTATCACCATGATTGTTTGATATTCATTCTAAGAATAACTTTTTCTTCTTCTTTTCTTTCTTTCTTAAAGAAAAGATATGTTTGGTTCTGGCAATCCTAGCGCTGGTCAATCCAGTAGTCCTTCTCTGGATGGCGCATTCATGTCTGCCCAACAACTTTTGGATCTTGTAAAGAATCAAGAGTTTATCTGTGCTTTGAGTAAGAACCCCGAAATGGTTCTACCTTTGAAACTTGAAGTTTCTTTCAATCAGCTTGTGGATGTTACTCTTCTTCATGGAGAGTTTGGTAAAGGAAGTGTTTGCGATATTGGGACTTCCAAGAAGAGGCATATTAAGTTCAAGAGCCTTAATCCCAATAAGAGAGTGAAGCAAACTACTTTTGTAGCAAAGACTCCAATCCCTAATCGTGGAGGATGCTACAATTGTAATTCTAAGGACCACTATGCAAAGGAGTGTCCAGAGCCACTCTTTTGTCGCTATTGCAAAAATATAGGCCATCATATTTCTGTCTGCCCCATACTTCAAAGAAAGAAGGAGGAACAAGAAACTTCGGTAGCGAAGACTCCTACCCCAAGTCATAAACAATGCTACAATTGTGGTCCCACGGACCATTATGTAATTAAGTGCCCGAAACCCCTTTATTGTCGCTATTGCAAAGACTCGGTTCATCTTTTATCTGCATGTCCCAAAATTTTGAACCAGGACATGAGAAAGCTAAATATTGTGCAAGCCCCTAGCAACACTTCTCTTGGTCAAGATATTTCTCATTCAATCCTTGATGACATTTGCTTTGTGATTATCTTGTTCGTGTTCTTTTTAATATGGGTTCCATCTCACTATTTTATATCAAAATAACTTGTTGATTTCTTTTCTTTAAAAATATTTTGGGCATGATGACTTCTTTGAGGATTGCGAATCCGGATTGGTGGATCCGCAACACTCAATTTGCTTTTTATTGATGTCGAAATTATTTTAAGTGATTTTTCTTTCCGAACCTATTTTTTACTTATGATTCGGAATTGACTTTTGTAAGGATTGGCTTAATTATTATGAAGCCATATCCTTTGTCCCGTATGGACTATTCATCTTCGACATTTTCAATCTGTTAAGCAGATTTTTATTTTTCCTTTGTGATTTTGATTCCAACTTGATGGCATCATTTTATTCTTTAAGCTCACATGATGGCGAAAGTGTTATTTCTCACATTCATGCAGTTTGAGAATTTTCTGGTATTTTTTGAGCTTGTCTTAGGATTGCCACCTAAGCGAGCAATTGAGTTCAAAATTAACCTTATCCTTGGAGCTCAACCTATTACTCGTCCTCCTTATCGCTTGTCTAATAAGGAGAATGAGGAGATGCGCAAACAATTATCCGAATTGGTGACGAAGCAATTTATTCACTCTAGTTCCTCGCCTTGGTGAGCTTCGGCTATTTTCGTGAAGAAATCCGATGGTGCACTTAGACTTTGCGTTGACTACCGCAAGCTTAATGATCTTACTATAAAAAATAAATATCCTTTACCTCGGATTGATGATCTATTTGACTAACTTAGCGGTGCTAGAGTCTTTTCACTATTGGACTTGGCTACCGGTTTTCATCAGCTTCGTATTGCTGAGTATAGCATTCCTTTGACATCGTTCTGTACCCGTTATGGATCTTATGAATGGCTTGTTATGCCATTTGGTTTAACGAATGCTCCGGCTTATTTCGTTGACCTTATGAATCGAGTTTTCAAAGATTTTCTCGATCGATTTGTTCTCATCTTCATTGATGATATTCTTGTGTATTCAAAAACCGAGGAGGAACATGAGAAACATCTTCGGATTGTATTGGAAACTCTTAGGAGTAATCAATTAAAGGCGAAATTTTTTAAATGCCACTTTTGGCGATCTCGTGTGAAGTTTCTCGGTCATATTATTTCCGAATCCGGAATTTCCGTGGATCCTTCAAAGATTGAAGCGATTCAAGATTGGAAGAGACCGAAGAGTGTGACAGAGATTCGTAGTTTTCACGGATTGGCGGGCTATTACCGTCGTTTCATTAAAGACTTTTCTAGGATTGTCGTGCCCTTTACTGGCCTGACTAAGAAGGGAGTGAAATACATTTGGTCGGACAAATGTGAAGCCTCTTTCTAGAAATTAAAGGAACTCTTTCCGATGCTCTTATTCTTGTGATTCCCGATGGAAACCAAGATTTTATTGTTTATACCGATGCTAGTCGCATTGGTTTGAGTGCCGTTCTTATGCAAAAAGAACGTGTTATTGCCTATGCTTCTAGGCAATTGAAGGCAGCCGAGACTAGATATGCCACACATGATTTAGAACTCGCAGCTATTGTTTTCGCTCTTCGGATTTGGCGTCATTATCTTTTAGGAGAGAAATTTGTTCTTTATACCGATCATAAGTCTTTGAGGTATTTATTTTCTCAAAAGGAACTTAATTTTCGTCAACAACGTTGGCTCGAGTTCCTTGCTCCTTATGATCTTGATATTCTTTATACCCCCGGTAAAGGTAATCGTGTCGCCGATGCTCTTATCCGTAAGCAACAAGCAGTTGTTTCTATGATGATATCTGAATGGAACGATCTCGAGATCTTATCCACTCGTGAGATTCGAGACCTCGTATCCGATTTATGCTCATCATCTGTTTTATGTAGCCTTGAGGCTCATCCTTCTCTTTTAGACCGCATTCTTGAAGCTCAAAGGCTAGATCCCGACTTGGCCCTTCTTGGCCAAAATTTTAAGGATAGAATTGAAATTGAAGGTTTGAAAGACTTTGATATTGATTCTCATGGCGGCGTTTGAAAATTTGGTAGTCTTGTCGTGCCAAATATTAGTGATCTTCGAAAAGACATCTTAGAAGATTCCCATCGTTCTAAATTTACCATTCATCCCGGTAGCAGTAAAATGTATGCAGATATGAAGCGACTTTATTATTGGGAGGGAATGAAACTTGACATCGCTAACTTCGTTAAGCATTGCATGACTTGCCAATCGTTAACGCCGAACATCAAAGGCTCGGTGGGTTATTGCAACCTTTAGAAATTTCAATTTGGAAGTGGGACCAAATTTCCATGGATTTTATAGATGGCCTTCCCCGTTCTCGTTCGGGTCATGATAGCTTATGGGTTGTAGTTGATAGACTTACTAAATCCACCCATTTTATTCGTGTTCGGTCTAACCGAACCGTTCCTCTTTTGGCCAAACTTTTTGTTAAAGAGATTGTTAAATTACATGGAGTTCCTACTTCTATTGTTAGTGATCGCGATCCATTGTTTACTAGTGGATTCTGGAAGAGTCTTCAAAAAGCTTTAGGAACGAAGCTTAATTTTAGCACCGCTTATCACCCCCAGTCCGATGGACAAACCGAGCGTGTGAATCAATCTATTGAAGATCTTTTTCGTGCTTGTGTGCTTGATTTCGGTGGAAGCTGGGAAGATCATAGTCCTCTTGTTGAATTTTCCTATAATAATAGCTTCCAATCTAGTATTGGTATGGCACCTTTCGAGGCACTCTATGGAAGGCCATACCGATCTCCTTCTTCTTGGCTTGAGGCCGGTGAGAAGCTGGTTTTAGGTCCAGATTTTATTCGGGATTCCTCAAAGAAAATTTACCTTATTCGACATAGGATGAAGGAGGCCCAGAGTAGACAAAAATCCTATGTCGATAACCGGAGAAGGAAATTAGAAATTTCTGTTGGAGATCTTGTTTTTATTCGTGTTTCACCTATGAAAGGTGTTGTACGTTTCAGTCGTTCGGGAAAGTTGGCGCCTCGACATATTGGGCCATTTCCTATCACTGAATGCATAGGTTCCGTGGCTTATCGCCTCTCATTACCGGCTTGATTTTCTGCTATTCATGACGATTTCCACGTCTTTTATCTGCGGAATGCCTTAGGGATTCCGATTTTATTCTTGAGCCCGGTGTTATTGAAGAAATTTAAGTTTCACCTAATTGACTTTTGAGCAACATTTTATTCGCACCATTGCTTCGGAGGTTGAGCGCCTTCGAAATAAAGATGCTTTTCTTGTGAAAGTTCAATGGTTCTCATATCCTAAGGATTGCTCTTGGGAATCTTGGGAATTCACCGTGCGAACCCGTTCAGGCTTACTCTTTCATGCTCCTTATGGTGAAATTCCTATTTCAAATTTTCTTTTGTGTTGATATGCTTCTATGGTTGTTATTTCTTATTTTCTTCTTAAGTATTGCGAGGATGCAATTTCTTCAAGGAGTGGAGTCTTTAACAACCCGCATATTTATCAATTGTATATTTAAATATTTCATTGTTCGTCGGATTTTGGTCCGAAAAGCTACTTTTTGCAAACAGTCGAATTAGGCTCGAGACCCCTTCCACTGAGTTCAAAATGCTATTTGCAACCTTTTTGAGTATAAACTTCCATATGTTTGGAGCTAGCTAAAAATTTGACCTTTTTCACTTAGGGTTTGGGTTTGGGTTCAGCCCACTAGCCAACTTAATACCCAAATCTGAACCACTTCTCCCCATTCACTCTCACCTCCTCCTCTTTTCAGTTCTAAAGCAAAAATGGTGGAAGAGAATGGGAAATAGAAATCCAAAAACCTAGTTCTTTTGCAAAATTCAAAATCTAGCTCCAAATTCTAAGAGAACCCATTGGTAAGCATCCTCTTCTTCTTCTACAACTCTTTCTCCTTTTAATTTCAAGAATTTCCTAAACCTAACTAAGGAAATATTTTATATGGAAGCTTAGATGTAACGACCCGTATTTTTACGGATCGAAACATTGTTAAACTATATGCTTTAAGCCGTATTGTTGATAAGTCGTTCAGAGTTTAAGTCATTTGGAGCTTGAGTCGTGTAGGAGCATAGATGACTTAAGGTGTTGCCGAGTTAAGGTAGGTAGCGACTTATAGGGTTAACGACTTAGAGCTAAGTCGTATGGGAGGTTAACTCGTGTGTTGTTTGGGTCGTAAGGAGGTTAAATAGGGAAGCTAACTCGTATAGGGATAGGTCATGTACGAGTTACGAGTGAATGGGTTAGCTTAGGTCGTAGTTGACGACTTAAGGAATTACGAGTTGGCTGTCATGACCTAAGTGTATTGAGCGACCTTAATTAGCTAGTGGCACGAGTTAACGACCTAAGAGTCAACGGGTTAGTAGAGTTAGCGAGTTAGAGGAGTTAGCGACTTAGGGGCTGGAACGAGTTAACGACTTAAGGGGTTTCGAGTTATAGAAGTTTCGACCTATGGAAGTTAAGCCGTGTGATGGCTTAGGTCGTGTGTTGATTTAAGTCGTGTGGCCGAGTTAAGGTAGTCAGCCGACTTAAGAGTTGACGACTCATAGGGTTAGAACGACCTAGAGTTAGCTTGTATTGTAGTTGGGTCGTGAACGACCTAAGGCTTGAGCCGTGTGTGTTTTAGGTCGTCTCATAGTTAAGTCGTGTGATCCTGTGTTGAGTCGCGGGTGTTAGGTCGCGTGCATGTTTTAGGTCGTGTGCAGTTGGGTCGGCCTCTTTGATGAGTCGTAGGTCGTAACTCGCGCGCGTGTTAGGTCGTTGAGTCATGTGGGGTTGCTAAGTCATAAGTCGCGCATGTGTGTTAAGGACTTAGGTCGTTAGGTCGAGGCACTGCATGTGTTGAGTCGTGCCTATGTTGGGTCGTGTCTGGGTTGAGTCGCGTGAGCGACTTAGCGTTAGGTCGTTAGGTGGTTGGGTCGGCTGTTGTGTTGAGTCGTTAGGGGCTTGAGTCGTGGGTCGTTGGCTTTGATGAGTCGTTGATGCAGCAAGGCATATAGGAATTCAGAAGTTAAACCATATTAAATCATGCACGAGTCAAGGAGCTTCGGATTTAACTCGTAAGGCGTACACAAGTTTAAAACATGCATGCTTGATGAGTCGGTCACGAGATAGGGGGAGCATGAGACGGTGCCGATTTAACAAAGCTTGGAGGAGTTCCTGCTTGATGAGTCGTCCACAATTTAAAGTGATGAGTCGTTTCCGGTTTAAGAGTTTACAAGGGGGAGATAACATAGGTCGAGCAAAGTGGGCTTCGGAGATGAGTCGTTTACGACTTAGTATGAGTCGTTCCCGATTCAATGGAACACAGGAAGGAAAGGTACGAGTTAATGCAGAAAGGATGAGTCGGGACCGAGCTAAGGGGCTACGACCTAAGATGAGTCGGCAAGGAGATAAGCTGTGTATCTTGAGTCGGTCGTGTTGAGACGAGTCATGTATATACTATATGAGTCGGTCTTGTATGAGTCGTATGTCGCGAGTTTTTAAGTCGGTTTTTAATCAGTCGTGGGTTGCTGGGTTTGATGAGTCGGTTGCATTTTTTGAGTCGTGTATTGTTGGGGCTGTACATGTGTTGAGTCGTGTGACCCGCTGTGTCTTTAAGTCGTGCCTTGTTGAGTCGGCAGCGACTTATGTTGAGTCGGCCGAGATGAGTCGTATTTGTTGAGCCGGTGCCGACCTAGGAGTTGAGTGTTGTATGTTGTGTTGAGTTGTAATGCCTATAAATAGCGGGTGTGTTGTAAATTTTTGGGTTGTTGATTTTTGAATAAAATTTCTCTTTGTTAGCTTTGTGCTTTCATACCAATTGGTAGTTGAGTGTAATCTCCTATCTCCTCTTTCGGTTAATCGAGTGCGCTCGATTCAACGATCGTAGAAGCCGATTCACGGAATCTAGTGCGCTAGATCAACGTGCGAAGAATCGTAGATCTTTAAACACGGTATAGTGCGCTATCAACGTGTTTGAGATAGCTAGAGTTCGGTATCTTTGGATCAACGAACTTGGGCATTTTGGTATCTTCAACTCACCGATTGCTACATTTCATCGATTGAAGTTTTGTTTGATTAATCCGCTGCGTCATTATTGGTATCAGAGCCATACTTAGCCAATCATAGCTAAGTTTGATTCTTGGAGCCAAGTTTTTGAAGTTTTTGAAGTTGGAAGGAGTTCATCGTGTTCATATTGAAGTTGCATCAAGTTTGGAGAGTTTGATCCATTTCATTTTGGATCGAGGAGTTGGATTTTGTTTGGATTTTGAATTGGTGATTTGCGCGCCAAAGTTTTGAAGGTTTTGGAGTGAGCCGAGGCAAGTCTTGACCGAGCCAAGCAAAGTTGTGAAGAGTCAAGGCCGAGACAAGCATTGCCGAGACAGTTGAGCCTAGATTGCCTTATCGTGTGAAATTTTGAAGTATTGTGTTCAATTTGTTGAAGTTTGTGAAAATTTTAACCATGCCACCAAGGAGAGCTAATCGTCATCAAAACGTTGAAGCTTTGTATCGTAGAGAAGAAGCCGAGCTTATGGAACAACGTATTAATGAGAAATTTGATGAAGGCATTGGTAAATTGGAGAGATTGATGAATGATTTGAATCAAAGGAGGAGATCACCAAACTCGAACCATGGAGGAAACCGAGTTTCGCCATCGGTTACGGAAGCGAGGAGGGTATCGCCACATTCTTGTAGAGATGGAAGAGAAACATCAATTTCATCACGAAGAGATCATCATGACTATGCACATGAAGAGAGAAGAAGTCAACGTGAATTTGACCATGAAGCATATAGAGATGAGGAGAGACATAGTCAAAGAAGCATGCATGAGAGAAGGGATGATATTGGTCGAGATCGATGTAGACGTACTTTTGATTTTGTTGAAGAAGGTGATAGAGCAAGTATTCATTATCGAGATCGAGACCAAGTTCGAAATTCTTACCGTGATGTGGAGGATGATCGTCGTTGGGAGTCGGGTATGAAAATGGAGATTCCGGAGTTTAAAGGCGGGATGGTTGCTGAAGAGTTTTTAGATTGGTTGTCTAATGTGGAGGAAATCTTTGATTTCAAGGAGGTGCCGGAGAATAGAAGGGTGAAGTTAGTTGCTACAAGGCTGAGGGGAAGAGCATTGGCATGGTGGCAGCAAACTAAACTTACTCGAGAACGAATGGGGAAGTCAAAGATAGAATCTTGGGAGAAGATGAAAAAGTTGATGAGATCTACTTTCTTACCTTACAACTACCAGTCACTTATGTACCAAAGGTTGCAGAATCTGAGGCAGGGGACAAAGTCTGTTAGTGATTATGCTGATGAATTTTACCAACTCATTGCCAGGAATGATATCATGGAGACAGAAGAGCAGTTAACTGCTAGATTCGTTGGGGGTTTGAGAATGCAGATCCAGGATATGGTTAATATGTTTGATCCTAGATCCGTTGTAGAGGCACATCAGAAAGCGTTAGCTTGGGAGAAACAAGGAAGGCGTGGAGGTGGTGTGTTTACTAATTCCAATAACCAAGCAAGGGGTGTTGGCGGAAGTTCTAATACTCCTAAACCAGTTACCAAGCCAGTGGTGAAGGAGGCTGAGAAGGCAAGGGCTAGCAGTATTTTCAAATGTTATAATTGTCAGGAGTTGGGTCACAAAAGCAACGAATGTCCGAAGCCGAAGAAGAGAACCATGGTTGCAGAGGTTGAAGCAGATGATGGTGAGGAGGCAGAGTATTCAAATGTACCTTATGTTGAGGAGGAAGAAAAAGTGTCGGGTGATGAAGGTTGTAATCTTATGATGAGGAGAAGTTGTTTGACACCTAAGCAAGAGGAGGATTGTAGTTGGCTGAGAAGCAATATTTTTCAATCGACATGTACTATTCTGGGGAAAGTTTGCAAGTTCGTTATTGATGCGGGGAGTTGTGATAATATTATTTCTACAGAGGCAGTTAGGAAGTTGAATTTGAAGACCGAGAAGCATCCTAAACCATACAAGCTAGCATGGTTAAGGAAAGGAGGTGAAGTGAAAGTGTGTCGAAGAGCTTGTGTGAATGTTTCAATCGGAAAGAAGTACAAAGATGAAATCTGGTGTGATGTCGTAGATATGGATGTTTGTCACTTATTGTTGGGCAGACCATGGCAGTTTGATAGAGCAGTTCAGCATGACGGTCGTGCCAACAGTTACAGTTTCATGTTCGAGGGTACTAAAATCACTTTAGTTCCTAAGAGACAGCAGCAGAAGGAGAGCAAGCTAGAAGAGATTGAAGAATTGAAAACTCTGTTGACTTTGAAGGAGTTTGTTAAAGAAGTGGAGGAAGAACCGGAAGTGTTTTTGTTGATTGGGAGAGAGAGTAGTGAAGAAGTTGAGATTCCCGAAGAAGCAAAGCCAGTTTTGGAAGAGTTTGAAGATGTCTTTCCAGAGGAGTTGCCAAAGGAGTTACCACCACTTAGAGACATTCAACATCAGATTGATCTTGTTCCCGGAGCAGTGTTACCACACCGACCACATTACAGAATGAGTCCGAAGGAACATGAGGAGTTACGAAGGCAGGTGGAAGAATTACTTGAACAGGGTCGTATTCAGGAAAGTTTGAGTCCGTGTGCTGTACCTGCATTGTTAGTACCAAAGAAGGACGGAACTTGGAGAATGTGCACTGATAGTAGAGCTTTGAATAAGATCACTGTTCGTTACAGATTTCCTATGCCGAGGTTGGATGATTTGTTGGATCAGTTGAGTGGGGCAACTATATTCTCGAAAATTGATTTGAAGAGTGGTTATCATCAAATTCGTATCAGACCTGGAGACGAATGGAAGACAGCTTTCAAAACTAGAGAGGGGTTGTACGAATGGTTGGTTATGCCATTTGGTTTGTCTAATGCACCTAGTACATTCATGCGGGTGATGAATCAAATCTTTAGACCATTCATTGGAAAGTTCGTCGTGGTGTATTTCGATGATATTTTGATTTATAGCAGGAGTACGGAGGAGCATGTTCTACATCTGAGGGAAGTGTTGCTTATTCTTCGTGAAGAACAATTTTATGCTGCTACAAAGAAATGTGTGTTTATGACACCTACTGTTTTATTCCTGGGTTATGTTGTTTCAGGGAAAGGTATTCAAGTTGACCAGAGCAAAGTTGAAGCAGTCAAGAATTGGCCACAGCCAAAGACAATTACAGAAGTGAGAAGTTTTCATGGGCTAGCGTCATTCTACCGAAGGTTCATACCACACTTCAGTAGCGTGATGGCTCCAGTGACTGATTGCATGAAGGGTAAACAGTTTGTGTGGTCAGAGGAAGCGGGGGTTGCCTTTGAAAGGATCAAGGAATTGTTGACGTCTGCACCAATTCTTGTTCTACCTAATTTTCAGTTGTTGTTTGAATTGCATACTGATGCTTCGAAGGTTGGTATTGGAGGAGTTCTGAGCCAGAATGGGAAGCCAGTTGCTTATTTCAGCGAAAAGTTGTCAGGGGCAAAGATGAGATACAGTACATACGATGTTGAGTTTTATGCTGTTGTTCAGACGGTTAAGCATTGGAGACATTACTTATTTCAGAAGGAATTTGTTCTGTACACTGATCACGAAGCTTTGAAACATTTACAGGGGCAAGATAAGATTTCTGCGAGACATGCGTCATGGATTGCTTATTTGCAGCAGTTTACTTTTGTCGTTAAACACAAATCAGGGGTGACGAATCGAGTAGCAGATGCTTTGAGTAGGAGGAGTCATTTACTAACGACAATGAAGATTGAAGTGACGGGGTTTGAAATGTTGCCAGAGATGCTTGAAGAAGATCCTTACTTTGTGAAATATGTTGAAAAAGTGAAGGATGGGATTGCCGATGAATTCATGTTGGTTGATGGTTTTCTGTTTAAAGGAAATCGTTTATGTATTCCGGATTGTAGTTTGAGGATGAAGATTGTGAAGGAATTACATGAAGAAGGGCATGTGGGCCGTGATCGTACTTTACAGTTGATTTCGCAATCTTACTTTTGGCCATCGATGAGAAAAGAAGTTGAGAGATTTGTGGAGCGATGTCATATTTGCCAAGTTTCAAAAGGGACAGCAACGAATGCAGGGTTGTATATGCCATTACCAGTACCATCTAAGCCATGGGTTGATATCAGCATGGATTTCGTTTTGGGTTTGCCGAGAAATCAAAGGGGAAATGATTCGATATTTGTTGTGGTGGACAGATTTTCGAAGATGGCACATTTTGTTGCTTGCAAGAAGACAGCAGATGCAGTTCGAGTAGCACAGTTATTTTTCAAGGAGATTTATAGACTTCATGGTTTACCAGAATCTATTGTTTCTGATAGAGATACTCGTTTTCTGAGTCACTTTTGGTTGAGTTTGTGGAAGATGGTGGGAACGAAACTGAAATTTAGTAGTGCTTATCATCCGCAAACTGATGGGCAGACAGAAGTTGTTAATAGGTCATTGGGGAATTTGTTGCGTTGTCTTGTACAGGATAATTTGAGAAGTTGGGACATGAAGCTATGCCAGGCAGAATTTGCTCATAATCATGCAGTAAATCGAAGCACAGGATTCAGTCCGTTTCAGATTGTTTATTCAAATTTACCCAGGGGGCCGTTGGATTTAGCAGTTGTACCACAGTCAAAGAGAACAGTTAAACGAGCTACTGATTTTGTTGAAGAGCTGAATGAATGTCATAAAATCGTTCAGGAACGATTGGAGAAGTCGAATGAGAAGTATAAGAAGTCTGCAGATTTGAAACGTCGAAATGTTGAATTTAACGAAGGTGATTTGGTTTATGCTATATTGACAAAGGATCGTTTTCCAGTGGGTGCTTACAACAAGTTGAAAGCCAGAAAAATTGGTCCAGTGGAAGTTTTGAAGAAAATTAATGAGAATGCTTATCGATTAAAGCTACCAGATGATGTTTATACTTCTGATATTTTTAACGTTAAACATTTAATTCCGTATCATGGGGATGAACATTTTGATGAGAAAGAATTTGCAAATTCGAGGTCGAATTTTTCTCAACCTGGGAAGGATGATGCAGCAAGGCATATAGGAATTCAGAAGTTAAACCATATTAAATCATGCACGAGTCAAGGAGCTTCGGATTTAACTCGTAAGGCGTACACAAGTTTAAAACATGCATGCTTGATGAGTCGGTCACGAGATAGGGGGAGCATGAGACGGTGCCGATTTAACAAAGCTTGGAGGAGTTCCTGCTTGATGAGTCGTCCACAATTTAAAGTGATGAGTCGTTTCCGGTTTAAGAGTTTACAAGGGGGAGATAACATAGGTCGAGCAAAGTGGGCTTCGGAGATGAGTCGTTTACGACTTAGTATGAGTCGTTCCCGATTCAATGGAACACAGGAAGGAAAGGTACGAGTTAATGCAGAAAGGATGAGTCGGGACCGAGCTAAGGGGCTACGACCTAAGATGAGTCGGCAAGGAGATAAGCTGTGTATCTTGAGTCGGTCGTGTTGAGACGAGTCATGTATATACTATATGAGTCGGTCTTGTATGAGTCGTATGTCGCGAGTTTTTAAGTCGGTTTTTAATCAGTCGTGGGTTGCTGGGTTTGATGAGTCGGTTGCATTTTTTGAGTCGTGTATTGTTGGGGCTGTACATGTGTTGAGTCGTGTGACCCGCTGTGTCTTTAAGTCGTGCCTTGTTGAGTCGGCAGCGACTTATGTTGAGTCGGCCGAGATGAGTCGTATTTGTTGAGCCGGTGCCGACCTAGGAGTTGAGTGTTGTATGTTGTGTTGAGTTGTAATGCCTATAAATAGCGGGTGTGTTGTAAATTTTTGGGTTGTTGATTTTTGAATAAAATTTCTCTTTGTTAGCTTTGTGCTTTCATACCAATTGGTAGTTGAGTGTAATCTCCTATCTCCTCTTTCGGTTAATCGAGTGCGCTCGATTCAACGATCGTAGAAGCCGATTCACGGAATCTAGTGCGCTAGATCAACGTGCGAAGAATCGTAGATCTTTAAACACGGTATAGTGCGCTATCAACGTGTTTGAGATAGCTAGAGTTCGGTATCTTTGGATCAACGAACTTGGGCATTTTGGTATCTTCAACTCACCGATTGCTACATTTCATCGATTGAAGTTTTGTTTGATTAATCCGCTGCGTCATTATTGTCAATAATGACGCAGCGGATTAATCAAACAAAACTTCAATCGATGAAATGTAGCAATCGGTGAGTTGAAGATACCAAAATGCCCAAGTTCGTTGATCCAAAGATACCGAACTCTAGCTATCTCAAACACGTTGATAGCGCACTATACCGTGTTTAAAGATCTACGATTCTTCGCACGTTGATCTAGCGCACTAGATTCCGTGAATCGGCTTCTACGATCGTTGAATCGAGCGCACTCGATTAACCGAAAGAGGAGATAGGAGATTACACTCAACTACCAATTGGTATGAAAGCACAAAGCTAACAAAGAGAAATTTTATTCAAAAATCAACAACCCAAAAATTTACAACACACCCGCTATTTATAGGCATTACAACTCAACACAACATACAACACTCAACTCCTAGGTCGGCACCGGCTCAACAAATACGACTCATCTCGGCCGACTCAACATAAGTCGCTGCCGACTCAACAAGGCACGACTTAAAGACACAGCGGGTCACACGACTCAACACATGTACAGCCCCAACAATACACGACTCAAAAAATGCAACCGACTCATCAAACCCAGCAACCCACGACTGATTAAAAACCGACTTAAAAACTCGCGACATACGACTCATACAAGACCGACTCATATAGTATATACATGACTCGTCTCAACACGACCGACTCAAGATACACAGCTTATCTCCTTGCCGACTCATCTTAGGTCGTAGCCCCTTAGCTCGGTCCCGACTCATCCTTTCTGCATTAACTCGTACCTTTCCTTCCTGTGTTCCATTGAATCGGGAACGACTCATACTAAGTCGTAAACGACTCATCTCCGAAGCCCACTTTGCTCGACCTATGTTATCTCCCCCTTGTAAACTCTTAAACCGGAAACGACTCATCACTTTAAATTGTGGACGACTCATCAAGCAGGAACTCCTCCAAGCTTTGTTAAATCGGCACCGTCTCATGCTCCCCCTATCTCGTGACCGACTCATCAAGCATGCATGTTTTAAACTTGTGTACGCCTTACGAGTTAAATCCGAAGCTCCTTGACTCGTGCATGATTTAATATGGTTTAACTTCTGAATTCCTATATGCCTTGCTGCATCAGTCGTGGACGACTCATGGGGTAGGTCGGCGGCAACTTATAGGGGCGCGACTCAGGGAGATTTCAGCCTATAAATAGAAGGGGTTCGCCTCACTTTTTGGCACCGGATTTTGAAGCGACGAAGTGCTGCCATTTCGAGAGCTCGACTACAACACTTCTTCACTTCTTTTCTCCACTCTAATCTAGTGATTCCATCCATCTAAATTGAAGATCAAATCGAAGATCCAAGAGCCAAAGTTGAAGATCTTCATCCAACAAAGAGAGATTTCATCGATTGAAGCGAGATTTTTGCCGGATCAAGCTTAGATCTTTGCTATCCAGATCTGGAGTTGGTTGTTTTTGAGGAGTTTAGGTGATTTGGTGAGTGGTAGTTATCTCTCACACGGACCCAAGGGACTATATTGGATTGGTGGCTTGTTTATGTGTTAAAGATAGTGATTTCTTGCATTTTCCCTAAGTCTGCATTACTACATGATTCACTTATGCAAGTTCATTCATCAAGTTGTAGAGATATTGTTCATAATTCATGCTTGTTAGAATGCATGTTAGACTTGAACTCTTTATTTACGAAATTGCCATTATTGTTGTAATTGTTTATTTAGATCTTGTTTGAATGATTGATTGCTTGGATTAATCTTTGGTTTGATTGATTAGTTGATTGATAACTTGATTTGGGCAAGTTGGTCGAAGATGATTCAAAAGCTAAGTCGAAAGGCTCTTGAATGGTGAAAGCTGCTTGTGGCATATGAAGCGGATGTGGAAGCTCATATGGATAGATTTGATGATGATGGACTTTGCCATGTTGCGATGAGGCGAGCCATGATGTTGAGATGGGACTTTGCTATGATGCGTTGAAGCAAAGCATGATGTGTGAAAGCCTTGGTTTAATCCAGACGGGATCATCCAAAGCATGTTGATAACTCGGTGATGCGGTCTAGGTTGGTTGATAATGGTGGGCTCGAGAGGCGCTTGAGCAAGTGTGAGAATAGTCGTCGAGGAGGATGACTAGGAAGCTTGGATCTTATCGTTATTGAAGGTTCTAGCATGCTCAAAGCAAGAGTACGTTGGAACGGGTCACGATGACGTTCCAGACACGGGTCATGATGACGTGTTAGTACTCTGGGCAGATGCGATAGTCCTAGGCACGGGTCATGATGACGTGCGGAGTTATGTCTAGAACCGGGGTTGCCATTAGCCCTTGACGGATGCCTGAAAGAAGGTGCCGGTCATTCAATTAACGGTGAAATCGAGGCAATGATAACAGTGATAGCCAGAGTCATTGATGTTTGGTTGTATCGTCATTCGAACTCAAGAGCGGTGTTTTCTGGGTGCTTATCTGATCTTGGTTTAGGCCTTGGGGGTTTGTACTTGGAAAACATCGACCTTGACTCGAGTGATAATTACTTTACTTAAATTGTCTGCTTTGCTATGCTTGTTTATGCTTAGTGGGTCTGGGGGCTATCACTGTAGAATGAGGTGGAGTGGGATGGTTGAGTTCCTATTCCTTTTATCCTTTATGCTCTTTTGGTATGTTTGATAGTTAATTTACTGCTCACTAAGACTGTTGTCGGACTCAAGGTTTTATGTTCAACTCTTATTACCTTGGGATGTTCATCCATGTTGGGATGGGAAGACTAGGTAGCAGGTGACAGGTGCCGTTCTTGGCTACCAACGCTGTTGATGATGAAGACGAGCTAGAGGCTTTTGCATATTATTTTCTTATTATATGTAATGGATATTCCGCTGTTTGTTTGATACTCTGAGTGCTATGTAGTGAGGCTTGATGTATTGACTATTCAGATGATTGTATAAAACTATTATGAGTTTATATGATGAGACTTCTGTTCTGTAGAGCTTCACTATGTATACTTTCTATTGTATTTTATCCATGCGCTGTGAGTAATACGATAGAGTTTCTATTTAATCTTTCCCTGACTATCGTCCATGGCTGCCTGGCACGCCTTTCAGCGCACCATTCTCTTGTTTTAGTGCAGGAGTCATGGGCGGTCGTCACATTTGGTATCGGAGCTTTGCTTAATCGATTTTAGCCAACGCTCGCTGACGTAACTACGTATGAGAGACGTAATTGTAATTTTGATGGATGATTACTATATATAATAAAGTAGTTTAGAAGGATTTGAACTCCTTATTTAGTTGTTTCTCAAGGTGTTCTAAATCATTCCTTTTTGTAGATATTAAGGATGAGTCGAAGTGAGAGACAAGCTGCTAGGGAAAGCCGTGCTGCTGGGGGAGCTACTGACTATGCTGCAATGTTCGAAGCTATGATGACTTCGATCATGAGAAGGATACCAACTTCAGGACTGTCAGTAGATGTTGGATTTCAAGTTCAAGCTCCAAGACCAGTGGATTTTGCTAAGTTGTGTAAGGACTATACTGCTCTTGGAGGGAAGGTTTTCTTGGGAACATAATCAACCATTCAAGTGCAGAGATGGATTGATGCTTGTAGAAGGATCTTTGGAGATTTGGGAATTGAGGATGCAACTAAGAGGAAGCTTGCATCGAGACAGCTTCAGGGGAGAGCTTCGGATTGGTGGAACTCTATCACCATTGATACTCCAGAGGAAGAGATCACTTGGGAGCAATTCCAAGTTAGATTTGAAGCTAGGTTCATCTCTACGGCTCAGAAATCTGTTCTGTTTAAGAAGTTTGTGGAGCTCAAGCAAGGTGGGAGACCAGTTCTTGAGTATGTTTCGGAGTTTGAAGCTTTGTCCAAGTATGCTCGGTCGTATATTGAATCTCCCTATCATAAGAATGAGAAGTTTGTGACAGGCTTGGACAGTTATCTTGGGAGACAGTTGGTGGATCATCTGGACGATCCATTTGAGAAGCTTGTGGAGAAAGCTCTCAGACATGAGAGTTTGTTTCCTAATGAAGGGTCTGTTGTTGCTGTGACCAAGGAAGAGTCCAAACCACAACAGGGTGGAAACAAGAAGAGGAAGCAGCAGCAACAGAAGGGTAAGGATGGCCAGAAGAAGCCAAAGGGTGAAGCGACCTGCTACAATTGTCGGCAGAAGGGCCATTTCTCTAGGGATTGCAAGAATCCAAAGGTGCAGTTGAAGTGCCATAACTGTGATAAGCTGGGACATATCAAGAAGGACTGTCCAGAACCTAGGAAAGATAAGCAGATTGTGCAAGCTTATGCTTTAGGAGCTGTTCCATCGTCTTCGAAAGCTCCTACTGTTGATGAGAAAGGGAAGAGTGTGGTGGTTCAAGGTACTCTTTCCATTTGTGGTGTTCCAGTTAGAGTGTTGTTTGATACTGGGGCGTCGCATTCGTTTGTTTGTGATGATTTGGTAGGCCGGTTGGGTTTGGAACCGAAAATTGTTGATAGACCATTGGTTGTGACTAATCCAGTTGGGGGTTCGTCTTGTTTGTGTATGGTATGCCGTGGTCTAGTTGTATCGAGTCATGATTGCTCTTTTGTTTGTTATTGTTTTGTTCTGAACTTTGCGGGGTTCGGAATTATTTTGGGTATGCACTGGCTTAGGAAGTATGCGACAAAGGTTGACTGTGAGAAACTGGAGGTGACAGTCGGGAATGTGGAAGGGCGAAAGGTTGTGATACGATGTAAGCATGAAGAAGGCGTCTTCATGGGCTTCATGTATTCGCTGGTTGTTCCACGGGATGGACTGTCATCGATGCCGGTTGTGAATGGATTTGAGGACGTCTTTGACGAGGTCAAAGGGTTACCGCCGCATAGGGAGATCGAGTTTCGTATCGATCTAGTTGAAGGAGCCAGACCTGTTGCGATGCCTCTTAGACGGATGGCGCCTAGTGAACAGCAAGAGATGAAGGTGCAAGTTGATGACCTTTTACGGAAAGGATTCATTCGGCGTAGTGTGTCCGAATGGGGTGCATCAGTTGTGTTCGCAACCAAAGCGGATGGATCGTTGAGGTTGTGTGTGGATTATCGTGAGCTGAATAAGGTGACTAAGAAGAACAAGTATCCATTGCCGAGAATAGATGACTTGTTTGATCAGCTTCACGAAGCTAAGGTGTTTTCTCAGATGGATTTGGCAACGGGATTTCACCAGTTGAGAGTGGCTAAGGATAGTGTGCCGAAGACTGCTTTTAGGACACCGTCCGGTTTTTATGAGTGGCTGGTAATGCCGTTTGGATTGACTAACGCACCAGCATATTTTGTGGATCTTATGAATAGAGTGTTCAGACATCAGTTGAACAAGTTTGTACTTGTGTTCGTGGATGATATTCTGATTTATTCCCGAACTGAGGAAGAGCACAAGACACACTTGCGTATTGTTTTGGAAATCTTGCGGAAACATCAGCTAAAGGCTAAGTTTTCGAAGTGTCACTTCTGGAAGAGTGAAGTGTGGTTTTTAGGCCATGTTATCTCTGGAAATGGAATAGCGGTTGATCCCGCTAAGGTGGCAGCGATCCAGGATTGGATTAGACCTAAAAATGCATCCGATATGAGAAGTTTTCTTGGATTTGCAGGATATTATCGTCGGCTTATCAAAGACTTTTCCAAGATAGCTGCACCGTTGACAGGATTGACGAAAAAGAACCAAGTGTTCAGATGGGATGCTAAGTGTGAGCAAGCTTTCATAATCCTGAAAGAGCGACTGACAAGTGCTCCTATTTTGACCGTTCCGAGTGGGAATGATGAGATGGTGGTTTACACCGATGCACGTGGTACTGGACTTGGAGCAGTGCTAATGCAAATGGATAAAGTTGTTGCATATGCAAGTCGACAACTGAAGTCGCATGAAAGGAATTACCCGACTCATGATTTGGAGTTAGCGGCGATTGTTTTTGCTCTGAAGATGTGGAGACATTATCTATTGGGAGTTCGATTCGGGTTGTTTACAGATCATAAGTCGTTGAAGCATCTGTTTTCCCAAAAGGATTTGAATCTTCGGCAGCAACGATGGCTAGAGTTTTTAGCATCGTATGATTTTGGTATAGCCTATACTCCGGGAAAAGGTAACGCAGTGGCAGATGCATTAAGTCGAAGACATGCAGGATTGGGAGCCATGTTTTCGGAGTGGAAGAGTCTCGAGTATTTGGCTGGATTTGACATCAGGCCCAGATGTAAATTGGAACCTGGGATGTTTGCAAACTTATCGATAAGACCTACTCTTGTGGAAAGGATTGGCGAGAGCCAAAAGCGAGACGATAACCTTGTCAAGATTATCCGCGATTTGGAATCTGGATTGAATCCAGAAAAGGATAAAGGATTTGAAGTCGATCGAGAGGGTTGGCTTCGGAAGCAAGGACGACTAGTTGTTCCCGATATAGATGGATTGAGAGATGAAGTTCTGAGGGAAAGTCATCACTCGAAGTTGACGATTCATCCAGGTGGAAATAAGATGTATCGGGATATGAAGAGAACCTATTACTGGGAAGGTATGAAGAAGGATGTTGGAAATTTTATTTCCAAGTGTATGAACTGCCAGTTGGTGAAAGCCGAGCAGAAGAAGCCCAGTGGATTGCTTCAGCCATTAGAAGTTCCTACATGGAAGTGGGAGCAGATATCGATGGATTTTATCGATGGTCTACCTAGAACTAGGGCAGGAAATGAAGGGATTTGGGTCATCGTAGATCGTTTGACTAAGAGTGCAAGGTTTATTCCTGTTCGATCAACTAGGACTGCATCGAAGTTGGCTGAGTTGTATGTTTAGTGGATAGTTCGATTACATGGTATTCCGAAGAGTATAGTGAGCGATCGAGACCCATTGTTCACTAGTGGATTTTGGAAGAGCTTCCAGGAAGTTTTGGGAACCGAGTAGTGTTTGAGTATAGCTTATCACCCCCAAACAGATGGTCAGACCAAGAGAGTCAACCGAGTTTTGGAAGATCTTCTCAGAGCATGTGTTTTGGACTTCGGGGGATCATGGGAAAATTATCTTCATTTGGTAGAGTTTGCGTATAATAACAGTTACCAGTCAAGCATTGGTATGGCACCGTATGAAGCATTATATGGAAGGCCGTGTAACTCTCCGACATGTTGGTTGGAAACTGGAGAAATGCTGATGCTTGGGCCAGAAATGATTCGATAGATTACGGATTGTATATAGATCATTCGGCGACGAATGAGGGCAGCCCAAGATCGTCAGAAAAGTTATGCCGATAAGCGTTGTAAGGATTTGGAATTCGACGTAGGCGATATGGTTTTCGTGAAGATTTCTCCACTAAAGAATGTTATTAGATTCGGGAAGAAAGGAAAGTTGACTCCGAGATTTGTTGGACCATTCCCGATCATCGAGCGAATTGTAAAGCTCGCCTATAGATTGGAGTTACCGGAAAAGATGGCGGGTGTGCATAATGTTTTTCATGTATCTTATCTACGGAAGTATGTGCATGACTCGAATACAGTGGTTTCTGCTGATAGCTGTGAAGATTTAGAGGTTGATCCAGTTGTTACGAGACCTCGTAAGCCGCTTCGTGTTGTTGAAACCGACACGAAACAGCTTAGGAGGAAGACGATTACGTTGCTCAAGGTACAATGCAGTGATGATGTTAACGACTATACGTGGGAGGAGGAAGAGGGGATGAAGGCAGCTCATCCTGAACTCTTCGAGGTATGGCCCTAAGGTGTCGTGACATCTTACGAATTTGTAGCTTGTTCTAAGTCTTAGAATTCTGCATGCTAGGCTAGTAATTGGATGCATGGTTTGTTGATTGCTATGGATGGTAGGCATGCGGAATGAATTTGGTTGCTCTTGTTTGTTTGGAATTTCGGGGGCGAAATTCCTAACGGGGAGAGAATGTAACGACCCGTATTTCTATGGATCGAAACATTGTTAAACTATATGCTTTAAGTCGTATTGTTGATAAGTCGTTCAGAGTTTAAATCATTTGGAGTTTAGTCGTGTAGGAGCATAGATGACTTAAGGTGTTGCCGAGTTAAGGTAGGTAGCGACTTATAGGGTTAACGGCTTAGAGCTTAAGTCGTATGGGAGGTTAACTCGTGTGTTGTTTGGGTCGTAAGGAGGTTAAATAGGGAAGCTAACTCGTATAGGGATAGGTCGTGTACGAGTTACAAGTGAATGGGTAAGCTTAGGTCGTAGTTGACGACTTAAGGAATTACGAGTTGGCTGTTATGACCTAAGTGTTTTGAGCGACCTTAATTAGCTAGTGGCACGAGTTAAGGACCTAAGAGTCAGCGGGTTAGTAGAGTTAGCGAGTTAGAGGAGTTAGCGACTTAGGGGCTGGAACGAGTTAACAACTTAAGGGGTTTCGAGTTATAGAAGTTTCGACCTATGGAAGTTAAGCCGTGTGATGGCTTAGGTCGTGTGTTGATTTAAGTCGTGTGGCCGAGTTAAGGTAGTCAGCCGACTTAAGAGTTGACGACTCATAGGGTTAGAACGACCTAGAGTTAGCTTGTGTTGTAGTTAGGTCGTGAACGACCTAAGGCTTGAGTCGTGTGTGTTTTAGGTCGTCTCATAGTTAAGTCGTGTGATCCTGTGTTGAGTCGTGCGTGTTAGGTCGCGTGCATGTTTTAGGTCGTGTGCAGTTGGGTCGGCCTCTCCGATGAGTCGTAGGTCGTAACTCACGCGTGTGTTAGGTCGTTGAGTCGTGTGGGGTTGCTAAGTCGTAAGTCGCGCATGTGTGTTAAGGACTTAGGTCGTTAGGTCGAGGCACTGCCTGTGTTGAGTCGTGCCTATGTTGGGTCGTGTCTGGGTTGAGTCGCGTGAGTGACTTAGCGTTAGGTCGTTAGGTGGTTGGGTCGGCTGTTGTGTTGAGTTGTTAGGGGCTTGAGTCGTGGGTCGTTGGCTTTGATGAGTCGTGGACGACTCATGGGGTAGGTCGGCGGCAACTTATAGGGGCGCGACTCAGGGAGATTTCAGCCTATAAATAGAAGGGGTTCGCCTCACTTTTTGGCACCGGATTTTGAAGCGACAAAGTGCTGCCATTTTGAGAGCTCGACTACAACACTTCTTCACTTCTTTTATTCACTCTAATCTAGTGATTCCATCCATCTAAATTGAAGATCAAATCGAAGATCCAAGAGCCAAAGTTGAAGATCTTCATCCAACAAAGAGAGATTTCATCGATCGAAGCGAGATTTTTGCCGGATCAAGCTTAGATCTTTGCTGTCCAGATCTGGAGTTGGTTGTTTTTGAGGTGTTTAGGTGATTTGGTGAGTGGTAGTTATCTCTCACACGGGCCCAAGGGAGTATATTGGATTGGTGGCTTGTTTATGTTTTAAAGATAGTGATTTCTTGCATTTTCCCTAAGTCTGCATTACTACATGATTCACTTATGCAAGTTCATTCATCAAGTTGTAGAGATATTGTTCATAATTCATGCTTGTTAGAATGCATGTTAGACTTGAACCCTTTATTTACGAAATTGCCATTATTGTTGTAATTGTTTATTTAGATCTTGTTTGAATGATTGATTGCTTGGATTAATGTTTGGTTTGATTGATTAGTTGATCGATAACTTGATTTGGGCAAGTTGGTCGAAGATGATTCAAAAGCTAAGTGGAAAGGCTCTTGAATGGTGAAAGCTGCTTGTGGCATATGAAGCGGATGTGGAAGCTCATATGGATAGATTTGATGATGATGGACTTTGCCATGATGCGATGAGGCAAGCCATGATGTTGAGATGGGACTTTGCTATGATGCGTTGAAGCAAAGCATGATGTGTGAAAGCCTTGGTTTAATCCAGACGGGATCATCCCAAGCATGTTGATAACTCGGTGATGCGGTCCGGGTTGGTTGATAATGGTGGGTTCGAGAGGCGCTTAAGCAAGTGTGAGAATAGTCGTCGAGGAGGATGACTAGGAGGCTTGGATCTTATCGTTATTGAAGGTTCTAGCATGCTCAAAGCAAGAGTACGTTGGAACGGGTCACGATGACGTTCCAGACACGGGTCATGATGACGTGTTAGTACTCTGGGCAGATGCGATAGTCCTAGGCACGGGTCATGATGACGTGCGGAGTTATGTCTAGAACCGGGGTTGCCATTAGCCCTTGACGGACGGCTGAAAGAAGGTGCCGGTCATTCAATTAACGTTGAAATCGAGGCAATGATAACAGTGATAGCCAGAGTCATAGATGTTTGGTTGTATCGTCATTCGGACTCAAGGGCGGTGTTTTCTGGGTGCTTATCCGATCTTGGTTTAGGCCTTGGGGGTTTGTACTTGGAAAACATCGACCTTGACTCGAGTGATAATTGCTTTACTTAAATTGTCTGCTTTGCTATGCTTGTTTATGCTTAGTGGGTCTGGGGCTATCACTGTAGAATGAGGTGGAGTGGGATGGTTGAGTTCCTATTCCTTTTATCCTTTATGCTCTTTTGGTATGTTTGATAGTTAATTTACTGCTCACTAAGACTGTTGTCTGACTCAAGGTTTTATGTTCAACTCTTATTACCTTGGGCTGTTCATCCATGTTGGGATGGGCAGACTAGGTAGCAGGTGACAGGTGTTGTTCTTGGCTACCAACGCTGTTGATGACGAAGACGAGCTGGAGGCTTTTGCATATTATTTTCTTATTATATGTGCTGGATATTCCGCTGTTTGTTTGATACTCTGAGTGCTATGTAGTCAGGCTTGATGTATTGACTATTCAGATGATTGTATAAAACTATTATGAGTTTATATGATGAGACTTCTATTCTATAGAGCTTCACTATGTATACTTTCTATTGTATTTTATCCAAGCGCTGTGAGTAATACGATAGAGTTTCTGTTTAATCTTTCCCTGACTATCGTCCATGGCTGCCTGGCACGCCTTTCAGTGAACCATTCTCTTGTTTTAGTGCGGGAGTCATGGGAGGTCGTCACATTAGATTGAAGCTTCTTGAGTTGTTATTGAAGAGGAATTGATCTTAGCTTGTTTTAAAAGCTTCTCCTTCCTTGTTTGTGTGAAAAGGTGAGATTTATATCTCACATCTTTGTCTATAATTACCTTCGATTGTTAGGTATGAATTCCTAACACTTATTCTTGTGCAATTGATTTTGGTTTGGATTGATTTGGTGTATAATCCAATTTTTGGTGTTTTGGAATCAAAATCTATGAAAATCCTTTTATGGATATTTGGACATTGATATTTGAGGCGTATCGAAGAGCCCTTAAGGCTGGGTTGTCGCTTGGCGCAAATCCTTAGTCGTTGTCGCTCGATCGATCGCTTCCGGTACCCATTTGGCCATTTTTGGCCTAGGTTCAGGGAATGCGCTGAACCCCAGTTTCAAACGTCTGAAACTTAGTATTCAAACGTCTGAACATTATACTGGGAAGGTTTGTATTCCCAGATTCAGACGTCTGAATCTATATTTCAGACGTCTGAATTAGTTTGTTTTGGACCAGAAAGGAAATAGGCTAAAAATTGCGTATTTCAGACTTCTGAAATATAGGGTTCAGACGTCCGAAATATACTCTGGAAAACTTTTGGTTTTCCATATTCAGACGTCTGAATCCTTGATTTCAGACGTCTGAATCTGCACCTTTTGCCTATATTGCCTATTTTGTTAGAATTTCCAACTTTAATCGATTGTGTTGATTCCCTTGTGTTGTTATCATTTATTATTGATTTTTGATGACATTTTCTTCGTGATTTTTTTTGGGGAATATCCATTTCGATCGATTCCGTAATCTATTTCTTTGGATTCTATTCACGTCTTCGAATGTGAATTTTGATGATTGACTGTTTCTACAATCCTTTCTATGATTTGTCAATTTAAAAATATAAAGGTTTCAATACAAGTAGTAAATATCAAAACTCTTATCAAAACGATTTCAACTCTATTTTCAATAACAAAGCTCTTTTCTTAAACCATTTTCCGATCTACTAGTATATACAAACCTTTACCTCACTCGTAAGAGAAATCTAATTAAACGGCTTATTAAAACAAGTGGTATGAAATGCTTGCGTTTACTTCGTCGGTTAATTCTTGGACTTGTTCGATTGAAACTCTTGTGACAATTTTCTAGTGGAAATATACAATTTGTTCGTAAATATTTAAGTTAAGCTAGTGGTTATGGGACATGAAGCTAAGCTCATATATTTACTTGCTTACTGTAATCGACACTTCTCTTTGATCATGACGATCATTTTGTGATTTAGACTAGTAATTGTGCGATGTCTCTTTGTCTGCGGGGGAGACTAGACCCCGTTTCTGTGTGATTTCGACTCACACATGTGGGGTAGCGACCCATGGTCTACGGGCCGTTCGTGTGTCAAAAATTAATGGCTAGCTACCATGAGATAGCGTCTCGTTCGTGTGATACATATGTTGGTGAGTTTTCATGCTCCCGTTCGTGTGATAGGCCCCCCTTTTTATGATTTCTGGAATTCGTGTGTTGAATTCTGGAATTTATGCTTCACCAATTTTTGTGATTTTCGTTGATATGATTTATCAATTTTTGTGCATTGTTGAATTCGTGTGTCATTGACTTGTTGTGAATACAAGTTTTGGGTATGATGCCCTTTTTGGATCTTTGAGAAGATTCTTGTGATATTGATTAATCTCATGTTGATTTTCAATTACATACTTATTGTAGTATGCCATTATGGTTATCATATGTTTATGCCATATCTCTTATTCTATATCATGTCATCTGATATTTATAGCTAGACTGATCTATTTATTATTTTCTTATTAAATAATACTCGGGTCAGACCGAGATGTTACAGGTGCTTCTGCTTGACTTCTCCCCATGGATTCATTACTCTGACTTTTGGCTAACCACATAGATTAGCAGTTTTTGTTGTTTACACTTGAGATATAGATTCATAGTTGTATTCTTTTGTATAGCACGTATTGCTATTCTTCTGTATTATTGTGGATCTTTCTGACCACTACTCTGATGTACACTTTTATGCGTGGAATATTCATATCGGTTTCCATCTTTGTGCTATGAATTATCTGTGACTGATTTATGTTATGTTTATTTCTATATTTGTTTCCGAAGATTATATATAGCCACTGTGTAGTAGCTTTGAGTTTGCGTCGGTATGTCGGATTTCCTTTTGAGATGAAATGCATGTTATATTTTATCTGGCATATCGGTGCTCGCACAAAGCAATTACACGGATGGTCGCTCCTCAACAGCCTTATTCTCCGTGCTAGTTGACGGCATTACCCCGTAGTATCCTTGGCTAGCGTGTGTATAGAGGTGGGGCGTCACAGAGGTGTACTCGATCATCGAGGCGACGGTGGCGAGGAATTTTCGTTTCTAAACCTAGTTTTGTTTTGGTCAGGTTCTAGGGTTGGCTCGATCCCTCTGGTGGATCGAGTTTCATGATACTTTGGGGAATGGAAGTTGTGGGGTTGTCGACGACGTGTCTTAAGCCGCTAGCACTCCAGTGGTCGGAGGAGCGAGAACGAGGTGATTTCAAGTTTCGATTGTCATTCTAGCTTTGTGTGAGGTTGCTCGATTTTGTTTTTGGGTGGGAATCAAAGTGGTGATGGTTGGAGTATGATGCAAGGTTGGTTGCCGATATGGGAAGGTCATCAAGGGTGACCGGAGGTGGTCGGCAGTACGGTGCACATGCACCAGTGCACATTCGTATCTGGGTGTGGTTTTGGCTCGGGAAAGAAGAAAGCTTGCTCGGGTTGTTGTTTGAAGTTTTAAAGCATTTGACTCGAAGTAATTTAACTCGGGCTTGTTTAATTGAAACATGTTACAGGTCTTTAAAATTTTGAAAATAAAATCTGTCCCAGGTTTTAGGTTATAAATATCATACCAAAGTTTAATACTAAAGAAAGAAGAAGACCTGGTTTTGGAAACCAAAGTATTAAAATAAGTTTGTAAACTTAAAGATAGAAGCAAAAGTTTTTACTTAGGTTATGTTAAACAAGGTTTTTAAAACAAAGTGTTTACAAAATTTCCCAGTAAAGTTTTTTCCAGGTTTAACATGTTAATTTAAATGTTTTGAAATTCAAATTTGTTTTGATTTGGAAATTTTATCACAAAGTGTTTTCAAAATTTAATAAAGTGATTACTTAAAGCTTAATTACTTAATGAATGATTAATAAATTATGGATAATTAATCAAGGGATTAATGTAAGATGTAATGAAATTGTGATTTATTAAAATAAGTGATTAAGGATAATCACTTATTGTAATCAATTAAGGATAATTAATTAAATGGTAATTAATTAAAGATTAATTAATTAACGAATTAAAGGCTAATTAATTAATAAAGGTAATTAAGGAATGATAATTAATTGAAGATTAATTAATTCTTGTAAGTAATTAAGTAGGGATAATTGATGAATAAAGATTGATTAATCAAATAATTAAAGGTTAATTAATTTAGAAAATTAATTAAGGAATGATTAATTAATGAAGGTGATTGAGATTAAATTAATTAATGACAATTAATCATTGATTAAAGATAATTTATGAAAGTAATTTTGTTGTTGATTAATTTAATACCGCATAATTTATTCATCTTAATTGAAGATGTTTGATTGTTATTGAATGTTGTGTATTGGATTGATATCTCTGTTATGTGATGTGATGCTATTTAATATGAATTGCTTTGTGCTGAGCTGTGATATCTGTGATGAATATACTGTTCAATGAATATGAAAACCCCTTGGCCGTAAAACGACATTTGAATTTCGATGTGATAGGGAGTCGGATTCCAGTTGGTTATCTGAAACTCACATCGAATCGTAATGGTAAATTTTTGTGATTGATAAATTTACTTTATCTGTGAATCTGTGAATGAAGATAAGCGTTATGGATTATACCGCTTATCGATATTGATGTGATTGAATCTGTGAGAATTTATGATGTTGCACTATTGTATAAAACCCCTGGACTACACCATACACACACAAATATGGATTGCACGAGGAAATCCGCTAAGTCACAGATTTCTAAAAATTTTAAAGATTGAATTCTTGAATCCAAAATAGTTTTGGAATTGGAATTGGAAGCTTTTGAAAATGAGTTTTCAAAAATAAAAGTTATTTTAAATAACTTAATAAATTTTAATTTTAAATAGTTTGATTTATGTGATGATGGACTTTCATCGACTAGAAAGATGCATCATCTTTAAGAAAGAAAGGGATAGAAAAGAGAAAAGAAAGAAGAGAAAGAAGAAACAACATCAGAATCTCAACAGCGGAACGAATAAATTATATTAATAACATAAGTATTACATAGTATACAACAACTATCAGAGATACATATCTTATACATCACATACTAGACAGTTATAAACACCTGTCTAGTTATACAACTCAGAGAAAACACAGAGATATCAAACACAGCGGAACTCTAAACATATCTATAACGCTGAAGCCTCCTGCTCCATTACTCCTCTACAATTCGTCAAAGCTAACCTGAATCCCTTGGATACTCGTAAAAATTTGATACCCAAGAGTTTAAGAAAAACAGAAATAAACTCTCGGTCAGACATGGGTCTGGTGTGAGTAACTGGTTAAGGTTGCTTAACTTTTGAAAAACCTTTGAAAGAAAGGTATCACATAAGACATCCCACACATAAACATGGAAAAGTTTTTACCTTAAGCTAACCAAAACATTTGATAGGAAATCCAGTGATATTATAATAGGGTTTAAGGTTCTCAAGTAAATAAGAAATAGCTGAAATTGTTACATTCATTAAATTCCACCTACTAGCCACAAAAGTGGGTAATACAATCAAAACCGAGGGCACTTATTGGATTTTGGATTTCATACAATGGCAGGGCTACCGGGGTATCGCCCGTCATAGTACGTGGCCTAGATCAACGTACCGAGGATTACTCTTAATCCCCTGCAACACAAAGCCGGAACCATTCCTTACTGAACAGCTCCGAACAAGACCACCCCGCAGTTGTGATCAGCAATCGCACCACACAGCTGAAATAAAAGGGACATCTCGACAGGGGTAAATCACGTCCTTCATGGGCATGACCCACTTAGCCTTGCTGCACCTCCCCTGTTTTAGCCATTCCCGGTTGATGAGGCTTGAGGCTACGATTACCTTTATAGAACACATCTACCTTAGAATGCTCATCGTCCACCTGACAATGTTCTGAAAGCATTCAACCTATACAAGTTCGTTCCGGGTTCGAACGAAACAGAAGGCATTATCTTGTTACACTCATTTCTGGAATCACCCTTAGAGTTAACGACGATAACCCTTGCACTTTGAATCTTCATCTTCACTTGAGGTTCACGACCTATCGTTAATTTGGATCAATGTGGTTTTCGGATATCCAAATATGGAAACTCGATCCCGGTTTCAACGAATCCAAAACGTATCTTTTAAGGCCGCGTTGTTTTAAAGTTTAAAATAATTTCAATTCATTATCTATATACACACAGATAGATAATTCACAACATCACAATAGATAATCAACATTATCATCATAAACAGATAATCCATATCATCATTATAAACAGATAATCCATATTATCATCCCAATGCAACCAAGCATCCATATCACACGGCATTACTTATCTCATAGCTGAGATTACAAACCATTCAAGGCAACCAATATCATTCATTCTTACATAAGCAATGATTTACATAATCAAAAATCTATAATTAATTTAAAATGAATTAAATTAATTACTTTATCTCTAATTAATTTAAAATAAATTAAATTAATTACTTCATCATTATAATCCTACTTAACTTAACCATTAATTAATTACAAATCAATTAATTAATTACCATCTCACTATTAATTTCAATTAATCATTCCTGATTAACAATTTTCTAATTACAAAAGTAATTAGCCTTTAAATTTAGTTACACAAGTTAATTATACTTAACCATTTACAATAGTTAACTCTTAATTACTTAATCAATTAATTAACTAAAATTAGTTACATTAATCCTTTATTAATTAATTACTTCATTTATTAATTATTTCTTAATCAATCAATTCTAAATTTACATCATTAATTTTAATAATTAATGATTTTTAATTACATTTTTTGTAACCGCCCGATATTTTTTCAACTATTCATCCGTACAAGTCGGACTTGAATTGCTCAAAATATCAGACTGTTAATTTAAATTTGGCAAACTTAACATATATAGTAAATAAATCAATCACGGAATCACGGATACAGAGTAGTACAATAATACGCAGCGGAATAAATGAATAGTAGTTCATGAAGCTACTATATAAACATTAGACTTAGAAATAAAATACAATAGAATATCTCAGATGCAGTGAAGTGACCAGTACGAGCAGATGACTTCTCTGAACCAATCAATTGGATGATTGAAAGGATATATAGCTGGATCTTCAAGCAATGCTCCAACTTCGAAGGTGAGTCTCAAATGTTGTATCACCCAGTCTGACCCGAGCGTAAAGCATAACACAGAAACACTCGAGTAAGGATTAACATTCTTATATCTATAAATCCAACTCAAGTGAAATATCAACTGAAATACGTGTAACTTAAAGGATGTTCGGGATAACCATCCCCTAAGGATCTACAGAACTATCTACAAGGTAGAAATATACACTATAACACCGTGGTCCATTCAAATTAATTTATATTTCAAAACCAAAATATCATTTTCACTTCAATATAAAAATAGTATGTATATATATATATATATATGAAAAAAAATTATAAAGTAAAATATTTATAATTTCCTCAAGTTTCGCCGATCGCTTCAAAAATCAACTCGACTTTCCTATTCAGATTAAATTAAATATCAAATTTCAATTTCCATTCAATTTAATCTTCTAAAGAAAAAATTCAAATTTTATCAATTTCAAATACAGATTTGACTCAAAATTTAACTAGTTAAGTCCCGTATTTCAAAGCTTCAACATTTCAAACTAAACCTAACACTTTCATATAGATCTTGATTTAACTTCATTATTATTTATTCTTGAAATATCCACTCAATATTACTTATATAGCCTTATATTACAATTCATTATATTGCCTTTAATTTCTTTAAACGTGAATATTCATTAAATCACTAAAGTCAAAGTTATGTTATGAACTATATTTTAAGTTTTCAAATTCAATAAGTTTCGAATTTGATTTAATTAAATAAAATTATTAATTAAATACCATTCCAATCAATTCAACTTTATCTTCCTTAACATATACAAACATTGGAAATCTATTTAAAATTAAATACTTAAACATATTCTATTAATTAAATAAAACTTTATTAGATTAAAATTTACTATTAAATCTACTTTACATTAAACATATTTATATATAAAAATATTTTCAATGTTAACTACAACCCTATATTTCTCCTAAAACCATAGAAAATCATTTCAAAATATATATATATATATGGACCAACGACGTCTGTATATACTTCTATCATATGGTTAAGTGATGCAGATATTTATCATTTCAATCTGTAATTAAGTGTGTATATATATACGTGTAGATATCATTTCGACCCGTAATCCCAATTCAGTTCAAATGAAAATCGCTTGGTTTATCATTTCAACCCATAACGATTTTCTCCTATTGTAACGACCCGAAATTTTATAACCCGAAAATTCTAGATAGCTATGAAAAAGAAAAAAGAGATAGAAGAAGAAGAACATAAACACCAAACATCTAACAATCGCAGCGGATAAAATATAAGAATAATAAATAATAACAGTCTACAAAAGGATACTATACATGTCGATTACATTTAATATACAAAAGAGTTTCACATTATACACAGTCACTGAATATTTACAATTATCATGTCTCAGATTAACAATAATATAAATACAGCGAAAATACTCTATACGATATTGCCTTCCAGCTCGCCTCCTGAGCTCCAGAACGTCCTAACCTGAAGATTTGTAATACTCGGTCTGACCCGAGCATTACACCAAAGTAACACCCGGGTCAGGCTGGAAACCAGCGTGAGTAAACCCAACTAACAATGAAAACCAAGCATACAACTTAAATAAAACCCGAGTAACTTATATCAGTTAAACCAATTCACAATTTACTATAGACAACACTTACTTCACATATAAATTTCCAAGTACCAAACTTAGATAATTCAGTTCACTTAAATCATTTTATTCTTGCCTTTTGATTCTATAAATCAATTTATAAAAAAAATTCAAAGTGGTTTTGGGTATCTTCCAATACCCGACCCCGGTCTCTTCGAAACTCATGTTATTCTAACCCAAGTTATACAATGAAATACACGACATTTCATATTAGAGATATCAACACATTCAAAGCGTTCAATACCATTCAATCATCCATAAGCAAAGCTTAATCACATATAAATCAATTCGATTGATTCTAATTGAACTTCAAACCTCAATCACTTGGACTCCTTCATTAATTAATTCCAAAACAATTAATTATCAACCCTTCATTACTCATCTTAATTAATCACCCTGGATTAATTATTTTTAATTACATTCAAGTAATTATCTTTAATTAATTTCATGACATTAATTAGTTTTACCAAATCAATGAGTAATCTTTAATTGCTTCACGAATTAATTAGCAATTATTAATCACACTAATTCTAATTGCTTATATTAATTAATTTCTCATGAGTCACTTATTGATTAATTCATCTTTCTTTAATTACATTGTTGATTATATAAATTAATGATTCCCAATTACGTTTTGATTTGTTCTAATCTAAATTAATTACTTTAATTCAATCCCAATATTAATCATTCTCGATTAATCTCAATTTGTAATTAACTATTCTTTTATTTACTTCATTAATAAATTAATTACTCCATAATTAATTATCTTAATTAATCTCTTGATAAATTTCATAAAGTAATTATATTTTTATTAATTACATTAAGTAATTATTTATCACACCATCAAAGGATTATTCTGAATTACTTATACTTAGTTAATTAACTTACAACTTAATTTATTATTTATTCAAAACTTTAATTACTGAATTAAATAACCCAAATCATTAATTAATTAGACTAATTAATTATCCATTTTAATTACCTTACTAATTTACTGTATCATAAATCATTAAGCCTTTAGTAACTTTTAAAACGACAACCTTTTTTATTCATTGTTTTAAGTTTAAAATAACTTAAAATTCCCAATACTTCGAGTTAAACAACAATTAACTCGAGAACCATCCAATACCAAAATACCAGATCATCAATTCACAGTGCATATCAAATAAATTCAATCATTCAGCCAAATATTTAAATTTAACCATTTAAATTTAAATAGAAATCCAAAAGCGTGAGGTTTACACACCTATGCCTCGCAATTGGCAATCCACTTCATTCAATTAACTACATCCAGTGATTATTAATTTATTTCTCCCCTAGAGATTTTTAGTTCATTACTCCCTAGCTATTAATTATTAACCTTCATTGTTAATTTCTAAAACCTAATTCCCATTTGTACATCACTAATTACAAAATACTCAATCAATAATTGCAAATCAATTACTTAATCAATCTACAACTTACTTCATAAATTATCAAATCTTAATTATACTTAAGGTAAACATTTTTTTATACTAAATCACAAAAACATTTAACATTATTTGTAAAATAACTATGTTTTAAATATCGTTTATGTACTTAACATACATAATTTAACAATCCATCAAACTGTCTTGATTTAAGTTTTGAAAACATTTAATTTAATGGATTTATAAATGAGTAATCAATCCCATTTTCCTTTGTTTAACCATTTTTTTCTTCTTCTAACCTAGGGTTTAAAAACAAACAAAGCTTGAATAAATAAGAATAAAGAAAACAAAATTACTCACTGAAAATTGATCGAGAGAAAACATTATCCACGGCCTCAATGTCGCCGCCTCCAACGACGTCGCACCCACTTCCAACAATCGCGACACCCTCCTGCAATCACGGCAGCACCCATACGCGACGAGACACAAGCCGAAACCGCTCGCTCGAGACCCCTCTGCGCGGCCACATCCAACTTCAAAGTCGACATCCCCACGTTTCCATCTTGACCGTTGACATCGCCACGCCTACAAAAGTCCTCACCTTCCTTGATGAAACCGAGGCTGTCGAACTCGAGCAATAGCTCATTCATTCCCAAACGAGAACGATTCGATTGAACAAAATTTTCGAATTTCGTTCAGAAAAAAAAATATTTTTGATTAGAGGAGGCCGGCTTCGGATTTTTTTTTGCGTTAGATTCTGCTTCACGATTTGAGAGGAAGACGAAAATTAGATATAGGAGAGGAGAGGCTTCTTGAGTACGAGTTGATGAAAATATCTTTGACCCCTTTGACTTTAAATTTCATTATATTTTCAAAACGTTTCATTAACTGTAATTTAAATTTCGAACTCCTCTTAAGGAATGTCGTTAGGCAATTATAAAGTTTTACCTGCGTTCCGAACCCGATGAAACGTGTTTTGGAACCTAATTCGATCATACGCACGATTTACAGAAAATGATCAGTTTTAAATTAAATCGATTAAAATAGTTCTAAGCGTTTTGAGCTGCCAAGGTCAAACGACAACCCTGATTGCTACGAAAATTGAAATCCGATAATAACTAACTATTACGGATCCAATGGAACTGGTTTCGTCGAATTCCGAGACTGTGCCTTGGAAGGCTATTTTTAAATTTAATTTAAATGATTTTTTTTAAAACTGAACAAAACACTTCCAAACTCAATTTAAACACTTTCACTACCTTTAGTGCTATCAATATAAATTTTATAAGCCTTCAAATTATTTTTACCAGGCTTAAAATTCCAGCTTCAACATTTTACCAAATTTTCAGTTTATATAATTCAATACATTAATTATCAAGTAAATATTAATATCTTGAATTCGAATTAAAATTAACTTTTTAATGTTTAAAATCAATTAAATATTCCAATTTAAACTGTTAGAAATTCTGGGTCGTCACATTCCTCCCCGCTTAAAAGAATTTCGTCCCCGAAATTACTAATTAGGAAGAATGGTTGAAAACCCATTTCCCTTTTCCAATACTCACAATTCAACATCCTACCAACTGTCTTTAATTATAAACCTACTATCACTTCAGCCAATTTCCCAAAACCTTCTATCGTTTCCAAACACTACCCTTTTGTTCAATCATTTAAATTTAAATTTAACCAACTTTTGAATTATCATAATTTTCTTAAAATTTTTCTAACTCTCTAAATTTTTTTCCAGCGTCTCCTTTGCGCAGCTAGCTCGGTACAACTACAAAAGGCCTCTACGGGCTCCTAAATTCCAAAAGAAAACAAAAGCCAAGTGGCTACATCAAAAACCCAATCCAATTTTATCTAGAAATTTAAATACGTACCTTTTTGTCGGGCAATAAAAATTTATCTTTTTGAATCAAATCCAATTTTCTTTTCCCCTTTAATATCTGCATATCTTGTTTAGCAACAATATTCAATCGAAACTTTACAAATCATTTTATACATTCTCTTATATAGGTTTTCATATTTACTTCTATTCAAATACGTTTTCCCGTTTTAATATGAATTCAACTTATTTCAATTTTGAATATTAAATTTTTATTTTCCATTTATAACTGAGTCTTATAAGTTCCATCTACTAATCTATTTCAGTTTCATATTTAAAATCATTTAATTGCTTAACAAAAATTTTCTCAAAATTTTTCTAACTCCCAAAATTTTCGAAATTTTTTGGCAGAGTCTCCTTTGTACGGAGGAGCTTTTACAATTTGACAAGAGATATAAATATATATACATCGACCCACACGGTCGGAAAAAGCAAAAACAGTTCATATTTCCCATTTTATTGCGTAGGCGTACCTTATTTAGCATTTTAAGCAAGTAGCGTATTAATTTTAGCAAATAGCGCAATCCAAATCCAGCCAAACTGTCTCCCGGTACCTGTACTTACTCAATTTAAATATGTAAGTGCTATATAAATAAAATCTATTAGCATTTTACTTATATTCAATAGCTAAACACATGTATTACATACACAGCAAGTGCCAAAGGCTTCCCATAAGCGACTCATATGATTTTAAAGATTATTCAATTGTTTTCAACCAAATTCATATGTCATTTCATTCAATTTTAAATGTCTTGCAACACAATTTCATACATTCAAATTATTTTTTAACCCAAACAAATCCACATTCTCTTCAAATGATTTCAAAATCAATTTTATTTAACCTCTATCAACACATAGAATTTTAATTACCTTTATTTACGCCAAATGACAACTATTTTTATGCAAATTTCGACGATATTCGCTTAACAGAGTATTTATTTTTAGTCTATAACCACTTCAAATTAATTTCAACTCATTCTGCGTTTATTTCCATTTCTTTTCTAAATTATCTACGAACCATTCGTTGCATTTCATTATATCTCAGCCTTGGTTTCATCCAAAACAATTTATTAGGCTTTGCTCATTCAAACTTATAAATTAACGACCATTTCCAACTTAATTTAATCCAAGCTTTCATTGATTTAAGAAATTTTACTTCACATTTAATCATCTCATAACTTAAGTCCATTTTGACAATCCAATTCCAATTAAAACCTTTATTTAATTTCCATTTAATCAAACTTCATCCATTTATTATTTAACTCAATTAACCAATTTGTCCATTCATTTTAAATTCTAAATTCACCTGCTTAACTCATTTCGAATTTGTTTTATTAATACAAAGTCATTCTCAATTTATTTCTATTCACTTGGGTTTTGTTTTGCAACTCAAACCATTTCTATTATAATCACTTCTCTCACATCCAATTTACAAGCAAATTTCATTAAATATTATTCAAATCATGCTTGAATTTTATTTGTAATTCAAATCATCACTTTTTCGATCCAACTCCATTTTATTTCTATTTCGCAACATCTCTTCTTATTTAATTCATTATTAAATCTAAGTTGAATTCTATTTAAAATTCGAATTCATTCCCAAATCCATTATCAACCTACAATCCAATTTATTTACCCGAGTTAATTTTTATTAATATACTCAACCAAATAATTATTTAGCCAATTAGCTTACTTTCAACTCTAAATCAATATTCGATTTTAATTATAAAATCACTTAATTGAAATTCCAGTTTGAATTTTCTTTCATCTTTCAAAATTCCAACGCCTTTATTTAAAAAATTTAGAAATGCTTTTAAATTCACATCATACTAACAAAATATCTCTTTATAAAAATACTTTTTATAACTCGATGTCTCAACCAGCCCATCCTTGTTCTCACAGAAATTCAGTCATACGTTGATCAGGCGTAGGACTGAAAAATCTAAAAGTACTTGGTAAACCCGTTTTCAACACCCAATGAAAATACTTGGAAAATAATTTTATTGAAAATATAGAAAACAGTTTTTGAAAATAGAGGAAATATCTTGGGTGATAATGCTCTGGAAATCATCACCCCCATCCATGGTCGTAGTTAACCCGATGGTTACGTTGCCATCCCGACAAAATCCATAGATAACTGTAGGCCTCTGTGCCCCTCGATTACACCATGGAACCCACGACAGATCACAGCTACAACTGGGTTACGTAGCTATCACAACAAAAACCCATATAACTGTAGGCATCAGCGCCCTCGAATTTCGCTGCCAAAAATGATACTTCTCCACTCCACTTGACCATAAATCGCAGTCTACCGATGTTGCGTTGCCTTCCCGAAAAAATCAAGTGTTGACTGTTGGCACTCATCCTCCACACGAATTTCACTATGGTCCCCACAGTAGATCGCAGCGACATCGAGTTACACTGTCGTCACAGCATAACCCAAATGCCCATGTAGGCATTAGCACCCTCGACTTTCGCTACCCAATAATCCTCAGGAACTAGTTTTGTCCGGACTCCTCACAGGATCAACTTTAGAACCATCCTTGGGACTCAAGGCAGCACCACCCGGTGGCAATCCTGAGAAGTTCATTTCAAGGATGCGCCTTTTTCCCAGAGCCATCATCAAAACATTTTATACTATGCACAATAGTATCTTCAAATCATACACCTAGTATGATCTCATACAAAACTCATTTATACAAAATCAATTATTCCAAAATCGATAATTCTCAAACTAGGCTTTCCAAATTCTCATATTGATTTTACCCAAAAATCAAAAGCCTTTCCAAATCCAAAGGTTCTCGAAACCTTTTTAAAATCCTCATAAGATCATTTATATATATATATATATATATATATATATATATATATATATATATATATATATATATTCAGATATATATAATTTTTAAAACTTTGGATCATTTTAAACTTGTATAAAACCCTTTTATACTTCAAACACTTTCAAAAATATTTTCTTCTGGCTATATATTTATCAAGGGGAGATTTTATCATATATAACAAAGATATATAACTTTGTTTATTCAAAATCAAATATTCAAATTTGATACCCTTTTTTATACCAATTCATTCAAATCCGTACGATGTACATTTATCATCCATATGCTATACCAATCTGATCGCTTACTCGATCACACAATTTCACTTTCGAACTAGTATCGTCCACCCGACTTCCTAGTGCGGACACAGATCTGATTTCTTGATTAGAAACCATCATTCTCCTTGCATAGCCATAACTATGATAGAGAATATCCAGAGCCAATCAACAATCCATATCCAGGTTCGCCGTTGAAAATCGAGTGAAAAATCCCAACTCGGATGGATAACTATCTCGAAATTCTATGCTCGAATCTGGACCAAATCACTATGCGAATAATAATATACGTACATCCTATGTGTTTAACTTCATTGATTATTAGCCAAATCAAATTCCTTTCCATTCACATTCACTTATTCACATTAATCCCCATTTGGATTATCCTTTAATTCTTATCTCAATTGGGTATTTAATTAATAAAAGTTTGAACTCCGACCAGTTTATATTTAGAAAATAGCTTGAAAATTGAAAATAGATAAGTAACTGAAAAATAATTATTAGCTTGCAAAATAACTATAAAATAGGTAACTAATTGTAAAATAGTCGAAAAATAATTGAATAGTTTCAGGAATTTTAAATAATCGCAAAATAGTCGTAAATAAAAATTAGTTTGTGAAATAGTTGAAAAATAGTAATTTGTTTAGAAAACAGTTGAAAAATGGTTAAATAGCTCCAAAAATAATGGTAAAACAAATATAAAATAAGTTAGCTTTAAAAAGAAAGGTTGTCTATACTTAATAGCTTAGAAAAATAAGTTTGTATTAAAACAATTTATTTAAAATAGTCAAGAGTCAAACTATTCACTACCCCAACAATCCAATGTACACTTCCATTTGATTTTAATCCCGTTCAACTTTAATTATAATTTCAAATTATTCCATTCAATTTGAATTATTATCAATTGAACCCATTCCAAATTCAAATCATTTCAATATAATCCAATTTAATTTCTCATTTAAATCTTTAAACTTAAACATCTTCAATCACTAATCCACTTAATTCAAACTCAATTCAATTGGTACAAATGGAATCTAAGTTTCAGCTTTAACCCATCTCGAATTATATAAATTCGAGTTGAATTTTCAAAGGTTGGTTTAACTCTTTAAACCAAATTAACTTTTATTCAAAAAAAATTAATCAATTTAATTTCCGAGTTCAATTCTCAAAATTCCATTTTAAATTATCTTTACTTATGTATTTCAAGGTTCAAATAAGATTTCAATACAATTTTGTTTTAAATTTTAATTTATTATTAAATTTTATCTTCCAGTTTGAATCTAGTTCTTGAACAAGTTTATTTTACAATTCAATTATTCAAATTTATTTTAAAACTTTCATCCGTTTCCAATTTTTAAATCTCAAACCCGTTTTGAGATCACACAAATTCCCAATTCAAATCAACCATTATCTTTCCAAGTTAAATTCCAATTTCGTCTTGAAATTTTGAATTCTGGTTGCTTTTTCTACACTTATTTAACTTTCCCAAAGTTAAATTCCAATTTACTTAATCCAATCAACCTTGCTGAAATTGAATTCCCGCTTCAAACTTCAAAATTCTTTCCCTCTTATAGGTTCAAAACTTACATCACCTTGGGCTTTTACATCACACTTCAGGGAAAAATCAAAACTCAACCTCTTAGAGTTTATTTCAAATTATCTTTGATATCATGTATATCCATACATATATACATATTTATTTCTTGGCCCTTCCAGCCATGTTTTAAAATTTTAAACCACCCTTGGTTTTAAATCCAAATCAAACTTCAAACAACCCATTGTTTTCAACAAGTACCAGTTATCCAAATAATACTTGTTTATTATTTTTCATTACTTTGAAACAAAATTCCCGAATTCTGGGACCAGATTTAGAATTTCGTTTTCAACCCATTAAATTATAATTTGGTTGTATTTCTATTTCCACTTAATTTAATTCCAATTCAAGATTTCAATTTGGTTGTATTATATTACTCCTTAATTTTAATTTCAATATTTTAACAACCAATCGTCTTAATATTTATTAGAATGAAATATTGCTTTATATACAAAAATATACTTTTATATAAAATCATTTAAAAACTTTATATAAGAAAATAACAAGTACGCGCTTATATATATATATATATATATATATATATATATATATCCCCAACTCATTTTAGAGTACTACAGACCCTATTTAATGAGTAATCCCCACCAGAGCCAAGGTTCTCGCTTAACCTTTCAACTCTGATACCAAATGTAACGACCCGAAATTTTCTAACTCGAAAATTCCAGATAGTTATGAAAAAGAAGAAAGAGACAGAAGAAGAAGAACAGAAACACCAAACATCTCACAATCGCGGCGGATAAAATATAATAATAATAATTAATAACAGTCTACAAAAGGATACTATATCAGTCGATTACATTTAATACACATCAGAGTTTCACATTATATATAGTCACTGAATATTTACAATTATCATGTCTCAGATTAACAATAATATAAATACAACAGAAATACTCTATACGGTATTGCCATCCAGCTCGCCTCCTGAGCTCCAAAACGTCCTAACCTGAAGATCTGTAATATTCGGTCTGACCCGAGCATTACACCAAAGTAACACTCGGGTCAGGCAGGAAACCAGCGTGAGTAAACCCAACTAACAAGTAATACAAAGCATACAACTTAAATAAAACCCGGGTAACTTATATCAATTAAACCAATTCACAATTTACTGTAGACAACACTTACTTCACATATAAATTTCCAAGTACCAAACTTAGATAATTCAGTTCACTTAAACCATTTCATTCTTGCCTTTTGATTCCATAAATCCATTTATAAAAAAAATTCGAAGTGGTTTTGGGTATCTTCCAATACCCGACCCCGGTCTCTTCGAAACTCATGTTATTCTAACCCAAGTTATACAATGAAATACACGACATTTCATATTAGAGATATCAACACATTCAAAGCGTTCAATACCATTCAATCATCCATAAGCAAAGCTTAATCACATACAAATCAATTCGATTGATTCTAATTGAACTTCAAACCTCAATCACTTGGACTCCTTCATTAATTAATTCCAAAACAATTAATTAATCAACCCTCCATTACTCATCTTAATTAATCACCCTGGATTAATTATTTTCAATTACATTCAAGTAATTATATTTAATTAATTTCACGACATTAATTATTTTTACCAAATCAATGAGTAATGTTTAATTGCTTCATGAATTAATTAACTATTATTAAACACACTAATTCTAATTGCTTATATTAATTAGTTTCTCATGAGTCACTTATTGATTAATTCATCTTTCTTTAATTACATCGTTGATTGTATAAATTAATGATTACCAATTATGTTCGGATTTGTTCTAATCTAAATTAATTACTTTAATTTAATCCCAATATTAATCATTCTCGATTAATCTCAATTTGTAATTAACTATTTTTTTATTTACTTCATTAATAAATTAATTACTCCATAATTAATTATCTTAGTAAATCTCTTAATAAATTTCATAAAGTAATTATATTTTTATTAATTACATTAAGTAATTATTTATCACACCATCAAAGGATTATTCTTAATTACGTATATTTAGTTAATTAACTTACAACTTAATTTATTATTTATTCAAACCTTTAATTACTGAATTAGATAACTCAAAACATTAATTAATCAGATTAATTAATTATCCATTTTAATTACCTTACTAATTTAATGTATCACAAATCATTAAGCCTTTAGTAACTTTTAAAATGACAACCTTTTTATTCATTGTTTTAATATTAAAATAACTTAAAATTCCCAATACTTCGAGTTAAACAACAATTAACTCGAGACCGTCCAATACCAAAATTACCAGATCATCAATTCACAGTGCATATCAAATAAATTCAATCATTCAGCCAAATATTTAAATTTAACCATTTAAATTTAAATAGAAATCCAAAAGTGTGAGGTTTACTCACCTATGCCTCACAATTGGCAATCCACTTCATTCAAATAACCACATCCAGTGATTATTAATTTATTTCTCCCCCAAGAGATTTTTAATTCATTACTCCCTAGCTATTAATTATTAACCTTCATTGTTGATTTCTAAAACCTAATTCCCATTTGTACATCACTAATTACAAATTACTCAATCAATAATTGCAAATCAATTACTTAATTAATCTTTATCTTATTTCATAAATTATCAAATCTTAATTATACTTAAGGTAAACATTTTTTTATACTAAATCACAAAAACATTTAATATTATTTGTAAAATAACTAAGTTTTAAATATCGTATGTATTTAACATACTTAGTTTAACAATCCATCAAACTATCTTGATTTAAGTTTTGAAAAACATTTAATTTAAAGGATTTATAAATGAGTAATCAATCCCATTTTCCTTTGTTTACCCTTTTTTTTCTTCTTCTAACCTAAGGTTTAAAAACAAACAAAGCTGGAATAAATAAAAATAAAGAAAACAAAATTACTCACTGAAAATTGATCGAGAGAAAACCCTATCCACGGCCACAACGTCGTCGCCTCCAACGACGTCGCACCCACTTCCAACAATTGCGACACCCTCCTGCAATCACGGCAGCACCCAAACGTGACGAAACACAAGCCGAAACCCCTCGCTAGAGAACCCTCTGCGTGGCTACTTCCAACTTCAAAGTCGACATCCCCACGTATCCATCTTGACCGTTGACATCGCTACGCCTACAAAAGTCCTCACCTTCCTTGATGAAACCGAGGCTATCGAACTCGAGCAATAGCTCGTTCATTCCCAAACGAGAACGATTCGATTGAACAAAATTTTCAAATTTCGTTTAGAAAAAAATGATTTTCGATTAGAGGAGGCCGGCTTTGGCCAATTTTTTTATTTGCATTAGATTCTGCTTCACGATTTGAGAGGAAGACGCAAATTAGATATAGGAGAGGAGAGGCTTCTTGAGTACGAGTTGATGAAAATATCTTTGACCCCTTTGACCTTAAATTTCATTATATTTTCAAAACGTTTCATTAATTGTCATTTAAGTTTCGAACTCCTCTTAAGGAATGTCGCTAAGCAATAATAAAGTTTTACCCGTGTTTCGAACCCGATGAAATGTGTTTCGGAAGCTAATTCGATCGTATGCACGAGTTACAGAAGAAAACGATCAGTTTTAAATTAAATCGATTAAAATAGTTCTAAGCGTTTTGAGCGGCCAAGGTCAAACGACAACCCCAATTGCTACGAAAATTGAAATCCAATAATAACTAATTATCACGGATCCAATTCGTCGATTTCCGAGACTGTGCCTCGGAAGGCTATTTTTAAATTTAATTTAAACGATATTTTTTTAAAAAACTAAACAAAACTCTTACAAACTCAATTTCAACACTTTCACTACCTTCAGTGCTATCAATATAAATTTTATAAGCCTTCAAATTATTTTTACCAGCCTTAAAATTCCAGCATCAACATTTTACCAAATTTTCAGTTTATATAATTCAATAAATTAATTATCAAGTAAATATTAATATCTTGAATTCGAATTAAAATTAACTTTTAAATGTTTAAAATGAATTAAATATTCCAATTTAAACTTTTAGAAATTCCGTGTCGTCACACCTATTCTAAAGTCCATTCGAGTATGTATCATTTCAACCCATATTGAATACTATACTAACAGGGAACGTGCAGAGTGATAGCAGATAATAAAATAATAACAGGCATATATCATCAATAATTTAAATAAAATATAAACAACATGATATGGTGTCATATCCCGCAGGTGAACAATTACAGATAATAGCATATATAACAAAATAACTACACCATTATATTTCAATTGTCGTTTCAATTGAAATCAAATTTAATAAAATACAAGAACGTTAATCGTGAGTGATTGTTCACCTTTCGAGGCTAGAGATTTTGAAAACTCAACAAGATTCGAATTGGATCACGATCTAGACCATCGAATAGTCCAAACAACAACTCAAAGCATGAACGCGAATTGGACGAACAAGGCTGATGATCAAGAATTGATAAAACGAATCAGGACTGGATCGATGAAGGTAAAAGGTATATAGGTGGATTTATATACTAAAGTCAAACATATAAAATAAATTGTGTGCTATAATTAAAACAATATTTGTTATAAATTTAGTATCGACGAAATCAACTAAAGTCCAAAATAGTATGTAAGATATTTATATATATACCACCCACTACATTCATGTTACTCAAATGTAAACAGACCCATTATAAGTCTATGCAGACCCATCAGCATACGGGTATAAGTTATATAGTAAAGTAACCTTTATAATTCTATTATGACTCACACTTTAAAATATAACTGTAACTATTTATAACAAAATATATATAATAGGTTTTAGACTATGAATATATGCACGACCTTTACAAAATATATGCATGGCCTTTTACAAAATATATGCACAACCTTTTAAATTTCCAAATATCTACAAATCCTCACTGCTATAAGCTAACCCAACGAATGAATGCAAGCTACAGATATATATATATATATATATATATAATGATGTAAAATATTATGTTTCTGCCAGAGAGAAGAGAAAACGTTTGAAATGGAATAAATAGGGAAGGAACAAACCCAAAATGAAATTGCAACGGATAGAAAATTAAAGAGCTACAGCACGAATACAGGGAATAATAAAGGTAAGGTATTGATTGGTTTGTAACTGATGTAAAATTTTAATGGACAGGAAAGAAATAAAATTTATGGTAACAGTCAATTCCCTTGATTTCATGCAAATTTCTGAATCAATTATAATTATACGTAATCCAAATAATTTTTTTTATTTTTTTATTTTTATTTCAAAATTTTATTATTAATAATTTCTCAAAAATCCAATTCAATATTGCTAAAATTTTATGGGTCGTTACACTCTCCCCCACTCAAAACTTTTCATCCCCAAAAGGGAACAAAGTAGGAGAATAGAAACAACCAGATGAAAAATTAGACTTTGAAAAACAAATTAAACAATTTATTTAAAGCCATTTACTTTTTTTTATTTAAATTAATTTATATTTAATAGTTTGGTTAAACTCATTTTATTAAATCCATTCAATTAATTTTGAGATTAATTTTTATAAAACACTAAAAATTTTACTATTAAACCAGGTAGTATATAAATAAACAAGATTTTAAAGGATATATTCAAAAGGGGGAAAGAAGGAAAGAAGATAGATTCGAAAAAGAGAATATAGGTGAATAAATAAAGCAGGGCAGATAGGGTAGATTCAGAAGAATAGTATCGGGCTCGAATAGTTAATTTCAAACCAAAAGAATTTCAATTTCTAATATTAACACAAAATTTATATTTCAAATAATTTGGATAAATTGAGGTTAGGAAGATAAATTGGGATTTAGTTGAAATGGTATTAAATTAAGAATTTTATTTGTTGGAAATACCTTTATAATAAAATACTTTTATATTGAAACCAATTTTCCTTTCGAAAATACTTTTATTACTCGATGTTTCAACAAGTTTATCCTCGTTCTTGCAGACTCTGGCCATGCGTTGATCAGGCGCAAAGCTACAATTCTTCAAGTACTTAGTAGGACTGTTTCAACAACCAGTGAAAATACTTGAAAAACCTTTAAAACCGATATGGAAAGTACAATCCAAACAAAACAACCAAACCAAAACCTTTGTCTAACTATGGTTCGCAGATACACAATGGTTACGCCTGGATCCCCCAGGAAACAATCCATATCTGTAAGCTTTCTCAGCCCTGCGAGTTACGCCATGATGACGAGTAGAGTGCAAGATACACAATGGTTACGCCTGGACCCCCAAGAAACAATCCGTACCCGCAGGCTGTCTCGGCCAGGCAGTTTCGCTACTAATGCGACCTACATAGAGTGCAGGATACACAATGGTTACGCATGGATCCCCCAGGAAACAATCCGTACCCCTATGCCAGCTCATCCAGGCAGTCACGCTATGCAGTCGCGCTCGTTAGAAAAACCGTGGGTTACGCCACGGTAGGACACTCACACATCCGGAAAACCAAAAATCAGAGAGAATAATATCGATAGAATGAATCCACAATGTGGCCACAAAGCGGATATCAAGCAGAAGGCGCTTCCCATATCTTTACTTCGAAAATATATATCATATAGTACCTTTCAAATCACTTTCGAATGTCATACTTACATAAAGTCCATTATATAGGATTTCATTATCAAATCGAATACTTTCCAAAATCAATAGTATATCAAATCATACTTATATAGACTTTGATTACATAAGATTTCTCTTTCAAAATTGAGTATCTTTCTTATACGAATCCCTTTTATATAAGTCTGATAACTTCCAAATCAAATATTTAGTAACATATGGTTCTCAAATTTCAATCTATTTCAATATCAATTCTGTTTCAAAATCATATATGATTTCACCAAATCATTTCTTCCAAATTAAATATCTCCAGTTTCAAAGTTTTCAAAATAATAGGTTTAGAAAACAATCCCAGTTTCCAAATTAACATAATTCAAGTCAAACAAATTCATTTCCAAAATCATCATATGAATACTGGGTTTTACATTCCAATCTATTTCCATAACCAAATGTTTTCTCAAAATCAGTTATACCCAAAATGGTTACCAAATTTTATAACTATCCCTTTAAAACCTTTAAACTATTTATTTCTATATGAACAATACAATTTTTCCTTTTTCAAATTATTTATTTAACAAAAGTTTACAAAACTAAATTTATATTCTTTATCAAATATTTTATACTCTTCGAAATTTCTTAGTTTTAAAATTTTAAACCTTGATTTTGAAGTGCTCGAACCTTCAAAATAGTCGGTGAAAACAAAATTCAAATCCAAGAGTTGGAAATCAGCAACAAATCAGTAAATTAATTTTTATAAATAGAGTTATACTAAATCAAATCGAAAACTTGAGGATTGAACACCGGCTTCCTTTAAATTATTTCAAATATATCTTTCGAATATCAAATCATACTTTGGAATTTGAAATCAAAAATAGGTTTCACGAAATCACTCGCATAGCAAAGCTATTAAATTGGCCTCTCCTTCACTCTAAAACTCGAAAATCAATGTCGATGATGCATGCACTCAGCACCGAAATTATTTTCCAGCGACACAAGTGTGTTCTGCACTTCCATTTTCTTGAAAACTTCTTGAAATTTCTTCGAAATCATTGGAATTCATTTGAACTCATTTGAAACATTTCTTATTTGGAAAATACTTTTAAATCCTATTATTATATTTTTTTCAAAATTTTAAAAAACAATTTCAAAACATCAGAGTTCAATCTCCCAAATTTCCAATTAAATCCCTTCAGTTATAAATTATTTTTATATTATGTTATCAATTTTCAAAATTTCACATCCTTTCAAAATTTCAGACTTTCATTTTTAAAAGATATATAATCCTTATCGAAACTATTTCACTTTTATATATAGAATAAAATCATAGTTACCCAAATAAAAATTTCGGTATATAAACAAATTTAAAATACAAACAAAACCCGATTTTCAAAGGATGATTCAAGAATGGATTTCAAACAAAGCTAGAGATTTAAATTAGAGGAACTCTAATCAATAGAATCCTGATTCGAAGATAGGCTCGATCGAAGATGAGAAAATTAAATTACAAAATAGAAGATGGATATACTTCTATAAATCGCGGGCGGCCTTAACCGGGTCAACCGTGACTTCAGGAATATAATCGATGTGGAATTCCAAACCAAATCGACATTCGATCGCCAGAGATAGAATTCGGCATATTAAGGTATAACATCATCGTAAACCGAGGATACAGAAATTTTTGGTGAATCAATGCCAATTGTAAAGGAGTTTTCACCCTCTTTACAAATCATTCAGTTGAGTTATGGGATACTCCAAAATCAAACGAATATGAATAGGGAGAGACGAGAATGAATTTCGAAACCGAGGGACATTCCAAAATTCAAAGGAACTTCCAGTCAAGAGAAAGGAGTTCAAGCCCGAATGAAAATGATTCCGTAATTAAATTTTCCGTACATGCTAAATTTTCCTAGAGCCAAAGCTTTGATACCAACTGTAACCGCTTGATATTTTCAACTTTTCGCATTCGCACAAGCTAGACTTGAATTGCTCAAAATATCAGATTGTTAATTTAAATTTGGCAAACTTAACATATACAGTAAATAATCAATCACAGAATCACGGATACAGAGTAGTACAATAATACGCCGCGGAATAAATGAATAGTAGTTCATGAAGCTACTATATAAACATCAGAGTTAGAAATAAAATACAACAGAATATCTCAGATGCAGTGAAGTCTCCAGTATGAGTAGATGAGTTCTCTAAACCAATCAATTGGATGACTGAAAGGATAGTAACTGGATCTTCAAGCAAAGCTTCAACTTCGAAGGTGAGTCTTAAATGTTGTATCACTCAGTCTGACCCGACCGTAAAGCAAAACATAAAAACACTCGAGTCAGGATTAACATTCTTATATCTATAAATCCAACTCAAGTGAAATATCAACTGAAATACAAGTAACTTAAAGGATGTTTAAGGTAACCATCCCCTAAGGATCTACAGAACTATCTACAAGGTAGAAATATACACTATAACACTGTGGTCCTTTCAAATTAATTTATATTTCAGAACCAAAATATCATTTTCACTTCAATATAAAAATAGTATATATATATAGATTCTGAATTTTTTTTATAAAGTAAAGTATTTAGAATTTCATCAAGTTTCACCAATCACTTTAAAAATCAACTCGACTTTCCTATTCAGATTAAATTAAATTTGAAATTTCAATTTCCATTCAATTTAGTCTTCTAAAGAACAAATTCAAATTTTATCAATTTCAAACACAGATTTGAATCAAAATTTAATTATTTAAGTCTCGTATTTCAAATCTTCAACATTTCAAACTAAATCTAAAAGTTTCATATAGATCTTGATTTAACTTCATTATTATTTATTCTTGAAATATCCACTCAGTATTACTTATATATCCCTATATTACAATTCATTATATTGCCTTCAATTTCTTTAGACGTGAATATTCATTAAATCACTAAAGTCAAAGTTATGTTATGAACTATATTTTAAGTTTTCAAATTCAATAATTTTCGAATTTGATTCAATTAAACAAAATTATTAATTAAATACCATTACAATCGATTCAACTTTATCTTCCTTAACATATACAAACATTGGAAATCTATTTAACATAAAATACTTAAACATATTTTATTAATTAAATCAAACATTATTAAATTAAAGTTTACTATTCAAACATTATATATAAAAATATCTCCAATATTGACTAAAACCCTATATTTCTCCTAAAACCATAGAAAATCATTTCAAAACATTTATATATGGATAAACGGTGTTTGAACATACTTCTATCATATGGTTAAGTGATACAGATATTTATCATTTCAATCCGTAATTAAGTGTGTGTGTGTGTGTCTACATATATACGGGTAGATATCATTTTGACCCGTAATCCCAATTCAGTTCAAATGAAAATCGCTTGGGTTTATCATTTTAACCCATAACAATTTTCTCCTATTCTAAAGTCCATTCGGGTATGTATCATTTCAACCCATAGTGAATTCTATACTAACAGGGAACTTGCATAGTGATAGCAGATATAAAATAATAACAGGCATATATCATCAAAAATTTAAATAAAATATAAACAACAGGAAATGGTGTCATATCCCACAGGTGAACAGTAATAGATAATAGCATATATAACAAAATAACTACAACATTATATTTCAATTGTCGTTTCAATTGAATCAAATTTAATAAAATACAAGAACGTTAATCGTGAGTGATTGCTCACCTTCCGAGGCTAGAGATTTTGACGACTTGACAAGATACGAATTGGATCACGATCTAGACCATCGAATAGTCCAAATAACATCTCAAAGCAAAGTAAAATTTGAACGCGAATTGGAGGAACAAGGCTGATGATCAAGAATTGATAAAACAAATCAGAACTGGATCGATGAAGGTAAAAGGTATATAGGTGGATTTATATACTAAAGTCAAACATGTAAAATAAATTGTATGTTATAATTAAAACAATATTTGTTATAAATTTAGTATCGACGAAATCAACTAAAGTCCAAAATAGTACGTATATGTATAAACAAATACATGTAAGATATTTATATATATATACCACCCACTACATTCATGCTACTCAAATGTATACAGACCCATTATAAATCTATGCAAACCCATCAGCATACAAGTATAAGTTATATAGTATCCTTTATAATTCTGTTATGACTCACACTTAAAATATAACTGTAACTATTTATAACAAAATATATAATAGGTTTTAGACTATGAATATATGCACAGCCTTTTACAAAATATATGCACAGCCTTTTAAATTTCCAAATATCTACAAATCCTCACTGCTATAAGCTAACCCACCCACTGCAACACGCAACTACCTACATATGATTATTCATGCATTATTTTAAATATAAAGTAACGTGCCTATAACACAAATATAAACATATATACTAATATATCTTTACGTATCAGTTATGCGCATAATTACAGTGACATATGTAACTTACATTTTTATCAATAATAAAATTTATTACTGCAAACGATATATATAATAAATTTGAATAGAACCAAGAGATTATAACATACTTTTTAATATAAATTGTAAATAAAAGGTCTGAATGTAAAACCCATGTGTTAAAACACATACATTAAAACTATAAAATACATATACTTATATATATGTGAACATATTACTTATATAAGACCTGTTGCAAAAAAATGATCGATTTAAAAATAATGATATAAATCTAAATATATTCAGTTCTTACAATTATATATACAAACAAATACGCAGACCCTATATGTAAAATATGGCTAAATATGCACACATGCTTCTGTTTATGCAATCAATTGTATGTTGACAAGTGTGTGTATAACAATTGTATATATAAGCTATTTACAAATCATCAGCGTACTATACATATAGATAAGACAACTTGTAATAATTCGTATGAATTCATATATATATATATATAAGCATAAAAAGGTAAATAGATTATAGCTTTTAACTTTTAGGTAAATACAACAACATATATTTATAATATAGATATTACCTTGTGTAAAAGAATTGCAAAGGTTGTAGAGGAAAGGAGAAAGGTGGGGTTCGGAAAATAAAGGAGGAGGGGACTGCTATCTACAAGCATGCGAGATATTTTTTTTCCAAAGAGAACAAAATGAGCAGCTGAATGGAGAAGAAGGCCACTTATATCCTTTGTTGTATTCTCTCACAAGCAACACCAGATGACTGAGAAGAGAAAGTGAAAGGACAAAGACAAACGCATAGATTTATATTGGGAATATCAAGGCCAAAAGTGAACAATTATAAAGGTGAATAAAGTGGGCCATTTAAAATTTAATGAATGTAAAGTAACGTATAACGTTTTATGAACGCAAAAATAACGTACCGATATAAATGTAAAGTAATGAATATGGAAAAATTCAAGCGCAAATAAATGAAACGAAACGTACACAAATAAATAAAAACCAATGAAGTTAAAAAGGCAATAATAGTGTAAATGTGAATCGTTGCCACATAAACAAATAAAACGTATACAAATCTTTTACTGGTTATGTGATGGCAACGGTTACCCTTAATTGAGTTGAATAATAAAGGAAAATTTCTATTGTTTGAGCACCACGTTTCAAATTTGAAATGTAAAGTAAAAATATAAGGGAGGAAATTAATTGAAAAGTAAATGAAAAGCTGCATGTTTTAGGCCTATCCACTTTCTTTTGAATGAACATGTGTATGCGGTGCATTTTGTTTCAGTCTCAAGATGAAAGCAATGTTATAAAACGTTATAAAGAAATGTATGGAATTAAACATAAGAGGTTTTAGTGAAAAGAAAATGAACGGCTTGAGTGACCAAGTGACATGAAGATTTTTAATACATACTTAACATATATATTAAAATTTTAAAGCAGGAACGAAACGGTGAAAAAAAGAAAGTAAAGATAAAAGGTCAGGAAAGGTAGCAATGAGTATATATGTTAGAAAAGTAATAATTTTATTAGCAACGGTCATCCACTGATTTAACTTCCTTATTCAAGCAAATAAATAATGTGGTCCAGCTGTAACGTTTCAAATTTTGAAATGAAGAAAATAGAAATGAGACAGGTTGCAAAAGGAAAGCCACACATAAATGGAATAAAACATCAACCATGAAACGTGCCACATTCAATGGAAACAAACTGAAATGATAAGGTCAAGCGCGGGAATTAAGGATAATAAAGTAGAAAGTATGAGAAACATAAATGTGAATAAACGAATGAATGCATGCTACAGATATATATATATATATATATATATAAAATGATGTAAAATATTATGTTTCTGCCAGAGAGAAGAGAAAAAGTTTGAAATGGAATAAATAAGGAAGGAACAAACCCCAAATGAAATAGCAACGGGTAGAAAATTAAAGAGCTACAGCACGAATAGAGGGAGTAATAAAGGTAAGGTATTGATTGGTTTGTAACTGATGTAAAATTTGAATGGACAGGAAAGAAATAAAATTTATGGTAACAGTCGATTCCCTTGATTTCATGCAAATTTCTGAATCAATCATAATTACACGCAATCCAAATAATTTTTTTTAATTTTTTTAATTTTTTATTTCAAAATTTTATTATTAATAATTTCTCAAAAGTCCAATTCAATACGTTATAAACCAATTAAAAATTGCTAAAATTTTATGGGTCGTTACATTTTTAATCAATCTCTCTATTTAAATTAATTACATTAAGTAATTAATCTTCAATTAAACCACATATATTTCTCACCCTTGATTAATAACTTCCAGTAATTTACTACCCTTAATTACTTCATTAAATAAATTACTCCTTAATTTTTTTCTCTTATTAATCCCTTGATTAATCCCATTCAGTAACTAACTACCCTTAATTACTTCATTTCCAAAATTAATTACCCTTAATTAATTATCTCAATTAATCCCTTGATTAATTACAAAGTAATTTAATCCAAATCACTTCCATATATAAAACATCTTTAATTACATCCAGTAATTATCAATTAATTACTTCCCTAAGTAATTACAATTCCATTAATTACATTAAGTAATTATTTATCAAATCATCAAGTATTTAAATTAATTGAACTTAATTAATTAACTTAAACTAATTACATTAAACTTAATTAATTACATTAAGTAATTAAACTTAAACAATTTCACAAAAGATTATTATTACTTAATTAATTTAATTAATTATTAAAATCAATCACATTGATTAATTGTTAAATAATATAAAGTTAATGACCTTCATTAACAATTCTTTAATTTCTTCTTTAAGAAATTAACTTAGATTAACCATTATTAATTACAAATTAGTTAATATTCAATTACCAATTAATTAATCTCTAATTATTTAATTAATTAAGTGTGAACTTCAACTTAATTAATCCTTAATTGCTTGTTAATTGATCTTTGATCATTAATTAAAATCTAATTAATAATCCTTAATTACAAATTCCTTAATTAGTTAATCTTAAGTCTTAATTAATCAATTTAAAAACTCTTAATTACTTAATTAATCATCCATATCATTAATTAATTAAATAATTAATTATTCATATTAATTAACTTAATAATTTAATGAATTACAAGTCATTAAATTCTAATTATCTTTAAGATAAAACTTTTCTTACTTGATCAAAGTATTTAAAAACTATTTGTTTCAAATTTACTTTAAATTTCATTTTAAATTTTCATTTTAAATTTAAGACTTTAAAATGATTACAAATTTATCTAAACAAAGTTTAAAAACAATTCAAAAGCTTTTTATATCACAAGTTAAAGAAATATCCATTTTATAAAGAAGTTTTAAAAGAATTTAAAGCCCAATTCATTTTAAATTCCAATCAATTTAAAAATACACTTTAACAAACAAGATTGTTTAAATCATTTTAAATTTAAAAATTTCCGTTTATTTCAAACTGGATTACATATTAAATTTGATTCCAAATTACTTGGGTTCAAAACTTACTTACGTTTTAACCTTCATTTTAAATTCAAATCATTTAACCATTTTTAAAGTAGTTAAACAATTTAAATTTAAAACTTTACTTTATTTTAAAGAGTGAAATTCAAACCCAAATTCCAGATTTTAAAACTAGATTTAAACTTAATTAAAATTTCTATTTTACGATTTAAACTTTCAGTTTAAATTCAAAACCAAATATACTTTTACACTTAAAAGTTTTTAAAACCATATTTAAATTTCAAAAACTTAAATTATTTCAAATCTAAGATTCAAACTCTTGAATTCAGATTCCACTCAGGTTTAAACTTAGTTTAAATTTTGGTTACATTTTATACTTTACTTTAAAATATAAAAACATAACAGGTTTTTCTTTCAAAACCTGTAAACAACATTTACTCGAACCTACCCTAAATGACTCCGAGTCAAAACCTAATTTGCTTCAAGTTAAAACTTGAATCACTCGAGAATCACTCGAGTATGCTACATCCCAATCTCCTTTATTTAACATCATCAGAACAAAGTGCACTGTGCACATGCACGGTGACTTTGATCACCTCTGATCAACATCGACTATCATCTCACAACGACTAGCAACCCCTCATCTCACTTCGATCATCAGATTGCTCAAAATCAACTCGAATTTGTATTCGAGTTCAGAAACCAAAACCTGGAACAGGAAGTAACCACAACATCCAACCTGTCAACGCCTCGCCATTGAAGCTCCAACCACCATTGCCTCTAAAACTCCGACGAAGTCCTCGGCAACCCAGCAAATTCCAGTACCCAAGATATTATTGAACTCGATCAACAACAAATGCCGAGATGATCTATTCTTCCTAGCCTAGTTAAACTAGGGTTCCAAATTTCAAATCACGACCGCGACCTCTAAAATAAAATGCTCCAAAATCAGATAATTTTTCCCTCATCCCCGATCACTCCTCCACCTCCAGGAGGAAATTCAACCCATTAGAACCCATAGATCATTAGAAAATTCCAATTTTCCATTTCCAGTTCAAACAAGAACTGCACTTAACTCCTATTACTACAAATCTTGAACTTAGTTTTAAAATTCATGTTTTGGTTCAAGGATTCCACTGATGTTCCTGAATTTATGAATTTAGAAGTTTGAATTTTCCACTTATACTTATTTTGCTCAGTTATTTTATTTCCAGGCAATACAAAAATTATTTAACCGGTATAATTTTTTTTAAACATTACTTTATCATGTAATAAACAAGTTTCATTCAAATATTAAGTCATAAAAGCAACCAGATCAAAAGAAAATAATTTTGATCAACTTGAGCTTGTACTGTACAAACAGTAACGTAGGTGAAACAGACATGCATCTCATTCCTACATATAGATATACACAACAATGTATTTAACAATATATACAAGCCTACTTATTTCCATGGATAAATCAAACAACCATATTTTTATACTTAAAATTTTAAAATGTGATGTTACTCACCTTATCAGAAGACAGAGCACCAGATTTGAAAAACCCCTTGAAAATCTTTTGAACTCTTGAACGCTTGAATGAAATTTTGTTTTTAAAATTGAGTTGCTGATGTTTTTAACTTGCTTTAGTTTCCAGGTTTGCACGTAGTAGCCTGATTTCCAGGTTTTGAAGAAATGAAAGCAGGCTTTTGTTTGGAAATGTACAGGTTAGCTCCAGATTGTTGCATGTGCTTCCAGATTGAATAAAATGCAGACTTGCATGATTTGTTTTGAAAATGCTTTGCATTTTGAAAATGAGTTATAGGGAATGACATGCATGTTTGAAGATGGTTATGGGGTAAATGGTTTATAGGGATTTTAAGTTTGAAGAGTGATTTGCAACTTGTTTACGGGTTGATGAAAACTGGTTTTTAGAGGAAATAAAAATTTGCATTTCGATATGGGGAGATTACAGATTTTGAAGGAAAAATGGTTTTGATTCTTCAGATTTGGTTGTGAGGAGTGATTACTAATTTTTGTATAGAATGGTTTACAAATTTTCTTTTTTTTTCTCAGTTTTTAGAGTAACAAGTTTTTAGCTGAAATTTTTTTGATTTAGAATTGAAAATGAGAAGAAGAATAGGATGGAAGATGTATATGTTTATATAACTAAATGTATGATTTATTTAAAAACCAAAGAAAAAAAATGGAATTAAAACATGACACTTGTATTAAATCTTTACATTTGTCACTTTAATTGTTTATTACTTAAAACATGTTAAATTAAGTTCTAGGATGTTTACACTTGTCTTTTAAGTAATTTATATTTATAATTAAGTGTTAATAAAAGCTTTTAACTAAATTAGTTAGTTTATAAAATACTTAGTTATATAGATAAGTTCAAGGAGAAAATCATTTATATTTATAAATCAAAACAATACATATATCTATTATTTGAAAATAACATTTTTGATCATTTTAAATAAATTTATAAAAGAGGTTATAAATTACTTATAATTTAAATGAATAAATGTTTCATTTATTAGTTGTACTTTAAACTTCATACCTAATTTACAAATCATATTTATTAATCAATATTTTAAAAAGAAATAAAACAAATCTTTATTGCTAATCATATTATTAATCTTATTTAAACTTTAAGCTATAATTCGTTTTTAAATAATTAAACATTTATTTTATGTATTTAAAATCATATAGTTATTTATAAAATAGTTTTGAAAAATTATCTTAGATTAAATCAAATTTCCAAATTACTAAAATGTACATTTGAATTTGAAAACAAGATTTATTTATTAAATTCAAACCAAGCTTTTCTATTTACAATATATACGACATATTTACACTATAAATGGAAACCAATTTATTAGCTTTTAAAAGATAAATTCTAATTAAATATTTATTAAAGTAAGATTATTAAATCAATTCAAATTTATTTACAAAAATTATCAAATCAATTTAATTTTAAATACAGATTATTAAATTTATGTTGCCAAAAATTCCGAGAGATAACAATTTAAATTTGAATTCAATATTTGAATTCAAATTCAATAATTTTGGAATTATGATCTAGAAAGATTACACAAGTTATAAAGATGTTTATATAGGTTTTTAACTATTTAAAAAGTATGGTTTTGGAAATTTAAATTTAAATCCTAGTTTTATACTTGAATGGCTTTAACTTATATAAATTCTAATCAGTTTTCCCCAAACGAAAACTATTTGTTTCAAGTAATAATAGCTTTCATAAAAAAAAATAAGGATTTCCAATTTGTGTCGAAAGATTTCAAGTTTGGAATGAAATTGTAAATAGTTTGGAAAAACTATGAATTAAACTTTGTGAAATATTACTAAATCTTGTTTTGAAATCAAAGAGGATTTTAAATGGTATATCTTCCATATACAAGATTTGAATTGGAATTTGAAAGTTATGAATTAAATCTTTAATTGAAAGATTTAAATGAGTTAGTCCAATTAAAATTGAAATTGTTTTGAAATCCGTGAATGAATCTTTGTGAAACTTGGTGAACTTTGTGAAATAAACCTGTTTATTTAAAAAAGATTCAAAATGGTAATTTTTTTTAAACGATTTGAAAGAAAAGTTTCGGATAATAAGTTGTGACTTGTAACGCCCCACTCTATACCCACGCTAGCCAAGAACACCACGGTGTAGTGCTGTCGACTAGCACGGAGAATAAGGCTGTTGAGGAGCGGCCATCAATAGTTAGGCCTTACACTAGTATTGGTTATCTCGATAGGAGTGATATAATATAAATATTCTTTCATTTTTTTCATCTCTGATTTATTCTCTCCCATCGACATACCCCAATACCAGTATAAAACGAACTACGATGGTTCGTAATAGTTTTGAACAGTAAATATAAAATATTACACAGATAATATAATGCGGAACACAAATAAAATAGAAAGTCTCATATATACAATAACTGATGTCAGTTACAATACATTTGATACAATACATATGACACGGTACATATGATACAACCACAACAGTCGACTCAGAAGCTACATATACAAGTACATTAACGTATATAATATACATGAATACATATCTTCCTATACAATTTTACAGACTACTACAAATGACGACGGCTACTCCAAAAGATATGAAAGAACTTCATAGCTCAAGCAGCAACCCAAAGCAGAATATCTACAACCTGAAATACTCGGTCTGACCCGAGTATTAGATTCAAAAGAAAATAATACTCGGGTCAGTCTAATTCAAACTCAGTTATTAGTGCACAGAAGCAATAATAATTAATTACTGAATAGACGACAGTAATTAAACCAAATCAGAATGCAATTCAGAATATTGAATTGAAATGAACAAACAGTTCAAACCATTGAAATATCAATTAAAATATTAATTCAAGTAGGGCTGCAGTACACGCACGCGTACACTGCCTCGCCACTACGGAATATGGAATACGCAAAAAGATCCATAAGTCAAAACAAATAGAATATCATACACGCCATACCGTGTGGCTGCAGTTCAAGCTTGCGTGCACTGCCTTGCCACTACAGTGATGTCGTGCCCAAAAACTCAATTCCGTGTGGCTGCAGTTCACGCTTGCGTGCACTGCCTTGCCACTACAGTGATGATGTACACATCCGAGCACAAGGTCAAACCCAAAATAAAAGAACGGGTTCAACACAGGTGAAATATATTTAAAATCACGACACGAGCACAAGGTCAAACCCGAGTTACCGGATTCAACACGGGTTTATTCAAATGAAATGGCCGATACTAAAATAAATCGACCAACATAGAACAAAGACTGCATGGTGAAACACAAAAATGGACCAGTTCAATATGAACTAGCTTAATCGAGTCAAAATGCAGACAGTACAAAACCAAGCCCCAAAACGACTCATACAAATCAATGTTAAAACCTGAAGCTGGATAGTGCACCTATGATAAGGCAACATAGCCAAGCATCACGAATAACAAAATACGAGACAATGCCAATTGTGGAACAATGAAGCACAGAGACTACAAGTACAAACTGAACAAAGCAATGCAACTAGCAACAATGAAGGCAACTGACATTAATGAATGCAACTGGCAACAATGAATGCAACTGGTAACAATGAATGCAACTGGTAACAATGAAGCACAGGGACTCCAAGTACAAACTGAACAAAACAATGCAACTAGCAACAATGAAGGCAACTGACATTAATGAATGCAACTGGCAACAATGATGCACAAGGACTACAAGTATCTAAATACAAGGGCAGTGACCTCATACCATGATGAACAGGCAGTAAGCCCAAATATAACATGACAGTAAGGTGGCTAAGTGACAACATGAATGTCACAAATATACACAACAAGCATCAGAGTGCAAAAGCTCGAGCACAAGAACATGACAGCAAACAGAAGTGCACAGCAACAGTAAGGCAATGCACAAATACAACAGAATCAAGTGAAGCATTTCTGTCAAAAGTATAGCAACTGCAAGAATATAAACATGTGATACAGTGAAGTCAAACAGAGGCATCAACTAAGACAACATCAACAGCACAAAGGTGGGCCGAAGTAGTGTCAAAGCAAATGATAAATAATTTTTACAGTGTCAAGCTCATGTATGCAAACAGGTTACTGCATATCAAGTATGCAATCCACAGTAGCAGGAAAGAAACAAAAGAAAAAATGCTCAAATGTCTGCATATTGAATATGCAGACAAAAGTTGCAATAAAAACAACAAAATGACCAAGTATCAGCATATAAAATATGCAAAACAAAAGTTGCAGTGGTGAAGAACAATTCAACTACAAACGCACTGTCACGACATGTACCCATCTGCATGAAACAACAAGTACAAACACATGTAAACTACATGTGTAGAAGAATAGAGCACAGAACTCGAATGACCAAATACATATGTTAGTGGTCCAGCATGAAGACACTGCAGAATGGAGGTGAAGGCAAACAAGATGGCAACTTTAACTAAATCAAAAGAAGTCCAAATATACTGCAACTACACTCTCAACCTCAATTTTCACAAATACAACTTGACAGTAAAAGGCTCGGGGCAGTTTTAAATATGAATACTGTCACAAATGAAATAAAATGATCAAATACAAATGAATACACTACATCAATACAGTGTATCAGGTTCGAGTTCAACCAAGGAGACAGACATCAAGTGGACACAAGACTCACATATATAGTGAAGTACAACATCAACATTTACAACATGGAACAGCAGAAATTCAAGCAACAAAATACACAGATAACTCGAGACATGAATTAGATGTGAGCAAACTCACCTTTGCTATGTTGAAGTGGCCGAAGCCCCAGCGAGGAGAAGGCATCAATCGCCACTCGATCGAGCTTCGGTAGTTGAAGCCTTCGATTTTTCGCGAGCCCTAATTGATCGGAGCCCTAATTTTCGAATGCGAACGAAGGAGCACGAGGGGCCGCCATTATTAGTTTTCTTCGTTCGATTAGGGTTTTAAAACGAATCAAAGTCACTGAATGGGGGACGGGTTAATGGTTGAGGTAACACGGCAACAACAGAGAAAACAATGGGCCAAGATTAAAAACTCAAATTAGCAATTGACAACAATATTAATCGTCTAACGACAATAATAAAATAACAGCGAAATTCTGGGTTGTTACAGACTCCCCTCCTTATAAAAATTGCGTCCTCGCAATCATAAGGAATAAATGAAAAAAAAATGGTAACAACCATAAAGAACATCACCACAAGATGAAGAAATTTGAAATAGGAAGTTCACCAAAGAAATCTTTTAATTTCATAAAAGAAATTCACAAATTCTCTACGAAATTTAATTATCAGTAGAAAATTCAGAAATCTCAAATCACAAATATTCGATTATCAAAAACGATAATCAAATCAACAAGTATTCGATTATAAAAACCGAAAATCAATCTTAAATCACAAATATTTAATTATCACAAACGATAATTAAATCTCAAATATCTAATTATCACAAGCGATAATCAGAAACAATAAATATCTGATTATCAAAAACGATAAATCAGAAATCACAAACATCCGATTATCAAAACGATAATCAGAAATTACCACAACGGTAATCAAATTTCAAATCACAAATATTTAATTATCACAATTGATAATCAAATCTCAAATCGCAAATGTTTAATTATCACAATCGATAATTAAATCTCAAATATCTAATTATCACAAGCGATAATCAGAAACAATAAATATCTGATTATCAAAAACGATAAATCAGAAATCACAAACATCCGATTATCAAAATGATAATCAGAAATTACCGCAATGGTAATCAAATTTCAAATCACAAATATTTAATTATCACAATTGATAATCAAATCTCAAATCGCAAATGTTTAATTATCACAATCGATAATTAAATCTCAAATATCTAATTATCACAAGCGATAATCAGAAACAATAAATATCTGATTATCAAAAACGATAAATCAGAAATCACAAACATCCGATTATCAAAATGATAATCAGAAATTACCACAACGGTAATCAAATTTCAAATCACAAATATTTAATTATCACAATTGATAATCAAATCTCAAATCGCAAATGTTTAATTATCACAATCGATAATTAAATCTCAAATATCTAATTATCACTAGCGATAATCAGAAACAATAAATATCTGATTATCAAAAACGATAAATCAGAAATCACAAACATCCGATTATCAAAATGATAATCAGAAATTACCACAACGGTAATCAAATTTCAAATCACAAATATTTAATTATCACAATTGATAATCAAATCTCAAATCGCAAATGTTTAATTATCACAATCGATAATTAAAACTCAAATATCTAATTATCACAAGCGATAATCAGAAACAATAAATATCTGATTATCAAAAACGATAAATCAGAAATCACAAACATCCGATTATCAAAATGATAATCAGAAATTACCACAACGGTAATCAAATTTCAAATCACAAATATTTAATTATCACAATTGATAATCAAATCTCAAATCGCAAATGTTTAATTATCACAATCGATAATTAAATCTCAAATATCTAATTATCACAAGCGATAATCAGAAACAATAAATATCTGATTATCAAAAACGATAAATTAGAAATCACAAACATCCGATTATCAAAATGATAATCAGAAATTACCACAACGGTAATCAAATTTCAAATCACAAATATTTAATTATCACAATTGATAATCAAATCTCAAATCGCAAATGTTTAATTATCACAATCGATAATTAAATCTCAAATATCTAATTATCACAAGCGATAATCAGAAACAATAAATATCTGATTATCAAAAACGATAAATCAGAAATCACAAACATCCGATTATCAAAATGATAATCCGAAATTACCACAACGGTAATGAAATTTCAAATCACAAATATTTAATTATCACAATTGATAATCAAATCTCAAATCGCAAATGTTTAATTATCACAATCGATAATTAAATCTCAAATATCTAATTATCACAAGCGATAATCAGAAACAATAAATATCTGATTATCAAAAACGATAAATCAGAAATCACAAACATCCGATTATCAAAATGATAATCAGAAATTACCACAACGGTAATCAAATTTCAAATCACAAATATTTAATTATCACAATTGATAATCAAATCTCAAATCGCAAATGTTTAATTATCACAATCGATAATTAAATCTCAAATATCTAATTATCACAAGCGATAATTAGAAACAATAAATATCTGATTATAAAAAACGATAAATCAGAAATCATAAATTTTTCAATTAACGAGTCCGAAATTAACCGAAATAGCAAACGCACATGACCCATAACCACGAGTTTTACTAAATCGTTTAATTCACTTCATCGTTTCCTTGAAAGTGCAAAATTGTGTACTTTAAATAAATAACATTTTACGTTCTCAAACGGACAAGTCCGGAATTAAGCGAATCAGTAAAAGAAAGGGGTCACAGTCCTCGATTTTTCTGAAACGTTTAAATCGCTTCCTCATTCTTTTGAAAGCGTAAAATGTAAAAATTTTGAAAATCATTTTATTTATAAAATTACAATTTACATTCTCAAACGAACAAGTCCGGAATTAAGCGAATCAGCAAAAGAAAGGGGTCATAGTCCTCGATTTTACTGAAACGTTTAATTCGCTTCCTCATTCTTTTGAAAGCGCAAATCATAAAAATTTTGAAAACAATTTTGATTTATATTTTGAAACAATTTTTAAAACACGTGATTAAAACAGCGACATCAGTAGCAACTTCGATAAGTGGATTTTCATTCATCAAAAGTGTCACAAGAATCTTCTCAAAGATAGAAAGGGGTATCATACCCTAAACTTGTATTCATAACAAGTCAATAACACACGAGTTCACCAATGCACAAAAATTGATAAAACTTATCAATAGAAATCACGAAAATTGGTGAAGCACAAATTCTAGAAATCTACACAAGAAATCCAGAATTCACAATATGAGAATATGAAAACTCGAACGCGAGTATGAAAACTCGAACCGGAATATGAAAACTCGAACGGAGTATGAAAACTCGAAGGAGAGTATGAAAACTCGAACGCGAGTATGAAAACTCGAAGGAGAGTATGAAAACTCGAACGGAGTATAAAAACTCGAACCGGAGTATGAAAACTCGAACCGGAGTATGAAAACTCGAACGAAGTATGAAAACTCGTCAGCACATGTAAAGCAAAGCGAGAACGGGAGCACGGAATCTCACCTACACGTGAGCATGAAAATCACCAACACGTGCAACGCAAAGCGAGAACAGGAGCACGAAATCTCACCTACACGTGAGCATGAAAATCACCAACACGTGCAACGCAAAGCGAGAACGGGAGCACGGAATCTCACCTACACGTGAGCATGAAAATCACCAACACGTGCAACGCATAACATAAAATATCCATAATAACATACTACTATAAGTATGTAAATAATGATCAACAGGAGATCAACCGACGAGAGGTATGGCATAAATATGAAATATTCATACTAACATACGACTATAAGTATGCAAATAATGATCAACAGGAGATCAACCGATAAGAGATAATCAATATCACAAGAATCTTCTCAAAGATCCAAAGAGGTATCATACCTCAAATTTGTACTCATGACAAATCAATAACATATGAATTCACCAGTACACAAAAATAGGTGAAGCATAAAATTTCCAGAAATCAACATAAGGAATCTAGAAATCACAGAAAAAGGGAAAGAGGCCTATCACATGACGGTCCGAAGACCAAGGGGAGCTACCCCACATGTGTGAATGGAATCACACAGATTGAGGTCAAGACTAACCAAAAAGCAGAAAGGTATGTGTGAATGGAATCACACAAGTGGTGTCTAGTCTGACCATCAGAACGATCATCATGATCAACGAGGAGTGTCAATTACACTAAGCATGTGTGAATGGAATCACACAGATTGAGGTCAAGACTAACCAAAAAGCAGAAAGGTATGTGTGAATGGAATCACACAAGTGGTGTCTAGTCTAACCTCGCAAATAAAAAGACATAGCACAATTGCTAGTCTAGTTCATAAAGCGATCGTCAAGATCAACGAGAAGTGTCAATTACACTAAGCTAGTAAATATAAAAGTTTAGCTTCATGTCCCATAACCACTTGCTTAACTTAAATATTTACGAACAAACTGTAAATCTTCACTAATAAAATTTGTCACAAGAGATTCAATCGAATAAGTCCAAGAATTAACCGGCGAAGTAAACGCAAGCGTTATATACCACTCGTTTTACTAAGTCGTTTAATTAGATTTCTCATACGAGTGAGGTAAAGGTTAGTATATACTAATAGATTGGAAAACGGTTTAGGAAAAGAGTTTTGTAGTAAAATAGTTTTGAAATCGTTTGGAGAAAAGGGTTTTGATATTTACTACTAGTATAGAAAACCTTTATATTTTTAAAGTGACAAATCACAAAGAAGATTGTAGGAACAATCAAACACAAGAATTCACATACAAAGATGTGAATAGAATCCAAAGAAATCGATACTGTATCCATCAAAAGGAATGTTCACAAAAATCCCGAAGAAAATATTATCAAAGTTGCTAATAAATGGTAGCAACAAATCGAGGAATTAACAAGAATCGATTAAATTTGGAAAAACAAAGCAGAACGAGCATAAATGCATAAATGACTTCAACGAAAATGAAAATCAAGTCAATGCCGAAGTCAACAAGTAATGGCCATAATAGAGTACAAAACGATTCAACATCATCAACAAAGAATTCAACGGCAAACAAAGTCAGAGTCTTGGAAATCAAGAAATTAGAATTTTCTCAAAAACAAAGTGACCGAAGTCGAATGGAAATCAAGCCGAGGAAAACATAAAATATCAAGTTCAGAATCGTTGAGATTCGAACAAAATCAATCATCGGCTAAATCAAATCAAAGCCGAAAACACAAGAATCAAAATCAAATGCATATGAATAAGCTTTAGGAATTCATACCTAACAATTCAAAGACAATCATATGCAAATATGAGAGATAAAACGTCGACAAATAGTTGTAACACGTACTATCTAAGTAATGTTTTATATTTGTTCTAAACCCCAGTCTCTGATACCAAGCTGTAACGCCCCACCTCTATACCCACGCTAGCCAAGAACACTACGGTGTAGTGCTGTCGACTAGCACGGAGAATAAGGCTGTTGAGGAGCGGCCATCAATAGTTAGGCCTTACACTAGTATTGGTTATCTCGATAGGAGTGATATAATATAAATATTCTTTCATTTTTTTCATCTCTAATTTATTCTCTCCCATCGACATACCCCAATACCAGTATAAAACGAACTACGATGGTTCGTAATAGTTTAGAACAGTAAATATAAAATATTACACAGATAATATAATGCGGAACACAAATAAAATAGAAAGTCTCATATATACAATAACTGATGTCAGTTATAATACATTTGATACAATACATATGACACGGTACATATGATACAACCACAACAGTCGACTTAGAAGCTACATATACAAGTACATTAACGTATATAATATACATGAATACATATCTTCCTATACAATTTTACAGACTACTACAAATGACGACGGCTACTCCAAAAGATATGAAAGAACTTCATAGCTCAAGCAGCAACCCAAAGCAGAATATCTACAACCTGAAATACTCGGTCTGACCCGAGTATTAGATTCAAAAGAAAATAATACTCGGGTCAGTCTAATTCAAACTCAGTTATTAGTGCACAGAAGCAATAATAATTAATTACTGAATAGACGACAGTAATTAAACCAAATCAGAATGCAATTCAGAATATTGAATTGAAATGAACAAACAGTTCAAACCATTGAAATATCAATTAAAATATTAATTCAAGTAGGGCTGCAGTACACGCACGCATGCACTGCCTCGCCACTACGGAATATGGAATACGCAAAAAGATCCATAAGTCAAAACAAATAGAATATCATACACGCCATACCGTGTGGCTGCAGTTCACGCTTGCGTGCACTGCCTTGCCACTACAGTGATGTCGTGCCCAAAAACTGAATTCCGTGTGGCTGCAGTTCACGCTTGCGTGCACTGCCTTGCCACTACAGTGATGATGTACACAACCGAGCACAAGGTCAAACCCAAAATAAAAGAACGGGTTCAACACAGGTGAAATATATTTAAAATCACGACACGAGCACAAGGTCAAACCCGAGTTACCGGATTCAACACGGGTGTATTCAAATGAAATGGCCGATACTAAAATAAATCGACCAACATAGAACAAAGACTGTATGGTGAAACACAAAAATGGACCAGTTCAATATGAACTAGCTTAATCGAGTCAAAATGCAGACAGTACAAAACCAAGCCCCAAAACGACTCATACAAATCAATGTTACAACCTGAAGCTGGATAGTGCACCTATGATAAGGCAACATAGCCAGGCATCACGAATAACAAAATACGAGGCAATGCCAATTGTGGAACAATGAAGCACAGAGACTACAAGTACAAACTGAACAAAGCAATGCAACTAGCAACAATGAAGGCAACTGACATTAATGAATGCAACTGGCAACAACGAATGCAACTGGTAACAATGAATGCAACTGGTAACAATGAAGCACAGGGACTCCAAGTACAAACTGAACAAAACAATGCAACTAGCAACAATGAAGGCAATTGACATTAATGAATGCAACTGGCAACAATGATGCACAGGGACTACAAGTATCTAAATACAAGGGCAGTGACCTCATACCATGATGAACAGGCAGTAAGCCCAAATACAACATGATAGTAAGGTGGCTAAGTGACAACATGAATGTCACAAATATACACAACAAGCATCAGAGTGCAAAAGCTCGAGCACAAGAACATGACAGCAAACAGAAGTGCACAGCAACAGTAAGGCAATGCACAAATACAACAGAATCAAGTGAAGCATTTCTGTCAAAAGTATAGCAACTGCAAGAATATAAACATGTGATACAGTGAAGTCAAACAGAGGCATCAACTAAGACAACATCAACAGCACAAAGGTGGGCCGAAGTAGTGTCAATGCAAATGATAAATAATTTTTACAGTGTCAAGCTCATGTATGCAAACAGGTTACTGCATATCAAGTATGCAATCCACAGTAGCAGGAAAGAAACAAAAGAAAAAATGCTCAAATGTCTGCATATTGAATATGCAGACAAAAGTTGCAATAAAAACAACAAAATGACCAAGTATCAGCTTATAAAATATGCAAAACAAAAGTTGCAGTGGTGAAGAACAATTCAACTACAAACGCACTGTCACGACATGTACCCATCTGCATGAAACAGCAAGTACAAACACATGTAAACTACATGTGTAGAAGAATAGAGCACAGAACTCGAATGACCAAATACATATGTCAGTGGTCCAGCATGAAGACACTACAGAATGGAGGTGAAGGCAAACAAGATGGCAACTTTAACTAAATCAAAAGAAGTCCAAATATGCTGCAACTACACTCTCAACCTCAATTTTCACAAATACAACTTGACAGTAAAATGCTCGGGCCAGTTTTAAATATGAATACTGTCACAAATGAAATAAAATGATCAAATACAAATGAATACACTGCACCAATACAGTGTATCAGGTTCGAGTTCAACCAAGGAGACAGACATCAAGTGGACACAAGACTCACATATATAGTGAAGTACAACATCAACATCTACAACATGGAACAGCAGAAATTCAAGCAACAAAATACACAGATAACTCGAGACATGAATTAGATGTGAGCAAACTCACCTTTGCTATGTTGAAGTGGCCGAAGCCCCAGCGAGGAGAAGGCATCAATCGCCACTCGATCGACCTTCGGTAGTTGAAGCCTTCGATTTTTCGCGAGCCCTAATTGATCGGGGCCCTAATTTTCGAATGCGAACGAAGGAGCACGAGGGGCCGCCATTATTAGTTTTCTTCGTTCGATTAGGGTTTTAAAACGAATCAAAGTCACTGAATGGGGGACGGGTTAATGGTTGAGGTAACACGGCAACAACAGAGAAAACAATGGGCCAAGATTAAAAACTCAAATTAGCAATTGATAACAATATTAATCGTCTAACGACGATAATAAAATAACAGCGAAATTCCGGGTTGTTACATGACTGAACTGAAATCCTATATCCATATATCTTTAAATATTGCACTCATTATTCGGCTTAGCCGGGAGAGGAATTTGTGTCATATAACCCATTCCGAATAATGATACGTCGATATGGATAACATTTGAAGACCGTTGGTGAAGAACGGGTATTTTCGAGAACGAAAGGATGACCCGTCGATTGTCCCTGCACTGAGTCGCGCCGGTATAGAGATTTCCTGAGTGACAGAAAGTCCGATCGGGATTGTGAATACCCAGGTTTGCAAGGGCTTCTTCGGAAGTGCCTTCAGTTCTATTCGACCCGGAACAGACTTGTATGGTTGTATATCAGACACTACACTTTGAGATATAAAACAACTTTCTTTCAAATACAAATCTGTTGTGGCGGAGACTTATTCTCTTAGCTTAACACCCTTCTCTGAGTCGTATGTGCTCAGAGGTTATATAGTTGAAGGTTATCAGCGATATACTCCCAAATTGGTAGTCTGACATGCTAAGTGCTGCTTTGTGTTGATGATCATTTGTGATCAAAGCATGACTTTGTGAAAAGTGTAGCTTTGTGGACGAGACCTCACCGAGCCTCACAAACCGGTAATGGTCAAAACAAGAAAGATTTGGCAAGGTTTCAGGGGTAGCTCACCTAGGGTATGTCCATTCCTTTTGGAAAAGGGTAGTATCATGGTATGGAGCCCAGATACTCACTCATGTGGACATTGTAGCATATTTATTACTGTATGATGTTGTTGGTGTTGAGAGCTCTCGTATAAAGGTCCCAAAGGACCGAGGGTGGTACATCTTAGGTTTTACTTCCCGGGAAGGGGGTAACTGGCCTTGCGTTAGCAGAGAACTGAGGGTAGGTTCTCGGGGCGTCCCTCTAGAGGCATTCCCATGTGACAATTGGAAGTTCCTTAGCCTGACCATTTGTTGGAAAATCCAATCATCCAATACGAGCCTTGTACGGTTTCAGTTGTATTACCTGCCATCTACTTATGGTGGCGCCCCACTGTTTGGATGGTAGCTATAGTAGGCATAGTTCGAAATGTCTATGCTGGCTAAGATTAGTATTATACTTTCGAAATGTTTTCCATTATGCACTAATAATAATATCAAAATGGTTTTCGCGGATCAAGCATTTTTGTCTATCATAAGGAAAAATCTCCTCCAATTCTGCGTTTGCATAGTGTGTGTGGCGGGAGGCCTTATGGTAGTTTCATTTTCCAAAAAGCATTGCGGATTTCAATCTAAATCCTGTGGTTTGTTTTAAAGATAAAAAACCCTTTTTGTTTACTCATACCAGTCCCACGACTGACCTGGAGTTTATTCTTCCTTTCCTAAACTCTAGGTTCCCATAATTTTCCACATAGGCAGTTTAGTGTTAGGGTTTTCAGATAGTCAGGTTTAGTAGATTATCTGGAGTTAGTCCAGTCATTGGATCACGACTGCACTTGCTTATCATTGTGAAACGTGATGGGGGTTCGAGCTAGCTTTGGATTTGAGCATTGGATTTGGTAATGCATTCTATTGAAGATATTCTTTCCGCTGCTATTTCTTGTATCTTTGATAGTGTTGATATTCAGTTGTATCTATTGTATCATCATTGTATCTGAATATTATATCAAATGTATTATTCATTTTCTTCTGCTGTGTTATACTTGATGTGTTATAAGCTCTGGTACGAGTCAAATTTTAACGTTTGAATCAACGACATTCAAGTACGAGTGAAGTACGGGTGTCGATTTTCGAACACTGAAATTTGGATCGTGACATTTTGGTATCAGAGCTGATGGTTGAAACTTTAGCTCAGGAGTATAACACATTAAGTAGCTCATTAGAGATAGGGTGAAGTATACCCTAGAATGAGTATATCCCTAAGATATCCGTTCGAATGCCTCAGTAAATTCTCTTACTATCCACTGATAGTGAGTATGAGTGCGAGAAGTGGACTGGATAGAGGACAGTGGAGTACCACTGCGAATGGTCAATACCCTGCAATAGCGGAAACAATCTTTCTCTATCAATCTCCTTTGATTCGATTTCAATTATTTGATTGGCTTTGTGGCAGCTCGAGGGAGAAGCTTTGGTATGATAGTGGCTCTTACGAATCGTGTAGATAAACTTCTATTTCGTATTCTCTTCGTTAAATTTGTACCAGCTTTTCATTTTTAGCTTCAATGAATTTGAAATTCTATTTTAAATAAATTGGTAAATTAAATATAAAGTTGAATATAAAGATTTGTATCGATAAAACAATTTCGATTATAACCAAATTCGAAATTCTATTGTAATCTCTTATGAGTATGTCCGAAGAGGGACAAGTTATATATACTTTGGGGTATTCCGACTTGAGTTTGGAATCCATATCTAGTGTTTGAAAGTTGTGGAAGATTTAAATCAATTTATCTATTGTTTGGGTCTCGATATATTCTATGAGAGGTTAGTTATCCTTCAAACTAACCAATGCCCTTGCATATTCCATAGACTGATGACCTGAGAATTGTAACGTCCCGCCTTTTCGCACGATTTAAATTGACACACGTGCCAAATCAAACCATACGGAAGGGCGGATTGTTATGGGGTAAATAAGAAAACGAGAAAGAAATAAAACTAAACAGAATCTCACAGCGGAAGGATAAAATATAATAATCAAAATATACAGTTCATGAAGCTGTTTTACAAAACCTTTGATTTTATCTATACTATACATATCAGAGTACACATACCATATAACAATGCAGCGGAACAATATGAGTGTAGTGGAATATAATTAATAATAATAATAGAAATCTCCGTCTTCGTCCGCTAGAGCTAAAGTCTTCGATCCTGAAACGCTCGGACTGACCCGAGCGAATATGAAAAGACAAAAACACTCGAATCAGAACTAAAAGATCTTATGCGAGTTAAATTAACAGAAATAGATATGAGTGCAGTAACTCAAGAGATGCTCGGGATTTACATCTCCTAAGGATCCGTTAAACTATTTACTATATAGTATATTTCGCTATTATAATAGTGTCTAATTGTAAAATAAACTTACTTTTTAATAGCGTTAAGGGGTTACCCATATAGACCTTAACACAAATAATGCCAATAGTCTATACAGTGCCTGCTTATCTCCTGATCGGGAGACTACGAGAAGACACTCCATAGGTACAACACAAATACAAACTCGTACGAGGCGCGATAGGGTAGGCGACACAGCACAACTAGGCAATGCCAAGGTAGATATACCAATTACGCTTCCGGGTCGGTGGTAACGCGTAGTGCGCAGCTACCGCCCACCTCGAGCCACACCCCCAAATAAAATCAAAAGTGGCCACCGAATCAATCCAAGAGTCAAAGTATAACATCGAAGGGATGTGTCCGATCAAAGGTGCTACCTTATTAACCCGTCAATCACTCCTGTTTTAGCCACCTTATACCAAATCACGGGAGTTGGGCCCACGTATTTACCTTACAGGAAACGCCGCCACCAACCTACTTTATTTTGGAATCTCCACCGCGTACACGGTTGTTGAAGTGGTTTTTGCAGTTGGCAGAGAGTATGACAACTTCCGATCCCGGTCTCTTCAACAACCAAACGTTATTATAACACCGCGGTCTTTAAAATAGTTTATACTTAAAAAATCAGAATATAATTATCCATTTCAAAACCCATAAATACGATATCATTTCCTTCTTAAACCCAATAAATATGATATCATTTTATTTTAGATATATTTCTTTTCTAAAATCATGCCACTTTTAAATTTATAATATCTCAAAACCAAATATTTGAATTTTAACTTTCAACATAATACTTCGAAATCCATAGTTTTAAAGCCATGACTTTCAAAACTTAAATGGTTTGGATATTCAATAGTATATAAAATACAACAGTTGAATTTAAAATTTCTTTAAAAGTTAATAATTCCCGCGCCTTCACAAATTTTATTTACTTCAGATTCACTCTAAACCCATAACCTTTATATTCACTTTAGTTGAATAAAACACTTCGATTTTTAATATTTTCAAACTTGAGTATTTAATGAATTTCAAAACTAAGGTTGGAAATTTCTATTCAACAATTCATTTCTTATTATTTAGTTTTGAAAGGTTTACATGATAAATCCACAACCGTTTAAAGAAAACTCAATTTATTAACACTAAATATTTCCTTCAATTTATTTATACTAGAATTATTCGTTAAATCCAGTTATAAATATCATAACTTCTAAAATGTCCAACTTAAACCAATTAACATTAACTTATGGAGTTAAATTTTTAAATAAGCTCAATTCAAATTAAATTTCCAATTTATCTTTAAATCTTAATTGATTGGAATCATTTAAGACTATATATATATATATATATATATATATATATATATATATATATATATATATATACCGGATCTTAAACCTGTACTCCATCATATAATATAAATTATCAAATTCCATTTTTTAACTTATTCATTTTTATTTGACAAATTATGCATAGCTTAAATTTGATAATTTAACTATATATGTATGTATATATATATAAATATATTTTATATCATATCCAAATTTAATATTTATTAAATCGTATCATATCCAAACCATAAAAATTATTTCAAAAATTATTTTATATATATACCGCGGTGCCTGTATATAATTTTCTATCCTATGGTCAAGTGATACGGATATTTATCATTTCAATCCGTAATTTAAAAATAAAATGCGGTTGTATATCATTTCAAACCGCAATCCCAAATGAAATGAAAATGCATGATGACTTGCAGTTCATATAAGATAGAACACATCATTCATTCATCCAATATCAATCATCAACCAATTTATTTCAATCATCATCAATTTATTTCAATCATCATCAATTTAAACAAACAACAATATATAACATATACAATATAACAGGAAATAAATGACAGTTATTAACTAACAGTTTATATTCAAAATAAATTCATAACTGTTTAACTATCAGTTTATATGCAAATAAATAAATTTTAACTGTCAATTTATATGCAATAATAAAATTAAATAACAGTTAAATTAAATAAATGCGATTTAACAGAGATGATGAATAAAACATGCCAAACAATCATAAATAAATTTCTACTCATATCTAAAATCAATTTAACAACCATAAGAAATTTTAGAAGTTGCGAGTGGGTTAAAACACTCACCTTTTGAATTTAAATCGAATTTAAATCCGATTTAAACCCAAAAATTCGACGGTCTCAGAATCTGTCCAAACCCTGTTTCAAAATCTCCGGAATTTTATTATGATCCTAACAAAAAAAATCTCACGTGAAACGGATATCGTATGAAGAAGTTATTCGATTTTAAAGATATGAAATCAAAATAAAAATTAAAATAAAACAAACCCTATTTAAATGCCACGTCATCTCCTTTTTCACCCAGCACACACAGGAACCCTAACCCTAAATTCAAGAATACCCTCTACGGCCGCCACCAAAACCTACCGTACCAAGCAACTACGCCTCGATCCAACCCCACCTCCAGCTTTGCCATGCTACGCCGCCCCACCAGTGACCCCCACGCCTGCCTCGACGAAGCCGAACACCCCAGGCCGACACGATTTGCCGCCCCAAAATTCACCAATTCCGGTTGATTTACATCACTTCATTGTCGACGAGTCGTATGGATCGGCAAGTCTTGGCTCCCTCTACGCTCTCATATAACCTGATCGAGGAATCGAGACAGATCCACCGTTGAACCTTGTTGATGAACATGAACGGCCGAGACAAAAACCCTAATTTCTGGGCAAATGACAACTCCAATCAAAAAACGAATTACACCATTGAATTACGCTCGTCTTGTGCATTCACATAAAAAAATTCGATTTTTTCTAAGGTGATTGAATTTTCAGCTTTTGATTTGATTGTTTGAAGTTTGAATTTGGATCTAGGGTTTCTAGCCGTTGGAAGAAGAGAAGGAACTGATGAAATGAACGCACAAACAAATGGGAATATATGGGCTAGGGTTTATAACCGGGTTTATATAGATAGGTTAGAAATTCGAATAGATGGATCCGATAAACAAACGTGCTGAACGATAATTAGCCCAAAAAGCCCGTTCTGACTCCGGAACGAAATTTGGTAAACCCATATATCCAAAATGGTGTTTTAAAATATTCTGAACGCGATGGAAAAAGTTTCACATCCAAATTCGATCGTATGAAGAAGTTATGCTGAAATCAATATTTTCAAATTGATTTTAATTAAATCGATTTCAAGGCGTTTCGCGTTCGTACGATCAAAAGACAAGTTCGATTGCTACGAAACTTGAAACCCTACAATAATTCACTGTTACGGATCCGATGAAACTGGTTTCATCGAAATACGAGTTTGTGACCAAAATGGCTATTTTTATATTAATTATATAAATTAACAAATTGATTAAATCCAATTTTATATTTTAAATTCTAAAATTGACAATCTTATCATCTTTATATTACTCAAACATTTACAATGATTTTAAAAAGTTTAAATGTCCATATAGAGAAGATAAATTTATCAATTCCAAATGTTAATCTCACTTTTAATAATTAACTTCATTTAATTTACAAAATTATAAATAAAATCCTAAAATTTCCATTTAGTTAAATAAATTAATTGTTATTCCGTTCATAATTTCAAATAGAAGTGTCAACCATTGGATTTAAGATTACCACATAAATATTTCACGTTTTAAAATTAATTTCCAATTAACGTAAAATTTTATTATTAAATTTTAAATTAATTGCAGTAAACCCCAAATCAATACATAAAGCTTGATTCCTGTTTAAACATTTAACTCATTTGATTACGATTATCCTCTTTATGGTAAATTAAATTCCGATATATTAATGAAACTTTATTCCATTCTTTATTCACAAATCATCATATTTATGAAGAACATTTACGTTATTCTCCATTTGTTACCTTAATTTATTTAACGTAACATTAAATTTATATTTATTGCAATGATTTCCAAATCAATTGAATGAATTAAATATATATGTATCACTTATAATAACTTGTGGTCACAACTCTTGATCACCTTTTATAAGTTTATTATTTACAATCCAATAATCGCCATTTACTATATATATACGAATTAATTAATTCAATATTTCCGTTTCGCTTTCCTATACTAAATTTATTACTAAGTGTATTTACTCCATTCCAACAAGTTGGAATCCCATTCTTATAATAACAATTATTTCCCTATTCACTTTTATTAATAACCCACCATCATTTCATTTATTGTCTTTTATTGATTTAATCAAATTACCCCATATTCCTTTAAATTCATACTAACGAAATATTCAATTACTATTCAATGCATATTTATTCATCAATCAATTCGGTATTTACTTTTCTTTCCTTCTATTTGACAAATAACCTAGTATACATTTACATACATTCATTTCATTCCATTCATTTATGGGTATTGCATTGAAATTTAATTTATTAGCTTATACCAACATTATTACCATTAATTACAATTGGATTCCCAATTTTATTCAATATCCTAAATAAATAACATATATATTAATCAAATCCTTACATTTGTTTTTCTCAAATTCCATTTAAAATCAAATCATAACATTTAAATGATTTTATTGAATTGGAATTTCATTCAAGTCATAAATTATTAACTTGCATTAACATAATTTCTTAATTTATTCCAATTACCGTTTACACTCTTTTAAATCAATTTAATATTTTCGTTAATTTCTCCTATTAAATTTTATATTCAGGTAATAACCCTTTTTTTTCTACTTAATTCATTTGGATTCTATTCAAATTTCTATAACTAGGTTTTAAGTCACCATTTACATAATTTAATTTAGCCTTATTTTAACATTTATTTATCCCCTTTATTGTTTTTACTTAAATAAATTACAAAAATCCCATTAAATAAACAAATTAAATTGTTGAAATTTACGGGTGGTTACAAGTATCCTCTATAGTATTTAATGAGTGTTCTCATATTGATGATATTCTGATTTGGTGAGTCGAATATAGAATAGATATCCAGTTTGGCCTGGAAAACTGTTTCTCTATCTTTCATCTTTCTTTGTTGTTTCCCTACCTGCAAATTTCGAGGACGAAATTTTTTAGGGGGAATCTGTAACGATCCCAGTTTTGAATTAAATTTAAATTAATAGTTAATGTAAACTTTGGAATAAATTTTGGAATTTATTTGAATTTGAAATATATATGTATATGTATATATGACTGAATTTTAATTTGAATTTGAATTTGAATATTGAATTTGTATTCGAATTTTAATATTTAAATAAATGACTTAGAAAATGATTTGGTTTTAAAAATATTATCTATGTAAATTGATTTATGGGTAATTAGTTTTAAAAATATTTTCTTTTAAATAATGTGTATATAATACTGATTAAGAAGATGTATTTATAAAATAAAAAAAATGTAATATAAAAATTTATTTAAAAGTTTTTAATTCATGAGGAATACAAGTCATCTAACAAGTGTAATTCAAATAATAAGATGTTTACAAGTGTACGCAAGAAGATGATAAAACAAAGAAACAAAAATATCTTCACACAAACAAATCTAAGTACATACAAAATACAATACCTATGTATATACAAAATAAAAATAAAAATATATTAATAGCAAGTATGTTTGTTGTGCAAAATAAGTAGACAATATTGTATATTCAAGAAACAAAAATATATAGATAAGTATGAACAAAAGAAAATGTAAATATCTATGAAGCCTGCAAAAGAAGATATATAAATGAAGTATGACATTAACAAAAGGAATGAAAAATAAAACAAAGTATGCATGTTGGGCGAATCCTCACCACCGATCCAAGGTCCCACCGAACCAGGACTCACCTCGTTACTTGCCGAATCGGCCCTAAGACCAACCCTACCGAACCAAAAGCCCTCACCACAACTACCGGACCAAGCCAAAACCGGACCAACCCTCACCACAACTACCGAACCAAACCAAGACCGGACCAACCCTCTACACACCACCGAATCGAACTCCACCAAGCTACGACCGAACCAAGCTTCGCCGAACCAAGCTCCGCCGAACCAGATGTGCCAGGCCAGATTGCTTCAGCCCAGGACCACCAACAGCTATATACATCCAAGACCCCTGCCCCCAGCCTCACTCTATAAATAGAGGGGCAGGGGTACAACAATGGAGGACAATTTTGAGAGCTCAAGCACGGAAGGAACTTTCAAACAACTTTCATATACTTGTATACAAAGCTTTGTACTTGTAATCCGAAAGAAAAAGGAGAATAACATATAAAGTGGACGTAGGCACGTTCTGGCCGAACCACTATAAATCTGTGTGTCTTTTACAGTTTAGTCCATCTATTTCGTATATTTCCATAAATCACCCAAACCATCCAGATCAACATATAATCAACTAAATCATACGACTAGGAGGTGTTTGTCCAATTTTTGTGCAAACATTTTTGGTGCTTCCACTGAGAAGGAAGGGAGCTCGAAGCTCCAGCTTCTCCCACTCAACCCTTTTCCTATCAACATCGATCATTGCTTGGAAAATATGGCTCCCGGACGGAAGAAGGATGCTAACAAAGGAAAGGACGTCGCAACTGGCAGTATCCCAGATCCAGTGATCAGGGACCAAGATAATCGTCCAGTTCCAACAGCAAATTTAAATCAGGCAAGTCCGACAGCCCCTGCTACGGAACAACCAATTACAAGGGCGGGTCTGGACAGGATTGTGGCTGAAGTAACTAACCGCTTCGCATCTCAACAAGAAGCCTTGGTGGACCAACTCATGTCACGCTTAAGGGATGTTGAAGAATCCAACCGTAACACTGAATCATGGGGTGAGTCCCGGTCTGGAGGATCTGGGAGACGACAAAGGTCTTTCTTCTTCGAAGAGGCTAATGACAGAAACAACAATGGCAGGAGCCGAGCCCAGGCTCAGCCTGAATTCCTACCCGAGGAAACTCTTGGAGCCGAACCCAACAGGGGAGGCACCAGACAGGGGTCAGATGTAGCTGAGCCTGTCATGCTACCTAACCATGGAAACACCAGTAGACGGGGCCGAGCTGGAGTCCAGCCCGAAGTTGGACCCGAGGAAGTGCTAAGAACAGAACCCAGCAGGGGAAGATCAAGGCAAGGGCCAACTGTGGCTGACCCCAGCATGCCCCCGGAAGACCAGAGGCATCCATTGGAGAATGTCAGGAGTGATAAACGATACCATCCTTATAGGTCATCTGGACGGAGTCAATCCCGCAAGGAAGAACCAAACTCATTTTTATCCACTACAAGTTCTGATGAAAGAATGGCGCGATTGTTCAGGGAGTGCGTCCAACGGGAGCAAAGGGATCGAGGGATAGGTGCTAGGGTAACCAGCCCCTTCACCCGCAAGATTGAAACTGCCATCACCCCCCGGGAATGGAAATTGCCAACAATGGAACCTTACAAGGGAACCTCTGACCCCATCGTACACTTACAGAGATACACCCAGCATATGCTCATGAGCAGAGCAACGGAGGGAGTATTGTGTAAATGCTTCCCACTCTTCTCGGCATACTTAGCTACCTCCTGGTTCTGCCACCTACCCCAAGGGTCCATCAGCTCATGGGAAATGTTGAAAGAAAAATTCATCAGCCAGTTCCGCATTCATGTGGAGCAACCCAAGGACACTTATTCCATATCTAATATCAAGCAGAAACCCGGAGAGACAGTGCAACAATATCTCACCCGATTCAACGCTGCGGTGGCTGCGGTCCAAGATGCCGACGAGAAACTTATCCTAATGGCTCTCTGCAGTGGTGTATACCCGGATACTAAATTTTCTAGAAGACTAACCAAGGAAAAGCCAACTACTTTACCTGATTTCTTCCATGAAGCTGGAAAGTATATGAGACTTGAAGACGCTGCCACTGAGAGGCAGTCAGGGCAGTAGGTTGAAACAACCACAGACAGGGTTTCCACTGCAACAAAGGATGTTCGGAGAAATGACTCTAGAGACAATGCTGGGGCAAGAAAGGGGAAAAGCGCCTATATCGACCTGGAGCAAGATTTGACTCCTACACTCCTTTGAATGAAACGATCGAAAACATCTTTCTAGCCACTCAAGACGAAGTTAGATACAAGCCCCCCCTCCCCCCCCCCCCCCCCCCCCGCACAAGAAGGAGTCAGATAACACACTCAAATCTGGAAAGTTCTGCCGCTTCCACGAATCCCACGGACATGACACCATTGAATGCCACCATCTCCGGGACTTGATTGAAGAACACATTAGAAGGAGGAGACTGGAATGCTATGTAAAAAGCCAGAGAAGGACTCCAGCTCCTGCCAATGAAAACCCAGGGTTACCCCTCCCAGAGAAAGGCGGAGGAAATCGCAACACTAGTGGCTCTAGTCATGAGAAAATAGTAGTCCATACCATATCAGGAGGACCACACATCGCCAACAGAAGCTGGGCAGAGATGGAAAGATACGGTAAGTCACTTAGAAACGTTGAAGGCTACGTTAATTCTGTTGTGGAAGAACGCCACCCGAAACGGAAAGATAGTGACGACATCACATTCAGTAGGCGTGATCTAGAGGGAAGACAGTACCCGCACATGGATCCTATGGTCATCTCTGCCTGGTTCGGTCCAGCCAAAGTTTTCCGAATTTTAGTAGACATGGGAAGCTCAGTGAATATCCTATTCAAGCATGCATTCGACAAAATGAAGTTGTCAATGAAGGATGTGTGTCCCTGCAACAAACCACTACATGGTTTCACTGGAGATGCGAAAGTGCCCCTCGGGCAACTGAACCTTTTTGTTGAAATAGGAAGTCATCCCCGCTCCGCTGTGCGAAAACAAACATTTGTACTAATAGAGAACCATTCGGCCTACAACGCCTTTTTGGGAAGACCAGCCTTGTTTGACTTCCAAATTGTCTTAGCCCCTTGGTGCCTGAAGATGAAATTCCCAACAGATAACGGAGTAGGAGAAATAGAGGGAGATCAAGACGCCGCTCGAGATTGCTATGTAATTGAGCTTCGCAATAACCGCAGGAAGGATAAAGGAAAGGATGCAGAGACTTCTCTCTGCAAGAAAAGCCTGGAAGCATAGCAATTAAATAAAGCCCCTCCTCTTCGATATACCGGCGATCCTTTCAACAAATTAGACCCCAGGGACAAAGAGGAGGAGGCCACCACCGAGCCTGCAGAGGCTATGGAATTTGTAGCTGTAGACAAACACGACCCAAGTAGACTGCTGAGAGTCGGGTCTTAGTTAAGAGCGGAGTTGAAAGATCAACTCGTCGATTTTCTTCGCCACAACATGGATGTATTTGCATGGACGCACGCCGACATGACAGGAATCTCTCCAAACATAGCATGCCACGTACTGAACATCGACCCCACCAAGGTGCCAGTGAAGCAGAAAAAGAGGAGCATGGGGGCAGAACGATCAGCAGCCCTCAAGGAAGAAATGAAGAACTTACTTGCCAATGACTTCATACGAGAAGCCATCTACCCAGAATGGATCGCCAACCCGGTAGTGGTAAAGAAAGCTAATGGGAAGTGGTGAACATGCATCGATTTCTCCAACTTAAATGACGCTTGCCCGAAAGACTGCTTCCCACTCCCCCGAATCGACCAACTCGTGGACAGCACAGCCGAACACGAACTTTTATCCTTCATGGACGTATACTCAGGATACAATCAGATCCCTATGCACGCCCCCGATCAAGACCACACCAGTTTCATCACTAACCGGGGATTGTACTGCTACAAAGTAATGTCTTTTGGACTTAAAAACGCCGGAGCTACTTATCAGCACCTTGTCAACAAGATGCTTGCAAAATTAATAGGGCAAACTATGGAAGTTTATGTGGATGACATGCTGGTAAAATCAAGGAAAGCCAACGGTCATATAAACCACCTGGACGAGATGTTTCAAGTACTTCGCCAATATGGAATGAAACTGAATCCTCTAAAGTGCTCCTTCGGAGTATCGTCGGGAAAGTTCTTGGGATTCATCGTCCATGCCAGTGGGATTGAAGCGAACCCCGAACAAGTCCGGGCCTTGCAAGATATCGAGATACCATCCACTCGAAGAGAGATGCAAAGCCGAAATGGGAAGGTGGCTGCCTTAAGCAGGTTCATCTCTAAAGCAACCGACAAATGCATCCCTTTCTTCGAAGGTCTTAAGAAAGACAAAGGAAAGTTCGAATGGACTGACGAATGCTCGACAGCCTTCCTTAACATGATCGAATACCTCCAAAGACCGCCAGTACTCTCAACTCCAAATGAAGGCGAGGAACTATACCTATACCTAGCTGTATCGTCCCATGCTTTAAGCGCCGCTTTGGTGAGGGAGGACAACCATGCACAGCGACCCGTATACTTTGTAAGCAAGAGCCTCACAGGGGAAGAAGCCAGATACCCTAAACTTGAAAAGCTAGCATACTGTTTGCTTATAGCGTCACAGAAACTGCGACACTACTTCCAATCTCATTCCATCAGAGTTTTAACCGATCAACCGCTAAGGCAAGTACTCCATCGCCCCGACACTTCCAGGCGGCTACTTAAGTGGTCCATTGAACTAAGTCAACATGATATCACCTACCATCCTCGCACCGCTATCAAGGGACAAGCCATAGCTGATTTCATTGCCGAATTCACTACTAACGAAGGTAAGGAGCAATCTGAAGTAGCAAAAAATATCAAGCGGAACCTCTTCGCTGATGGAGCATCAAATGAACAAGGCTCGTGGGCAGGTGTTGTGATAATCACCCCCAGGGGAAGGAAGCTGCACTACACTCTAAGGTTGGAGTTCGCTGCCACTACCAATGACGCTGAATACGAAGCAGTGATAGCCGGATTAGAACTTGGCCTGGAAATTGGAGTCGGTTCTTTATGTCTCCATAGTGATTCTCAACTTATTGTGAATCAAATACTGGGAGAATTCCAGACTCGAGGGGAACGACTCGCAACATATCTAAAGAAGACCAAGCTGCTGCTCAATCAGTTGGATCACTATTTAATCAAACACATTCCTCGAGAAGAGGATCAGGAGGCCGACGAACTGGCAAAGCAAGCTAGCATGAAGGACGGCGCCGCTTCCCGAACAATAACCACCTCAGAGCTACTAGCCCCAAGTTACGAAATAATGAACATAATAGCTGCAATCGAAGATGAAACTTGGATGACTCCTATCCGGAAATATTTACAAGATGGCACACTGCCCGACGGGCGTAACGAAGTCAAGAAAATCTTGAGGAAAGCTTCCCGCTACACGATACAAGAAGGCATCCTCTATCGACGCGGCTTCTCTATTCCCTTATTAAGGTGCGTCGCTGGAAGGGAAACCAAGGAGATCTTATCCAACATACATCGAGGAAGTTGCGGAGATCACACTGGTGGGTAGACTCTGGCAAAGAAGATACTCTGATATGGATATTATTGGCCCACCTTAAACAAAGATGCCCTAGACTTCGTCAAAAGATGTGACAGATGTCAGAAATTTGCTAAAATTCCTTGACTACCAACAAACGAGATTACTCAAATGACCATCCCTTGGCCCTTTGCAATATGAGGAATTGACTTGATTGGCGAACTGCCAGTGGGCCGAGGCGGAGCCAAACATGCCATAGTAGCAGTTGACTATTTCACCAAATGGGTGGAAGCGGAGCCTCTAAATAAAATATCTTCGGCAAAAGTTATTAACTTCTTGATCAAAAATGTTTTATGCAGGTACGGGGTTCCACTAAAAATCATATCGGACAATGGACTTCAATTTGACAGCGAGGAATTCACCGACTGGTGCCAAGAGTACGGAATTCACAAAAGCTTCTCATCTGTAGCTTACCCCCAGGCAAATGGACAAGTCGAAGCTGTCAACAAAATCGTCAAAGCCATAATCAAGAAGAAACTTGAGAAGTCAAAAGGCACTTTGGTGGATGAACTTCCTACGGCACTTTGGGCCTACCGCACATCTTACAGAACATCAACAGGGCATACTCCTTTCTCTTTGGCATACGGATCGGAGGCCATGCTCCCAGTTGAAACTATAGTGCCTTCCCACCGTAGGACCCACTACAACCCAGAAGAGAATGAAGAACTCCTACACATGTCTTTGGATCTAATTGAAGAAAGAAGAAATGATGCAGCACTTAAAGCGGCAGCTCACAAGCAAATAGTAGCAGCACAATACAACTCTAAAGTCAAGCACCGCAGCTTTCAGGAAGGAGATCTTGTCCTCAAGCGGATCTTCCCGCGCCCCGGAGCGCTAGATCCAATCTGGGACGGACCCTATGTAATTCATAAAGATCTCCACAATGGAGCTTATATTTTGTCAACAGTGGACGGAGAGGTGTTCCAGAGGGCATGGAACATCCAACACCTCCGTCGATACTTCTCTTAACTTGTACTGCCCATATGAAGTGAATTAACAAAGAGAATCAGTGGATGTAAGCATTTTCGTGCCGAACTACTTTAAAAATCTTGTCTCTTTTTAACTTATTCCTTTATATCTTGGCTGCTTGTTAAGCTTTATCTTTTCCTGTTAAACAAAATCGTGTAAAACGACATTTCCACGCTGGAACTTCATGGCGCAACCTCACCTGGACAAGACTCAACAGGTACTATGCGATTCTATGCACTCGCCAATGAGACACTTTTTCTCCAACATCCCTCTGCTGCGGGTTAACTCATTGCTCGTGACTGCCCTCAAAGCCAACTGTAATGAGCCGATTATAAGCCATCAAGAAAGCCGACTATAGCCAATGGCAGCTCATTACGGCGTTCGGCTCGCCGGCAACTGTGAACCTACTTTAAGCCCCAACATAAGGTGTGGCCAGCCAGGGGTAGTTCACGGTTGACGATCCGCACCTACGCTAGCCGGCCACAGTAAATCGAATAATACCCACGATTACGGGCCATAATGGCTCGGGTAGTTACTGTGCGCGATCTCGGCTCCGATATGTCTTAAGTGCGGCTGTGGTAAAAAAGATAAACTCCCCACGGAGGCGTAAGATGGGTGACAAAAGTCTCCAAGACCCACAGCTAGGGAAAGTGACTACAAAACCCGTTTGCCACGAACTTAAGCATATCGACGGCCTTCCGTGACTGGAAGTTTTACTTTTCCTATATTTCCATTCCATTTAAATACTTTTCTTGTATCCTGCATAACGGTCCCCAAAGTACAGGACATTAAATAGGAGGCATTCGCTCACGAGAATCTGAGCCCACAAACTGGGCGACATGGCACTCAACCGCATCCATGGTCAATTACACAAGATGTCCAAAGCTACCCCCTGCAACCCGAACATAAGGGGCGGTACTCTTTTCTCTTGCACATAATCATATAGCTATGACTTATTCATAACATTGCAAAACATGAGATTATATTTCGAGCAAAAGCTTAACATCGAACACAATTGAATCACAGGCATATGCGTAACTATGTTTTTTATACAGCACTTCAAAATAATAACAGCATTCAAAATAAAAGAGAATCAGATTACGTTATAAGCTTACATAAAGACGTTCAATAGCATAATTAGAACTTGAGAGTACATTAATGTTTTGAACTAGCATGTACAAGAATGTCAAGAAGGCCAAATAAAATAACCAACTGCACCGTGCTCCGCCCTCATCCTACCAGCTCTTCGAATCTACTTGACTGCAGGATCGGAGCTCCCAGCATGATGACCAGAGGCCCCACCTGTCCAATTCAGGAAAAGAGTCCATTAAACCGACAACGAACGATCAAGTTATGAAAAGCTAAAAAGGGAAAACTCACCAACACCCGCTCCTTGGTCCTCATCCCCCAACTGCACACCGGCTTCCTCCGCAGCAAGCAGTCGCATGCCCTCTTTCACTGCTACCTTCTCCTCCTTTGAGAACTGGGCGGTAACCACATCCATCCTGAATGCCGCTCCACCTTCCTTATCTGCATCGGCCTTGGCCTCCTCTAAAGCCCGGAGATACATCCTGGCCATGACCCGGGGATAGTCATCCATCCAGGATAGATTACCTTGCTTCCAAGTACGGAAGTACATATCCTGCAACATCTCGTCCATCATCCCCTCATTCTCCTCAAACTCCCTCACCCGGGCCTCGGAGGACAGCAACTTAGCGATGGCAACATCCCTCTCCGATCGATATCTCAAGCGGTCAGCCTGGATAGACCTCCTCATTTCCTCCATTTCTTCCTTTAGCCTGGCCTGAGCAAGCTCTGCGGCCTCAAGCCTCCCAGATAACTCCTCTACCTGCTCGAGATCCGCCCTCCGAACCTCATCCACCGTAGCAATGGCTATGTCAATCCGCTCCTTGCAGGCGGCCTCCATCTTTCGTAGCTCTGCCCTACTGGCCTCTTCCATAGTCTCCTTCAACCGCCTGGAGGCTGCCTCGTGCTGAGAAATCTGAATGGCTTGATCGGCAAGCTATTTGGCCGGATCAGCAACCATTAGCCGCAACCGAATATTAGCACTCCCAATCTCCTCTCCAGCCTTGACCAGACGGGCATGATGCCCCATCAACTTCCTTGTCTCCTCCGCGACCAGATCAATATTAGCCTTGGCTTCGTCCCCCATAGTGACTATCCGAGTAGTAGGCAAATCGAGGTCTAAAGACTTAGCCTCATCAAGCACCCGTACCACGAGGCTATGGGGAAGAAGGTGCTTACCCATGGCCTCGTCAAAAGAGATATCCTGAAAACTCGGGTCCAGATCTGGATGGCTGGAAAATGGGTTGCGAACCAAACTAGGATGGTCTATCGGGGTGATGGTTGAATTTTCGGACGGATGATGGGAAGGCATAAGCTCAGTATCCTCCTCAATAATATCATGGACAGGCTGGACTGGAGGCTGAGGGCCAGGTGAAGGTTCAAACGAAGATCGACCCCTCTTTCCCTTTTGCATATCTTCTTCAATAACTCCGAGAAGAGGGCTATTTCTGACCGCATCTCCAGGACGGCTAGCTGACGGCTTTGGTTTGGCGGAAACTTTGAGTAACTTATACTGTTCAAGGCGGTGCCGAATATCTGATGTCTTGGCCACCTTACCCATTCCTGGAATAAGAAAAAACCAAGTGTTACAACCGTGCATGAAACTACGACTCAAGAAGCGTGTGAAGTTAAAAGAAGGAGCTAAGAATTCTCCTTGAACCGCCGGAGTTGCCTTAGCTGAAATACTCTCAGAAGATAGGCTGGCATCGGACCCGGCCTTATCAGACCTCTTCGATTTCTCCACCAAGGCTGATCCTTCCTCCAACCCCTCAAAAGCCTGGTGGAAGGCATCATCGGTCCACTCTTGAATCTCGCCTGCTTGCCCAGGAGGCAAAGCCCCGGCGCCATCACCACCGCCATCACCTTCTCTAACGTCTCCGCCCCCTGCCTCTCCCCCTACATCGCCTCCCACGCCTTCACCTCTATCCTCCTCCACGTCTTCCTCCCCTAGAGTCATTGGGCACGTGCTAGGGGAAGGGCCGTCGGACTTCTTGAGCTTCTTACCTCCGACAACTGGAGGTTTTGTAAAAGGCTTCCTCTTGCTGCTCTTCGCAGTAGCCCCATCTTTAGCTTTAGCAGCCCTTTCCTCGGTTGTATCTCTCTGCTTAACCACGGATTGACGTGGCAGGATCAGGTTGTGCTCCAGGAGAGTGTCATTCCTGATTAGGTAAGAAGCCGACCTGTCCCTTCCACAGATAGCCTCTATCTCCGCGGCCATCTATACCAGGCGATCATTCTCCACGACCGCAAAGCCACCTGTCGCTAGCAAGAAATAAAAGCATATAAGAAGAAGCATTGCAATCGGGACAAAGAAATTACAAGTGGAATTCAACTTACAGCCAGAAGTGAAAAGGCGAAAAGAAACGGAGTCGTCCTTGACGAAGAACCATTCCTTCTTAAACATGGTAAACTTCGAGTATAAGTCCAAGACCGGCTTGAAGGACACGGCCGACTCTAAACTAATGTACGGAGACCCCTTCTTGTAGCCCCTCAGATTATATAGATATCGGATATCCCGGTTAGAAGGGGGGCGCCCATATCTCCTCTGGAAGATAACAAATAGACACACTAAGATGGCATAGGAGTTGGGCTGAAGCTGAAAAGGAGCCACTTTCAGGTAAGTAATGAAGCTGACTATCCATGCATTGATCGGAGGAATGGCCCCGCACATGCAATGGTACCTACTGTATGCAAAATATCCTTCAGGGGGATTGTACGGCATCACTCCGTCCCCCGGCAACAGCATGAGTGCTCTATTAATCCCACAGGAGCGGGATATAACGTCAAGCTGCTCCTCTCGGAGGGAGCTAGGAAAACAGTCAGGAGGGGAGTTTAAGAGCTCCTGAGGACCATATCCATCCACTAGCGATCTCGGGGTGGGCCCCTGTCGTCTCGGTCCTAATTGGGCTGGGGGCACCGCGGAGGACTCTCCCTCGCCCTTGGATTTTTTCTTATCTGATCGAGTTTCCACTTTGTGAGACATTTATCTGCAACACGAGAAAGTATGTCGTTAAAACACATAAACTATGTAACGACCCGGAATTTTTATGGCATATTTTAATAAATATTTAATCTAAATTAAATCAAATATAAGCTTGTCAACATTTAAATTGATGAGTTATTAAATATTAAACAGTTATGTATGTTTATAAAAGAAGTTAATACTTCAAAACCATTTAAAAACAAAATCTGACTTATTCAATTGAATCAAATCAAAGTCTTTATATTTTTGATATTTGATAAAATACATATGAATACACTTTTAGTTTTTAAAATGATAAGTTTTAAAAATAAACAAACATGAAATTATTTAACATAAAACATGAAAATGCAAAACAATATAAGTGTAAGCATTTAAAAACTATTATAAAACACAATCATATATTATAAATGTAATCAAAGTAACATAAATATACAAAATATAAATTATTATTTGACATATATAAAAACAAGTATTTTTAGATAAATAATGATCTTCAACATTCACATTTGTACAACACAACAATCTTAAATAAACTGTGAAAAACATCATTTGAACAAGTATAAAATTTCATATAAAATATAACTATCAATATAAATAAACATATATGTTAACTATAACTTTGAGTAGGTGCTGTGTACAACTTTGTGCTTCAGGAAAATAGAGTGAACTTAAACATAAAACAAGTTTTCAACTCAAAGGTAATCAAATTTAAAACCTGTAGCTGGTAACACTTACTGGCCGAAATAATAATACCTTGTACAACACTAAATAAATTAAATATCTTTGTACTCCATGATATAACTATCAGCATACATTAAATACTTGCCATCATAATTAAAAACAGAGGCAAGAAACAAAGTTTTACTTCATATTAATAATGAAGGATCTGTAGCTGTACTTATGGAGTATCAAATTGTTTTATTAGACAATTAAGTTCATGTAGCTGTACAAAATAAATAGAAAAACTGAAACATTTTTACTTGATAAATGAAGCATAAGCATATATTAGTTATAAGCAAATAAGGAAAATAAGTTTTACTTCAAATAGAATACAAACAAAACCTGTATCTTGCAAGATAGGCTAGCCGAAATGAATTTAATATCTTTGTACAACAAATAGTAATTATCAGTATACATTAAATACTTGCCATCAAAATTTATAACATAAGCATTAATTAGCCTAACTTATTGTTTAAACAAGTACACAGCCGAGATCAATATCTTTTCATTTTGCAGTGAAATTTAATATCAATGTCTTATGGTCAAACATTGTGGCTGTCCAGTTACAACCTATTATTCAGTAGCTTTAACTTATACATATTCATCTTTATATCATTAGTTTATTTATATAAACTTTAGTTTTAAAAAAAACAAACCTGAGAAACCTCTTTGGCTTTGCAAACAAACTTAAACTAAAAGAAGAAAGAAAAACTGTAAACTATCTGGAAGTTTGGGAAGCAAGTTAACAAATGTGTTTATCTGGGAACTGAAGAGCTCTGTTTAATTTGGATTAAGGTGAGTAAACAAAACTAATTTTTCAACTTTAGCTTGCATATTCTTCTTACTGATATATGTTGATAAAGATTATAACATACTGTTCTGTATTTGTTGTTTGCACTGGAAGTTTGCATAATTGATGTTGATCAGTACTTCAAGTTTTGGTATCTGTATTTCAAGTTGTATTCATATAGCTATTTAAATTGTGTATGGTGTAAATTCAAGTATGTTATATGACAATAAAGCCTGCAAAAATAAAACATGTTGAAGATTTAGTATGATATTAATACTGTATATTTCAACCTACAGGTAAACAAGAAATCAAAGTGAAAACTCAAATGTTTAAATTTGAAATTTCAATAACATATTTAGATTTCATACCAGAAATTATGATTTTTAACATAGAAATTATGATTTTTATGCAAAAGTAATACGAGCAGTTTTGAAATGAAACAAAAATGTATTTTTGTAAATTTTAGAAGATAGAGTAATCTTTAATTCTTGAAATTTGAAATGAAGCAAGATTAAAGTCGTATCAACACTAGAAAAATAGTAAATTATTTTTCGAATTCATAGATTTGGAGTTCGAATCATAAATAGGGTTTAAACCCATTTTTTTCAAAGCTCTGTACAAAAATTGATTTCGGCTCAAATGTGTAACCGAGTGAAGCGCGACTGTAGGAGGAGCTAAGTGGTGGTGTAGGCGACGTCTTGGTGAATTTTCATCACCTCTGGTGATGTGTGGTGGCCACGCAGTCGTTTTGACAGTGGCGTCGCTGATGCTGTTTTTTTTTTGAGTTACGGGTCGAATTCTTCATTTCGACTTGAAATTGGATTTTGGGTTTCGAATTCACTTAAGTGGGTGTTTTGGGGTTTGTGGGGATGGATGCGAGTCGCCGAAGGGGGGCGAGACCACCGTGCACGTGCACGGTGGCGAGGTGGGGTTCAAAGATCAGGGAGGTGATTTTTTGGGTTCTGTGTTATCGCGTGGGTTGCGCGAGACATAAGTGAGGATGCTTCGAGTAATTTTTATGTTTCCCCGAGTCGCGTGTTAGAGAAGTCTCAGCTAAGCGTTTTCAACTTTATAAAAATAAGAAGAAGAAGAAAGAAACTGGAAAGAAGAAGAAATGGAAGGAGAGTTACACGGGTGAGACGCAGGGAAACTCGAGTTTTTCTCGAGTAAGACACGATGTTGTCTCGGTGCTTTAAAATGGGCATGCATTGATTTTGTACAGGTTTATAACTGGATCAATAAATATTTGATAATTAATTAAGCTAATGTTTTAATTAAAGACTTGATTTAAGTAAAAATATAAAGGTAGAAGATTGGTCAGTAAATAGTTGGAATGTTGATTAGAATGTATACTTGAATTTATAAATTAATAACTTTATGTTGAATTTGAAATAAAAATTTAATCATAGACTAAATCCATTAAAATCTCAAGAGCATAAGTTTATCATAAAAAAAAAAAAGTTAATTAGTGAATGAAAGTTAACATACGAGATTAATTAAAGAAATCACATTTTAATTAAATTGAAAATTAAAGTAATGTGTAATAATTAAATAATTAATTCATTTTAATAATTTATAATTAAGAATCAACTAATTATTTGAATAATTGAGTAATAGTTAATGAATAGAAGTTAATTAATTAGATATTTAATTAAAGATTAGACAATGAATGAATTAATTATTAATGAATAGATAATTAATTAATTAATCGTTAATCAGCTAATTAATCAGTAATTAATTTACAGAATAAATTAGTTTATTCTTAGGCAAATAATTTAGTTAAGTAAAACCAAACTGTTTGATATGCATTGAAAGTCTGTTTGGTTGACTGTGATATCTGTTGAAAATATTTCTGTGATATGTCGATGATATATTATGGATATCTGTGTTAGCTGTATATGGTTTATCTGATATATCTGTTATGTTAATTTCTGATATTTAACTAAACTGTTAAGTTAAATAGACAACTTGGCCCTTAAAATGGCGTTTGGATCCGATGAGACCGGGATCGGAAGAATCAAATTTTGATTCTCCGAAAACCACATCGATCCAAATTAAACGATAGGTCGTGACTTATCAAATGGTGATCGAGTTGGTGTTTTCAGAATGCAAGGGTTATCGTCGTTAACTCTGAGGGTGATTCCAAAATGAGTGTAACGAGATAATGCCTTCGGTTTCGTTCGAACCCGGAACGAACTTGTATGGATTGAATGCTTTCAACACATCGTCAGGCAGACGATGAGCATTCTAAGATATGTTCAATAAAGGTAATCGTAGCCTCAAGCCTCATCAACCGGGAATGGCTAAAACAGGGGAGATGCAGCAAGGTTAGGTGGGTCATGCCCAAGCAGGACAAGATTTTCCCCTGTCTAGATGTCCCTTTTTATTTCGGCTTAGTGGGCAGTTGTTGGCTACAACTGCGGGGTTATCTTGTTCGGGACTGTTCAGTAAGGAATGGTTCCGGCCTTGTGTTGCAGGGGATGAAGGGAGTAATCCTCGCTACGGTGATCTAGGCCCCGTACTGTGACGGGCGGTACCCCAGTAGCCCTGCCATTGTTGGAAATCCAATTACCCTACGAGACCCTACGGTTTTGATTTGTATTACCCACTTTCGTGGCTAGTAGCTGGAATTTAATCATGTAACAATTTCGGCTATTTTCTATTTACTTGAAAACCCTAGACACTATTATAATATCACAGAATTTCCTATCAAATGTTTTGGTTAGCGTAAGGTAGAAACTTACCCGTATTTATGTGTGGGGAGTCTTACGTGATACCTTTATTTTCAAATGATTTTCAAAGTTAAGCAATTTTAACCTGTTTACTCATACCAGAACCATGTCTGACCCGGAGTTTATATTTTGTGTTTTCATAAACTCTTGGGTACTCAAATTTTTACGAGTAGCCAAGTGATAGGTATCTAGAAGTGTTGCTTTTCTGGAGGAGCTATTTTGGAGAGAAGACTAGACGTATGTAGCTATATATATGTAGTTCCGCTGTGTAGCTAGTAATGCTGTATTTTGGATGTATATATGGACATGTATGTATATGGCAGTACTGTTATCTGATATTGTAAGACTCTGATGTATGTATAACTATGTAATAGTTATGTGATGTATTATATTTTGTTCCATTCCGCTGTGAGATTCTGATGTTGTTATTCTTTTTCTCTATCTTTTCTATTTCTATCTCTTTCTTTCTTAATGATGAAACGTCTTTCTGGAGTTGAGAAAGGCGGGTCGTCACAAACTATGTAATCTAGAGTTTCACTAATAGTTCAAGTATAAAAGCCCATTCGGTAAGGAATTCATTCAACACTCGGAATTCCCAAGCTTATTCGGTAGTACAGCCCAGAGCTCATTCGGCAATAAACATTCGGCATTAAACGTCTCTTAACCCATCCGGTATTAGGTTCATTTAGTAATCAGCATCACCAAGGTCATTCGGCGTTCACACTCCCAATACCATTCAGTAGTTTAAAAATACAGAGATCATCCGGCAATTACCTGGTCCGGTTGTCAAAAGGTTTGGCAATATAAGTTGATTCGGCAGAAATCTGGTCCGGTTCTCTCGATTCAGTAAGGAATAATGAAGGGGTGTAGCCCCTACTTATAGGCAGAGATAGGATACCGAACCAAATGGATCGGCACTCAGGGACCGAATGGAAACATCCTAGCTAAAACAAAGCGCGACACATCCTAGCTAAAACATACCGATCCAAGGTCCCACAGAACCAGGCCTCGCCTCGCTACTTGCCATATCGGCCCTAAGACCAACCCTATCCAACCAAAAGCCCTCACCACAACTACCGAACCAAGCCAAAACCGGACCAACCCTCACCACAACTACCGAACCAAACCAAGACCGGACCAACCCTCTACACACCACCGAATCAAACTCCACCAAGCTACGACCGAACCAAGCTTCGCCGAACCAAGCTCCGCCAAACCAGATGTGCCAGGCCAGATTGCTTCTGCCCAGGACCACCAACAGCTATATACATCCAAGACCCCTGCCCCCAGCCTCACTCTATAAATAGAGGGGCAGGGATACAACAATGGCGGACAATTTTAAGAGCTCAAGCACGGAAGGAACTTTCAAACAACTTTCATATATTTGTATACAAAGCTTTGTACTTGTAATCCGAAAGAAAAAGGAGAATAACATATAAAGTGGACGTAGGCACATTCTGGCCGAACCACTATAAATCTGTGTGTCTTTTACAGTTTAGTCCATCTATTTCGTATATTTCCATAAATCACCCAAACCATCCAGATCAACATATAATCAACTAAATCATACGACTAGGAGGTGTTTGCACAATTTTTGTGAAAACAATGCAAGATGACAAAACAAATAAAAATTCTAAGTACATACAAAAAGAAAATCTCTAATGAGATAATGCATGTACACAAAAATGGAAACATAAGCACACAAAAGAAATATCATTTCAACCGAAAAGAAAAAAATGATAAGCATAAGCTTATAAAACAAGTATGTACTCATGAAAATAAAGACAATGGAAATTAATGCAAGATCATCTCTAGCACACAATATATATCTATCAGCCACCAAAGAATATTATGCTAGTCAAACATACAAGAAAAATCTCTGATATTTTGTACAAAAGATATATTTACCCTATATTGTACAAAACAAAATTATATCACCCTGTACCTTCTTTCATTTGTCAACCTGTAACTTGTTTCATAAATATCAACTCCTCATTTCAGTTTGTCCATCAAAATTTAAAAAAAACCTAAACTTAAACCCCATTACAGCTTGAACAACAAGAAGATTAAAGAAAGAATTTTGTTTTGCTAGCAGTTCATAGGCTGTTTCAGCATAGCAAGCTCTGTTCTTTCTTCTGAAGTAAGGTGAGTAAACAACTTAAAAAGAAATTTAAGTATTTTTTTTGTTGCCTGTTAATCTGAGATTTGAAATTGCTTTATTATGTATATACATATACAAATCTCCTCTGCCTGTATATGTCAACACTCCTGTTTCTTGCTTCAGAGCATAAGGCTCGATCAAAAATTTAAATATTAAATCACTTGATCATTGCTAGACATTGATTTCCAAACAAAACATGTGTATTTAAGTGTGAACTATAATTTAAAAATAGTTTCAAGAAAACAAAAGAATATACAACATGAACAAATTTTGTTTTACAATGCAAATTCAAATTTTGACATAATTCGACCATAGTGATTTGAAGATTTAATTATATAATATGAATCCTTACTTAAAAATCGGATTTTTGAGAATAGTTTGGTAAATTTTAACATCATGGTTTAAGAGAAGTTCGAAGATGAACGAAAAATGGGTTTCAATCAAATTCTGGCGGTCGGAGGCACTAGAGAGGTCGGGGTTTCATGTGGAGGTGGAGGAGTCTACGGCGCTGCTGGGAAAAATGGTTGGACGTGTACTCGATCATCGAGGCAATGGTGGTGAGGAATTTTCGATTGTAAACCTAGTTTTGTTTTGGTCGGGTTTCTTGGGTTGGCTCGATCACTCTGGTGGATCGAGTTTCACGATACTTTGTGGAATGGAAGCTGTGGGGTTGTCGACGACGTGTCTGAAGTCGTAGGCACTCCGATGGTCGGAGGAGCGAGAACGAGGTGATTTCAAGTTTCGATTGTCATTCCTCCTTTGTGTCAGGTTTCTTGAGTTTGTTCTTCGGTGGGAATCAAAGTGGTGATGGTCGTAGTATGATGCGAGGTTGGTTGCCGATGTGGGAAGGTGATCAAGGGTGACCGAAAGTGGTCGGCGGTACGGTGCACGTGCACCGGTGCACATTCGTATCTGAGTGTGGTTTTGGCTCGGGAAAGAAGAAAGCTTGCTTGGGTTGTTGTTCGAAGTTTTAAAGCATTTAACTCAAAATAATTTAACTCGGGCTTGTTGAATTGAAATATGTTATAGGTCTTTAAAATTTTGAAAATAAAATATGTACCAGGTTTTTAGTTATACATATCATGCCAAAGCTTGAAACTAAAGAAAGAACAAGACCTAGTTTTGGAAACCAAAGTATTAAAATAAGTTTGTAAACTTAAAGATAAAAGAAAAAGTTTTTATTTAGGTTATGTTAAACAAGGTTTTTAAAACAAAGTGTTAACAAAATTTCCCAGTAAAGTTTTTTCCAGGTTTAACATGTTAATTTAAATTTTTTGAAATTCAAATTTGTTTTGATTTGGAAATTTTATCCCAAAGTGTTTTCAAAATAAAATAAAGTGATTACTTAAAGCTTAATTACTTAATAAATGATTAATCAATTAAGGATAATTAATCAAGGGATTAATGTATAATTACTCGATGTAATTAAATTGTGATTTATTAGAATAAGTGATTAGGGATAATGTAACGACCTACAATTTTGAACAATTTAATTGAAAATATTTAATTAATTTTAAATATTTGAATGATGGTTTGACTTGAATTTCAAATTATCAGAATGAAATTGGCAATTAAATTTTAAAATTTAATCTATTGAAATTTGAATAATAATTTGAATCTTCAGTTTTAAGCTGATTAAAAATATTTCAAAGGCTTGTAAAATATATATTGACAATGCTGGAGATAATGAAAGCTTCGGAATTGAATTTGAAAGTGATTTGATCAGTTTTGAAATTATATCGTTTGAGTCAATATTTAAAAAATAGCCTCCCGAGGAACAATCTCGGAATTCAACGAAACCAGTTCCATTGGATCCGGAATATTGTATTATTATCGGATTTCAAATTTCATATTGATCGAAGTTGTTATGTGAGCATACGATGTATAAATGCATCGAAAATTTATATCGAAAATTTCTATTTAAAATTATAATTATATACTCACATACTAGTCAACATTAGCTACTTCCCTTCCTTAAATCACGCAACTCTCCTTTGTTTCAGCCTGTAATCACTCTCCCCCTTCCTCATAAAATACGAAGCCCCTTTTCTTTTCGTTTAAAATCAAACTCCTCTGAAAAAGAAAAAATGGCGGCTTCAGATCTCGCCCTTGTTCGTCCCCTTTTTCCAAATTAGGGTTTTCAAAAATCGAAGACGCCGTCTTTGTTGTTTGATCGAGAAGATAATTCTCGTTCCTTCGCTTCATCAATCATACGTCTCTTGAGGACCACGACATCGACTCTTCATCTATTCGAACACGCCGCTCCAATTCGCGTCAGGCAATGTGACGCCCTACCTCTATACCCACGCTAGCCAAGAACACCACGGTGTAGTGCTGTCAACTAGCACGGAGAATAAGGATGTTGAGGAGCGACCAGGTCTAACCATTTCTCTTCCTTAAGAAAGAAAAAAGAGAAAGAAGAAGATTATTCACTAATGAATATCAAGCAATCTTGCTAGATAAAACAAGGAATCATAAAGGATATAAGATGAATCGGTACGACGACTTGAATTAATCCTAAGACATAACTCCTAAGGTGGACTTAGGACGATGATCCTTGTTAAGTTATTCTACATTGTTCCAAAGTTTGGCTCCGATACCAAGCTGTGACGCCCCACCTCTATACCCACGCTAGCCAAGAACACTACGGTGTAGTGCTGTCAACTAGCACGGAGAATAAGGCTGTTGAGGAGCGACCATCCATGTAATTGCTTATCACATGGTGGCTATAAATAATCTTCGGAAACAAACATAGAAATAAGCATAACACAAATCAGTCACAGAAATCCATATCACAAAGGCGAAAGAAGATATGAATATATAACTAACACATGAAAGTGTACATCAGAGTAGTGGTCAAAAAGATCCATAATAATACAAAAGAATAGCAACACGTGCTATACAAAAGAATACAACTATGAGTCTATATCTCAAGTGTATACAACAAAAACTTCTAATCTAAATAGTTAGCCAAAAGCCAGAGTAGCAAATCCCGGGAAGAAGTCAAGCTGAAGCACCTGTAACATCTCCGTCTGACCCGAGTATTATTTAAGAAAATAATAAACAGATCAGTCTAGCTATAAATATCAGATGATGGTATAAAATAAAAGATATGGCATAAACGTAAAATATCCATACCGATATATTACTATAAGTATGCAAATGATGATCAACAGAAGATCAATCAATAAGAGATAATAGATATCACAAGAATCTTCTCAAAGATCCAAAGAGGGCATCATACCCTAAACTTGTACTCATAACAAGTCAATGACATAAATTCCAGAAATCAACACAAGAAATCCAGAAATTACAGAAAAAGGGAAAGAGGCCTATCACATGACGGTCCGAAGTCCATGGGGAGCTACCCCATATGGGTGAGTCGGAATCACCCAGATGAGGTCTAGGCTAACCAAAAAGCAAAAAGGTATGTGCGAGTGGAATCACACAAATGGTGTCTAGCCTAAGCTCGCAACAAAAAGGTATGTGTGAGTGGAATCACACAAATGGTGTCTAGACTAACCTTGTGGACAAAGAGATATGTGTGAGTCGAAATCACACCAATGAGGTCTAGTCTAACCTTGCAAACAAAGAGACATCACACAATTGCTAGTCTAAATCATAAACTGATCGTCATGATCAACGAGAAGTGTCAATTACACAAAGCTAGTAAATATAAAAGTTTATCTTTGTGTCCCATAACCACTTGCTTAACTTAAATATTTACGAACAAACTGTAAATCTTCACTAGTAAATTGTCACAAGCGTTTCATTCCACTTGTTTTACTAAGCCGTTTAATTAAATTTCTCATCCGAGTGAGGTAAAGGTTTGTATATACTAGTAGATTGGAAAACGGTTTAAAAAAAGAGCTTTGTTATTGAAAATAGAGTTGAAATCATTTTGTTGAAAGAGTTTTGATACTTACTACTAGTATTGAAACCTTCATATTTCTAAAGTTATTATCCCGCCTTTTTAACAAGGCCGTGATACCATAAAATCGACCGAGAAGCCAATGATAGTTTTTCTCAAAGAATGGTCAACTCAACATCTTAACAAAGCAAGTTCTGTTGAATGTTTTTCAGATAAGATCCCCTACGGAGGGGGGGTCCAGGGGGGTGGCAACCCCCCAAGGTGGGGGTGCGGGGGCAACGCCCCCGCTACGGGGTTCGACCTAAGGTAAAACGACCTAACATTTAAGGGAGGATAGGATCGAGCGATCTAAAGGGGCAATGACCTAAGGTCTTAAACAAGGTCGAGCGACCTATAGAGGCATCGGGTCAAATGACCTAATGTGTCGCGACCTAGCGAACTAAGTGGGTTCGCGAGTTAATGGTACAATGACCGAGCGACCTAACATTCGAACGACCCAAGGAAGTAAGGGGCCGAGCGACCTACGAGTTTAAGGGGTCGAGCGACCTAGAGATGTTCGCATGCTAGTGGTCGAGCGACTTAAGGGGGTACGCGACCTAAGGGAAACTCGCGACCTAACATTGCCGAGCTAAGGTAAGGTGCGATTCAACCAGATGAGCGACCTAAGGAAGAGGAACGACTTAAGGAACTCGCGGGTTGGAAGATGCGAGCGACCTAAGGGTTTAAAGGCCACGCGACCTAACGCCTTAACTAGGCTGAGCGACCTAACGCTGCAGAGGGGATTTAAGGCCAAAAACGACCTACGACCTAAACCCCATACGACCTAACGTGAAACGACCTAACTCCGAAGTGAAAATTCAAGGCAGTGCGACCTAGCGCGATAACACGCTAGCAACCTAAGGGTTAGGTCGCGAGCGACTTAACTCCGAACACAGAAAAATGGCCAGAACGACCTAAGTGCAGAAAATTCACCAAAAACGCTAAAAATTGGAGTTTTTCGCCAGTCCAATCCAAACCAAATGCTAATATGCATGCAAAAATGATAGGGAATCATTCCCAACAGTTCAATATAGTTATAAGCTAGAATTGTGAGATAAAAATCTCACCTTTGCATCAAATTTATGAAGAAAAGCTTGAAAGCAATGGAGAAGTAATCACAAGCTTGAATCCAATATCTTCTTCTTGAATTTGGAATTGAACGTTGGATTTGCAAGAGAATTTGATCTTGGAATATTAATTTCCCCTTCCACTCACCATTAATGCTAAAGCTTGGTTGTTAGGAAATTTATGAAGAGTGAGGAAAAGGAGAGAAGTGGGTTTGAGTTATAATGGCTAATCTAACCCAAAGTCCGAAACGGGAAAAGTAAGTGAAATTCCACTAACTCCAAATCTATCAATGTTTATACTTAAAAAATTGTAAGCGGCATTTCGAACTCAATGAAAGTGGTCTCGAGTCCTAATTTGACGATTTGCAAAAAGTAGCTTTTCGGACCAATATCCGATTAACGACAAAATATTTAAATATAAAATTGATAAATATGCAGGTTGTTACAACAAAGGTGAGTAATTTAAATTACTCACATCTAATTCAAGTTTCTAGTGATTTCTAGCTTGTTCAAATTTGAGATTTTATTGCTTGATTGATTGATTTTCATGGCTTTGAAATTACTGATTTCTTGTGGACTTCGGTCATTTTGATTTGTTAAATCGTTTCTCTATGATGATGATTCCCCGGTTCACCTGTTTCTAATTTTTGGAAATTTAATTTATGTTGACCTCGACATTGTTGTGACTTCAGCCATGGTGATTTGTGATGACAGTTTGCTTTCTGTTGCGATTTGGATTTTGATATCACTAGACTTGATTTTTCGGGAGATTTTTGCATGTAAGCTCATTCCTGTAGCATACTTGATTGGTTGATTTTTACTTGACGTTCCTTTCTGACTATCACTGCATAGTTTCTTTTGCATATCTATGCACATTGTGTTGTTCCTTCATTTTTGTCTCCAGTGCTTGTTATATCCATGTACACTTCGCTGTGTTCATTTGAGTTGGGCATTGCTTTACACTTGTGGCTGCCTGGTCGATACTTGCAGTTCACTGAACTATGGTATCACTTATTCTTTCCATTATCATGAGTTCATATTGAAGTGTCCTTGAGTTTGGGACGTGTGCTTCATGTAGTCCTCACTTGCCTCATGACTTCATGTAGCATTTTCTGTTATCAGATGGCATTGGGTCTTTACGTTGTACTTCACTGTTTTGATCATTGTCTTTGAGAATTGGTGAGAACTTTGCCTATAATTTCTGATGTTGTCACTTTGAATAATCGTTGCACTGCCCCTCGGTGATGTTTGTCACTGCACTGCTTTGTTCTTTATTGTAACTGAATTTGTACTGGTAAATTTTCCCTTGTAAACTCGAGTCTGCATCGTCATGTCGTATACATATGAACTTGGTTCAAATGTATGTGGTGCATTTGTTTTCAAGTGTAGCTACAATGTTCCATTGTTGCTGGGTACTTGTGTTGTATGGCTCTGGCCATATCTTTGGAGCAGTTTCATTTTGAGGCTTTTGTATTGCCCGCACTTGCATTCCACTGTTGCATTTGTGTGTACATCACTGGTTGCCAGTTACCATTTTTAGTCCGGTTACAGTGATACTGCTGCATTTATATCCTTGTTGTCCCGTTGCTTTAAACTTGTTTAACAATTGGGTTTTACTATGTTTCACTTGGAGCTTTATTTACCCTATTATCAAGGGTGTTTATCCCTGTGATTTACTTGTGCATTTATATGTGTATGTCTTGTGATTTGGCCTTTGCTAGTCCATCTTGTAGGCTGGTTCATTTTTTTAATTATTGCCAGTTGCCGCTGGTTTCATTTGTTTCAGTCCTTCATAAAGAGGCTGCACTTGTCATGTCACTGGTATCACTAGTGCATTACATGATTGGTACTTTGTCTTTGTTTGTGCTCAAGTCTGATACATTGCATTGATGCATTATTTTCTTTGCATTTGGTCAATTTTATTCATTTGTTTATGTGTTGTGGCGCCATACCTCTAGTGCCCTCACCCTCCTTCTATTTTGTAGTTGTACCACTGCTTTGTGCTTTGGTGCTGTAGTTGAGTTGAGTCAGTGACTTGACCTTTTTGCGTTGTGTGGTTGTTTGGTGCCTTCTTGAATTTGGCAGTCTGGTTTTACATGATTGCATCTTTGAATCTGGGTAGCTTGTCACTGTTTTGCACTTGCTTGACCTAGTTTGGTAGTTGCATGTTCGTTGTGCTTCTTTATCTCGTCTTCGCTTCACTGTGCTCTATTACAGTTGTTGGAGCATTGCCTTTATATATTTATGTGATGTTGACCTGTGCATTGTCCTTGTCTTTGTACCTGTTTGCAACTGCAGTTTCATTGTGACATTTGCTTTGTATTTGTTTCTGTACATTGAGTTGAATCCAGCCCAAATGCTCGGGATTGACCTTGTGCTCGCATAGCGATTTCAGTTGAAGTACATTTGGGTTGAACCTGACTTTTCTTGGGTTTGACCTGGTGTTCGTTTGTGAATTTTCATTGAGCTTTTGTGTATTTCATCTCTGTATTGGCGAGGCAGTGCACGCGTGGGTGTACTGCAGCCAATTCAGAATCTGACGTTTTAAATTGATTGATTTCAATTGATGAAATTGTTTCGTGTTGTCAATTTAATATTTTGATATTGTATTTTATTGTTGATTTGATCATTTGGTTGTTGTCTAATTATCTATTTGATAATTAGATTATGAGTTTCTAATTATTTATTTAATAATTAGATTTTGTTGTTAATTGCCATTTAGGCAATTATGATGTTTTCTAAATTATCTTCATTGATGATCTTTTCATTTATCTTTGTTGATGATTTGATTCTGCTGATTTGTTGTTTAACACTGTTAGTGTTATATTTACCGTTATCCAATTTCTTTATTAAAAGGGTCGGATAGACGAGAATTATTATGACTGTCGTTTATTTGATTATTTGATTATTATTGCCTCTATGCACTAATAACTGAGTTTGAATTAGACTGACCGGTGTATTATTTTCTTTTGAATGTAATACTCGGGTCAGGCCGAGTGTTTTACAACTTGAAGGTTTCCGGGTAGCGAAGTTAGAGATAGGGGGAAAACGCTCACTTTAGTTCGGGGATTTTATACTTAAAGAAATATTCCGTTGTATAAATTCAATACATTGTATAAACTCTGATATTTGTAAGAAAATAGAAAGATTCATTTTTTGTGAAGTATTATTCTGTGATTCTATGGCTGATTCTGTTTAAACTCTATAAACTAAATAACAATCTATCATTTTGAACGTTTCAAGTTGGTTTAATTACCAACTAGGGGCGGTCAAAAGGGAGGGATGTTAGAAAGTGGTATCAGAGCTTTGGTTTATACAAAGCTTAGTTTATGGCATTTAATATTAATAGTCACTAGAATCACTTTAAAGAAAGCGTATTTTGAAAACAAAGTGTTTTTCAAATCTAAAGAAGTATAAAAAAAATTTTGAAAAATAAATGGTATTTTGAAAATTCAAATCCTTTTCGGAAATCCCCCTCTCTAGATTTAGGTTTACGATAGTTTATCTTCTGTAAGGTCTCCTTAGGTTTGAGTCCCGATCATTCAAAAACCCATTATCGAATTGATGAGATTTATGAAAAATAAAATATAAGTTAAGTGAATTAGTGAATTGGTTTAAATCAAATATTTTGTATATCTCCAAAGTAATAATTGGGAAATAAAATGACATGTCAATTTAGTTATAGCCAAGGGGATCATTGAACTATAACTTGGGAATTTGATTCTGAATTTTTTTGAAAATTGATTTCAAATGTTTTGAAGAACAATACTAGTAGTATATACAGGAAAAAATTTCAAGTAATTTTTCAAAATATTTTCGGAAATAATAAAATTAAATAATTTTTGTTTCTATGTTTCAAGCAAGGTTTGATACGCAAGTATGTATATATATGTATATTTCAAATGTTTGAAATAAAATCCGGAGTTGAATCTCAAGTTTGGTTGAATAATAATCCTATATATCAGGATAATGTAAATTTGCAAATTGTCTTGGGGAAATGATTGAATAATCCAACTTTGCTAATAGGGATTGCAAATTTTAATGGGAAACTTTGAAACATCTTGTTAATTATAATGGCGAAAACCGAAGCACAAAATGCAGTACGCCGTGAACAAAGAGAAATTGCCCGTAGAGAAACAGAAATGGCACATGCGGAAATCGAAAGGAAAATAAATGAAGGGCAAGGACCTGGTCCCTATGATGATGTTATCTGTTATCGATGTCATAAAAAGGGACATTATGCCGTTATGTGCCGAGAGAAGAGAAAGAAAAGGAATATGGATGACCGGTTCACTCGTCTTGAGATTATGTGTTTTAAATGTCAAGGGAAAGGGTATTTTCTTAGTCATTGCCGTGAAGTGAAAAGGAAGAAGCACGCACTCAATTTACCAGTCGACAGATTGACAATCTGCTACCATTGTCGCCAGACTGGGCATATAGCCAGAAACTGCACCGAAAGCAGCATGGAAAGCAAGCTATAGCCCGATCAGCTAGAGCGAAAAGTTAAGGTCGATAGATAAGGATGTAAACATCTCATATTTTTGCGAGAACTGTAGAAATTGGGGACATGTTGACTTTGAATGTGTTAATCCTCCTTTAATACAACCTGAAATAGTGCAAACCAAAGAGGGAAGCTTGGCAAAGATGCGTATTACCAGACAAGAAGTCGATAGTCCTCAATAATTCTGAATCTTAAACCAATCAGTATATTTGAAGCAATCTGTATATTTTGTAATACTATCTTTTGTAATCCAAAATCTTCTATGTACGTGTTATAAAAGTATTAAGCTATGTATAGTTTTGTACGGAAAGAAATATTTTAATAAAACAGCGTCTTGGGAAGGAAATCTATTTGTCGACTTAACTGTATGAATCAAACTAGTTTTGATGTAAAGCTTATATTTCAAGTTTAGACTAATGCCTAAAATAGTTAATGTGGAGATATGAATCTAATGGAACCAAGTCAATGAATGGCTTACTAAAGAACTAGTTGATTATTTTGGAAATAGAAAGCAAATGCAAGGTTCAAATGGGATTTAGATTTCAAATTTGAAGTTTGTCAACATGATGATCCATAATAGGTTTAATAGATTCAGTGATGAATTTGAATTTAAAACGTGTAGAGAATTAAGTTAAGTGGAAAACTTAATATTGGAAAGTTTGAAGTCGGTTTAAAACTAATATTGTGAAAAGTATACGGAATTCAAACTATGAATTAAGTCGAAGTTGAAAAAGTTAAATGGGAAATTTGAACAATTAGTTCAACTTGAAATTTTTCAAAAAGATTGAATCTTGAGTTAAATTGAGTTTAACTTCGACACCGAAAACAATATAATTTGAGCTTTGAATTTCGGATGGTCGGTTTGGATTGTATGTCTAACATTGTGAATTGATGACATAGCAATTGATCTCTATTAAATATATATCTGTTTGGTGGCGGAGAATTTATTCTCTTAGCTATATGCACCCTTCTCTGAGACGTACGAGCTCAGAGGTTATATATCGGTAGACATCAATTATGTGTTGAGAATTGACAATGTAACGTAAAATCCAAATCGAGTGTGAAGTCGATAATAAATTGAATTATGAATATGAATTGGGTTTGAGATAACCTTAAATTTCCAAATCGACTTAGAGGAAAATTTTAAATTGGTAACGAGATGGAAAATTCAGGAATCCTCTATTTGTTATGGGTATGGGATATGGAGGTTTTCGGAACTTATATATGAGAATGCAGTAAATTCAAAAACCATCAGTTTGGAAAATAATTGTTATGGAATCTTACGTAAGTTTACATAGGTATGATATCTACGAAATGTGAAATGAAGTACTATATATATGACATTATGTTTTCTAAATTGAGGATATGGAAAAGTACCTTCCATTGAAAATTTGTGAAGGTGTTGGAAGTCGGTATGAGTGTCCATTGGAAATTCGTAGCTACGTAGAATTTCCATAAGTTGGGGTGTCCATTTAAATTGGAATCCCTCGTGATGGGATCATGTTGATGGGATCATGTTGATTGAGATGATGTATACTAGCATAATTCAAGGGATGTGATGCCTATAGTTACAAGCGATTCCATTGGGATAGTGGCGCCACCGCCGTGTAAACTGCGATCTAGATGCTACAGCGTAACTCGAGGGGTGTGATGCCTATGGTTACAAGCGATTCCACCGGGATAGTGGCGTAACCGCCGTGTGAACTGCGATTAATGGCAACAACCATGGAGAAATTCAAGAGATGTGAAATCTACAGATTACAAGCGATTCTACTGGGATAGTAGCGTAACCGCTGAGTAATTGTGATCCATGGGGGAACGTGCTTTCCATATCCATTTTTGAAAGGATTTTTAAGTGTTTTCACTGGGAGTTGAAGCAAGTAAATTTAGTACTTGGAGATTTTTAGTCCTGCGCCTGGCCAGCGTATGCCTAATGTCTGTAAGAACGATGATAGACTTGTTCAACTTCGAGTTAGTAAGTATTTTAAAACTTTAAATAGCAAATCAATAGTCTAAAATTAAAATTACATAATTCCAACCTAATAATCTAAGGAAGAAGATCTTTAAAATGTTTTGAAAGTTCACAGCTTTGGAAAAGATGTAATATGCAAATCTCTAACATGAAAAATTTCAAGTTTAAATATGAGTGGTTATAAACCAAAATAGTGAATTGAAATTTTTTTTGAATAAAATGAATTGGAATTTGTAATGAATTAGCAATTGGAACTAATTTAAAATAGTGCAGTAGTAAATGAAATTTAATTGATAAAATTCAATATTCGGAAATAAATTGAAATCAAATAGAATTGAAATTGTGAGTTGAATTCAAATGAAATTTGAAATGTAAAATTGAATGAAAATGAACATATAAATTCAATAGGGAAGTAAAAGTGTATAAGAAGCATATATTGAAAAAATTTGTAATGGAATTGGCAAAATGATTTGAATGTTGGAATTGGGTACTACTACGAGCAGGATATACAGGTGTATAAAAGGAATTGGAAATTTTTGATTCGAAGAGAAAAATTAAATTGCTCGACAAAAAGGTACGTATTTCAATTTCAATACGAGATTTGATGATTTTCTTGTCTAGCCGCTTGGCTTTTTCTTTTCTTTTTGAAATTGGGCGCCCGGTGTGGCATTTTGTAGTCGTATCGAGTTAGCCGCGCAAAGGAGACGCTGGCGAAATTTTTTGAAAATTTAAAGTGTTAGAAAAATTTTGAGAAAATTTTGAAAGTTTTAAATTTGAATTTAAATTTAAATTTGAATTGAGAAGGAAACAATGTTGTTTGAAACTTATAATTGAAGTTGGAAAGTTAATAAGGACCATTTTTCCTAACTTGTAATTTCGGGACTAAATTCTTTTAAGGGGGGAGGTTGTAACAACCCGGAATTTTGAACAATTTAATTGAAAATATTTAATTAATTTTAAATATTTGAATGATGGTTTGACTTGAGTTTCAAATTATCAGAATGAAATTAGCAATTAAATTTTAAAATTTAATCTATTGAAAGTTGAATAATAATTTGAATCTTCAGTTTTAAGCTGGTTAAAAATATTTCAAAGGCTTGTAAAATATATATTGACAATGCTGGAGATAATGGAAGCTTCATAATTGAATTTGAAAGTAATTTGATCAGTTTTGAAATTATATTGTTTGAGTCGATATTTAAAAAATATCCTCCCGAGGCACAGTCTCGGAATTCGACGAAAACAGTTCCATTGGATCCGGAATATTGTATTGTTATCGGATTTCAAATTTCGTATTAATCGGAGTTATTATGTAAGCATGCGATGTATAAATGCGTTGAAAATTTATATCGCAAATTTCTATTTAAAATTATAATTATATACTCAAGTACTAGTCAACATTAACTACTTCCCTTCCTTAAATCACGCAACTCTCATTTGTTTCAGCCTAGAATCACACTCCCCCTTTCCTTATAAAATACGAAGCCCCTCTTCTTTTCGTTTAAAATCAAACTCCTTTGAAAAAGAAAAAAATGGCGGATTCACATCTCGCACTTGTTCGTCCCCTTTTTCCAAATTTGGGTTTTTAGAAATCGAGGACGCCGTCCTTGTTGTTTGATCGAGAAGATGATTCTCGTTCCTTAGCTTCGTCAATCGTTCGTCTCTTGAGGACCACGGCTTCGGCTCTTCATCTATTCGAACACGCTGCTCCAAATTGCGTTAGGCAAAGGTGAGTAATTTTAATTACTCACATCTAATTCAAGTTTCTAGTGATTTCTAGCTTGTTCAAATTTGAGATTTTATTGCTTGATTGACTGATTTTCACGGCTTCGAAATTACTGATTTCTTGTGGACTTCGGTCATTTTGATTTGTTAAATCGTTTTTCTATGATGATGATTCTCTGGTTCACCTGTTTCTAATTTTTGGAAATTTAATTTATGTTGACCTCGACAATGCTGTGACTTCGGCCATGGTGATTTGTGATGATAGTTTGCTTTCTGTTGCGATTTGGATTTTGATATCACTAGACTTGATTTTTCGAGTGATTTTTGTATGTATGCTCATTCCTGTAGCATACTTGATTGGTTGATTTTTAATTGACGTTCCTTTCTGACTATCACTGCATAATTTATTTTGCCTATCTGTGCACATTGTGTTGTTCCTTCATTTTTGTCTCTGGTGCTTGTTATATCCATGTACACTTCGTTGTGTTCATTTGAGTTGGGCATTGTTTTACACTTGTGGCCGCCTGGTCGATACTTGCAGTTCACTGAACTGTGGTATCACTTATGCTTTCCATTATCATGAGTTCATATTGAAGTGTCCTTGAGTTTGGGCACGTGTGCTTCATGTAGTCCTCACTTGCCTCATGACTTCATGTAGCATTTTCTGTTATCAGATGGCATTGGGTCTTGACATTGTAATTCACTGTTTTGATCATTGGCTTTAAGAATTGGTGAGAACTTTGCCTATAATTTCTGATGTTGTCACTTTGAATAATCGTTGCACTGCCCCTCGGTGATGTTTGTCACTGCACTGCTTTGTTCTTTATTGTAACTGAATTTGTACTGTTAAATTTTCCCTTGTAAACTCGAGTCTGCATCGTCATGTCGTATACATATGAACTTGGTTCAAATGTATGTGGTGCATTTGTTTTCAAGTGTAGCTACAATGTTTCCATTGTTGCTGGGTACTTATGTTGTATGGCTCTGGCCATATCTTTGGAGAAGTTTCATTTTGAGGCTTATGTATTGTCCGCACTTGCATTCCACTGTCGCATTTGTGTGTACATCACTGGCTGCCAGTTACCATTTTTAGTCTGGCTACAGTGATACTGCTGCATTCATATCTTTGCTGTCCTATTGTTTTAAACTTGTTTAACAATTGGGTTTACTATGTTTAACTTGGAGCTTTATTTACCCTATAGTCAAGGGTGTTTATCCCTGTGATTTACTTGTGCATTTATATGTGTTTGTCTTGAGGTTTGGCCTTTGCTGGTCCATCTTGTTGGCTGGTTCATTGTTTTAGTTATTGCCAGTTGCCGCTGGTTTCATTTGTTTCAGTCCTTCATAAAGAGGCTGCACTTGTCATGTCACTGTTATCACTAGTGCATTACATGATTGGTACTTTGTCTTTGTTTGTGCTCAAGTCTGATACATTGCATTATGCATTGTTTTCGTTGCATTTGGTCAATTGTATTCATTTGTTTATGTGTTGTGGTGCCATACCTCTGGTGCCCTCACCCTCCATCTATTTTGTAGTTGTACCACTGCTTTGTGCTTTGGTACTGTAGTTGAGTTGAGTCAGTGACTTGACCTTTTTGCATTGTGTGGTTGTTTGGTCCCTTCTTGAATTTGGCAGTCTGGTTGTACATGATTGCATCTTTGAATCTGGGTAGCTTGTCACTGTGTTGCACTTGCTTGACCCAGTTTGGTAGTTGAATGTTTGCTGTGCTTCTTTATCTCGTCTTCGCTTCACTGTTCACTATTGCAGTTGTTGGAGGATTGCCTTCATGTATTTATGTGTTGTTGACCCCGCGGTTGTAGCTAGCAATGGCCCACACAGACGAAATAAAAAGGGACATCTAGACAGGGGAAATATGTTGTCCTGCTTGGGCATGACCCACCTAACCTTGTTGCATCTCCCCTGTTTTAGACATTCCCGGTTGATGAGGCTTGAGGCTGCGATTAGCTTTAAAGAACATATCACTTAGAATGCTCATCGTCCGCCTGACGATGTGTTGAAAGCATTCAATCCATAGAAGTTCATTCCGGGTTCGAACGAAACCGAAGGCACTATCTCATCACACTCCTTTTGGAATCACCCTCAGAGTCAACGACGATAACCCTTGCATTCTGAAAACACCATCCCGATCTTCATTTCAGAATTCACGACCTAACATTTAAATTGGATCGATGTGGTTTTCGGGATATCAATTGGATACCCGATCCCGGTCTCATCGAAATCCAAACGCCATTTTAAGGGCCAAGTTGTCTAATTAACTTAAACAGTTTTAAATAATTTAAATTCAACAATTTAATTAACATAGCATTTATCACAGATGAATCATACACAATTATACATATATATCACATCATATCACAGAGCATCACAGAATATCATCCAATATCACAATCAGATATCCTACTTACACAACTATCCATAAGCAATTATCTGAAATTCTCATTTGTAATTAATTCAATTTAAATTGATTACATCGGAATTAATTGCTTAACCCTGTTTATCTAATTATTGATTCACAATTTATTACTTATTTCCTTTCAAACTATTTGAATCAATAGATCATTCATAATCAATTATTAAATCTTAATTACTTATTTAAATTACTTAATTAATTAATTATTAATTCACAACTAGTTTATTTGATTAATTAACTATTAATCAATCATTAATTAACTATTAATTCATAATTAAATTACTTGATTAGTTAACTATTAATTCATTCATTAATTAACTTAAGTAACTGATTTCAATTATTAATTTATAATCCATCACTACTTATACTTTAATTATTCTTAATTACTTAACTACTAGTCATTTATTTACTCAAGTACTCAATTACTATTTACTTATCACGTAATAGTTACGTAATCTAAACTCTAATTAAAATTAATTGTTAATCATTCTTAACTACCTTCTAAAAATAATTAATATTTATTATTCAACTTAATTAACTTTTAAAGGAAATTTTCTTTAAATTGCGAGAATCAAAATACTACTAACAGCGAACTTAAATGTTCATCAGTTTCAAATCTAACTTTACGTAAGTATTTAACTTTATACTTGACTAAATTGATTACATGATTAAATAAAAATCAAGGGCTTAAACATCGTTAAGTATTAGCGAAATAATTAAAAAAAACATGCGTCAAGCTTCTAACTTAAAACTATTTAACAGTCATTAGGACTATGCTTTTAAGCTTGATGCAAATCCTTCACTTAGCATTTCTTTTGGAAATACACTCTGCAGTTCTTTTTTTTTAGAAACCCGAGAACTACCCTACAAAAACTCGAGGCCTCCCCTATTCAAACCCGAGTGGCACCTCTTGCTATCCATTCTTTTCCCCGAAACCTCCATGTACACTCATCTTCTTCCCTCCTTTTTTATTTATTTAATTATAAGTTAAAGCTTTAGGCTGGGTAAAAATAGAAACCACATCAGGCTACTCACTCACAATCGAAGACCAACCCGAAGATTTCATCCCACTCGCTCGAGTAATACTCGCGACCCCCTACATCATGGCGTGACACCAAATCACCGCTGCCGTGTACATGCACGGCGGTGCGGCCCAACTTCGGCGACCACCCATCACCACTGCAAGTCACGAATCCTCCAAAGATTCGAAACTCAACTCAATTCGACCCTAAATTATTGAATCGAAAAAAAGCTTTTAGCTCGAAAAACCATAAGCTTGGCTGTCCACTAACTCGCCCCGCCACCGCTGCCTAAGCCACTGGAGGCATTCGCACTTCAACCATACCACGACCACACGTCACTCTCCCATTCCCCAATTCCTCGTAACGCTCGATTGCGTGAGTAAAATGAATTTCGTCACACTACAGTTAAAACTAAAAACATGAACACAAGCCCTAATTTGCCTTCGTTCGACAAATTCTTGAATCTGAAAAATTATTTAATATTTTTCCCAACATCTTATGTGTTCGAACTTCCTCCAAAACAAATTTCAACAATTTAAATTGAATCAATAACTAGGAATTTGCAAAAATACAATTTTTTTCTATTTACAAACTGCTATTTAAATATCAATCTATAAATCTTGATTTTTGTTGTAAAAATTTTGATTTGCAGTATAGATTCAATCTACAATCTTGAATCAACATTTTGCAACATTCGATCAGTTTATCAAATGAGTTTGACCTATTTAAATTAGCTTAAAACTTTAAAAATTTAGTTTACTCACCTTGCATAATTCCAGAACAAAGAACATTCACTGCCTTTGAGCCTGGAGCATGAAACTGTCTTGAATCCCGACAGTTTTAGTTTGAATAAAAATTAAGTTTACTTCTTTTTCTTCTTTCTATTTTTCTCAGGTTTTGTTATATGTTTGTAGAACAAACTCCAACTGAAAGGAGAAGAGTTTCTCATATATATATATATATATATATATAGGAGAACAACAGTTGTATGTAGGGAGGCTTTTACTTGTGCAGTTGTTTATTTTTCTCTCTCTTTCTTTGTTCTGTTTTGAACAGATTTTATAAATATTATGAACTGACAAAATAACGTGCTGAGATGATAGAAATTAAATGCATTGGTTGCTAACTTAGTTTACATAATTATAATTATGTTGTACTATGCATAAAAATATTAGTATGTAGACATATACTTTAAGGTAGGCTTGTGAATGAAGCCATTGAGTATAAAGATATTTTTATTATTTGCTTGCTTGAACAACATATGATTATGTTTGTGCCAGGATTATTTTCATTTTTGTTTGATATTACTTCCAACTTGAACTTGTGGGCAACTCTGACATAAATGTGAAGATATTTATTTAAATAGTTGTTTTGTTATTATGTCATACTTGTTTTTGTTTCATTTTATACTTAGTGTTTCATTTAACCCTTGTTTTTATATTTACATTTATAATTATATATTTTGACTATCAATGTTTTATCTGACTTCTAGTTTGAATAGTTTTGATATACATGTTTGTTTTGTACATAAATGTGTTAATTTTACCTTTATACTTTGTGCTTATTTTTATAGACTTTACTTATTTTTTTATTCTTTGTGTACAAATTTAAAGTTATGTTTAACTAATAAATTCTTGCTTTACATTTATATTTTATATTGCTAGAATTAGATTTTTAATTTTAAACATTGTCAGGCATATGTATTTATTTAACCAATGTTAACAATGTATAGCATTTTAATTTAACTATATGAGGTAAATTTTATTAATAATATTGTTAAGAATCTTTTATTTTAAAATTTTCAAACATTATTATCTATATGTATTATTTTATACTAAATAAAAACAAAGTAAAGTATTTTAATTAAATTATATAAGATAAATTTTATTGTAAATATTATTAAAAGATTTAATTTTAAATGTTCCAAATCAATCTCCTTTTTAAAATAAAATTTATATGAACAAATGGTAAATATTTCCAAAATCATATTCGTTTTAAGATGGTCAGTTTACTTTTCATCTAATCAGATTAAATATTTATTAAAATAACCGGGGCCAAAATCCAGGGTCGTTACATGTAAGTTTGGATCTGTCGGAAGTGCAGAAGTAAGAGATGATATCTTGATAACTGCGTGATGAGATGCAGTATCCTTGGATATTTTCAGAAGGTGTTTTCTCTTGAAGCAGTTTTAGGAGTAGTTGAAGAGCAGTCTTACCTGCCCCAGGGAAGATTCGTCTATATAGAAGTAATCTGGATCTTTAGCATGGAGGTTGGCTGGTCTGGAATATGAGACTAAGTTCTATGAGTTGCTTCGCTTCGACATGGTCTCATTGTCATTCCTTAAGGAGGGCGAGATCTTGATGCTTGGTTTGGAGCCCGAATTTCTTAAGAGGTTTTCTGCCATCTCAAAGGTCTTTTGTGTGGTTTTTTGATGCTTTTGGTTTTGAGAAGCCTTTGGATTATAAGTCTTTGGTTAGCTGTGATAGCAGTGCAACTCAAAGTGTTTGGTGTGCTAACGAGAAGGTCCTTTAGCTCTGTAGTATCATCAAGGTAGAGCTTGGAAACAGCAGTAGTGTGGCCATTTCTCCGATGGTCCAGGAATTTTGTGGTTCTCTTTCAGTAGCCCGGGCTGTTGGTGAAGTTTTCTTAAAGGTTAACCTTGTTTGGAGAAGCTTAAGGCTGTTCTAATTGGTAAAGAGAGGACGGTTTCTTTGGAATCAGAATCAGGTTGGATCGCTAAAGTGACTTGCGATTAATTTGGAATTTTCTTGGGCTATCTTTTGTTGAGACTGAGGGTTCTCATGAAGAAGTTGGAGCTACTGATGTAATCAGAAGTTTGTCTGCATCTAGAGTTGAGTTCCATATTGTTTTGGTTCTAGAAGTGATTTTGGTAGTCAACCTAGTAGGAAGAGTTGGTGTAGCAACTCAGATATTTTTGGAATTTGGATTTGGTTAGATCAAGTTTTTGAGTTGGATTTTGCTATAAGGTTGTGTGACTGAGTCAGATGGGTCACCCAGATTTTTTGGATTTGATGAACAAAGTTTTCCGGATATATTGGATAAGTTTGTACTCGTGTTCATCAACAATATTCACATCTATTTCAGAATCAGAGTTGTGCAGCGGAAGCGAGGTAGCAGCTGTACAAGGAAGGAAGCAAGTTCAATTTGCTATTGCTTGGGAAGTAGAGCTTGTGTTCTGGATTTCGATGGATTTTGGAAGGCTTTTCTGTTGGATAGGATCCAGGAACTAGTTTGCTTTGGTCTAGTTGTTTCTGGAAGTATCAGCATAGGTTGAGATGATCTGGAGAAGATTGGCTGCCCAGGATTGTCGCTGTGACGCCCCACCTCTATACCCACGCTAGCCAAGAACACTCCGGAGAAGTGCTGTCAACTAGCACGGAGAATAAGGCTGTTGAGGAGCGACCATCCATGTAATTGCTTATCACACGGTGGCTATAAATAATCTTCGGAAACAAACATAGAAATAATCATATCACAAATCAGTCACAGATATCCATATCACAAAGGCGGAAGAAGATATGAATATATAACTAACACATGAAAGTGTACATCAGAGTATTGGTCAATAAGATCCACGATAATACAAAAGAATAGCAACACGTGCTATACAAAAGAATACAACTATGAGTCCATATCTCAAGTGTATACAACAAAAACTGCTAATCTAAACAGTTAGCCAAAAGTCAGAGTGATGAATCCCTGGGAAGAAGTCAAGCAGAAGCACCTGTAACATCTCGGTCTGATCCGAGTATTATTTAAGAAAATAATAAACGGATCAGTCCAGCTATAAATATCAGATGACATGATATAACATAAAAGATATGGCATAAACATAAACATCCATAACGACATACCACTATAAGTATGTAAATAATGATCAACAGAAGATCAATCAATAAGAGATAATCAATATCACAAGAATCTTCTCAAAGATTCGAAGGGGGCATCATACCCTAAACTTGTACTCATAACAAGTCAATGACATAAATTCCAGAAATCAACACGAGAAATCCAGAAATCATAAAAAAGGGAAAGAGGCCTATCACATGACGGTCCGAAGACCATGGGGAGCTACCCCACATGTGTGAGTGGAATCACACAGAATGAGGTCAAGACTAACCGAAAAGCGGAAAGGTATGTGTGAATGGAATCACACAAGTGGTGTCTAGTCTAACCTTGCAATGAAAGATACATCGCGCAATTGCTAGTCTAATTCATAGAGCGATCATCAAGATCAACGAGAAGTGTCAATTACACTAAGCTAGTAAATATAGAAGTTTAGCTTCATGTCCCATAACCACTTGCTTAACTTAAATATTTACGAACAAACTGTAAATCTTCACTAATAAAATTGTCATAAGAGGTTCAATCGAACAAGTCCAAGAATTAACCGACGAAGTGAACGCAAGCGTTTCATACCACTTGTTTTACTAAGTCGTTTAATTAGATTTCTCATCCGAGTGAGGTAAAGGCTTGTATATACTAATAGATTGGAAAACGGTTTAAGAAAAGAGCTTTGTTATTAAAAATAGAGTTGAAATTGTTTGTTAAAAGAGTTTTGATATTTACTACAAGTATTGAAACCTTTATATTATAAAGTGACAAAACACATAAGCAAGTGTAGAAACAATCGGTCACAAAGATCGCATACGGAGATGCGAATAAAATCCAAGGAAATCAGCTCAATATTTTTCAGATAAGATCCCCTACGGAGGGGGGGTCCAGGGGGGTGGCAACCCCCCAAGGTGGGGGTGCGGGGGCAACGCCACCGCTTACGGGGTTCGACCTGCCCGGTCAGGTCGCGGGGGTCCAGGGGGCAAGCGACTTAAGGTCCAACGACCTACGACTCAAGCAAGCCGAGCGACCTAGTGTGGAGGGGTCGAGCGACTTAAGGAAGGCGAACGACCTAAAGTCTAACGACCTACGACTTAACAGAGTCGAGCGACCTAAGGTCTAACGACCTACGACTTAACAGAGTCGAGCGACCTAAGGTAAATGGTCCAACGACCTAACTCGAACGACTTATCTGGAGCTTAGGTCGGAGACGACCTACGAGATAAACCAGGCCGACTTAGTGGATGAGCGACCTAAGGTAAATGGTCCAACGACCTAACTCGAACGACTTATCAGGAGCTTAGGTCGGAGACGACCTACGAGATAAAGCAGGCCGACTTAACGTTTGCCTGGAGATTATAGGTCGGAAACGACCTAAGACTTAAAGCTTAACTCGCGAGCGACCTACGGCTTAAGGCCTAACTCGTGAGCGACCTACGACTTAAGGCTTAACTCGCGAGCGACCTAACTCCGAAGTGCCAATACTTCCAGAATGACCTAAAGTTAACTCGTGAACGACTCACGACCCATGGACGAACGACTTAACTCCGAACGACCTAAAAATGGCCAGAACGACCTAGGGGTTAACTCGTACGCGACCTACGACCTAAGGTCCACACGACCTAACTCCGAGCGAGCTAAAAACGGCCAGAACGACCTAAATGCAGAAATTTCTCCCAAACACCAAAAATCGGAGTTTTTCGCCAATCCAATCCAAACCAAAAGCAAATATGCATGCTAAAGTGATAGGGAATCATTCCCAACAGTCCAATATAGTTATAGACTAGAATTGTGAGATAAAAATCTCACCTTTGCACTAAAATTTTATGAAGATGAAGCTTGAAAGCAAGGAGAAGCAATCCAAAGCTTGAATCCAATATCTTCTACTTGAATTTGGAGTTGAATGATGGAGTTGCAATTGAATTTGAGCTTGGAGTTTTAATTTCCCATTCTCTTCACCATTAATGCTAAAGCTTGAGTTAGTTAGGAAATTTATGAAAAGTGAGGAGAAGAGGGTTGGAACTTGGGCTTAATAGGCTAAACTAACCCAAAGTCCAAAGCGGGAAAAGTTAGTGAAATTTCACTATCTCCAAACCTATCGATGTTTATACTTAAAAAGTTGTAAACGACATTTCGAACTCAATGGAAGTGGTCTCGAGTCCTAATTTGACCGTTTGCAAAAAGTAGTTTTTCGGACCAAAATCCGATTAACGATTTAATATTTAAATAAAAATATTTAAATGTAAACTCGATAAATATGCGGGTTGTTACAGTCTGTTGGGTTATGCAGATATGAGATAAGGAGTTTGGAATTCGAAGTTGGAGACTTCATTGTTGTTAAGATTTTTCTGGTTAAGAGTACAGTAATTGGATAAGATTTGATGGCTAGTGTTAAGGCATTTGAGATTTCTTATATGTATTTTTGATAGGATGAGATTGAATTGCCAGTTTGGATAGCTGGAATTCATTGTATATCACGTATATCTGAGGGAGTACGTGTATGATTCATTGTTTGTTGTTGAATCTGTAGTTCTGTTGGATTTGGAAATTGAGCTAGACTTGAGTATAGTCTGATGTTCTGTTCAGATTGAAGGATCTAGAGATGTGAGGAGCTCGGATTGTGGTGGTGTAGTTTGTTAGCTTCTGTAGAGCGAGTTTCCTGGTGATTTATACTTGGGAAACTCTAGATAGTATTAGAGATTTATTCTGGTTTATGTCATAATAATCAGTTAGGTTTGTCTGTTTGATTGATTGCTTTGGTTGTTAGTAACTGGTTGACAGGAATGCTTTGCTGTTTGAAATTAAAATCTATACTGGATTACTAAATTACCTTTGCTTTTAAATTTCGGGGACGAAATTCTTTTAAGGGGGGAGGATTGTAACGACCCGGAATTTTGGAAAATATAAATTTAATAATCTGTGTAAATAATTAAATTGATTTGATAATTTTTCTTTATAATTTTAATTCAAACTGATAAATTTATTCTTTTTAAAGGTTAATAAATATTTAATCTGATAATTGTGATCAATATCTTTCTGACAATTTAAAATATTGATAAGATTTATTTTTCAAAGCTAATGAAATTTTATTCTATTTATAATATATATATATCTGATATATATTGTGAATAGAAGATCTTGTGTTTTAAATAAAAGATGAATTTTTAAATTGTAATATATATTTTTGCATATGTTATAATTTGAAATTTAATTTAATCTATTAATAATTTGAATATGTATGAAATTATAATTTAAAGCTTTGTTTAAAAATTAATATTCTTCAAAAGCTAATTTAAAGACTAATTCATTTATTTTTAAAACATAAGATAAACTGTTTATTTTCAAATATGATAGTTAAAAGAAATTTTAAGCAAGCTTTGTTTTAAAAATGCTCGAATTAAAATGGTTAAATGATGAATATAAATGTTTTAGATTTTAAAATATATGTATAAGAATTATTTGCATTTTTATTAGTATTAGAATATTTCTTTTAAAGGTAAACTGGTATTTATTTATAAAGTAAATTTAATAAGTTATATTCACATTTAAATTAAGTAAAAAAAATTAATTAGAAATTTCTTAAGACAAGTGTAAACATGTTAACATCTTAAAACACATGTAAACCTATTAAGCTAATTATGTGACAATGGTCCAAGTTTTTAACAAGTGGCATATACATTTAAATTTTAATAAATGTATTAAGAAGAAGATTTGTTTTCTTTCTCAAACATTTCTTTCTTTGTTTTCACTTCTTAATTTAAATTAATGACAATCAGCAAACGTTAATCTGCATTTATTAAAAGCTTCAACCTGCAATTCATGTTAAAGATCAATTGCAACATTTTTATCAAACATCCAAATTAAAATCTGCAAATAAGGTTCGGTTTCAACCTGAAACTTCAAGATCAACCTGAGAATCAAGTTGGAAATAAAAAATGCAACCAAAACCTGCATTTCAAAATCAAATCAACCTGAGATTAAGTGGTGTTCATCTGCAATTTCAACATGCATGGATTCTTTTCTTCAACCTCAAATCTGCATTTCTTCAAAACTGCATTCCAAATGAAGGGCTGCAGCAAGTTCAGATTAGTTTCAACATTTTTAACAATCAACTGAAGCATGCAATCAAATTTTTCCAGATAAATGTTCAAGCCTGGATAGAAAAAAAATAAACCTCCTCTGCTATAAAATCTGCCCTGCATATTTAAGGTGAGTAAATTTCTTTTAAAAACAGTTGATCTAAATTTTACTGCTATGCATGTGTTGATTGTCTTGAATTAAAGTACTATAGCTTAAATTTATATGAATTGTTATGTTTATGATGGGTAAGCTTGTCTGTTCATATACATGCAAAAGTTTCTCTGTTAATTTACTAAGAAGGTACTGTTAAAAGAAACATTCAATACAAATAAATGAAATCATTATTTGATTTCGAAATCTAAATAAAAGTTTTTTGTGTGAGGAAGATGATGGCCTTTAAAATAATTTTAGGATCTTAACTTTAGCAAATAAGTTTAAAATTAAGAAAAACAGTAAAATATTTGTGATATCCCGAAAATTTTAGCAATATCAATTTAATAATCTGTATTTAAAATTAAATTGATTTGATAAAATTTTGTTAATAAAAAAAATAACTTGATTAAATAATCCAATTAAATAAATGTTTAATTAGTGAATTTTATCTTTCAAAAGCTAATAGAATGTTTTCCTATTTATAATGTATGTATGTGTGTATATATATATATATATATATATATATATATATATATATTATGAATAGATAAGTTTTGAATTGAAGTTAAATAAACAAATAAAATCTTGTTTTTAAATTATAATATTCATTTTGATAATTTAGAAATTATATAAGTAAATTTAAAATACCATTTATATATTAAAACATTAATGCATTTAAATAAGTTAAATAGTATATGTAATTTATAATTTCTTTTATAAATTATTTAAATTAATAAATATGTTATTTTCAAATAATAGTAATTAATGTATAAATATAGATATGTTTTAAAAGGCAATATGATTATTATTTTAAAATTAAATATGTTAATATAAATTAGTTTTAAAATTAGATTTTTAATGTATGAATAGAACTTGAATTTGAATTTATTTTGAATTCAAATGAATAAACATATTTAAATTATATAAATAAGCTATCTTTATATAAATTGTTTTATTTCATTTTCATTAAAAAGAAATGCTTATACATTTATTATGAAACTACTTTATATGTATTTAGTAAATGAAGAGGATTTCAATTACCTTTAAATTAAACAAAAATAAACTAAATTACTTAAGACACATGTTATTTAACTAAGTGGTAATTATAACAAGTGTACTTAGGATATGAGATTAAATGTAACAAGTGTTATTTCTTTTTAAAAGTGTCCTTTATTTTTATATTTTCTTTTAAATTTTTAAATAAATCAATTACTCTTATATAAGCATGTTTTCTTCTTTTCTTTTCCTTTCTTAATTTTCCAAAGTAAAAAATTAAACTTCAGATGAGAAATAAATCAGTTTCTAAAACTCCTCAAAAAAATTTTTAATACAAACTAAATTCTGGAACTCCTCCTCGATCAAAAGCTTGAAAACACCGTCATTATACAATCGTTAATCCACTTTCAAATTTTAGATCAGATCATAATCCTGCAAAATCAAACCAGTAACCATTTTCAAATCAATTACCTAGAATTCATTTTTGCAAATCATTTTTAGGACGTTCAGGCCTGCAAACTTTATCCCTGAACATTCTGCATTTTTTTTTCAAATCTGAGAAATATGCAAAGCATTTTCTCTTCCACCTAAAATTTTCAAACATACAAGCATGTAACTCTCTCCCAAAGACAAATCTGAAACAATTCCTTAATTAAAGCCTGCAATTCACCGTGTAAATCTACAATATGAAACTACAAGCATTCAAACTTAAGTAGAATAAACCTGGTTTGTCTTCTACATCTGGTAATCAAGCAAGTAAACTCTGCATGCTTTTTTCTTCAACCTGGAAATCAAGCCATCAAAGCATGTAACTTCAATTTTTTCAAATTAAAGATTTAAATGCTAATGGAATCAAGCCTGCATGCAAGCAAATCAGTTTTTTTTTAAAAGCATAAGAGAAAAAGCTTTCAAAACAGTTTTCCAAAAGCTATGTTCCATCTCTATTGACAGGTGAGCAACTTCACTAATTTAAAAGGTTAAGTATTATCTGTTTCATGTTTTTCCCCTTGAAATAAACATGTTTTTGTGAATGTTTATTGATGAAATTTCTATGCAATTTGGATATGCATGTATGTGTTGACTTTAAACCTTCTCTGTTACCATTTTTTTAAAGAAAAGATAAAAAAATCCTCTTGCTCTGGTTAAATATTTTGTTAAAGCTTAGGTTCTGAAACCACTATGTTAATTATACCATAGTTTCAGTTTAAAACTTATTTAGTAAAAACAAAATTTTGGTGTGGTCTCTGCAAATTTTAGAATAAAAAAAAACCATCAGAGCATGTTCAATGAAGGTAAAATCTCAGACATGATAATTTATTAATTCAATGTTATAAATTGAAAGCTTAAACAAAGAAATGATTTTTAAAACTAAAATCACATTGTTTAGTGTAGATTTGGGATTGTAGTATTCATATGATCTGATAATGGGTTTGAGTTTATCATTGGTGATCGAGTTGATCAGAAGGTTTGGGATTCTTGGTGGAGGTAGTGTAGTGATCAGAGGGTGTGGCAAAAATGTCAGGAAGATGAACAGGGCTGGGTGGAGGAGATGGGAGGTGGATGGAGTTTGTAAACCTAGTTTTGAGTACTTCTGTAATTTTGGATCATTGCGATCCTCTGGTTGATCGAGTTCGATGGAACTCAGGGAAAGAGTAGCTAGGGCATGGACGAGGGCATGGCCGGAGTCACCGGTGTTCTGGTGGTCAGCGATGGAAGTACGAGATGTTTTCAGGTTTTGGGGAATGGGGGTGTGCCTATGCTGCCAGGTTTTGAATTGGGGTAATCGAATTCGTTGTCGTGATGTTTGTGGGGTTTTGGATGATCGTGGATGGATCTATGGGGAATCGTCGGCATGCTTGTTGATTTGGTGGTGGCCGGAGGTGGCAAGACCACCGTCCATATGCACGATTAGAGGAGTGTGTCAGGTGGACTTGTGGATTTGCAGATTTGTGGGACTCAAGTCATACTGGAGAAATTCGAGTAACAGCTCGATGTTATAGAAGGGTTTACTCAGAGTAATATAAGAGGAGACTCGGGTATCTAAGAGGTTACAGGTTTCTTTAGAAACCTGAATGTTTTCAACTATAAAACTAAAAGCAAAGTTTGAATCAAGTTTTAAAATAAACTTTAAAGCTTAAATTCTGAGTATGGATTAAAACTAAGTTTGAATCCAAGTTTAAAATGCAATTTAAATTTTATAATTTAAAATGTTTAAACAAGTTTAAAACGAGGTTTAAATAGTTTAAGTTTAAAGTAAAGCTTAAAAATAAAAGTAAAGATTTAACTTAAGTTTAAATCTAGATTCAAATTCAGATTTGAATCATTGTTTAGAAATAAAGGGAGTTTTTAAATTTGAATTGTTTTAAAAAAACAACTTTGAGTGTTTAAGTTTATTTAAATTTGGATTTTTATTTTAAATGAAATTGAGTTTAAATTTCCTTTAAACTTCTTTATAAAATAAGAAATTATTTAGTAGAAGTTTTAAAAAGGTTTTAAATTGCTTTTAAAACTTTGTTAAAGTTAAGTTTGATTTCCTTTTGAAACCAAATTTTAAGTTAAGTTGTTTTAAATTACTTTGTTAATGATAATGTAATCATTAACAAGAGATGTGTTATTTTTAAGTAAATCAAAGAATTTAATGAATTTTGAGTCATTAAATTAATAAGGTAATTTAAATAAGATAATTTATTTTATTTATTTAATTAATTAAGAATTGGAATAAATTAATTAAGGTTAAGCTAAGTAGTTAAGATGAATTAAATTTGTAATTAGTATTAATTTAAGTAAATTACTTAGAAGAAAGGTAATTGAAGAATTAATGATAAGTTAATGAAGGTCATTAACTTGGGATTATTCATTAATTAATTAATTAATGTAATTAATTTTGATAATTAATTGGATTTATTAATTTAGATAATCATTTGTGGAATTTGGTTAAGTATGATTACTTTATGGAAGTAATTAAAGATATTAATTACTCATTGTAATTAATTTATTAATTAGATTAGTTTAAATTAATTAATTAAGTTTAATTAATTTAGAATAATCATTTGATGGGTTGATAAGAAATTAATGAAGGATAACTACTTAGAGAAGTATAAAGAGATTTGGAATTAAGTACTTGTGTAATTAATTTAAGCTTTGATTAATTAAGACATTTGAGAATAATTAAGAAATGTAATTAATTAAAGAAAATTAATTACTAATGAAATTAATCAAAGTTGATTAATAAATATAAGTAATTATTAAATGTAATTAATTTAGGAGTAATTAATTTACTCAATAAAGTAATTAAGGTTAGTTAATTAACTAAATGTGATTAATCAAAGTGATTAATAATTTTGGTTTAATTAAGGTTAATTATTTAATATAAGTAATTAATTAAAAGGTAATTAATAATCATTAATTAATATAATTAATGATGTAATTAAGAATTAATTAATTAATATTAATTAATCAATGGTAAGTGATTAAGGAAGTAATTAATTAAGGATTAATGTAATTAATTAATTAATTAATGAAGTAAATAAGGTTAATTACTGATTTTGGTTAAGGATAATTAATTTGTAAAATTAATTAAGGATAATTACTTGAATGTAATTAAGGGATAATTAATCAAGGGTGATTAATTAAGGTGATTAATTTGAGGATAATTATTTAATTGAGTGGTAATCAATTAATGGTTAAGTAAGCAAGATTTAAAATGAGGAAGTAATTAATTTAATTCATTTTAAATTAAGTAAAGATAGGTAATTAATTTATTTTAAATTAATTAGAGATGGAAGTAATTAATTTAATTCATTTTAAATTAATTATAGTATGATTAAGTAAATCATTGCTTATGAATGGATGATATGGTTTGACTTAAATGGTTTGAATCTCAGAAATGAGATTAGTATTGTGTGTTATGGATGCATTTGTTGCATTATGATGATGATATGAATTATCTATTAATGAAGATATTGTAGATTATCAAGTGTGATGATAATATAGCTTACCTGTTAGTGATGATAATGTTGATTATCTATTATGATGATGTGAATTATCTATTTGCGTGTATATAGATAATTAGATTGAATTGTTTTAAACTTTAAACAACTTGGACCTAAAAGACACGCTTTGGATTTCGATGAGACCGGGATCGGGTTTCCATATTTGGGATTCAAAACCACATCGATTCCAATTAAATGTTAGGTCGTGAATCTAAGTGGAGCAAGTGAAGACTCAAGGTGTAAGAACTATTCGTCAGTATAACTCTGTGGGTGATTCCGTAATGAGTTTGATGGAATAGTACTACTAGGTTCGAGATGGTGATTTAGAGTGCAAGGGTTATCGTCGTTAACTCTGAGGGTGGTTCCAAAATGAGTGTAACGAGATAATGCCTTCGATTTCGTTCGAGCCCGGAACGAACTTGTATGGATTGAATGCTTTCAGAACATCGTCAGGAGGATGATGAGAATTCTAAGAGGTGTTCTCTAAAGGTAATCGTAGCCTCAAGCCTCATCAACCGGGAATGGCTAAAACAGGGGAGGTGCAGCAAGGCTTCGTGGGTAGCCCCCACATGAGAGTGAGATTTACCCCTGTCTAGAAGTTCCTTTATATTCGGCTGTGTGGGGCGGTTGGTTCGCGACAACTGCCGGGTTGTCTTGTTCGGAACTATTCAGTAAGGAATGGTTCCAGCATTGTGTTGCAGGGGATCGGGAGTGGTCCTTGGTATGGTGATCTAGGCCACGTACTGTGACAGGCGGTACCCCAGTAGCCCTGCCATCGTATGGAATCCAAAATCCAATAAGTGCCAATGGTTTTGATTGTATTACCCACTTTTGTGGCTAGTAGCTGGAATTTAATAGATGTAACAATTTCGGCTATTTCATATTTACTTGAAAACCCTAGACCTATTACAATATCATCGGATTTCCTACCAAATGTTTTGGTTAGCGTAAGGTAAAAACTTTTCCATGTTTATGTGTGGGAAGTCTTACGTGATACCTTTCTTTTTAAAAGATTTTTGAAAGTTAAGCAACTTTAACCTGTTACTCACACCAGACCCATGTCTGACCCGGAGTTTATTTTTGTTTTTCATAAACTCTTAGGTACTCAAATTTTTACAAGTAGCCAAGGGATTCAGGTTAGCTTTGACGAGTTATGGAGGAGAAAATAGAGCAGGAGGCTTCTGCGTTGTAGTTATCTAGTATCCGCTGTGTTGGTATCTCTGAGTCGTTTGTTTGAGTTGTTTTGTACTGTGTTGTAATAACTAGACAGGTGTTTATAACTGTCTAGTATGTGTTGTATTATCTGTGTAACTCTGATAGTTGTTATATATCTATGTAATACTTTTGATTATTAATATAATTTATTCGTTCCGCTGTTGAGATTCTGATGTGTTGTTTCTTCTTTCTTCTCTTTCTTTCTCTTCTATCCCTTTCTTTCTAATTAATGATGCGTCATTCGGTGGAGACGGATGGCGGGTCATTACAGTGGTATCAGAGCATTAGGTTGAGTGAATACCTAGGCTCTGTAGTGGTGTCCTTCTTGAGAGAGTGTATTTGTAGTTTTGATATATGTCTATATATAAATATATTTATTTCCACCTATCTGTTGGGTTACCTGTTCAGGTTTTCCAACATAAGTTATAAAGGTAGATTAGGTAGTGGTGTGTGTAACACGACTACTACTATTGGTTAGAGTTTAATGTTTGAGGTTGGAAGTGTATTTGTCGAGACTGTAGACCTAATACCGTCTCAAGTGAGTTATGCAGTGGTGTGGAGATTTAATTGATCTCTGAAGGAAACCTGTTGAGGTTTGGAGTGATATTTGAAGATGGATGAGTTGAGTTTGAATCTGTCGGTTTGGCAGATGAGTGTAATGGTATTTTGATACCTCAGGAAATGGTAGCTACGTGTTGAGATGCGGCGAATATGGATGTCTCCGAAGATGTTTTCTTTGGAACAAGTTTTGGGAAGTGTGTCTGCTTCAGTGTTGTGGCTGAGTTCAGCTGGATGTTTGTGTTTGGCTTTGAAGTCCGAATTTCTCGAAGAGCTTTGGGTTAGGAAGTTTTTGGCATTGGTGTCAGCAGTTCAGCTCGGAATGTTTTGTGTTGGCAGGAAGTTTTCTGGTTAGCAGTTTTTCTAAGGTGGAATTCAGAAGCAGCAGAGTGGACCCGTTTCTTCGGTGGATTGGCAAATTAAGAGTAAGTTGTTCTGTTTGGTAAGGGAAGAACAGTTTTCTTTGGGAATTGGTCTGTGTTGATCGCAAAAGTGACTTGCGATTGTTTGAGTGTTCTCTTGTGTTATTAGAGAATTTTCTTGGTATCTTCTAAGAAGTCAGAGGTTTGTTTGTATATGGAGATTGAGTTTTCTTATCGACCGGATTCCAGGAGTGCTATCGGTAGAGCAGCTAGTAGAAGGATGGTTTCTCGAGATAGGGTTTGGTGAAGCAGCTTCTGAGTTTTCTTGGATATGTTGGGCCATATTTCTAGGAATTGATGTCCAGTTTGTGCTCATATTCTTCATCAACAGTTTCTTCTATCCCAGATCAGAGTTGTACAGCGGAAGCAGTTTGAGAGTATTTCTATTTTGTCTTTTCTTTATAGAAGAAGTGAGTTTGTTCTTCTGATGTTTGAAGAGTAGAGTTGGTGATCTTAGTCTTGGTTGATCTTGAGGAGATCGTTGTGTTGGGTAGTTTTTAGTCCTGCCTGTTTCTTTTAGGGGCATCAGCAGGAGTTGAGCTGATCAGATTGGATATGGGCAGCCCAGGATCATCCGAAGAGTTTTATGGATAAGAGATGAAGGAATTTGAATTTCGAAGTCAGAGATTTGTTTTGGATAAGTTTTCTCTGATCCAAGGAGCTATAAAGTTTTGATAAGTCTGGGAAGCTAGCTCCAAGGTGTTTTCGATCTCTTCTGTGTTTGGTTAGATTGGTGTTTGGTTTTCAAGAATTGAATTGCCAGTTCGATAATTGGATTTGATGAGATTCACCTATCTCTGATGGAGTACGTGTATGAGCTATCTTTGGTTGAGGGACCAGCTGTTCAGGAAGGTTTGGTGGTTGAGTCAGACTCGTCTGCAGTCTAATATCCCGTTTAGTTCTGTAGATCTAGATGAGTAGAAGCTCTATAGCTTCGTAGTTTTGATTGTTTGGATTTTGTAGAGCGAGTATCTCGGTATATATATATATATATATACTTGGGGAAAACTCGAGAAGATTTTATCCACAATTTTATCTGGATAATTAAATTTGTTTGATTAGATAAATTGGTTGCTATGGTTGTTAGCATATGATTGATGTATGCTTGTGATTTAAAATTAAATTTTAAATGGGTTAATAAATTATCTTTTCTTTTAAATTTCGGGGACGAAATTCTTTTAAGGGGGGAGGAATGTGATATCCCGGAAATTTTAGCAAAATCAATTTAATAATCTGTATTTAAAATTAAATTGATTTGATAAAAGTTTGTTAATAAAAAAAATTAACTTGATTTAATAATCCAATTAAATAGATGTTTAATTGGTGAATTTTATCTTTTAAAAGCTAATAGAATGTTTTCCTATTTATAATGTGTGTGTGTATGTATGTATGTGTGTGTGTGTGTGTATATATATATATATATATATATATTGTGAATAGATAAGTTTTGAATTGAAGTTAAACAAACAAATAAATCTTGTTTTTAAATTCTAATATTCATTTTGATAATTTAAAAATTATATAAGAAAATTTAAAATACCATTTATATATTAAAACATTAATGCATTTAAATAAGTTAAATAGTATATGTAATTTATAATTTCTTTTACAAATTATTTAAATTAATAAATATGTTATTTTCAAATAAATGTATAAATATAGATATGTTTTAAAAGGCAATATTATTATTATTTTAAAACTAAATATGTTAATATAAATTAGTTTTAAAATTTGATTTTTAATGTATGAATAGAATTTGAATTTGAATTTGAATTTATTTTGAATTCAAATGAATAAACATATTTAAATTATATAAATAAGCTTTTATCTTTGTATAAATTGTTTTATTTCATTTTCATTAAAAAGAAATACATATACATTTATTATAAAACTACTTTATATGTATTTAATAAATAAAGAGGATTTCAATTACCCTTAAATTAAACAAAAATAAACTAAATTACTTAAGACACATGTTATTTAACTAAGTGGTAATTATGACAAGTGTACTTAGGATAAGAGATTAAATGTAACAAGTGTTATTTCTTTTTACAAGTGTCTTTTATTTTTATATTTTCTTTTAAATTTTTAAATAAATCAATTACTCTTATATAAGCAAGTTTTCTTCTTTTCTTTTCCTTTCTTAATTTTCCAAAGTAAAAAATTAAACTTCAGCTGAGAATTAAATCAGTTTCTAAAACTCCTCAAAAAAAAATTAATACAAACTAAATTCTAAAACTCCTCCTCAATCAAAAGCTTGAAAACACCTTCATAACACAATCTTTAATCCACTTTCAAATTTTAGATCAGATCATAATCCTGCAAAATCAAACCAGTAACCATTTTCAAATCAATTACCTAGAATTCATTTTTGCAAATCATTTTCAGGATGTTCAGGCCTGCAAACTTTATCCCTGAACATTCTGCATTTTTTTTTTCAAATTTGAGAAACATGCAAAGCATTTTCTCTTCCACCTGAATTTTTCAAACATACAAGCATGTAACCCTCTTCCTAAGACAAATCTGAAACCTTTCCTTAATTAAAGCCTGCAATCCACTGTGTAAATCTACAACATGCAACTACAAGCATTCAAGTTTAAGCAGAATAAACCCGGTTTGTCTTCTACATTTGGGAATCAAGCATGTAAACTCTGCATGCTTTTTTCTTCAACCTGGAAATCAAGCCATCAAAGCATGTAACTTCAAATTTTTCAAATTAAAGATTTAAATGCTAATGGAATCAAGCCTGCATGCAAGCAACTCAGTTTTTCTTAAAAGCATAAGAGAAAAAGCTTTCAAAACAGTTTTCCAAAAGCTCTGTTCCATATCTATTGACAGGTGAGTAACTTCACTAATTTAAAAGGTTAAGTATTATCTGTTGCATGTGTTTCCCTTTGAAATAAGCATGTTTGTGTGAATGTTTATTGATGAAATTTCTATGCAATTTGGATATGCATGTATGTGATGACTGTAAACCCTCTCTGTTACCAGTTTTTTAATAGAAAAGATAAAAAAAATCCTCTTGCTCTGGTTAAACATTTTGTTAAAGCTTATGTTCTGAAATCACTATGTTAATTATACTATAGTTTCAGTTTAAAACTTATTTAGTAAGACCAAAATTTTAGTGTGGTCTCTGCAAATTTTAGAATAAAAAAAAACATCAGAGCATGTTCAATGAAGGTAAAATCTCAAACATGATAATTTATAAATTCAATGTTATTAATTAAAATCTTAAACAAAGAAATGATTTTTAAAACTAAAATCACATTGTTTAGTTTAGATTTGGGATTGCAATATTCATTTGATCTGTAATGGGTTTGGGTCAATCTTTGGTGATCGAGTTGATCAGAAGGTTTGGGGTTCTTGGTGAAGGTAGTGTAGTGATCAGAGGGTGTGGCAAAAATGTCAGGAAGATGAACAGGGCTGGGTGGAGGCGATGGGAGGTGGTTGGAGTTTGTAAACCTAGTTTGGAGTAGTTCTGTAATTTTGGATCATTGCGATCCTCTGGTTGATCGAGTTCGATGGAACTCAGGGGAAGAGTAGCTAGGGCATGGAGGATGGCATGGCCGGAGTCGCCGGTGTTCTGGTAGTCAGCGATGGAAGTGCGAGATGTTTTCACGTTTTGGGGAATGGCGGTGTGCCTGTGCTGCCAGGTTTTGAATTGGGGTAATCGAATTTGTTGTCATGATGTTTGTGGGGTTTTGGATGATCGTGGATGGATCTATGGGGAATCGTCGGCATGCTTGTTGATTTGGTGGTGGACGGAGGTGGCCAAGACCACCATGCATATGCACGGTGTAGAGGAGTGTGTCAGGTGGACTTGTGGGTTTGCAGATTTGTGGGACTCGAGTCATACTCAAGAAATTCGAGTAACAGCTCGATGTTATAGATTGGTTTACTCGAAGTAATATAAGAGGAGACTCGGGTATCTTAGAGGTTACAGGTTTCTTTAGAAACCTGAATGTTTTCAACTCTAAAATTAAAAGCAAAATTTGAATCAAGTTTTAAAATAAACTTTAAAGCTTAAATTCTGAGTATGGATTCAAACTAAGTTTGAATCCAGTTTAAAATGTAATTTAAATTTTATAAATTAAAATGTTTAAATAATTTTAAAAAGGGGTTTAAATAGTTTAAGTTTAAAGTAAATCTTAAAAATAAAAGTAAAGATTTAACTTTACTTTTAATCTAGATTCAAATTCAGATTTGAATCATTGTTTAGAAATAAAGGGAGTTTTTAAATTTGAATTGTTTAAAAAAAAAACTTTGAATGTTTAAGTTAATTTAAATTTGGATTTTTATTTTAAATGAAATTGAGTTTAAATTTCCTTTAAACTTCTTTATAAAATAAGAAATTATTTAGTAGAAGTTTTAAAAAGGTTTTTAATTGTTTTTAGAACTTTGTTAAAGTTAAGTTTGATTTCATTTTAAATTTAAAATTTAAAATGTAATTTGAAACCAAATTTTAAGTTAAGTTGTTTTAAATTACTTTGTTAATGATAATGTAATCATTAACAAGAGATGTGTTATTTTTAAGTAAATCAAAGAATTTAATGATTTTTGAGTCATTAAATTAATAAGGTAATTTAAATAAGATAATTAATTTAATTTATTTAGTTAATTAAGAATTGGAATAAATTAATTAAGGTTAAGCTAAGTAATTAAGATGAATTAAATTTGTAATTAGTATTAATTTAAGTTAATTACTTAGAAGAAAGGTAATTAAAGAATTAATGATAAGTTAATGAAGGTCATTAACTTGGGATTATTAATTAATTAATTAATTGATGTAATTAATTTTAATAATTAATTGGATTTATTAATTTAGATAATCATTTATGGAATTTGGTTAAGTATGATTACTTTATGGAAGTAATTAAAGATATTAATTACTCGTCGTAATTAATTTATTAATTAGATTAGTTTAAATTAATTAATTAAGTTTAATTAATTTAGAATAATCATTTGATGGGTTGATAAGAAATTAATGAAGGATAAGTACTTAGAGAAGTAATTAAGATTGAAGTATAAAGAGATTTGGAATTAAGTACTTGTGTGATTAATTTAAGCATTGATTAATTAAGACATTTGAGAATAATTAAGAAATGTAATTAATTAAAGGAAATTAATTACTAATGAAATTAATCAAGATTGATTAATAAATATAAGTAATTATTAAATATAATTAATTTAGGAGTAATTAATTTACTCAATAAAGTAACTAAGGTTAGTTAATTAACTAAATGTGATTAATCAAAAGTGATTAATAATTTTGGTTTAATTAAGGTTAATTATTTAATATAAGTAATTAATTAAAAGGTAATTAATAATCATTAATTAATATAATTAATGATGTAATTAAGGATTAATTAATTAAGATTAATTAATCAATGGTAAGTGATTAAGGAAGTAATTAATTAAGGATTAATGTAATTAATTAATTAATTAAGTAAATAAGGTTAATTACTGATTTTGGTTAAGGATAACTAATTTGTAAAATTAATTAAGAATAATTACTTGAATGTAATCAAGGGATAATTAATCAAGGGTGATTAATTAAGGTGATTAATTTGAGGATAATTATTTAATTGACTGGTAATCAATTAATGGTTAAGTAAGAAAGATTTAAAATGAGGAAGTAATTAATTTAATTCATTTTAAATTAAGTAAAGATAGGTAATTAATTTAATTCATTTTAAATTAATTAGAGATGGAAGTAATTAATTTAATTCATTTTAAATTAATTATAGTATGATTAAGTAAATCATTGCTTATGAATGGATGATATGGTTTGACTTAAATGGTTTGAATCTCAGATATGAGATTAGTATTGTGTGATATGGATGCATTAGTTGCATTATGATAATGATATGAATTATCTATTAATGATGATGTTGTAGATTATCAAGTGTGATGATAATATAGATTACCTGTTAGTGATGATAATGTTGATAATCTATAGTGATGATGTGAATTATCTATCTGTATGTATATAGATAATTAGATTGAATTGTTTTAAACTTAAAACAACTTGGACCTAAAAGACACACTTTGGATTTCGATGAGACCGGGATCGGGTTTCCATATTTGGGATTCGAAAACCACATCGATTCCAATTAAATGTTAGGTCGTGAATCCAAGTGGAGCAAGTGAAGACTCGAGGTGTAAGAACTATACGTCAGTATAACTCTATGGTTGATTCCGTAATGAGTTTGACGGAATAGTACTTATAGGTTCGAGATGGTGATTTAGAGTGCAAGGGTTATCGTCGTTAACTCTGAGGGTGATTCCAAAATGAGTGTAACAAGATAATGCCTTCGGTTTCGTTCGAACCCGGAACGAACTTGTATGAATTGAATGCTTTCAGAACATCGTCAGGAGGATGATGAGCATTCTAAGAGATGTGTTCTCTAAAGGTAATCGTAGCCTCAAGCCTCATCAACCGGGAATGGCTAAAACAAGGTAGGTGCAGCAAGGCTTCGTGGGTAGCCCCCACTTGAGAGTGAGATTTACCCCTGTCTGGAAGTTCCTTTATATTCGGCTGTGTGGGGCGGTTGGTTCGCGACAACTGCTGAGTTGTCTTGTTCGGAACTATTCAGTAAGGAATGGTTCCGGCCTTGTGTTGCAGGGGATCGGGAGTGGTCCTCGGTACGGTGATCTAGGCCAAGTACTGTGACGGGCGGTACCCCAGTAGCCCTGCCATTGTATGGAATCCAAAATCCAATAAGTGCCAACGGTTTTGATTGTATTACCCACTTTTGTGGCTAGTAGCTGGAATTTAATAGATGTAACAATTTCGGCTATTTCATATTTACTTGAAAACCCTAGACCTATTATAATATCATCGGATTTCCTACCAAATGTTTTGGTTAGCGTAAGGTAAAAACTTTTCCATGTTTATGTGTGGGAATTCTTACGTGATACATTTCCTTTTAAAAGATTTTTGAAAGTTAAGCAACTTTACCCTGTTACTCACCCCAGACCCATGTCTGACCCGGAGTTTATTTTTCTTTTTCATAAACTCTTGGGTACTCAAATTTTTATGAGTAGCCAAGGGATTCAGGTTAGCTTTGACGAGTTATAGAGGAGAAAATGGAGCAGGAGGCTTCTGCGTTGTAGTTATCTAGTATCCGCTGTGTTGGTATCTCTGAGTCGTTTGTTTGAGTTGTTTTGTACTGTGTTGTAATAACTAGACAGGTGTTTATAACTGTCTAGTATGTGTTGTATTGTCTGTGTAACTCTGATAGTTGTTGTATATTTATGTAATACTTTCGATTATTAATATAATTTATTCGTTCCGCTGTTGAGATTCTGATGTGTTGTTTCTTCTTTCTTCTCTTTCTTTCTCTTCCATCCCTTTCTTTCTTATTAATGATGCGTCATTCGGTGGAGACGGATGGTGGGTCATTACAATACTGTTATATATGATAAATCAAAAATTTTGATTTATGATTTAGGTTACATGAACAAATTAATGGGTAAAAATCATGAATTTTAATACAAGTTTCATGATTTTTAGTTTAAGGAATCAAGAGAATTTTGAGTTTGAACATTTTGGAAATTTTTGTGAACTACAGATGATATACTCAATAATTTGAGTTGAAATTTAGGTTGTAGCTTGTTTTTAAGTTATAGATTTTGGTAAAAATGCTTCAGATTTTTCTATTGTCTGAATCGTTCGATTTTGAAGAAACTAGGGGTTGAGTTGCTTTGTTTTCGGCTTGGTTGTGAAGACAAATTTCGGCTTGGTTAGTGGATCGAGTTCGATCGCGTTTGGGAACGAATGAAGCTTGAGATCATGGTGTTCGATGGTGAAGTGGGCGGGGTTCAAAAGCGATGAGATGGTCGGCGGCGATGGGATGTTGGGTTCGAGTTGCTTCTGCAGTTTTGAGTTGATGGGTCAAATGTTGATTCGCGAATAAATTCTTCGATCTGGGTTCGAGATCGTGTTCGCATGGGATTGTGTGATCGGAGTGGATAGTCGCGACGATCTAAATTGGCTGTAGGCGGTGGGACATGTGCACGGGGTTGGGTGTGTGCACCGGGGAAAGTTTGTTCTGAGAAGATGATTGGAAACTCGAAGGGAAGCTCGCGTGTGTTTCATGGGCAACTCGGAGATGTTGGGCGTGGGTTTGATTCGGGTTAGGCACGGGCAGATCCAGTGTTTTGCTCGGGGTAATTGGGTGGTTTACTCGATGATCAAGTTGTTGTACTTTTTGTAAAGTACTGTGCAGATTTTAGGTTGAATGAAACTTGATTTTGATAAAAATCAAGCATTTTATTATAAACAAGTTTTATAAAAGAAACCAAATGCAAAGTTAAAACTTGTTGTTTAAAAGTAATTGATAATCAAACTTTAAAAGTATAAATTGAATTTATTTTAAAATTCAAATTTATTTAAAATGATTTCTTTTTGAAAGTAATTTAATTACATTTTGGATTTTAAATTTAAAGATGTATGTTCTGGATTTAAATATTGAATCAAAGTTTTAAATTCAATTTAAAAATAATAATTTGAAACTAAGTTTTCAATTTATACTGAAAATGAATAAGTTTGAATTAGATATTTAAAGAGTTCAAATTTTAAATTAGATTTCTAAATGCCTCATTTCCAAATAAGTATATTGTTATAATTTTGGAAAACCAATACAATAATTTGTTTAAGTTATTAAAATTTGATTTAATCAAAAAAATTAGTTATGAAGATAAATAGGATTAATTTATCTTTGGTATTAACTTGAGAATACTTGATTGAATATGATTTGTAATTAAGTAAAGAATTAATTAAGATAAATGTTTTCTTAATTAATTAAGGAATTTGTAATATAGGATGTTAATTAATTAATTGTTTAATCAATTTTAAATAATTAGTTAAATTTTTTATTTAATTTTAAATATCACTTAATTATAAATTAATTAAGTGTAATTACTTAATAAAGTAATCAATGGTTAATAATTGAATGTAATTAAGAATGATAATTACTTATGGGAGTAATTAGAGAAATTACTCATGGGAGTATTTTAATGGAAGTGATTATTGGTTAATCACTTGATGATATCAATTAAAGAATTGATTAATATAATTGTTGAAGTTAATTAATTATGAAGTAATAATTAATAAAAGAATTAAGGACTGGTTAATGATGGAAGTAATTACTTGTTAAGTTTAATAAAGAGAGTAATCAAGATTTATTAATGAAGTAATTAGAGATAATTACTTATTAAGTAATTAAGAGTTAATTACTTAATTATTTTAGTTAATTAATTAATGTGATTAATTAATTAATTAATTAATTTAACTTAAGATTAAGTACTAAGTGTAATTAATTAAAATTGTAATTAATTAATAAAGTGAATAATTTAGGGATTTATTTATTAATTTAATTGTTTAATAATTACTTAATGAAATAATTAAATATTAATTAATTAGATTAATTAATCAAGGGTTAATATAATTAATAAAGAAGTTAATTAATTGAGCTAAGTATTTACAAATTGTTTATTACTGATTATGATTAATAGAATGATTAATTATAAGTTAATTTTTTGATTAATTGATTAAGTAATTATTAATAAGGATCATTAGATATATAATTAATGAATTAATCAAGGTTGATTAATGAAAGTAATTAATTAAAGTATGATTAGTTAATTGTAATTAATTGAAGTTTAAATATAACTAATTATAGTTAATTAACAAATGGAAGTTAACAAAGGAACATTAATTATTGTAATAATGATAGTAATTAAATGTTAATTACTGAATATGGATAAGGATAATTACTTGAATGTAATTAAAGTATAATTAATCGAGGAAGATTAATTTGGGAAGATTATTAGAGATGATTAATCTATTTATTTGAAATAAATAAATGGAAAAGGATTTAAGGTTAATCCAATTGATTAAGAGTTAATCAATTCTGCTTTGGATGATTTATTAATATTGGTTGATTGATTGATATTGGATGATCAATATTAAATGTTTGATATTGGGTGATTGGTTGATACTGGATGATTCTGATATCCCTAATATATGATATGCTGCTATGTGAGATGAATGTTGATGTGAATTATCTATTGTGATAATGAGATTCATATATCTGTTATATCACCTTGAATATGAGTTTAAATTGTTAAACCCTTAAGTACAACTTAGACATTAAAATTCCATTTGGTTTCAGTGAGACCGAGATCGGGTTTCCATATTTGGATATCCAAAAACCACATCGATCCGAATTAAACGTTAGGTCGTTGATCCAAATGGAGCAAGTGAAGACTCGAGGTGTAAGAACTATACGTCAATATAACTCTATGGGTGATTCCGTAATGAGTTTGGTGGAATAGTACTTATAGGCTCGAGATGGTGTAGAGTGCAAGGGCTATGGTTGTTGACTCTGAGGGTGATTCCAATAACGAGTGCAACGAGATAGTGCCTTCGGTTTCGTTCGAACCTGGAACGAACTTGTATGGATTGAATGCTTTCATAACATCGTCAGGTGGACGATGAGCATTCTAAGATAGATGTGTTCTATAAAGGTAATCGCAGCCTAAAGCCTCATCAACCGGGAATGGCTAAAACATGTGAGGTCCAGCAAGGCTTCGTGGGTAGCTTCCACTGGAGAGCAAGATTTTCCCCTGTCTAGAAGACCCTTTTTATTCGGCTGTGTGGGCAGTTGGGTCGCGGCCAACTGCGGGGTTGTCTTGTTCGGGACTGTCCAGAAAGAGTTGGTTCTGGCCTTGTGTTGCAGGGGAGAGGGTGTACTCCTCGGTACGTTGATCTAGGCCACGTACTGTGACGAGCGGTACTCCAGTAACCCTGCCATTGATGGAAACCCATTCTTCCTACGAGACCATACAGTTTTGTTTGTATTACCCACTTTTGTGGCTAGTAGCTGGAATTTAATCATGTAACAATTTCAGCTGTTTCTTATTTACTTGAAAACCCTAGACACTATTATAATATCACTGGATTTCCTATCAAACGTTTTGGTTAGCGTAAGGTAAAAACTTTTCCATGTTTATGTGTGGGAAGTCTTACGTGATACCTTTTCTTTTCAAAGGTTTTCTAAAGTTAAGCAATTTAAACCATTTACTCACTCCAGACCCCTGTCTGACCCGAGTGTTTATTTTCTGTTTTATTAAACTCTTGGGTACTCATATTACGTATGAGTAGTCAAGTGATTCAGGTTTGCTTGTCGAATTCTGGAGGAGATATGGAGCAGGAGGCTTCCACGTGTAGTTATATTATGGTGCCGCTGTGTTTGTTTGGTATCTGTATCTGTTGTACTTGAGTTGTATAGTTAGACAGATGATTATAACTGTATAATATGTGTTGTATAAGTTGTTTACTCTGATGTATATGATACTGTGTAATATTTTAAGTGATATATTATATTTTATTCGTTCCGCTGTGAGTTCTCTGATGTCGTTGTTTCTTTCTTTCTCTTTCTTTTCCTCTTCTATCCCTTTCTTTCTTAAGTGATGATGCGATTTCCTGGAGATAGGAAGTCGGGTCGTCACAATTCTCACAATTCCATCTTAATTTCAAATAACGTAGTAATTAATTTCATTCACAATAAACTCAATTAATTATAATTTATTCCAATAAATTAACTTGATTTAACTTCAATCCTTTTTATCTAACCAATTATTATTCGATAAACAAAGATAACCTTTGTTTTACCCTTTATTACATTGGTAAGTTCAAATTTCCATCTTTCCTTTGTATTAACTACCCCATTTCCATTTTATTACATTTCTACCAATATTCACGCTAATTGCGATTAACATTCTAAATAAATTCATTCACTTGGGTTCATACTTTCCACTATATATATATTACTACATTATGAATGAATTTACACATCCAATTATTTCATTATTACATTCACACCTTCCATTTCAAATTTTCATTAAAACACTAAAGATTTCCTATTTTGATATAGAAGGCCAGTTAAATATACCAATCGTTACCATTAACTTTATAATACAATTAAGTTTATTAATTTCAACTAATTATTATGATTACTTGCGTAACACTGAATTCATCCAATTACCATTTGTTATACTAATTCATTTATTTATACAACACTTGTTACTTACATTCAAATAAATTAATAAATCTTGATTTACAATCCTTACATCAACCAATAGTCATATTATAAATAAAATTAACATTATTTTCGATTATTACTTTAATTTACGTTAACAAAATGTTAAATTAAGATTTATTGTAATCGATTACTAAAGTTTATTTGACACATTAAATAAATAAGCAACCTATGTTAACTGCCACCTAATAATTGCCTTTAATTGCATTTATAAGTTCGTTACTTATCAATCCCGATTATAATTCCATGTATAAAGCTAATTTTATTTCATTTCACTAATATATGCCCATTTACATCTTAATTTGAATAACTATTATATTTCTAAATGTGTACTTCTATCAATTTAACACATTAATTAAGGTTTTAAAACCAATTAATGAATTTTCCTTAATTCCATTCATATGCCAGTTTATTGTTTTTCATACATTACGTATTAATTCATCAATTAACATAATTTGAACTTATTTCCTAGTTCACCAATTACTACCTTAAAATAAATTCATGTTTCTAGTACATTTACACAAATTCTGCTTTTATTACTTCGTTGTTACATTTCATCCTAGTTACTATCGCATTATTTATTTACAAATTTTATTTGTTTCAATATTTAATACCAAGATTCATTTAATTAATAAAAAATTTCCATTCTTTCAATATTAAATTACCAAGACTTAATCAAATTAATCACTTCATCTTGGTAACGTTCTTTTATTACAATAAGAATATAATTAACATTTACGTAGTTTCACTTATTGGAATTACACCCAAGTTATTAACAATTAACTTACATTTATACGGTTACATTCAAGTCATTAAAATTAACTTACTAATCTTATCCAAGTTATTATTTCCATTAATAATTCACTAAAAATTTTATTCCCTTCAACATTAAGTTACCAAAATCTTCTTAAATTAAGAAATTTAATTACCAAATTTTACAGATCGTTTCACTTATGAAATAAATCCTGGATTTGGATGTGTTTTTGTTGATAGTTAAATAACCAACTATCAAATCTTGGCCTAAATATGTAATCCTTTTAATTTTGGTAGTACGGAAATATTCCCTACTTAACACAAAAGGATTTTAACTTGAGAAATATCTAGGAGAAACATGGGATTATATTGTACAGTTACCGTCTGTGATGCTATACTATACGTATAACCTCGTTTTGTTCTTTTAGGGCAAATGATGAGGAGATCCATCCACTTAAACGGTTAAAGGTCAATGCTTGCTCTAGTGTATTGTTTTATTATTTCTTAAAGAACCGGTGTTGAGCATATCGAAAAAAATGACGATTTTTTTTAAAGCACCAGGGAAGCAGAAGAGTGTATTCGTAAGAGATGACTCAAAAATCATAACCACTCTGAAATCATATACGGTTCTATGGAGGAGTTCGTGATATATTGAGATATGTGAATCCATGTCTGGTTTCGAGTCCCGTTGGGGTATGGTAATCAATGTGGGATTCCATGACCTATTTTGGCGGTGGTGCATGAGCTAGAACACCAGACATAGCCTCATCAATAGTAATGACTAAAACCAAAGATATGAGACATGGCCAGTAGGTTTGGCAAACCCATATGGTGCAGTCGGCTCCACCGACTACAAGAAAATGTTGGTTTAATAGCAAGTAGGGATTGCATACAAAATTGACTTGCTATGGTTTGGTACTTACCCATATTTATGTCAATAGATGACGTGTTTCACCGCAATTAATTAGGAGTGGAACTTAATTTCACGGTCTATTTCCTTCTTCATATTCTTGGCCGCCTAAATTTCGCTTTTCACTTCTCTCCAAAAGAAACCCCGCTTTAAACATAAATCCCTCCTTCAACCCTAAATCCTGCTTCAACCTACAAATCCCTCTCAAATCCAATAGGTAACCCACGAATCCGTCTCAAATCCAATCGGCAACCCACGAATCCCTCTCAGTGCTCAACACAACTGAGTTGTAAATAGATAAAGCTGTATTGTTCAACCGATCATGATTTCAGTGGTAGATGTTGCCAACAAATATAACATTCACTTATCGTAGATTTCCTATCAGGTTGTTTGAAAATTATTCAACATTGTAAGAGGTAAGTTTGTCATAGACGAATTCAATTTCATTCTACAGTCTGCTGTTTTTATTCATAACAATAATATTCTTATAACTCTTCAGTGTTTACTGGTTTGATTTCCAATGGTGTATGCTTCATTAATTTTTTGCTTTCCAACCTTTTCTTGATATGTTTGTATTATTGACCCTTTTTTTTAAATTATTAAATGAACTTTAAGTGTCATTAGTCATAGAAATGAGAGACTTCGGACATACAAAGTAAGAACATGTAAACATGTACCCATGTTAGTAAATATATACGCATTACGTACTCCACTTCTTCCTAAGATTGTGTTACAGCATATGTATCGTTCGACAATCTCACAAACCATCTAGGCAACAAATGCATATCATAATAATCCTCTCTAGAACTCTTTCTCGCGATATTTTGTTTAAATCCCATTAGAGTGTAATTTTACTTTGTATAGGTTTTCCCTTTGTGTAAGTTTTATGTTGATGGGTGAAAATTGAATTTTGCTAAATTAACAAAGCAATACGGTATTATGCCGAAAATTGAATATAGTACAACATTTCAGCACAAGTTCAATTATGCTTAAAGTGTTCTTTTGATAGGTGTAGTTGGGCACTAAATTGTGGTTAGATATGCAGATTGTATGCGGTTGTCATTGCTCTAAAGAAGAACAAATGTTTTTCATGGTATGAATCATATAGTGGCCCTGTAAATATTTCATTGCTATGTTTATGGAGTCAAATATTTCATCTCACTATCGTTAGTGCTATTTTGTAAAATGTTATATTAAATTTCATGGTCATTTCAAGTTAAAGACAAACTACATAGTGTTGCAGCAATATGATTCCTTTTGAAAGTTCTTCTTCCCTTTTATAGTTTCAATGCTTATCATCACCATAGTCGACCTCCAAAACTTATAATACGCCGCAAATTTTATTATAACAGTACAGTAGTGTTAAGATGTGCTCAATGGGTATATGTTAAGATTTTCTATTACAAGATGACTAAATGATTGGACAAGTGCCATAGCTGTTAAAAAATAAGATTGGTTAGTTGGTTATTTAGGACAATGCAAATATTAATTACTATTTAAAATAATAATTGTGGGATTCTTACATTCTTATTGGCATGTTATTTAGTTTTATTTTATTTAGTATTTTTCCTATTTTAGTCTGCATGTGAGTTGATATTGAATTCTTATATACTAAGAAAACTTTCAAGGTAACAATAGGCGAGGTGGAGTGAAACAATCGTTATATACGTATTTGGATATGTCAATCTTCTAAGACGTCATCGTCTTCCTGATCACATAAAAATTAATGGCTAAACTGTTTCTTAATTGGTAAAAGTAATATGCAAAAGAAAAAACAAAGGAAAGCTCGGCGTACCTACAACTTTTATCAGTTTTGGTATGTTCCATCTTGTAACGACCCGTAAATTTCAATAATTTGAATTTGTTAATTTGATAAAGTTTTGGTAATTTAATATTGAAAAAATGAAAAATTTGTTAATTAATAAGGAGAGAATAACTTAAATGAAAAGTAACAAGGTTAACCAAAGTTAATTATTAACTATTTGAATAAAATTGCAATAAATGAAATAATGTAAAATAGTATAACTTGGTTATAAGTGAATGTAAGTAACGAATGCAAATGTTGATCTATAAATATAAATCTGCGTAATAAATGGGAATTGAATAGGATTAGTGTGATATGAGTTGATATAATCATTAGTGATCAATAATGAACATTTCTTTAATGACAATTAGTATTATGACGGAAAGTGTGAAAGTATAAATTTCATAGAAACGTAGTGTAGGCATAAGTAATAAATTGGTACTAGAATGGAATTAAAATTAATTGAATTAGTGGGAATAATATAATTTGTTATGAATGAAACATAGGTAAACAAATGTAAGTATTGAATTTATATATGTTAGTTATTTAGCGTGTTAAATAAATTTGGTAATCAAATTTCAATTTAAGGTAATTTTATCTATTTGGTAATAATGGATTAATAACAGGAATGAAATGTAAGAATGTTGATGTAAGCTAATTAATAATTTATTCAGTGCAATCTCAATTGATTGAAACAACCATTTGGGTATAACTGAATGTAAATAGGAATATTTGGTAATAAACTAATATAAGAAAAATAAATGTAAATATTGAATTAATCAATGAATTGATAATGAATAAATAGTGATTGAATAAAAATTAATGTTCTGTATGTAATTGTTTAATTATATAAATAATGTGTGAAAAGAAATAAATTTACGCGTTCACTTGACACATTTTATATCCATTCTTGTTTAATTATTTGGCGTCATAAATGGTACGTTATTTATTGAAATATTCTTTAGCATATATTTTACTAAATAAATAAGAAACATATAAATCTAAATTACGTTACTTTGTTAATAATTTTGGGCATACGTTTCATTTTAATTTTTGCTTCTTATACGCACTCTTTAATTTCTTACCTTAGCCGTTAAATTAGAAACCTTGCAATTTTCATGTAAAGCGATCCCTTTCCATTTGCCTCTTTGTAATTGATAAGGATAAAATCTTTGATTTTCCTAACCGTTTCAAAATCATTTTTTCTTGCGTTCTTTCCACTTTATCAACTTGAGGCTTCTATTATAAATACAAATCACACGTACACCATACCCTACTCGATATCAATAGATCTTCATCTCCATCTCTCGCGTGAGCTTCATCCATCAGCTCTATTCGTCCTATTCGTGCCAATCTTGTTCATTTTGGAAATTCATTCTTGGATCCGTAACCCATTTCAAATCTCTCTAGACTCGAAAGGTGAGGAATCATTCACGATTAACATTCTTGCATTTATTAAATTTGATTTCAATTGAAACGACAATTGAAATGTGCTGCTTTAGTTATTTAAATTGTTATATATGCTATTTTCTATAACTGTTCACCTGTGAATATGACACCATATCCTATTGTTTATATTTTATCTAATTACTGATGATATATGCTTATTGTTATATGTTAAATTATACCTGTTATCGCTCTACAAGTTCCCTGTTAGTATATAATTCACTATGGGTTGATATGATACATACCCGAATGGACTTTAGAATAGGAGAAAATAGTTATGGGTTGAAATGATAGACCCAAGCGATTTTCATTTGAATTGAATTTGGGATTACGGGTCGAAATGATATCCACCCGTATATATATCAAATTATGGATTGAAATGATAATATCCGTATCACTTTACCATAGAATAGAAAATTATACACCGACGCCGTTGGTCTATATAAATATTTTGAAAATGAACTTTATGGTTTGGAAAGAAATATATAGTTGTAATAAATATTGATTCTTAAATATATTATATATATAAAATGGTAATGATATGTATATAGGTTAAGTGATAATATTAAATTAAATTAGGATTGATTTAATACATATAATATGTTTAAGCATTTTAATTTATATTTCAAATAGATTTTGGTAACAACTTGAATAAGTTAAGGTTGGAAAGGTAAAAGTGAAATATATTTGAAATTGTAATCAATTAAGAATTTAATATGAGTAAATTGATTTGAAACTTCTTGAAATTGAGATCTAAAGATATGATTATATAACGTGATTTTGATTTAAGTAAGTTAATGAATATTTACGTTTAAATAAATTAGAGTAAATATTTAGAAAAACGTACTTAAATGATATTGAATCTAATGAGGGAATATTTCAAGATTAAATAATAATGAAGATAAACTAAATCTATATGAAATCGTTAAATTTAGTGTGAATGTTGAATATTTAAAGTTTTGAAATATATTGAAATGTAAATGGGTATTTTGTGATTCAAACCCGGATTTGAGACCGATAAAATTTGAAATGGTTATTTAGGAATTGAGTTGAATTTAAATTGATAAATCGAGATTGGATTAGATTTGAACTTGGAATTTGAGTAGATTTGAATCGTAATATTGGAAGTGATAAAATTAAGAAATATATATATACATATATATAAATATATATGAAATGAAATGATATTTTGGTTCTGAAGTATAAACTAATTTGAAATGACCGTGGTGTTATAGTATATATCTCTGCATTGTAGATAGTCCCACGGGTCCTTAGAGGATGGTTATCCCAAACATCCTTTGAGTTACTTGTATTTCAATTGATATTTCATTTGATTTGGATTTACTAATATAAGAATGTTAATCCTAACTCGAGTGTTTGGTGTTTTGCTTTACGCTCGGGTCAGACTGATTGATACAGCTTTTGAGACTCACCTTCGGAGTTTGGATCTTCTCTTGGAGATCCAGCTATCATTTTAGCTTTTTTCTCTTCCAGTTGATTTGTCCATAGAAGTCATCCGTTGCATTGGAGACTTCACTGTATTTGAGATATTCTGCTATATTTTATTTCTAACTCTGATGTTTATATAGTAGCTTCATGAACTACTATTTATCTATTCCACTGCGTATTATGGGATTACTCTATGTTTGTGATTCTGTGATTGATTTGTTTACTATATATGTTCAGTTTTGCCAAATTTTAAATTAATAATCTGATATTTTGAGCAATTCAAGTCCGACATGTGTAGATGCGAATGGTTGAAAATAGCAGGTCGTTACAGTTGGTATCAGAGCTTTGGCTCTAGGAAAAACTTAGCATATATAGTAAATTTATTTACAGAAGCACTTTCGTTCGAGCTTGAATCTCTTCCTAGTTGATTCGGTTTCCTTTGAATTTTTGAACATTCCCCTCGGTTCCAAATCCATTCTTGTCTTTCCCTATTTGTGTTTTCTAAATTCTGGAATATCCCATAGCTCCATTGAATGATTTGTAAAGGGGTGAAACTCCTTTACAATAGCATCGATTCACCGAAGATTTATATATCCTCGGTTTAGATGCTGCTATCTCTGGTCATGCCGAATTCTGTATCTGGCGATCCAATGTCGATTTACCTTGGAATTCTATATCGATTGTATTCCTGAGTCACAGTTGACCCGGTTAAGGTCACACCATTTATTTAGGTTTATCCATCTTTTATTTGGTAATTAAATTATCTCATCTTCGTTCGATCTTATCTTCGAAGCAGAATCCTATTTGATTGGAGTTCCTCTAAATTTGAATCTCTGTTTGTTTTGAAATCCATCCTTGAAAAAAAATCTCTTGAAAATTTGTGTTTGATTGTATTTTGAAATTGTGCATACATCGAAATTGTTATTTTGATAAGGATGACCCCATTTTATATATAAAAGTGAAATGTTTTCGATAAGAACTATATACCTTTTAAAAATGAAAATTTGAAGTTTCGAAAGGATTTGAAATTTTGAAATTTATAAGAAAATTGATATAAAAAATGATTTATAATTGAAGGGTTTTGAATTTGAATTTCGAGGAATCGAACACCGGTGGTTTGAAATCGGTTTTAAGATTTTTGAAATGTATAATAATAATATGATTTAATGATATTTCTCCGAATAAAATGTTTCGAATGTATTCGAATGAATTCCAATGATTTCGAAGAGATTTCAAAGAAGTTTCAAGAAAATAAAAGTCCAGAACCCACTTATGTCGTTGGAAAATAATTTTGGTGATGAATGCATGCATCATCGACATTGATTTTCGAGTTTCTGAGTGGGGAAGAGGCCACCCTAGTAGCTTTGTTGTGCGAGTGATTTTTTTGAAACAAATTTTTATTTCATATTTTGAAGTATGGTTTTTTATTCGAAAAACACATGTGTATATGTATATTAATATGATTTAAAGTCAGAAGGTGTTCAGTCCTCGAGATTCAGATTTGTTTTGTATAACCTTATCTATTGAAATTTATTTACTGATTAGTTGATGATTTCCAACTCTTGGATTTTAAATATGATTTCTTCGACTATATTTTAAAGTTCGAACACGTCCAAATCATGGTTTAACTTTTAAAGCTAAGAAATTTCGAAGAGTATAAAGTATTTGATAAATTATATAAGTTTGGGTTTATATGCTTTAAGTATGAAGAGCATAACTTAAGTAAATTTGAAACTTTTATAAATAATTTTCAAAAGGAAAATTGGATTTTTCATATAGAAATAAATAGTTTTAAGGTTTAAAGGGATTGTTATAAATTTGGAAACTATTTCGAGAATAATGGGTTTTTGAAAAATTTGGCTTAGAAAATTAATTGAAATTTAAACCTAGTATTTATATGATGGTTTTGGAAATGAATTTTTTTGACCTAAATTTTGTCAATCTGGAAATCAGGATTATTTTCTAAACATATTAGAGAAACTTTGAAACTGAATATATGGAAGAAATCATTTGGCGAAATCACATATGATTTTGAAACTAAATTGATATTGAAATGGTTTGAAATTTGAGAACCAGATGTTACTAAACACTTGATTTGGAAGTTATCGAACTTATATAAAATGGATTTGTATAAGTATGATGTTGATCTGAAAACTATTGATTTGAAAAGTACTCAATTTGGAAAGAGAAATCTTATATAATCGAGGTGTATATAAGTGTTATTTGATATAGTATTGATTTTAGAAAGTATTCGATTTGAAAATGAAATCCTATATAATGGACTTTATATAAGTATGATATTTGAAAGGGATTTGGAAAGGTACTATATGATATATATTTTCGAAGCAAAGATATGGAAAGCGCCATCTGCTTGTATCCGCTTTATGGATACATTGGGATTCATTCTATCGATATTATTCTCTCTGTTTTTGGTTTTCCGAATGTGATACTCGAGTGTCCCACCGTGGCGTAACCCATGGTTTTTTTTCTTGGCACGATTGCATAGCATAATTTGCCTGGCTGAGATGGCCCAGGCGTACGGATGTTTCCTGGGGGATTCAGCGTAACCATTGTGTATCCTGTGATCTACGTAGGTCCTTTTAGTTAGCGAAATCCACAGGGTTGAGAAAGCTTACGGATACGGATGTTTCCTGGGGGATTCAGGCGTAACCTTTGTGTATCTACGTCTACTAGACATCATGGCAAAATTTGCAGGGCTGAGAAAGCTTACGGATACTGATGTTTCCTTGGGGATTCAGGCGTAACCTTTGTGTATCTGCGATCCATGGTTGGACTAATGGTTTGGTTGTTTTGTTTGGATTGTACTTTCCATATATTTTTTTAAAAGTTTTTCAAATATTTTCACTGGGTGTTGAAAGAAGTCTACTAAGTACCTGGAGAATTCTAGCTTTGCCCCTGATCAACGCACTGCTAGAGTCTATAGTAATAAGGATAAACTTGTTAAGACATCGAGTTATAAAAGTATTTTGATAAAGTATCGTATAAAGGATATCTTGTTCATTTATTTTACCTTTCTAAATAATTGAAATTTATATAATTTTAAAATAATGGTTCATCCTTGTCTTTCAACCTATTTTCCCTTCTAGACATTCCTGCTTTCCACCTTGATAAACGTATATCGTTCCTTTTTTAGGACGAAAAGATTTGACTGTGAGAGAGTGTAACGACCCATAAATTTTAATAATTTGAATTTGTTAATTTGATAAAGTTTTGGTAATTTAATATTGAAAGAACGAAAAATTTGTTAATTAATAAGGAGATAATAATTTAAATGAAAAGTGACAAGGTTAACCAAAGTTAATTATTAACTATTTGAATAAAATTACAATAAATGAAATAATGTAAAATAGTATAACTTGGTTATAAGTGAACGTAAGTAACGAATGTAAATGTTGATCTATTAATATAAATCTGCGTAATAAATGGGAATTGAATAGGATTAGTGTGATATGAGTTGATATAATCATTGGTGGCCAATAATGAACATTTCTTTAATGACAATTAGTATTATAACGGAAAGTGTGAAAGTATAAATTTCATAGAAACGTATTGTAGGTATAAGTAATAATTTTTTTACTAGAATGGAATTCAAACTAACTGAATTAGCGGGAATAATATAATTTGTTATAAATGAAACGCAGGTAAACAAATGTAAGTATTGAATTTATATATGTTAGTTATTTAGTGCGTTAAATAAAATTGGTAATTAAATTTCAATTTAAGGTAATTTTATCTATTTGGTAATAATGGATTAATAACAGGAGTGAAATGTAAGAATGTTGACGTAAGCTAATTAATAATTTATTCAATGCAATCCCAATTGTTTGAAACAACTATTTGGGTATAACTGATTGTAAATAGGAATATTTGGTAATAAATTAATATAAGAAAAATAAATGTAAATATTGAATTAATCAATGAATTAATAATGAATAAATAGTGATTGAATAAAAATTAATGTTTTGTATGTAATTGTTTACTTATATAAATAATGTGTAAATAGAAATAAATTTATACATTCACTTGACACGTTTTATATCCATTCTTGTTTAATTATTTGGCGTTATAAATGGTATGTTATTTGCTGAAATATTCTTTAGCATATATTTTACTAAATAAATAAGAAACATATAAATCTAAATTACGTTACTTTGTTAATAATTTTGGGCGTACGCTTCGTTTTAATTTTTGCTTCTTGTACGCACTCTTCAATTTCTTACCTTAGCCGTTAAATCAGAAACCTTGCAGTTTTTGTGTAAAGTGATCCCTTTCCATTTGCTTCTTTGAAATTGATAAGAATAAAATCTTTGATTTTCCTAGCCGTTTCAAAATCATTTTTTTCTTGCATTCTTTCCACTTTATCAACTTTAGGCTTCCCTTATAAATACAAATCACACGTACACCATACCCTAGTCGATATCAATAGATCTTCATCGCCATATCCAACGTGAGCTTCAACCATCAGCTCTGTTCGTCCTATTCGTGCCAATCTTGTTCATTTTGGAAATTCGTTCTTGGATCTGTAGTCCATTTCAAATATCTCTAGCCCCGAAAGGTGAGCAATTACTCACGATTAACGTTCTTGTATTTATTAAATTTGATTTCAATTGAAACGACAATTGAAATATGCTGCTGTAGTTTTTTAAATTGTTATATATGCTATTTTCTTTAACTGTTCACCTATGGATATGACACCATATCCTATTATTTATATTTTATTTAATTACTGATGATATATGCTTATTGTTATATGTTAAATTATAATTGTTATCACTCTTGAAGTTCCTTGTTAGTATAGAATTATGGGTTGAAATGATACATACCCGAACGGACTTTAGAATAGGAGAAAATCGTCACGGGTTGAAATGATAGACCCAAGCGATTTTCATTTGAATTGAATTTGGGATTACGGGTCGAAATGATATCCACCCGTATATATATTAAATTACGGATTGAAATGATAATATTCGTATCACTTTACCATAGAATAGAAAATTATACACCGACGCCATTGGTCTATATAAATATTTTGAAAATGAAATTTCTGGTTTGGAAAGAAATATATAGTTGTAACAAATATTAATTCTTAAATATATTATATATATAATGGTAATTATATATATAGGTTAAGTGATAATATTAAATTAAATTAGGATTTACTTAATACATATAATATGTTTAAGCATTTTAATTCATATTTCAAATAGATTTTGGTAATAACTTGAATAAGTTAAGGTTGGGAAGGTAAAACTGAAATATATTTGAAATTGTAATCAATTAAGAATTTAATTTGATTAAATCAATCTGCAACTTCTTGAAATTGAGATCTACAGATATGATTGTATAACGTGATTTTGATGTAAGTAAGTTAATGAATATTTTATGTTTAACAAATTAAAGAAAATATTTATAAAAATGTAATTTAAGGTTACTTAAATGATATTGAATCTAATGATGAAATATTTCAAGATTAAATAATAATGAAGATAAACTAAATCAATATGAAATCGTAAAATTTAGTTTGAATGTTGAATATTTAAAGTTTTGAAATATTTTGAAATGTAAATGGGTATTTTGTGATTCAAACCCGGATTTGAGATCGATAAAATTTGAAATGGTTATTTAGGAATTAAGTTGAATATAAATTGATAAATCAAGATTGGATTAAATTTGAACTTGGAATTTGAGTTGATTTGAATCGTAATTTTGGAAGTGATAAAATTTGGAAATATATATATATATATATATTTGAAATGAAATGATATTTTGGTCTTGAAGTATAAATTAATTTGAAATGACCACGGTGTTATAGTGTATATCTCTGCATTGTAGATAGTCCCATGAATCCTTAGAGGCTGGTTATCTCAAACATCCTTTGATTTACTTGTATTTCAATTGATATTTCATTTGAGTTGGATTTACTAATATAAGAATGTTAATCCTGACTCGAGTGTTTTCTTTTTTGCTTTACGCTCGGGTCAGACTGAGTGATACAGCTTTTGAGACTCACCTTCGGAGTCTGGAGCTTCGCTTAGAGATCCAACTATTGTTTTAGCTTTCAGCTCTTCCAGTTGATTTGTTCTGAGAAGTCATCTGTTGCATTGGAGACTTCACTGTATTTGAGATATTCTATTGTATTTTATTTCTAACTCTGATGTTTATATAGTAGCTTCATGAACTACTATTTATCTATTCCACTGCATATTATTGGATTACTCTGTGTTTGTGATTCTGTGATTGATTTATTTACTGTATATGTTAAGTTTTGCCAAATTTTAAATTAACAATCTGATATTTTGAGCAATCCAAGTCTGACATGTGTGGATGCGAATGGTTGAAAATAGCAGGTCGTTACACATCTAATATGCTATTCAACAATATGTTATTAACGTATTAAATAAGCAGATGTTAGCTTAACTCACACCCTTAATTTTGAGAAAATAGTACATTGCAGATATTTGTGTTGCTTTATTTACATTTATTAGAGTTTTTTTATATTAAATAATTAGATAGTTATTCTTAAAGATGGTTCCTTATACCAAAACTTTGTTTACAAACTCATTTTCAAGGCATACTCTTGAAGATGATGCCTTATATGGAACCCTTAATTTTTTTTTGATTTAAATAATATGTAAACATGTTCTAACTCAACTTTGTCTTAGTAAAGTATGATTTGCTTGAATCTAGCTTGGGGGGCAAGTAAAGAATTAAGGAGCTTCTTACCCATGCGGCTACAACCAATCTCAAGCGATAATGCATATTGATGAGGTATCCACATATTTAGAAGGTTCTTTCTTTATTAAGTAACGGAAAAAAGGCCAGTTGGCTATACTTATAAGTTGACCATGGATTGATGCATCTTATTATTTGAGCTACCTTATGCTACATATAAATTAACTTTATTTAATGACTAAGCTTCATGTTTATTACTACAACACTATTTCATTGTAAGACTCAAGAATCTCATGAAATATCACAAACGGACATTGTTAATCTCTTTATAAGTACCGTATTTACTATCTTGACATTAGTTTTAGTCGACACTATTAATTATTGAGAATTACTAATCATGTTGTCAACTGTTAATGCATATCCGAAATAGTTGAGTTAGCAAAAGCATTTTTAAAGTAAACTAACTAATATATTGTGTCTACTGATTATGGTCGATTTCCCAATGCTTAGTTTAATGCTTTTTAGTTTTTCTTTTTCCCTTTTGAAGGTTTTGGATGAGATCCCATCATCAGTCCAGTTGAGTAATAATTCATAATTGTTTGTTGAGTAAATTTTTGAAATGAATGTAGAAAAGGCTCATGTTCGGTCTATATCTTCTTTTCTTCTTCATAATAATGCCTAATTCTTAATATAGCTGTAATAAATAATGGGATTTTATCGGTTCCATTTTCTATTTCATTTTAAAAAAAAAAACATTAATGGTAACAAACGAGAATATGATTGTGTTTGCATTACCTATGGTTAAGCACAACACAGGTTAAAAAATAAAGCTGATATCATTTCGGAATAAGTGTAAGAATTCTTTCCATAGCCTTTTTGTTTTCCATTTTTATAATTGTAAATTGATGAAATTTTACCTATTGGAATAATAGCGAGAATCCAGGTTCTATGGAGGTGCAACATTCAAATAGAATTTATCACAAAATTTTGTCTCTAAAACCATTTGAGAGCTTTAGAATGAAAAAGTAAATGAACTAAAAGGAAGGTATATTGCCACTAAAGTGCTATATATAAAATAAATTTTGCACCCGTGCCATCAGCGTGGGCTTCATACTATCATATATACATACACACACACACACACACACATATACATACATATATATATGATATATATGATATCATTACAAAGATACCATGAGTGGTAAAAAACTGCATAGGAAGATGTTCAGTGAAAATAAAACTTTTTGTTTTTATACATAGTAATTGCTCATATAAATATATTATACATAGAAATGAAAGTTGTGTAATTAAACAGTCAACCTTTGTTTCTTTTAATAAAATATATGTTGGTATATTGAAAATTAGTTTTCTTATGTCATACACGGACTTAGTTACTCAATAACAGTAGACAATTTATTGAATATGAACACTAAGATTATTATTTCAATCATTCCTCAGTGAAGAAGGGCTTCGAGTCATGAAAAGAGGGGACCTTATTGTAATGACCCGCAAATCCGTACCACTTGAGTCAACACTATTCTACATCAATCACTCAAGATGAACAGAAATACGAACCATTTGGGTTAAAGAAGAAGAGGTAGAAGAAGAAAATAGAAAACAACATCAGAATCTAACCATCGCATCGGAATAAAATATAATAGATAATAACTAATCTTTACACAAAAGCAAGTATAAATGTTTATACACTATATCAATAGAATAAATCATCAGAGTTCAATGACCACAATACACACCACTGGACAGTTATCACAACTTGTCCTTACAACACTGAATATACAGCGGGATAATAATCAAGTACGGAAGTGCGTATCGCCATCCAGCTCGTCTCCTCAGCTCTACAGCATCATATCCTATATCCTATAATACTCGGTCTGACCCTAGCATTGTAATTAAATAATACCCGAGTCAGTCTTGAATACCAGCGTGAGAAAATCACACTCAATTTGATTATTAAACTTCCAAAATCCTTTGAAAACAAAAGCATCTCGTAAGACCACGCCACAAATAAATATGTCAGGTTTTTACCTTACGATAGCCAAAACACTTTTTATCAAAATTCTCTGATATTATAATAGTGTCTATAGAAAGTAAAATAGAATCTAACTGAAATGCTTGCATCTCACGTTTCAGCAATAGTTGGCCACAATCAAAACCGTACGGGAGTGTAGGGAGAATGGACTTCCAACTAATGACTAGGCACTGGGTTATCACCTGTCACGGTACCTGGTCTAGATCAGCATACCGAGGATCCCTCCCGACCCCCTACAACATAAGTCTGGGACTACCCCTTACTGGATAATCCCGAGTAAGATCACTGTAACGACCCGCAAATCCGTACCCCTTGAGTCAACACTATTCTACCTAAATCAACTCAGAAAATACGAACCATTTGGGTTAAAGAAGAAGAGGTAGAAGAAGAGAAAACAAAATCAACATCAGAATCTAACCATCGCAGCGGAATAAAATATAATAAATAATAAATAATCTTTACTCAAAATCAAATGTATCTGTTTACATATATTACATCATCAGAGTACATCAGTCAGCTAACATCAATGACATACAATGGATACACAACAACTCAACACAGCGGAATATATATATATATATATATATATATATATATATATATATATATAAACAAGTACGAGAGTACGTATCGTCATCCAGCTCGTCTCCTGAGTTCCACAGCATCATATCCTGTATCCTATAATACTCGGTCTGACCCGAGCATTACAGTTAAATAACACCCGAGTCAGTCTGGAATACCAGCATGAGAAAATCACACCCAATTTATTATTAAAGTTTCAAAAAATCTTTTGAAAACAAAAGCATCTCGTAAGACCACGCCACAAATAAACATGTAGGGTTTTTACCTTACGATAGCTAAAACAATTTTTATAGAAATCCTCTGATATTATAATAGGGTCTATATACAAATACTTATAAAATAGCCAAAATTGTTACATTATTAAATTCCAGCTACTAGCCACAGAGTGGGTAATACAAACAAAACTCGTACAAGGCTCGTAGGGAAAATGGATTTCCAACAATGACTAGGCACTGGGGTACCACCTATCACAATACAGGGCCTAGATCACCGTACCGAGGATTACTCCCTTCATCCCCTGCAACACAAGGCCGGAACCATTCCTTACTGAACAGTCCCGAACAAGATAAACCCCGTGGTTGGCGCGACCAACCACCCACTAAGCCGAAATATATAAAAAGGGACATCTAGACAGGGTAAATATCTTGTTCTGCTTAGGCATGACCCACCTAACCTTGCTGCATATCCCCTGATTTTCAGTCAATCCCATTTGATGAGGCTTGAGGCTAAGCGTTACCTTTTAGAACGTTTTCACTTAGAATGCCCATCGTCCACCTGACGATGTTTTCGCAAGCATTCATCCATACAAGTCCGTCCAGGGTTCGAACAGAACCGAAGGCACTATTCCTACTACATCCATTTCGGAAATATCCTCAAGATTAGTAGCGACTAGCCCTTGTACTGCACTGCTCCATCTTCGACTCCGAACACGTTTTTCGCACGAAACGTACAAACCGGATCGAAGCGGTTTTCGAGAAATAAATCTCGATCCCGGTCTCTTCGAAACGATCAACGCATTGTCCAATATTGATAAGCGGTGATTTAACTATCAATTTATATTCACAAACATCCATCCATCAAATAAATAATTTCCCAAATTATTTATTAACCTCAAAAATGTCTTCACAAGATATATTTCTATTTTCAATCCTTTGAAAACAGTTTCAAAACCATCTTTCTTTTCAGAATCAACCTTCCCAAATATTTTCTATCTCCTCTGAAATCACCAAGCACAAAACTAGATTTTAAAATAATTTAAAACACTTCACTTTGAAATATACTTTAAAACATTTATTTTAAAACTACTTCAATAATTTGTTAAAAATACTTACTATATGAATATTTGAAAATAAGGTTACTAAATAAAATATAAAACTAGATTTTCACCCTTTAAAACAAAATACTAAGTCACTCTTTAAATAATTATTGCTATAAATATTAAAGGGAATACCTTCTTTAGAATATAAATATTAGAAATAATAAATTTCCAAAACTTGCTTTTTTTTTAAAACAACTTAAAACTTTTAACTTATATTTAAAAATTTACTTCAAAACCTACTTGGTTATCCAGGGAGAATTCCCAATCTCAATTAGTTAAATCAATTTTCCCAAATTGATTCCCAATTTATTCCATTTGACATGAGTTTCTTTACTTATCGGTTTATCTCAAAATTCATTAAATATGGAATTTATATTTATTATTATTTTCCGTTTGATTTTATATCATTTAACTGAAATATACCAATTTCAGCTTCTTCCCAATTCCTTCTTTATCCCTTTAAATAAATTAAATCTTAAATTTTAAATAAATGTTTTATTCTTTTAAAATAATAACGCTGAAATTTAAAATTCATTAATCTTCTGATTTTTCAAATTTCCCTTACTAAACTTAACTTTAATTATTAGAATTTTTAAAGCACTTTACTTCTTTTCCAATTCATTCTTAAGTTTATTCAGGTTTCCATAATTATTTTACTCACAATTTTACTTCTTTTATTTTCATTTCCGAACTCGAATTATATATACATGGTAATTCATTATTGCCCGATTATAACAATCAAGCCATAGCATATAATATTTCCACATAATTCATTACAGGATATCAAATATTCAGAACAGAGAATATTAAATAATTAACTAAAGTCGAGGGGTCCAGTTGGATCCCTCCAACCTGTTTTCCCTGCATCCACAGATGTTAGCATAACATAATGCACCAATTTCACAATATCATACTATATCACATCAGTCAATTAACCATTCAAACAATTATTTAAATTTAATCATTTAAATTTAAATTTAAACAGAGCGAGATTAACTCACCTTTGCCCTTTAAATTTGCCATCCTATCCATCTCGACTTGTTTTCATGTTCTTTTACCTTGAATAAACAATTCACGTTTTATAAATATTTGAATTAATCGAACACATTGATTATTCTATTTTAATTTAATTTAAACTAATAACTTGGTTTTTAAACTAATAAGTTGATTTTTAAACCAATTTCCCCTAAATAAATATTTTTAAATATCTGAAATAATCGAATAAACTAATTAAATACGTTAACCGCTTCATTTAATTATTATTTTTAAACTAAATAGCAAGTGGAAATATATATATATTTATTCTTCTTTTCACCTGAAATCATATATATATACTTATTTATTTAAATTAAACTAACCAATAGTGTAAATACATACTATTAATGTACTGATAAGAGGAATAAAAATCAAAATCCTTTTATAAGTTTTAAAAAAGTTAAAATTAAATTACCTTGAAGTAAGCAGGAAGACAACATTAACATCACCTGCTTTACCCCTGGAGTTCATCGCGCCGACCATCGACATCGTCAGGGACCACCAGCGTCACCAACACTCGCGACATCCCATATTTGTCGCTTCAACGCGAGTGGCCATCCTCCCCTTCCCCCTTCACTGATTCGAACATGAATTAGGCAAAGCGATGATTTGCTTCGCTTCGGCCGTGGCCCCCCCTCCTCTCTCTGCTTTCGATAAGGATCGAATCGACTTCGATTCGATTTCAAACCTGCTCACGAGGATTCGGCCATGTTTACAGTGGTGTTCGCCATTTTTTTTATTTTTTTTATTACTCTCGAGATCCGTAAGAAACGAAAGGGCTCGGCCTATTTTTGTTTTCTAAACGTGAAGATTGGCCGGAGGACAACTATAACCCTTCATTCGTTAGCTTACACACGAAGCCATACTATTATATATATATTAGGTTCCTTTTATTCTGAATCTTCCAAAGGAAGGCTTGCTTATCAGGCCAAACTACAGGACGATGATTTGGCCCTTAAACTGCTGTAATTATTAGAAAGAGAAGCATGTCAATGAAGGCACCGATGACATTGATTTGATCAATTAAAATTTATTTAGTTTCAACGCGTTAATGTATCGTACGCTCACATAACAACTCCAATCAACACCAAAATTTGAAACCCGATAATAATTCAATATTACGGATCCAATGGAACTGATTTCGTCGAATACTGAGACTGTGCCTCGAAAGGCTATTTTTAAATTCAATTTAAAACGATAAAATTTTCAAAACCGAACAATTCAGTGTTACGTTCAATTTTAACACTTCTATTATATTCAATGTTATCAGTATACACTTATAAGCCTTTATTATATTTTGAACAGGCTTAAAATCTCAGGTTTCATATTTTATCCAATTCACATTATTTAATTCAACAATCTAATTGGCAAATAAATTTTGATACTCGTAATTTAAGTTGATAATTAACCTTTAAACGATTTAAAATCAATTAAATATTCCGATTTTTAATGCTCGAAAATTCCGGGTCGTCATAATGACGCCACGGTTGGGATCAGCAACCGAACCACTAAGCCGAATAAAAAGGAACATCTAGACATGGATGCCCTCACCCTAATAGGCGCTATCCACCTAGCCTTGCTACATAACCCTGATTTTCAGTCATTCCCGGTTGATGAGGCTTGAGGCTAAGTGTTACCTTTTTAGAACGTATCCCTTAGAATGCTCATCGCCTACCTGACGATGTTTTGAAAGCATTCGTCCATACAAGTCTGTCCTGGGTTCGAACGGAACCGAAGGCATTACTCCTAGTACATCCATTTTACAATCACCTCAGGATTAGTTGCGACTAGCCCTTGCACATCACTATTCCATCATTGAATCCAAACTCGTCTTCCTCATGAAAACGTACAAACCGGATCGAAGTGGTTTTCGAGAAATTAATCCTGATCCCGGTCTCTTCGAAACGATCAGCGCATTGGCCAATATCGATAGTCGGTTATTTAACTATCAATTAACATTCACGAACATCCATCAAAAATAAATAATTTCTCCAACTTATTTATTAATCTAAAAATATCTTCACGAGATATATTTCTGTTTTCAACCCTTGGAAGCAATTTCCAAACCATTTTCTTCTTACGGAATACATTCCCCAAATATTTTCTACTTCCACTGAATTCACCAAGTACAAATCTTTATATTTTTAAAATAATTTTTAAACACACTTTATTCTAAAATATCCTTTAAAACACTTAAATTAAAAACAACTTCAATACTTTATTAAAAATATATACTATAGGAATATTTGTAAATGGGATTACTTTATAAAATATAAAACAAGATTTTCTCTTTTAAAAACAAAATACCAAGCCACTTTAAATAGTTACTACTATAATAGATTTGAAAAATACTTACTTTGGAATTTGAACAATTAGAAATAATAAGTTTTCTAAACATGCTTTTTAAAATAATGTTAAAATTTAATTTATATTTAAAAATTTACTTTGAAAACGTACTTGGTCATCCAGATAAATACTTTTCTCTTTCCGTCCTTTAAAATATATCACTATTTATTTTTAAACAAACATACCCATTTCTATTAATAAATTCCCACCGTGAATTTATTCTTCCAAATATCCATTGATATATTACTTCACTTTTATAAACCCAGCTTATAAATTCCTTAGTCTCATTTCCCTTTTATAAACACTTAAATCAATTTTCAAATTGATTTCCAAATTACACCTTGAAAGAAATTCCTTTACTTACTCATTTTATTCAAGCCCATTAACTTCAGATTTTATTTCTTAATTATGATTAAAAAAAAATTATCTAGAAATACCGATTTCATATTTCCCAAATTTCTTTTTATCCATTTAAATAAATTCAAAACTTGAATTTTAAAATAAATTCTTTATTTCTTGATATAACATCACTTAAGTTTAAAATTCATTATTTCTCTGTTTGTTCAAAATCTCTTTTTCATACCCGGAATTTATCAGGATTTAAAAATCACTTTTATTCCTTTCCAATTCATTCTTATTTTTATTCAAATTTTCTATAATTACTTCATTTAAAACTCACTCTTTTCTTTCTTTTCAAAAATCCAATTCTATATATTTTGATAACTTAGTGAACAGAAATATATTCAAGCAAACCATAGCGTTCAATATTCAATATTTCAATTATCAATATAGTTCATCACAGAATATCAAATATTCATAACATAGAATATTAAACAATCTAAACAATTTTGAGGAATCCGGTTGGATCCCTCCAACCTGTTTCCTTGCATCCACAGATGTTCGCATAATATAAAATACCAATTCCACTTCAAGGTGGAATATCGTGGTATATGGGATTTTAAATATAATATTACCCGCTATTATGTGGCGCATAGGGTCTCATCCGCTATATAATGCAGAAAAAATCAATCACTCCAATATATACTATATACCAATATATATAATATAGCACTTCAAATCAATTCAATCATTCAATCAATTATTTAAATTTAATCATTTAAATTTAAATAAAAGTCCAGAAGAGTGAGACTAACTCACCTTTGCTCCCCTTAAATTTGCAAATCCACTTCATTCTCGATTTGATTCCACGATTATTGACCTTGTATAAACATTATATGATTTATTAATATTTGAATTAATCGATCAATTAATTCCTAATACTTTGGTTTTAACTATTAAATTGGTTATAAATAAATTTTATTTTAAATAAAATATTTGAACTAATTGAAAAATCACTTACCATTAAATAACTTAACTAACAAAAAATTTAACCTTAAACAAGTTTTCCTTTAATAATTTGTTTTTAGTGACTAAAATTAATTGAATAAATTAATTAAACAAGTTAATCACCAATACAAAATAGTAAGCTTAAACATGTATCCGTACTTGTTCATCTTTCCTTTGGGAACCACACACACACACGCACACACATATATATTCTTTGCATATGTGTTACCGTATATACTTATATGCATACATTCATATTTATATATTTTAAATCCTAACAGTAGTTGATGTATTCTATATATTTCCAAATCTATATATATCAGAAGAAGAAAAAGAAAAAAGAAAAAAAACTATACCTTACTGCCTTCGATCGTAACGCCAAACCCCCTATCTCGTTCATGCAAATTCCCAATCGAGCGAACCCACGACCATCGTGAAGCAGCTGCAGGCGACTTGAACGACATCCCAAACCCAAGCCCGAGACATGCTGTAACTTCAAAATCAATCGACCAAGCCATCGCCTATGCCGTGAACCCCATGCGAATGCACGTGCCAAGGATCCCAACGTGAGCCGCCTTCTCGAAACACACACGAGATTGCTAAGCCTCCACAACCTAACTACCATTATAGCAAAATGAAAACCTTGTCTAGATGAATTTATTGATGCCGATCCATAATGATTACGACAAGTTTGCTTTCGAACGAATTGATTTATTCGTCCTTCATTTTTTTTCTCGAATTGGCTCGGCATTACTCTTTTTTTCTGAGTTGAAGAGAAGGAGGAACGAGGGTTGTTTTCGTTTGGTAGTAGTTTTCGGAAATAAGGAACTGGGATAAGATTTGTTTCGGCCGTTAATTTTCTTCGTATTTTCAGCTGTGGATAAGAATGGAAGGGCGATTGTTTTTTAAAAAAGAACGGAAACACGAAAAGATGGTAGCGTGTAGCCGTCGAGCTGTAATGTTTTGAAGGTGAAAGGAAAATGCTGTGATGGGAAAGCAAAATGCACTGATGTGATAGGATTTCAACTGGAGTTGACTGTATAGATATATTCAATTTAATTTCAAATTCAAATTATTCCGATAAATGAAACTTAAAAACTTGACCTCCTATCAAGGCGAGCCACTAGACGTTTATAATGTTATACCTCTATTCCGAAAACAATGAAAAAGGTTTCGAGACCTAATTCGATCGTATGGAGAAGATAGCTTTTTGAACCCAGTTATTATATTAAATTTCGATTTAATTTTCAGCGCGTTTACTTATCGTACGGCCAAACAATCACTCCAAACACTGCGAAAATTGAAATCAAATAATAATACACTATTACGGTTCCAATCGAACTGGTTTCGTCGATTTTCGAGACTGTGCCTCGAAAGGCTATTTTTAAATTCAATTTAAACAATATATTTTTAAAACTTCACAAAACACTTCCAAATTCAAGTTTAACGCTTTTACTATCTTCAGTACTATCAATATAAATTTTTCAAGCCTTTAAATTATTTTTAACAGGCTTAAAACTCCAGTTTTCATATTTTACCCAACTTCAAATTATTTAATTCAATAATTTTATTATCAAATAAATAGTGATATTTGAATTCAAGTTAAAAATTAACTTTTAAATGTTTAAAATCAATTAAATATTCCGATTTCAAACATCCAAAAATTCCTGGTCGTCACACTTATCAAGGCAATGGCAGCAAAGATTCCTTTCCACTCAACTCATTTTAAGTACAGAATGAGTAGGAGCTGAAGTAGTGGAATATGCTTGTCTCGATGAAATGCCGGAATTAAAGGTGGGCTATTTGGTTTCTCTATGCTATCAAATTTGATTTTCTCCATGGTTTATGATTGGTTAACAACAACTTTTATCTATTGGTGAGAAATGATACTTCCATCATCTTCGTTAGCCATAATTGAAACTAAGAAGTTTTGATTATTAACAGTAGAGATTTCTTAAAAACAACGAATAAAATAGCTATCGAAATACACAATCACACACATCTATATGGAGAAAAGAAATATGTGGTGAAATTAAAAAAAGAAATACGTATTTCTTTTCTTTATATGTATGTATGTATGTATGCATCCTTTTCTTCTGTTTTCTTTGTAAATACTTTTATTTTGTAAGAAATAAAATTAAGAACCATTTTAAAGATAGAATTAAAATGTTAAATTACTCTACCAAATCGATCTTTATATCTGTAGAACTTCAAATATCAAAGTATATCTAAATTTTCTTGTTGATGAATATAGTTTATGCATAAATTAGTGTATGAAATAAGTAAATCCAATTGAGGTTTTTTATGATAATGTGCACAAAATTGATTAAAAAAATTGAGTATGTGTTATGATCACAATTAGGGTTTTTACCTCATTACAGTGTAAACGCGCATATAATTATAACCACGTTAAGATTGTTGCAACTTTTAACACACTTTGGCTATGAATAAACACAATTCACTCTTGGCTATGAATTATACTTTTTGTGTTATATATTTTTGGAAAAAATCCTTGATTTACAATTTTAATTTGTCAATAATATGTATTATATATTAGGTTGCTCGGTTCATATAAAAGGTAAGTCTGCTTGCATTAAGGGGAGTTGGGCATATCTATCTCTCGACTAAAAATTTAACCATATCTTAAATAATTAATTTGTATTATGCAGTATGTGATTGACTTTATTCTCCCTTTTTTAGAAATAGAAATAGTAGAATGGTGGACATGATACCATCATCTTAGATGGTGAAGAATAAGGAAGTGGATGCTCTCATGATTGGGAAACAAAATCTTCATACTCAGGTATTTTCTAAATTTCCACCCTTTAAATTCTTGTGTTGTTAAGTCTTCATTGACCGCTTCCTTCAACTGTTGGCTTAGGTCGCATAATGTTACACCCACTTACTACTCTTTGAGCATGCATATGCAGCCTGCATTCATTACTCTTACCCATACCATACAAACAATCTTTCTGAGTCTCAACTATGCATTAGATCTTAACACATCCATTATAGTCTTTCTATGTACCCACACAGCAATTATTGCACAATATTGGACCAAACTCTATGAACATCAAGCTGACCCAAACTTTATATTTTGTATGAGAATGAAGTAAGATGTATATATTGTGGTAAATAAAAACGGACCATGGTGTTGTAAGAATTAACAGAACTATAGTGATATCATTATTTAACTCAGACAAATATGTCATTTATTGCATAGAGGAAATATTATACAAGCTAAAATAATTTACCATACAGATTAGTAGTTTATGCGATGATTTTTTATTTACTAGAAATATTATCACTATTATCTATATTGAATGTATCCATGTATTTTGAAAATTAAGTAGTTGAATTCTATTTTTAGGAAACTTGTTGTCTAAGGTTTCAGTTTATAAATATTTTAATGTGATGCATCATCTTTTTTATTTCCTTCCGTGAAACGGGTTTTAGGGAAATGGCATATTAGCAACCATTTAAGTTCTCTCAATGACGAAGGTCAAGATCTAATAAATCAATTTGCTTTATTCAGAATTCAACATATTAGAAGGGTAGAGAATACCCTCTTAATCTTTTATAGATTTATGCAGGTTCCACAAGGATAGGTGATCCATACGAGCACCCATAGAATTGTGGGGTAAGCGAGTACTTCACTTATTCATGATTCTAAAATTGCTCTATAAGTGCTGAAAATAAAAGAAGATAAGCCAATAAAAACTTTGTAGGTGTAGTTTAAAATTTAAGGACTTGTCTATACTACACAAAATGTTGCAGAACAAAATTAAAGCCTGGTAGTCTGGTAACATATTTTGATCTGACTAAGAGCATTATCGACATTTGTGGTACATTGTCTGAGTTGGTATTATGGAACTAGCTGGCACATGCGAAAAGAATATGAGTATTTATACATATGCTATCAGAATACAGTCTTGGCAGCATTAAAATTTATAGTTTATAAACACTAGTTGTAATGTATTTTGTACCAACAAGACAAAGATATTTGGACACTGGCTGAATCGTAATTATAAACACAAGAACACTTGTCGCGGGTTTGATGGCACTAGCAACGTCAACTGGCAAGGCTAAAAAGCGCATCAGTACGATCACCAACACCAAGCAGCAATTTTGTTGATGGTTGGAATGAAGTGTGATGCCCCACCTCTATTCCCACGCTAGCCAAGAACGTTACGGTGAATGCTGTCAACTAGCACGGAGAATAAGGCTGTTGAGGAGCGACCATCCGTGTAATTGCTTTGCGCGAGCATTGATATGTCAGATAGTATAACAATCCGACATACCGACACAAACTCAAAGCTACTACACAGTGGCTGTAATATCTTCAGAAACAAATATAGAAATAAACATAACATAAATCAGTCACGGATCATTCATATCACAAAGGCGGAATAAGATATGAATATTACACATAAAAGTGTACATCAGAGTAGTGGTCAGAAAGATCCACAATAACAAAAAATAATAGCAACATGTGCTATACAAAAGAATACATCAATGAGTCAATATCTCAAGAGTATACAACAAAAAAACTACTAATCTAAGTAGTATGCAAAAGGTCAGAGTAATGGATCCCTGGAGAGAAGTCAAGTCGAAGCACCTGCAACATCTCGGTCTGACCCGAGTATTATTTATAAGAAAATAATAAACGGATCAGTCTAGCTATAAATATCAGATAACATGATAAAGAACGAAAGATATGGCATAGACGTATAATATCCATAATGGCATACTACTACAAATATGTAAATGATAATCAACAAACGATTAATCAATATCAAAGAATCTTCTCAAAGATCCAAAAAGGGTATCATACCCAAAACTTGTATTCATAACAAGTTAATGACACACGAATTCACCAATGCACAAAAATTGATAAATCATATCAATGAAAATCACTAAAATTGGTGAAGCATAAATTCTAGAATTCAACACACGAAATCCAGAAATCATAAAATAAAAAGGAGGGAGGCCTATCACACGAACGGGAGCATGAAAACTCACCAACAGCTGTAACACACGAACGAGAAGCTATCTCATGGTAGCTAGCCATTAATTTGACAGACGAATGGTCCGAAGACCTGACACACGAATGGTCCGAAGACCGTGGGTTGCTACCCTACCAATTTGAGTCGAAACTCCACAAAAGGAGTTTAGTCTCCCTCGTAGACAAAGAGACATCGCACATTGCTAGTCTAAATCACAAAGATGATCGTCATGATCAACGAGAAGTGTCGATTACACTAAGCTAGTAAATATATGAGTTTAGCTTCATGTCCCATAACCACTTGCTTAACTCAAATATTTACGAACAAACTATAGATCTCCACTAGGAAATTGTCACAAGAGGTTCAATCGAACAAGTCCAAGAATTAACCGACGAAGTAAACACAAGCGTTTCATACCACTTGTTTTACTAAGCCGTTTAATTAGATTTCTCATACGAGTGAGGTAAAGGTTTGTATATACTAATAGATTAGAAATCGGTTTGAGAAAACGATCTTTGTAATAAAATAGTGTTGAAATCATTTGAAGAAAGAGTTTTGATATTTACTACTAGTATAGAAAACCTTTATATTTTTAAAGTGACAAATCACAAAGAAGATTATGGGAACAATCAATCACTAAAATTCACATTCGAAGACGTGAATAAAAATCCAAACAAATCGATAAAGAATCCATCGAAATGGATATTTAAAAATCCCTAAAAAGGAGTCATCAAAGTCATAATAAATGATAACAACCAATAGGATCATCACGAATCGATTTAAATTGGAATTCTTAAACAAAAGGCAAGCAGGCAAAACACTATAGTTTCAGACGTCTGAAACAAGTGGTTCAGACGTCTGAATCTGGAAATATAAAGATTTCCAGAACACAATTCGGACGTCTGAGTCAAGTATTTCAAACGTCTGAAATAGGCATATTTTAGCCTATTTTCTTTCTGTTTGAAATAGAACCAATTCAGACTTCTGAAACCCTATATTCAGACGTCTGAATCTGGGAATAGAAATCTTCCCAGACAATATTCAGACGTCTGAATATTCCGTTTCAGACGTCTGAATCTGGGGTTCAGGGCATTCCCTGAACCTAGGCCAAAAATGGCCAATCGAATATCGAAAACGATCGAACGAGCAAATGGCGATGACTAAGGAATTACGTCGAACGACAACCCAGCCTAAACGGCTCTTCGATACGCCTCAAATATCAATGTCCAAATATCCATAATAGGATTTTCATAAATTAGACCAAAACACCAAAAAATGGAATATACACGAAATCGATCCAAACCAAAATCAATTGAACACGAATAAACGTTAGGAATTCATACCTAACAATCGAAGATAATTATAGACTAAGATGTGAGATAAAAATCTCACCTTTTTACAAAATCAAACAAGAAGAAGCTTGAAAGCAAATGGAGAATCAACCTCTCTTCAACACAACCCAAATGAGCCTGAATCTATGCTCAAAACAAGAACATTCCCAAAATTAGGTTTAGGGATTTCTGAAATTGGTAAGAGAATAAGTTGGAGATGAAGAAGAGAATGCTTACCAATGGGTTCTCTTGAATTTGGAGCTAGGAATTTGAGGTTGCAAGAGGAACTAGTGTTTTGGAGTTTTAATTTCCAATCTCTCCCACCATTATTGCCTTAGATCTGAAAAGAGGAAGAAGTGAGGGTGAATGGGGAAGAGTGGCTCAGATTTGAGTATAAGTTAAACATAGGGCTGAGCCCAACCCCAAACCCAAAGTGAAAAGGTAGCAAAAATCAATTCTCTCCAAACATATCGAAGCTTATACTCAAAAAGGTCGCAAACGGCATTTTAAATTCAATGGAAGTGGTCCCGAGTCCTAATTCGACCGTATGCAAAAAGTAGCTTTTCGGACTAAATTCTAAGTATCGATAAAATATTTAAATAAAATATTTAAATATAAAATTTCCAAATATGCGGGTTGTTGCCTGAAGGTTGATTCTTCTTTCAATTTTTCGTTTATGCATTTCTCATTTCATAACTCTACATTTAGTTAACCTTAGCTACAATTTTTAATGAACTAATTACTTCATTTGCGTGACATAGCCTGGTTCACATTCCATTAGAATCATTGTTGTATCACACAACTATTGTAGTGTTACACCAAGAGCATGCAGTCTTGTGAGTCTCAAACCCATAAAGGTGATTCATGCTTCTTCAATATTTCTGATTTATGGACTATTATGTTTAGGAAGCTTCCATAGCAATTCTACTAGTTGCTCAAACTCAAAGTTATGAAGTGAATTTAATCTATTAAAAAACTCTAAAGAAACCTGAAGCTCGCGTATTATTAGTGTATTATTTTAAAAGTGCATCATCTTATTTAGTTTCATGCTGGTTTTTTTGAGACCTCTACAAATTTTGAATTAGTAGTATAAATACAAAACATTAACATTTAATTATTTTTGACACAAATCATATGTGAATGAATTCCCCCTTTATGACATTCACTTTTATTGGGGCATTAAATGTGACTAATATCAAAGTATTTGAAATTCGATAAGTTTGGAAAGATTAACTAAGTTTTACTGAAATTTAACCAACTTCATTTTTTATTAATATTAACTAAGTTTACAAAATTAAACTAAGTTAACTAAATTATAAAAATTAACTATGTTAACTAAGTTTTAAAAAAAAAATCTAAAATTAACTAAGTTTTAGAAAACTCAAATAAATTTATAAAAATTAACTAAGCTATATAAAAATTTAAAAAAGTTAAACAAACTTTATATAAATTAAATAATTATCTAAATATTGAATTTGTTTATAAATGTAAATAAATATATAAAAAATAACCTAGTTCAAAAAAAATTAACAAAGTTATCTAAGTTTTATAGAATTTAATAAATTTATAAATTTAACCTAATTTATTAAAATTAACTAATTTTTATAGAAGTTAACTAAGTTTTAAAGAAATTACGTAAGTTTATAAAAAATAACTAGGTTTATTAAATTTAATTAAGTTTTTATATTATAAAATAACAAAGTTAATAAAATCTATAACAACCCTGTATTTTATGATTATTTTAATTGTTTATTTTAATTGTTTATTTTAATTATTTCAAATTTTATTTCTGATTTAAAAACTTTATTTATTTATTTAAAATGGGTAAAAATTTATTTTATTTATAAAATGAATAATTTTGTTATTTTAAATATATATTTTGATTTGTATGTAAATTAGAATTTAAAGCATGAATAAATTGGATATTTCCAGAAAATGTGAATTTTGGTCAATCTGGTCAAACTTGACTTTTAAATTTAAATTTTAAAAGTTTTAAAATTTTAATTTTATCTTTTTTTATGAAAGTAAATAAAATTTCAAGAATACTGCTTTTCGTTTCGTTGAAATTGGATTTATATTGTGAAAGTTATGTTTTTTCCAAATTGGGTGTAAACTGTTTTATTTAACAATATTGTTTATTTTAATCTATATAAATAATATTTTCATTTGTAATAACTTATTATAGTTTGTGTTATAGGTAATGTTACATATAATTTTATCTTTTAAATATTTTTAAAGTGGTGTTTGAATTTTTCCAAAGTCTATTGAATTTATTTTCTATTTTTAAAAGCCTAGTTTCCATTTTTCTGTTATTTTCTTTATTTAAATTATATTTAATTAAAATTTATTTATTCATTTTTATGTATGCATTTTATTTTTATTTTTTTATCTTTATTTATAAATATGTTTCATGTACATACAATTTTTCCAAAGTTCATTTCATTTATTTTCAAATTTTCAAGCCTAGTTTACATTTTCTTTGCATTTTTCTTAATTTAATTATATTTAATTAATATATTTTTTTATTTACTATATTTTCGTGTTTTATCTGTATTTATACATATTTTACATGTATTTAAAATTTTAAAAGAAATTAGAAATTCAAAGAGACAAGGCTCTTCATTTCTTGTGACTTTTCAATAGCTAGTCTCTTCATATTCTTGGCTTTTCATTTTCTCCTTGATAGCCGTACATTTCCCATTGCCTTTCACATGAAAATACTTCTCATCCTCTTCAACTCACGGCTATTTCTCATTTGAGAAAAAAAAAATTCAAAGTTAGTGGCTTCTCTTTATTCTTTTCTACCTTTCTTCCTTGAATTTGCCTTATTTTCTACTTAAATTTGCCTTATTTTCTACTTAAATTTGCCTTGACTTCACATATGATTCTCGGCCTATCACCTCCACCATCAGCTCCACCATCTCCTCCACCATCTACAGCAGTAAACATATCCTCCTCCTCTGACCATGACAAGCCATGCCATCCAATTGAAGCCATCTCCACCAAACATTGCTTAAACCTCCAAATATTGCCTAGTCGAGCCTTGTATTCCCATTTCCTTCATGTTTAGCCTTGGCCACCACCTCTAACACCACCACCACTTGCTGCCATGACCTATAGCCATCATCATCACCTCTGACCTGACCTGACCTGAAGATGCACCAGGCCGAGCCCATAGGCCCATAGGTCGAGCCTATGTACACCAAAACCTTCCATTCCTTGACCCAAAGCCCTTGCCTCCTTTACCTTCCACTTGTTTTGCCTTTACCTTCCACTTTCATGCCCTAAGCCTTGTCTCTAGGCCATGGCCGAGCCATGTTGACATCTAGGCTGAGCCTAGTGTTGTGAGGTCAAGCCCATTTGATCATGTGACAAGCTTATATTGTCATGTGCAAGTCTTTTGCTTCTAAGGTTTGGTCATCTCTCTTGTATTGCAACTGTTTTGCAAACTAAAGTTGTTGATTATATTTGTATGTCAATATCTATATTTGTGCTTATGTATGTTATATTTTGTGTTGTATACAAGGGTCTCCATCTATTCAAATCAAATCGTGCTTGTCGTGCCTTTGGAATCGCTCTTGTGTGTGTTGTTTGTCTCTAGCTTTGATAAAGGTGAGTCTTTCTCACTCTGACATTTATACTTATGAAATAGTGAATTGATGACAAGTGTTTAGTAATATAAAATGTTTATGCAAGTTAATGATGATTATATGATATGCTATGCTATGTTGTTACCATGTTAAAACTGTTAATTATAACCTGACATCTGATATATGACATTATATTGTGACATTGACATTGTTTATATTGTTTATGCATATATTCACACTGCAAGTTCCCTGTTAGAATAGAATCATTATGGGTTGAAACGATACATACCCGAACGAAAAATAGAATAGGAAAAAATCATTGTGGGCTGAAATGATAGGCCTGAGCGATTTTTATTGTATTTTATTTGGCTTGGGATTGCGGGTTTGAAATGATAAAACCCGGTTTTCTTTGTAAATTACGGATTGAAATGATATATATCCGTATCACTTGACCTGGGTTAGAAAATTATATACAGACCCCGTGGTATATTTTTAAATTATTTTTTTTAAATATATATTTTCAAAAGTATGAAATTTTGATTTAAAATATATATAGTATGGTTTTAAGAAAGTTAAATATTAAATCTTGAAATTGTGAATTTAAGTGAATTCAGGTATGCAAATTTGGAGTCAATGTGACGTTTGACTTTAAATTTTATTTTAAGATGTTAATAAATAATGGAAATTAAATTTAAAGTTTTGAAATGATATTTGAAGTAAAATTTTAAGTTTATTAAATTTATAAATTAATAAACAGTGAATTTTGACTTAATAAATGAATGGAGTTTGCAAAATTGAATATTTGATCTTAAAATTTTATTGTGTTAAATCATATGTTAAAATGTTTTTAAATGTGAAATTTTGAAGTCTAGAAATATGATTTTTAAGTTGTAATAATAAAAATTTGGAGTTTTATTATTATTTTTGAAAAGCTAAAATGAAACCTGGAATTTTATAGCATTTTCAAAATGCTTTAGTCTTTTGACAGCATTTTAATGCTATTGTTTTGAATCTAACAATATTTGAAATAACTAAATATCTATTACGAAATTTTATAAATGTCGATATTCTTGAAATAAACCATTTTGGAAAATATAAGCTACGATAGCACTTTATACATGCTGTCGTTGCTATAATTTGACAATGTTTTGAAATGTTATAGATTTTAACACTATTTGCGTTATATTTTAAAGTGTTAAATGATTTAACTTTTGGAAATTGATTATTTGTGAATATAAGGAGTTTTGAATATATATTTTATATTTAAATTTGAATTTTAAGGAATTTAAATTGAATCTGAATTTAAATAAGGTATTCTTGGTTATGTGTTAAATGGAATGAAATGTAATGTAATAAATGAATTTTTGAATGGAATTTTGAAATGTATTTTTGTAACGATGTTTGAATATAATAAATGAATGACATATTTGATTTTTTTAAATGATATTTAAATTTGAATATTTAGATATGAATTCAAATAATGATTTGATTATGAAGTTTTGAAAGGATGTAATATTTTAATGATTTTGAAATGGTTTGGAAATGATTTGATCTTTATTTTAATAAAGAATGTGAATGTGGAATGATATTTGATTTTGATTTATTTTATAAAGGAATATTTGAAGTTTATATTTGTATGAAAAGATATTTGGTTTAATTGTAAAACTACATGATAATGAAATTAGATTTGAGATATGAATATATGGAATTATAAAGTATAGTTTTGAAATGTGGGATATTAAAGTTTGAAAATACATTAAAATTGGATAGTTATATTTTTTGATCAAATCTATATATGAAATTTATAAGATTTGAAATGTTTTGTTGGAAAACTAAATTGATTTGAAACTGATGGTTTGAATTGAATTAAATTGAAAATTTGAAAATTTGAGTTTAATTGAATAAATTTGTAAAATGTAAAGAATTAAAGGAATGTTCTATGATTTCAAATGTATGATTTCAAAATGTTTTTATTTTCAAAGTGTAACGATTTCAAGTATTTTGGTTTCGAAAGAGTTATAACTTTGAAGGTATTATGATTTTTGAAAGGTGAATATATGGTTGAAATGGAAATGATAAACTATTTTGATTTGAATATAGTTTTGAAATAAAAATGGTTTTGGTTTCGAAGTGTAAACTATTTTGAACGGAATATAGTTTTGAAATGAAATGATTTGATCTTTTTGAAGTATAAACTATTTTGAAATGACCATGGCGTTATAATAACGTTTGGTTGTTAAAGAGACCGGGATCGGAAGTTGTCATACTCTCTGCCAACTCCGAAAAACACTTTAACAACCGTGTACGCGGTGGAGATTCCAGAATGAAGTAGGATGGTGGCGACGTTCTTGAGGTATATTACGTGGACCCAACTCCCGTGGGTTGGCATAAGGTGGCTAAAACAGGAGCGATCTCGGGCCAAGTGAGGCCATTCCTCCGATCGGACACATTCCTTCGATACTATACTCTTACTGGTGATTGATTAGATGGCCATCCTCTGATTTTGATTGGGAGTGTGTTCCGAGGTGGGCGTATGGGGCTGCTACATTACCACCAGCCCGTGTGCGTAATTGGTATATCTACCCTGGCATTGCCTTGTGTGCCGTGTCACCTACCATACAGAGCCTTTACTACGAGTTTGTTTTTCTCCCGTAGCCCGTGTGGTATCCTCTGACAGTCACCCGGAGTGGAGATGGCATGATATTGGATGGACTACTGGGACTATTATGTGTGAAGGGTGATATGGGTAGCCCGGAACGCTATTTAAAAGTATGTTTATTATACTGTAGACATTATTATAGTAGCGCAATATTACTACATAGTAAATAGTTTAACGGATCCTTAAAGGATGGGCGATCCCAAGCATCCTTTAAGTTACTGATGCATTTTTGTTACTGTTCACTTGATTTTATTTACAGTTCATAAGTATTTATGTCCTGACTCGAGTGTTTTGTATTTTGCTTTACGCTCTAGTCAGATTGAGTGAGTTAGCATTCAAGATTCACCTTCGGAGTTGGAGCTTTGCTTGAAGATCCAGCCATCTATTTGTTTTCAGTATCCAGTGTTTCCAGTGATGTATTTTGATTTGTACTTGATGTATCTTGTTACTCTTCTACTGTATATTATTTAACTATGATGTATCTTATATATATAGTAGCTTCATGAACTACTATCTCTTTTACTTCCGTTGCATTATTAAATACTCTGTGTCTATGATATGTGATTATGTATTTATTGTATATTCTGAGATTTGCCAAATTTTATTTACAACGCGGTATTTTGAGCAATTCAAGTCCGACATGTGCGGATACTAATGGTTGAAAATATCGGGTTGTCACAGTACATTCCAGAATGAAGTAGGATGGTGGAGACGTTCTTGAGGTATATTACGTGGACCCAACTCCCGTGAGTTGGCATAAGGTGGCTAAAACAGGAGCGATCTCGGGCCAAGTGAGGTCATTCCTCCGATCGGACACATTCCTTCGATACTATACTCTTACTGGTGATTGATTAGATGGCCATCCTCCGATTTTGATTGGGAGTGTGTTCCGAGGTGGGCATATGTGGCTGCTGCGTTACCACCAGCCCGTGTGTGTAATTGGTATATCTACCCTTGCATTGCCTTGTGTGCCGTGTGACCTACCATACCGAGCCTTTACTACGAGTTTGTTTTTCTCCCGTATCCCATGTGGTATCCTCTGACAGTCACCCGGAGTGGAGATGGCATGATATTGGATGGACTACTGGGACTATTATGTATGAAGGGTGATATGGGTAGCCTGGAACGCTATTTAAAAGTATGTTTATTTTACTGTAGACATTATTATAGTAGCGCAATATTACTACATAGTAAATAGTTTAACGGATCCTTAAAGGATGGGCGATCCCAAGCATCCTTTAAGTTACTGATGCATTTTTGTTACTGTTCACTTGAGTTTATTTACAGTTCATAAGTAATTATGTCCTGACTCGTGTGTTTTGTATTTGTCTTTACGCTCGAGTCAGATTGAGTGAGTTAGCATTCAAGATTCACCTTGGGAGTTGGAGCTTTGCTTGAAGATCCAGCCATCTATTTGTTTTCAGTATCCAGTGTTTCCAGTGATGTATTTTGATTTGTACTTGATGTATCTTGTTACCCTTCTACTGTATATTATTTAACTCTGATGTATCTTATATATATAGTAGCTTCATGAACTACTATCTCTTTTACTTCCGCTGCATTATTAAATACTCTGTGTCTGTGATATGTGATTATGTATTTATTGTATATTCCGAGATTTGCCAAATTTTATTTACAACGCGGTATTTTGAGCAATTCAAGTCCGACATGTGCGGATACGAATGGTTGAAAATATTGGGTTGTCATAGTTGGTATCAGAGCTTTGGTAGCTCTTGGCAAAACTCAGCATATAGAGTAAATGAATTTTCCGAATTACTTTCATTCGAGTTTGAATCTCTTCCTTTTGACTCGATTCCTTTGATTTTTTGAACGTTCCCTGCGGTTTCAAAATCCATTTCGTGTCCCTCACTATTCATCTTCATTTGATTCGGGAGTATCCCATAACTCCACTTCGAATGATCTTTATAATGAGTCGGCGGTCCCGCCAATCTCAAATTTATTTGTAAAGGGGTGAAACTCCTTTACAATAGCATCGATTCACCAAATATTTTATATCCTCGGTTTAGATGCTAGTATCTCTTATTATCCTAAAATTCTATCTCTTGAGATCGAATGTTGATTTACCCCCAGAAATCCACATCGGTCTTATTCTTTAAGTCACGGTTGACCCGATTAAGGTTGCCCGCGATTTATATAAGCTTATCCATCTTTGTATTCTGTTATTTAATTATCTTATCTTTGTTTCCAAATTATCTTCAAATTATTCTTGAAGTGTATTTGTAAACTAATATTTAAAATGTTTTATATATTTTGTTTTTTGAGTTGTTGATGTTGATTTGGGTTTCTAATCGATTCGTCTGATCAACGCTATTGATAAGATTTCCAAAACACTTGAACAGAGCAAACTGATACAATATGTTTTTTTCAAATATAGTAATGAAATAAATTTTGTAACTATATTATAAATTTTTTCTGGATTTTATTGAATTGGCTGTTAAGAAATAATATTGACTTTATATATCATTACCTCTTGTTTCATACATAAATAATTGAACAGTAAACATGGTTATAAATTTATTTGGAAATTTAAAATGAATTTAAAACAAGAATTTGAGAATTTAATTTCCGATGGTATCAAACCTTGTATTTAAATTTTTAAAAGGATATACCATTTAAAGTATTTTTGAATAGAAATTTGTTTCCAAAGAATTTTTAAAGTTTAAAACTAGTGCTCTTCTCTTTGTCGTTGGAAAATAACTTTGGTGATGACTGCAGCATCATCAACATTCATTTTCAAGTTTTGAAGTGAAGAGACCATTCTGTAGTCTTGCTACAATTTTGTTTTGGGAAATTTAATTGATTTGAATTTCTAAAATAAGACTAGATTCATAACATATGCTGATATATGATTTAAAGTTGAATATATATATATATATAGTATATGTGCATTTAGTTATCTCTAAATAGTTTGAAATTTATCAGAAATTTAATTCCTAAATTTTATATTGAAGAATAATTTCAATTATAATTTCAAGATTTGGATAAATATTCAAGCTTGAAATAATTGAATTAGAAAGTTTTATTTGTATAATACACAATTTCATTCTAATATAACTTACCTAAATTTTCAGAAGTTGAATATGTAATTGGATAATGTACAATATAAAAAAAAAAGATTTTATAAATAAAATTTGATTGGTTATTATAAATGTTATATACTTAAATTTTAGTTATAAAAGGGATTAACAGAGGTAAATAAAGAAAAGGGTAATGGAATAATTTACAATATAAAATGATGTTAAAAGAACTAAGAATAAGATAAAGCAGTTATAATAAGTATAAATTTATTTAACATAAGTGATGATAAATATATTGAGAGGAATAAATTTAATTAGGAATAAAGAGGAATTGATTAATTAAGTACATTAGGAGTATAATAAATGATCCATGATTTTTGAGATTGTTTATTTAGATAATTTGATGATAAGATAATAAAATTAAAGATGGTTGAGATTCATTTAACTTATGTAAAATTTATTTTCAATATAAGTTGAAATTTTCATGGTTTCAAATTTATTATCTTATTTTGTTTTTCAAACTATCTTCTGGTTGTCCTTATTTCCCTTATCTTGCTACAGAATGGGAAGGCTATTGCTTATACCAGTCTGTTTGGAAACGCAAACTTTTCTGTAGTCTTTGGTACTCATTTTCGAATCTGAGCACTATTTTCCATCCACCGACCGTCGGTCAAACAGAAAGAGTGAATTAGATTCTTGAAGATCTTTTTCGTGCTTGTGTTCTTGATTCTGGAGGATCTTGAGAAGATCATCTCCACCTTGATAAACTTACCTATAACAATAGTTATCAGGTATAATTTTAATCTTCTTGTCATCTTGTCTTAATCCTATGTCATTATATCTTTTTCTGTGCTTTCCCGTACCTCATTCCTTTTCGGGGACGAAAAGTTTTGAGTAGGGGAGAGTGTAACAACCCTGTATTTTGTGATTATTTTAATTGTTTATTTTAATTATGTCAAATTTTATTTCTGATTTAAAAACTTTATTTATTTATTTAAAATGGATAAAATTTATTTTATTTATAAAATGAATAATTTTGTTACTTTAAATATATATTTTGATTTGTATGTAAATTAGAATTTCAAGCATGAATAAATTGGATATTTGAAGAAAATGTGAATTTTGGTCAACCTGGTCAAACTTGACTTTTAAATTTAAATTTTAAAAGTTTTAAAATTTTAATTTTATCTTTTGTTATGAAAGTAAATAAAATTTCAAGAATACTGCTTTTCATTTCGTTGAAATTGGATTTATATTGTGAAAGTTATGCTTTTTCCAAATTGGGTGTAAACTGTTTTATTTAACAATATTGTTTATTTTAATCTATATAAATAATATTTTCATTTTTAATAACTTATTCTAGTTTGTGTTATAGGTAATGTTACATATAATTTTGTCTTTTAAATATTTTTAAAGTGGTGTTTGAATTTTTCCAAAGTCTATTGAATTTATTTTCTATTTTTAAAAGCCTAGTTTCCATTTTTCTGTTATTTTCTTTATTTAAATTATATTTAATTAAAATTTATTTATTCATTTTTATGTATGCATTTTATTTTTATGTTTTTATCTTTATTTATAAATATGTTTCATGTACATACAATTTTTCCAAAGTTCATTTTATTTATTTTCAAATTTTCAAGCCTAGTTTACATTTTCTTTGCAATTTTCTTAATTTAATTATATTTAATTAATATTTTTTTTTATTTACTATATTTTCGTGTTTATCTGTATTTATACATATTTTACATGTATTTAAAATTTTAAAAGAAATTAGAAATTCAAAGAGACAAGGCTCTTCATTTCTTGTGACTTTTCAATAGCTAGTCTATTCCTATCCTTGGCTTTTCATTTTCTCCTTGATAGCCGTACATTTCCCATTGCCTTTCACGTGAAAATACTTCTCATCCTCTTCAACTCATGTCTATTTCTCATTTGAGAAAAAAATTCAAAGTTAGTGGCTTCTCTTTATTCTTTTCTACCTTTCTTCCTTGAATTTGCCTTATTTTCTACTTAAATTTGCCTTGACTTCACATATGATTCTCGGCAAATCACCTCCACCATCAGCTCCACCATCTCCTTCACCATCTATAGCAGCAAACATCACCTCCTCCTCTGACCATGACAAGCCATGCCATCCAATTGAAGCCATCTCCACCAAACATTGTTAAAACTCCAAATATTGTCTAGCCGAGCATTGTATTCCCATTTCCTTTATGTTTAGCCTTGGCACCACCTCTAACACCACCACCACTTGCTGCCATGACCTATAGCCATCAACATCACCTCTGACCTGACCTGAAGATGCACCAGGCCGAGCCCATAGGCCCATAGGTCGAGCCTATGTACACCAAAACCTTCCATTCCTTGACCCAAACCCCTTGCCTCCTTTACCTTCCACTTGTTTTGCCTTTACCTTCCACTTTCATGCCCTAAGCCTTGTCTCTAGGCCATGGACGAGCCATGTTGACATCTAGGCTGAGCCTAGTGTTGTGAGGTCAAGCCCATTTGATCATGTGACAAGCTTATATTGTCATGTGCAAGTCTTTTGCTTCTAAGGTTTGGTCATCTCTCTTGTATTGCAACTGTTTTGCAAACTAAAGTTGTTAATTATATTTGTATGTCAATATCTATATTTGTGCTTATGTATGTTATATTTTGTGTTGTATACAAGGGTCTCCATCTATTCAAATCAAATCGTGCTTGTTGTGCCTTTGGAATCTCTCTTGTGTGTGTTGTTTGTCTCTAGCTTTGATAAAGGTGAGTCTTTCTCACTCTGACATTTATACTTATGAAATAGTGAATTGATGACAAGTGTTTAGTAATATAAAATGTTTATGCAAGTTAATGATGATTATATGATATGCTATGCCATGTTGTTACCATGTTAAAACTGTTAATTATAACCTGGCATCTGATATATGACATTATATTGTGACATTGACATTGTTTATATTGTTTATGCATATATTCACACTGCAAGTTCCCTGTTAGAATAGAATCATTATGGGTTGAAACGATACATACCCGAATGGACTTTAGAATAGGAAAAAATCATTGTGGGCTGAAATGATAGGCCTGAGCGATTTTTATTGTATTTTATTTGGCATGGGATTGCGGGTTTGAAATGATAAAACCCGGTTTTCTTGTAAATTACGGATTGAAATGATATATATCCGTATCACTTGACCTGTGTAACAACCCGCATATTTATCGATTTAATGTTTAAAAAATTTATTTAAATATTTTGTCGTTAATCGGATATTGGTCCGAAAAGCTACTTTTTGCAAACCGTCAAATTAGGACTCGAGTCCACTTTCATTGAGTTCGAAATGCCGTTTACAATTTTTTTAAGTATAAACATCGATAGGTTTGGAGTTAGTGAAATTTCACTAACTTTTCCCACTTTGGACTTTGGGTTAGTTTAGCCTATTAAGCCCAAGTTCCAACCCCCTTCTTCTCACTCTTCATAAATTTCCTAACTAACTCAAGCTTTGGCATTAATGGTGAAGAGAATGGGAAATTAAAACTCCAAGTACAAATTCAATAGCAAATCCAACATTCAACTCCAAATTCAAGTAGAAGATATTGGATTCAAGCTTTGGATTGCTTCTCCTTAATTTCAAGCTTCATATTCATAAATTTTAGTGAAAAGGTGAGATTTTTATCTCACAAATCTAGTCTATAACTATATTGGACTGTTGGGAATGATTCCCTATCACTTTTGCATGCACATTTGCATTTGGTTTGGATTGGATTGGCGAAAAACTCCAACTTTTAGCGTTTTTTGTGAATTTTCTGCATTTAGGTCGTTCTGTCCATTTTTGGTGCTCGGAGTTAGGTCGCTCGTGACCTAACCCTTGGCTCGCTCGCGAGTTAGCACCATAGGTCGCTGGGCCATCTAAATGCTTGTTCGGTGTTATGTCGTTCGGGCTTTAGGTCGTAGGTCGTTTGGCCTATAGGTCGTTAGGTCGCTAACACTTAGGTCGTTTTTGGCCTTAAATCCCCTATACAGCCTTAGGTCACTTGGCTCTGGCTCCTTAGATCGTAAGTCGTGGGCCTCTAGGTCGTAGGTCGTTAGGTCGTTAGGCCTTAACTCGTGTGGCCTTGGTCCTTTAAGTCGCTCGGTCTTGCCTTCCATTTTTAGGTCGCATGACCTTCTATCCCGCTAGGTCGTTGGACCTATAACCCGTTAGGTCGTTGGGCTTATAACCCGTAGGTCGTTAGGCCGTTAATCCACTAGGTCGCATGACCTATAACCTGTTAGGTCGCTCGACCGTTTACTCCGTTAGGTCGCCCAACCCTACTACAAGTATTAGGTCGCATGACCTTGTTCCACTAAGTCGCTCGACCCTTAGGTCGTAACACATTAGGTCGCACGACCTTGTTCCACTAAGTCGCTCGACCCTTAGGTCGTAACATGTTAGGTCGCACGCCTTTCACACCATTAAGTCGCGAGTTTGATTAGGTCGCTCGGCCTTAAAACGTTAGGTCGCTTGACCTGTGCTATTGTTAGGTCGTTTGGCCATTTCAGTTAGGCGCATGACCACAGGTTTGCTACAGTTAGGTCGCTTGACTCCTTAGACCCCTAGGTCGCAACCATTAGGTCGCTCGACCCTATTCCCCTTAGGTCGTTAGACCTCATTTTGTCTTCACTAGGTCGTACCGTTTTGGTTGGGGCGCTGCCCCGCAACCCGCCGGGGGCGCTGCCCCCTAGACCCCCCTCCGTAGGGGATCTTATCTGAAAAACGTTGAGCTGATTTCCTTGGATTTTATTCACATCTCCGTATGCGATCTTTATGACTGATTGTTTCTACAATTGCTTCTGTGTTTTGTCACTTTATAATATAAAGGTTTCTATACTAGTAGTAAATATCAAAACTCTTTTAACAAATAATTTCAACTCTATTTTTAATAACAAAGTTCTTTTCTTAAACCGTTTTCCAATCCATTAGTATATACAAACCTTTACCTCACTCGGATGAGAAATCTAATTAAACGACTTAGTAAAACAAGTGGTATGAAACGCTTGCGTTCACTTCGTCGGTTAATTCTTGGACTTGTTCGATTGAACCACTTGTGACAAATTTTATTAGTGAAGATTTACAGTTTTTTCGTAAATATTTAAGTTAAGCAAGTGGTTATGGTACATGAAGCTAAACTTCTATATTTACTAGCTTAGTGTAATTGACACTTCTCGTTGATCATGACGATCATTCTGATGATTTAGACTAGCAATTGTGCGATGTCTCTTGTTGCGAGGTTAGACTAGACACCACTTGTGTCATTCCACTCACACATACCTTTTTGCTTTTTGGTTAGTCTGGACCGCAATCTGTGTGATTCCATTCAAACATGTGGGGTAGCTTCCCTTGGTCTTCGGACCGTCATGTGACAGGCCTCTTTCTCTTTTCTATGATTTTCTGGACTTCTTACATTGATTTCTAGAATTTATGTCATTGACTTGTCATGAGTACAAGTTTGGGGTATGATGCCCTTTCCGAACCTTTGAGAAGATTCTTGTGATATTGATTATCTCTTATTGATTGATCTTTTGTTGATCATTATTTACATACTTATAGTGGTATGTCATTATGGATATTTTATGTTTATGCCATATCTTTTATGTTATATCATGTCATCCGATATTTATAGCTAGACTGATCCGTTTATTATTTTCTTAAATAATACTCGGGTCAGACCGAGATGTTACAGGTGCTTCTGCTTGACTTCTTCCCAGGGATTCATCACTCTGACTTTTGGCTAACTGTTTAGATTTGCAGTTTTTGTTGTATACACCTGAGATATAGACTCATAGTTGTATTCTTTTGTATAGCACGTGTTGCTATTCTTTTGTATTATTGTGGATCTTACCGACCACTACTCTGATGTACACTTTCATGTGTTAGTTATATATTCATTTCTTCTTCTGCCCTTGTGATATGGTTGTCTATGACTGATTTGTGTTATGATTATTTCTATGTTTGTTTCCAAAGATTATTCATAGCCACCGTGTGATAAGCAATTACACGGATGGTCGCTCCTCAACAGCCTTATACTCCGTGCTAGTTGACAGCACTACACCATAGTGTTCGTGGCAAGTGTGGGTATAGAGGTGGGGCGTCACAGCTTGGTATCAGAGCCAAACTTCGGAACAATGTAGAATAACTTAACAAGGGTCATCTTCCTAAGTCTGTCTTAGGAGTCATACCATAGGATTAACTCGAGTCTTCATACCGATTCATCCTATTTCCTTTATGATTCCTTGTTTTATCTATCAAGATTGCTTGGTGTTCATTGGTGAATAACCTTCTTCCTTCTCTTCTTTCTTTCTTAAAGGAAGAGAATGTCTAGTCCGGGCCATCCCAGAACTGGATCATCTGGTGCTGCTCCCCCGGATGGAGTTTTTATGACTGCTCAACAGCTTATTGATTTAGTAACTAATGCTCAAGCAGCTGGAGCTAACCCGGAACCTACTCACCCAAAGTCGGGATTTGCACGCTTGTGCAACGATTACACCAACTTGGGTGGGAAGCCCTTCAAAGGTTCGGAAAATATCATCGAGGTCCAGGCTTGGTTAAAATCATGCGATCGAATCTTCTCTTGCATGAACCTTATCGATCTCCACCGCGTTCAGGTGGCTTCCAGCATGCTCCAGGAGAGAGCATTGGACTGGTATGAACTCCTTATTTCAGAAATTAATGAAGCGGATCTCACCTGGGAGCAATTTCAAGGACGCTTCGAGTTAAAGTTTGTACCAGAAGCTGGGAAAGTAACCTTGGCTCGACGTTTTATAGACCTTGTTCAAGGTCAATCCTCTGTGACTGATTACGTCGCAGCCTTCGAGTCGCTTTCCAAATATGGGGTTGAATACATCAACACCCCATTGAAGAAGAACCAGAGATTCGTTTATGGCTTAAATAAGAATCTTAAGAAGCCACTACTCCTGAAACTAGAAGTCGCATTTGATCAACTCGTCGATATCGCTCTTCGTCTTGAAGAGGCTGATAGAGAGAGTGATGTTGAAGTGGAAGGCGCTAAACCAAACTTCATGAACAAGAAGAGGCCAAACAAATTCAAGGGTCCTTATCCCAACAAAAAGGGTAAGCAGGCAACCCCTGCGGAAAAGTCTCCTTCTCCTAGTGGTGCGAGTCGCTTCAACTGTGGGTCTGGGGGTCATTATGCGAATAAGTGCTCTAAGCCCAAATCTTGTCGCTATTGTAAGAGCCCGGATCATTACATACATCAATGCCTCAAGCGTAAAGGCAAGAAGGAAGGAAAGTTGATGTGGCTCAAGCCCCTGGCAACACATCTCGTGGCCAAGGTATTTCTCATTCCATTCTTGATGATACTATTTTATTTCATGATCAACCTATTAGAGTTCTCTTTGATACGGGTGCGTCCCATTCTTTTATATCAAAGGAACTGGTAGACACTTTTTCCTTAAGTGTTACTGCATTGATGACTTGTTTAAAAATTGTGAATCCCGTTGGTGGATCCGCAACTCTTAGTTTGCTTTGTAAAGATGTAGAGATTATTTTATGTGATTTTTCTTTCCTAGCCGATTTGCACGTCATGCGTTACTTAGGCTTTGGAATAATTTTGGGAATGGATTGGCTTAACCGTTATCAAGCCCATATCCTATGTCCTGAGCGGACTATTCATCTCCGACATCCACTATCTGTTAATCAGATTTCTGTTAATCTTAAAGATTCAGAATCCTGTTTGGTGGCATCTTTATATTCTTTAAATCCTCGTGATAACGACGATGATGATGAAGATGATATTATTTCTTGTATTCACGTTGTTCGTGAATTTTCCGACATATTCGAGCCCGTTTTAGGTTTACCACCTACACGAGCAATTGAGTTCAGAATTAATCTTGTTTCTGGAGCTCAACCTATTACTCGTCCTCCTTATCGCATGTCCAATAAGGAAAATGAAGAGATGCGCAAACAATTATCCGAATTGGAGACGAAGCAATTTATTCGCTCTAGTTCCTCGCCTTGGGGAGCTTCGGCTATTTTCGTAAAGAAATCCGATGGTACTCTTAGGCTCTGCGTTGATTATCGCAAGCTTAACGATCTTACTATTCAAAATAAATATCCTTTACCTCGGATTGATGATCTATTCGATCAGCTTAGTGGTGCTAAGGTCTTTTCACAATTGGACTTGGCTACCGGTTTCCATCAACTTCGTATCGTAGAGGATAGCATTTCTTTGACATCATTCCGTACTCGATATGGATCTTATGAATGGCTTGTTATGCCATTTGGGTTAACGAATGCTCCAGCTTATTTCGTTGACCTCATGAATCGAGTTTTCAAAGATTTCCTCGTTCGGTTTGTTCTCATCTTCATTGATGATATCCTTGTGTATTCTAAAACCGAGGAGGAGCATGAAAAGCATCTTCGAATTGTATTGGAAACTCTTAGGAGCAATCAATTAAAGGCGAAATTTTCAAAATGCCACTTTTGGCAATCTCGTGTGAAGTTTCTCGGTCATATTATTTCCGAATCCGGAATCTCCGTGGATCCTTCAAAGATTGAAGCGATTCAAGATTGGAAGAGACCGGAGAGTGTGACAGAGATTCGTAGTTTTCTCGGATTGGCGGGTTATTACCGTCGTTTCATTAAAGACTTTTCTAAGATTGCCGTGCCTCTTACTGGCTTGACTAAGAAGGGAGTTAAATACATTTGGTCGGACAAATGTGAAGCCTCTTTTCAGAAATTGAAAGAACTCCTTTCCGATGCTCCTATTCTTGTTATTCCCGAAGGGAATCAAAATTTTGTTGTTTATACTGATGCTAGTCACGTTGGTTTGGGTGTCGTTCTTATGCAAAAAGAACGTGTTATTGCTTATGCCACTAGGCAATTGAAGCCGGCCGAGACTAGATATGCCACACATGATTTAGAACTCGCGGCTATTGTTTTCGCCCTTCGAATTTGGCGTCATTATCTATAAGGAGAGAACTTTACACAGATCATAAGTCTTTGAAATATTTATTTTCTCAAAAGGAACTCAATTTGCGTCAACAGCGTTGGCTCGAGTTCCTTTCACCTTATGATCTTGATATTCTTTATACCCCCGGTAAGGGTAATCGTGTCGCCGATGCTCTTAGCCGTAAACAACAAGCAGTTGTTTCTATGTTGATATCCGAATGGAACGATCTCGAGATTTTATCCACTTGTGAGATTCGGAGCGCCTATCCGATTTGTGCTCATCACTTGTTTTATGTAGCCTTGAGGCTCATCCTTCTCTCTTAGACCTCATTCTTGAAGCTCAAAGGCTAGATCCTGAATTGGTTCTTCTTGGCCAAAATATTAAGGATAAAATTGACATTGAAAGTTTGAAAGACTTTGATATTGATTCTCGAGGCGGCATTCGAAAATTTGGTAGACTTATCATACCAAATATTGGTGATCTTCGTAAAGATATTTTAGAAGATTCCCATCGATCAAAATTCACCATTCATCCTGGTAGTAGTAAAATGTACGCTGATATGAAGCGACTTTATTATTGGGAGGGAATGAAATCTGATATTGCTAACTTTGTTAAGTGTTGCATGACTTGTCAAGGCCGAACATCAAAGGCCTGGTGGGTTATTGCAACCTTTAGAAATTCCAATTTGGAAGTGGGACCAGATTTCCATGGATTTTATAGATGGCCTTCCCCGTTCTCGTTCGGGTCATGATAGCTTATGAGTGATCGTTGATAGACTTACTAAATCCGCCCATTTTATTCCCGTTCGGTCTAACCGAACCGTTCCTCTTTTGGCCAAACTCTTTATCAAAGAAATTGTTAAATTGCATGGAGTTCCTACTTCTATTGTTAGCGATCGAGATCCATTATTTACTAGTGGATTTTGGAAGAGTCTTCAAAAAGCTTTAGGAACGAAGCTTAATTTTAGCACTGCTTATCACCCCCAGTCCGATGGACAAACCGAGCGTGTGAATCAAAATCTTGAAGATCTTCTTCGTGCATGTGTGCTCGATTTTGGTGGCAGTTGGGAAGATCATATTTCACTTGTCGAATTTTCCTATAATAATAGCTTCCAGTCTAGTATTGGTATGGCACCTTTCGAGGCACTCTATGGAAGGCCATGCCGATCTCCTTCTTGTTGGCTTGAGGCCGGTGAGAAGCTGGTTTTAGGTCCAGACTTTATTCGTGATTCCACGGAAAAGATTGAACTTATTCGACATAGGATGAAAGAAGCCCAGAGTAGACAAAAATCCTATGCCGATAATCGAAGAAGGAAATTAGAATTTTATGTTGGAGATCCTGTTTTTATTCGTGTTTCCCCTATGAAGGGTGTTGTACTTTTCAGTCGATTGGGGAAGTTAGCGCCTCGATATATTGGACCATTTCCTATCACTGAACGTATTGGTTCCATGGCTTATCGCCTTGCATTGCCGGCTCAGTTTTCTGTTGTGCGTGACGTATTTCACGTTTCTCAATTACGGAAATGCCTTCGGGATTCCGATTCTATTCTTGAGCCTGCTGTTGTGGAAGAAATCGAAGTTTCGCCGAATTTAACTTATGAGCAGCAACCTATTCGAATTATTGCTTTGGAGGTCAAGCGACTTCGAAATAAAGATGTTCCGCTTGTGAAGGTTCAATGGTCCTCAAATCCTAAGGATTGCTCTTGGGAATCCAGAGAATTCATCGAGCGAACACATCCGGACTTGCTTACTCCTGCTCTTTGAGGTGAACTTCCTATTTCAAATTTCATTTGTGTTAATATGCTTTTATGGTTGTTACTTGTTATTTCCATCTTATACATTGCGAGGACGCAATTTCTTTAAGGAGGGGAGTCTGTAACAACCCGCATATTTATCGATTTAATATTTAAAAAATTTATTTAAATATTTTATCGTTAATTGGATATTGGTCCGAAAGCTACTTTTTGCATACGGTCAAATTAGGACTCGAGACCACTTCCATTGAGTTCGAAATGCCGTTTACAAATTTTTTAAGTATAAACATAGATAGGTTTGGAGTTAGTGAAATTTCACTAATTTTTCCCGCTTTGGACTTTGGGTTAGTTTAGCCTATTAAGCCCAAGTTCCAACCCCCTTCTTCTCACTCTTCATAAATTTCCTAACTAACTCAAGCTTTGGCATTAATGGTGAAGAGAATGGGAAATTAAAACTCCAAGCACAAATTCAATTGCAAATCCAACATTCAACTCCAAATTCAAGTAGAAGATATTGGATTCAAGCTTTGGATTGCTTCCCCTTGCTTTCAAGCTTCATCTTCATAAATTTTAGTGAAAAGGTGAGATTTTTATCCCACAAATCTAGTCTATAACTATATTGGACTGTTGGGAATGATTCCCTATCACTTTGCATGCACATTTGCATGTGGTTTGGATTGGATTGGCGAAAAACTCCAATTTTTAGCGTTTTTTGTGAATTTTCTGCATTTAGGTCGTTCTGTCCATTTTTGGTGCTCGGAGTTAGGTCGCTCGCGACCTAACCCTTGGGTCGCTCGCGAGTTAGCACCATAGGTCGCTGGGCCATCTAAATGCTTGTTCGGTGTTAGGTCGTTCGGGCTTTAGGTCGTAGGTAGTTTGGACTATAGGTCGTTAGGTCGCTAACACTTAGGTCGTTTCTGGCCTTAAATCCCCTATACAGCCTTAGGTCGCTTGGCTCTGGCTCCTTAGGTCGTAAGTCGTGGGCCTCTAGGTCGTAGGTCGTTAGGTCGTTAGGCCTTAACTCGTGTGGCCTTGGTCCTTTAAGTTGCTCGGCCTTGCCTTCCATTTTTAGGTCGCATGACCTTCTATCCCGCTAGGTCGTTGGACCTATAACCCGTTAGGTCGTTGGGCTTATAACCCGTAGGTCGTTAGGCCGTTAACCCACTAGGTCGCATGACCTATAACCTATTAGGTCGCTCGACCGTTTACTCCGTTAGGTCGCCCGACCCTACTACAAGTATTAGGTCGCATGACCTTGTTCCACTAAGTCGCTCGACCCTTAGGTCGTAACACGTTTGGTCGCATCACCTTGTTCCACTAAGTCGCTCGACCCTTAGGTCGTAACATGTTAGGTCGCACGCCTTTCACACCATTAAGTCGCGAGTTTAATTAGGTCGCTCGGCCTTAAAACGTTAGGTCGCTTGACCTATGCTATTGTTAGGTCGCTTGGCCATTTCAGTTAGGTCGCATGACCACAGGGTTGCTCCAGTTAGGTCGCTTGACTCCTTAGACCCCTAGGTCGCAACCATTAGGTCGCTCGACCTTATTCCCCTTAGGTCATTAGACCTCATTTTGTCTTCACTAGGTCGTACCGTTTTGGTCGGGGCGCTGCCCCCTGGACCCCCCCCCTCCGTAGGGGACTTATCTAGAAAACGTTGAGCTGATTTCCTTGGATTTTATTCACATCTCCGTATGCGATCTTTGTGACTGATTGTTTCTACAATTGCTTCTGTGTTTTGTCACTTTATAATATAAAGGTTTCAATACTAGTAGTAAATATCAAAACTCTTTTAACAAACAATTTCAACTCTATTTTTAATAACAAAGTTCTTTTCTTAAACCGTTTTCCAATCTATCAGTATATACAAACCTTTACCTCACTCGGATGAGAAATCTAATTAAACGACTTAGTAAAACAAGTGGTATGAAACGCTTGCGTTCACTTCGTCGGTTAATTCTTGGACTTGTTCGATTGAACCACTTGTGACAAATTTTATTAGTGAAGATTTACAGTTTGTTCGTAAATATTTAAGTTAAGCAAGTGGTTATGGGACATGAAGCTAAACTTCTATATTTACTAGCTTAGTGTAATTGACACTTCTTGTTGGTCATGACGATCATTCTGATGATTTAGACTAGAAATTGTGCGATGTCTCTTGTTGCGAGGTTAGACTAGACACCACTTGTGTGATTCCACTTACACATACCTTTTTGCTTTTTGGTTAGTCTGGACCTCAATCTGTGTGATTCAATTCACACATGTGGGGTAGATCCCCTTGGTCTTCGGACCGTCATGTGATAGGACTCTTTCTCTTTTCTATGATTTTCTGGACTTCTTGCATTGATTTCTAGAATTTATGTCATTGACTTGTCATGAGTACAAGTTTGGGGTATGATGCCCTTTCCGAATCTTTGAGAAGATTCTTGTGATATTGATAATCTCTTATTGATTGATCTTCTATTGATCATTATTTACATACTTATAGTGGTATGTCATTATGGATATTTTATGTTTATGCCATATCTTTTATGTTATATCATGTCATCCGATATTTATAGCTAGACTGATCCGTTTATTATTTTCTTAAATAATACTCGGGTCAGACCGAGATGTTACAGGTGCTTCTGCTTGACTTCTTCCCAGGGATTCATCACTCTGACTTTTGGCTAACTGTTTAGATTAGCAGTTTTTGTTGTATACACTTGAGATATAGACTCATAGTTGTATTCTTTTGTATAGCATGTGTTGCTATTCTTTTGTATTATTGTGGATCTTACCGACCACTACTCTGATGTACACTTTCATGTGTTAGTTATATATTCATTTCTTCTTCCGCCCTTGTGATATGGATGTCTGTGACTGATTTGTGTTATGATTATTTCTATGTTTGTTTCCAAAGATTATTCATAGCCACCGTGTGATAAGCAATTACACGGATGGTCGCTCCTCAACAGCCTTATTCTCCGTGCTAGTTGACAGCACTACACCGTAGTGTTCTTGGCAAGTGTGGGTATAGAGGTGGCGCGTCACAACCTGGGTCAGAAAATTATATACAGACCCCGTGGTATATTTTTAAATGATTTTTTTTTTAAATATGTATTTTCAAAAGTATGAAGTTTTGATTTAAAATATATATATTATGGTTTTAAGAAAGTTAAATATTAAACCTTGAAATTGTGAATTTAAGTGAATTCAAGTATGCAAATTTGGAGTAAATGTGACGTTTGACTTTAAATTTTATTTTAAGATGTAAATAAATATTTGAAATTAAATTTAAAGTTTTGAAATGATATTTGAAGTAAAATTTTAAGTTTATTAAATTTATAAATTAATAAACAGTGAATTTTGACTTAATAAATGAATGGAGTTTGCAAAATTGAATATTTGATCTTAAAATTTTATTGTGTTAAATCATATGTTAAAATGATTTTAAATGTGAAATTTTGAAGTCTAGAAATATGATTTTTATGTTGTAATAATAAAAATTTGGAGTTTTATTATTATTTTTGAAAAGCTAAAATGAAACCTGGAATTTTATAGCATTTTCAAAATGCTTTAGTCTTTTGACACCATTTTAATGCTATTGTTTTGAATCTAACAATGTTTGAAATAACTAAATATGTATTACGGAATTTTATAAATGTCGCTATTCTTGAAATAAATCATTTTGGAAAATATAAGCTACGATAGCACTTTATAAATGCCGTCGTTGCTATAATTTGACAATGTTTTGAAATGTTATAGATTTTAACACTATTTGTGTTATATTTTAAAGTGTTAAATGATTTAACTTTTGGAAATTGATTATTTGTGAATATAATGAGTTTTGAATATATATTTTATATTTAAATTTGAATTTTAAGGAATTTAAATTGAATTTGAATTTAAATAAGGTATTCTTGGTTATGTGTTAAATGGAATGAAATGTAATGTAATAAATGAATTTTTGAATGAAATTTTGAAATGTATTTTTGTAACGATGTTTGAATATAATAAATGAATGACATATTTGATTTTTTTAAATGATATTTAAATTTGAATATTTAGATTTGAATTCAAATAATGATTTGATTATCAAGTTTTGAAAGGATGTAATTTTTAATGATTTTGAAATGGTTTGGAAATGATTTGATCTTTATTTTAATAAAGAATGTGAATGTGGAATGATATTTGATTTCGATTTATTTTATAAAGGAATATTTGAAGTTTATATTTGTATGAAAAGATATTTGGTTTAATTGTAATTTAAGTTTATATAAATAATATTGGATTTATGAAATGGATATTTCAAAACTACATGATAATGAAATTAGATTTGAGATATGAATACATGGAATTATAAAGTTTAGTTTTGAAATGAGGGATATTAAAGTTTGAAAATATATTAAAATTGGATAGTTATATTTTTTGATCAAATCTATATTTGAAATTTGTAAGATTTGAAATGTTTTGTTGGAAAACTAAATTGATTTGAAACTAATGGTTTGAATTGAATTAAATTGAAAATTTGAAAATTTGAGTTTAATTGAATAAATTTGTAAAATGTAAAGAATTAAAGGAATGTTCTATGATTTCAAATGTATGATTTCAAAATGTTTTTATTTTCAAAGTGTAACGATTTCAAGTATTTTGGTTTTGAAAGAGTTATCACTTTGAAGGTATTATGATTTTTGAAAGGTGAGTATATGGTTGAAATGAAAATGATAAACTATTTTGATTTGAATATAGTTTTGAAATAAAAATGATTTTGGTTTCGAAGTGTAAACTATTTTGAAAGGAATATAGTTTTGAAATGAAATGATTTGATCTTTTTGAAGTATAAACTATTTTGAAATGACCACGGCGTTATAATAACGTTTGGTTGTTAAAGAGACCGGGATCGGAAGTTGTCATACTCTCTGCCAACTCCGAAAACCACTTTAACAACCGTGTACGCGGTGGAGATTCCAGAATGAAGTAGGATGGTGGCGACGTTCTTGAGGTATATTACGTGGACCCAACTCCCGTGAGTTGGCATAAGGTGGCTAAAACAGGAGCGATCTCGGGCCAAGTAGGGTCATTCCTCCGATCGGACACATTCCTTCGATACTATACTCTTACTGGTGATTGATTAGATGGCCATCCTCCGATTTTGATTGGGAGTGTGTTCCGAGGTGGGCGTATGTGGCTGCTGCGTTACCACCAGCCCGTGTGCGTAATTGGTATATCTACCCTGGCATTGCCTTGTGTGCCGTGTCACCTACCATACCGAGCCTTTACTACGACTTTGTTTTTCTCCCGTAGCCCGTGTGGTATCCTCTAACAGTCACCCGGAGTGGAGATGGCATGATATTGGATGGACTACTGGGACTATTATGTGTGAAGGGTGATATGGGTAGCCAGGAACGTTATTTAAAAGTATGTTTATTTTGCTGTAGACATTATTATAGTAGCGCAATATTACTACATAGTAAATAGTTTAACGGATCCTTAAAGGATGGGCGATCCCAAGCAACCTTTAAGTTACTGATGCATTTTTGTTACTCTTCACTTGAGTTTATTTACAGTTCATAAGTATTTATGTCCTGACTCGAGTGTTTTGTATTTTGCTTTACGCTCGAGTCAGATTGAGTGAGTTAGCATTCAAGATTCACCTTCGGAGTTGGAGCTTTGCTTGAAGATCCAGCCATCTATTTGTTTTCAGTATCCAGTGTTTCCAGTGATGTATTTTGATTTGTACTTGATGTATCTTGTTACTCTTCTACTGTATATTATACAACTATGATGTATCTTATATATATAGTAGCTTCATGAACTACTATCTCTTTTACCTCCGATGCATTATTAAATACTCTGTGTCTGTGATATGTGATTATGTATTTATTGTATATTCTGAGATTTGCCAAATTTTATTTACAACGCGGTATTTTGAGCAATTCAAGTCCGACATGTGCGGATACGAATGGTTGAAAATATCGGTTTGTCACAAAATCTAATTAATTTTTTTATAAAACTGGACCAAGTTTTATAAACATCCTAATAAATTAATTAATTTGTAAATTTTAACCAAGCTTTATAAAAATTAACTATGTTTTATAAAAATTTAATTAATTTCTATAAAATTAAACTAAGTTAAATAAATTTATAAAAATTAAGTACCTTAACCCAGTTTTATAAAAATTATTAATTTTCTAACATTAACTAAGTTTTAGAAAACTAAAATAAATGTATAAAAAATAACTAAGTTGTATAAAAATTTGAATGAGTTAAGCAAGTTTTATATAAATTTAATTATTATTTAAATATTGACAAAATTTTGTAAAAAGCAAGTAAATTTATAAAAAATAATTAAGTTTGTAAAAATTTAATGAAGTTATTTAAGTTTTATAAAAATTAAATAAATTTATAAAATTCGACATAATTTATAAAAATTAACTCTTTTATATAGAAGTTAACTAAATGTTAAAGAAATTAAGCAAATCTATAAAAAAATACCTAGGTTTATAAAATTTAATCAAGTTTTAAAATAAATTAAGTTTATAAAAATAACAAAGTTAATAAAATTTACTAATTATTATAATAGTTAACCAAGTTTTATAAACATCTGACTAAATTAATTAAATTTGTAAAATTTAACCAAGTTTGATAAAAAACTAACAATGTTTTATTAAAATTTAACTAAACTAAAAAAGTTTCTATAAAATTTATTAAATGTCACAAGCATTTTGTTAAATTAATTAAGTTAACAAAAATGAAACAGGTATTATAGAAATAATTTAAGTTTTATAAGAATTAAATAAGTTTTATAAAAATTAAATAAGTTTTATAAAAATAAATAAGTTTAAAAAATAATAATGGTGTCATTACTAGCTTAAATAAAAATAGTACTTCAAAATTTAATAAGTTCATAAACATCATATATTGTTGTTCAAAAGTGTCACTTTATATGCATATTTTTCACGAATCATGTCTATTACGACTAGTTATTGAACCTTTTCTTTATACGTAACTACTACATTTGGTGCAAGCAAGTAGTAACAAGGTGATATGAAGAATGTATAGCGTCGTGTGTATCTTTGGGGTTTGAATACTTCTATGTGTCGTGTTGTGAGAATGCCTGCGTATAATATTAGTTTTGTGTACTTGCATTTGTAATCTTCATACTTAATTATGAAATATAATGAACATATGTTATATTAGTGTAATTTTATTTGTTTACATATAATATATTGGTTATCGAATGTGATTTTAGTGATATTTTAAATTTATTATATATATATATATATATATATATATATATGCATTGAAATGTACAAATGAAGCAGAGAAAAATTATGCAATATGACGATAGCATTAAAAAATGCTATAAAAGGAAACAATAGCGTTTTTAAAGCGTTGTCATATTCAAAAGTTAATACATTCCAAAAAAGCTATTGTACTCTTGATAGCGTTATATAACGATATTGTTAGGAACTTTTTATAGCGTTTACTTCTCGTTTTCCAATAACCATCCCTATTTATAACCTGTTTTTTTACAGATTGTGAAACACGTTGCCAAAATATTTTATAGCATATTTCAAACGCTATAATAATTACTTATAGCATTTTTTATGTTGCAATCGTAGGTCACTAATTTATAACAACATGTTGATATATAGCGTTCATAAAATCGCTATTTAAGCCTTTGATAGCGTTCTTTAAACGTTGTTAAATGTCCAGATTGTAGTGACCTAGACATTACTTATAGTTGTTATGCATTCTTAGGGCAATGCGTTTGGCCTTAGCGAGAACAGCCATGTTTTTTCTATGGTATATTACGAAGGATGTATGCTGCTTTGGAAGGATATCTCCGATTCTTGTGTAGGAGGACCGTTTGCCTAAGTACTGAGGGCCCCGCCATAGAATCCTGCACAATTATAGAATGATCCTTATCGGTTTTTGATTATATACCTAGTATTATTGTGATGTACACTCACCCTGTGCAGTTAGTGCCCCGCTGTTACCTTGCTGTAACCTTGCTACATCTCATAGCGGATTTCTACCGCTGCAGTTTTTCCATATAGCCCCAAATATAGCCTATCCACTTTAAGCAGTGCTATTTTCGCTATATCTCGTTTATCCCGCTATTTCCTCTATATCTTCTTTAAAAAATGAATTGAAAAATGAAATTTATAAATTATAAAAATTATGAAATTTATTAATTTAATTGAATTTTTGATATATTTTCAGAAATGAAAATACTCTAATATTGTATTAAATTATGTTATATGACAGTTTTTAGGTTTATTTCAAGAATATCGCACATGTTTTCATTTAAAATTATTTATGTATTAATAATAATTCAATTGAATGTTAAATTTTCATTTAATTACCATTCATATATTTGTAAAAGATTAAGTACGAGTTCTATATGTTATTTTAGAGTCATCCGCTATATCCCGCTACATCCTCACTGTATCCCCGCTATGACTTTTTACACCTCCGGCGCATTGAATCCGCCGAGCGTTTAACTGCACAGACACTCACTAGCATCACAACAGCTTGATTATGATTATTATTTTCACCCTTAAACATGATTATAATATCAATGGTTTACTATAAAAAAAATTGGTTATCGTAGGGTAAAAACTCGTTCATGTTTACGTGCAACGTAGTCTTACGAGATACTTTTGATTTCAAAGACTTTTATAACTTTAAAATCCAGTCAGGTGTGTTTTCTCATGCTAGTTTTCCAGAATGACCCGGGTGTTATTTTAGTATAATGCCCTGGTCAGACCGAGCATATTTATAGATTTTAGTTGGATGCTTTAGAGCTTCAGGAAACGAGCTGGACGCCGGAGACGTATTCACGTATATGGTTATTTTTCCACTGTGTTCGTTGTTGTATTTATCAGCAATCGTGAGGACATGTTGCTATAATTGTCTATGATAAAATAGGTTAGTACACTCTGATAGATCTCTAGATATATGTACATTACAGTTGGTTTTGTTTAAAGATTTGTTGTCTATTATAGATTATTCGTTCCACTGTGAGATTCTTTATTGTTTGTTTTCTTTCTTTCTTCCTTCCTTTTCTTTTCCCCTAACAATTGAGTTTTCTGACATCTGATTACTAGACACGCAATATAGTGGACATATTGGAGTTGATTTTTTAGGGTCGAAATCCCACTCGTTACACCTATCGAGGCATGCCAACTGGCATTCTATACTAAATACCCCTATTCCTAACTCGGTGAACTATTGTTGGCCCCTAATTTGATCATATATAGAAGTTAGCTTTTAAAATCAAATTAAATTATATTAATTTTGTACTGACCCGTAAATTTTAGCCGTTGATTTATTTAATTAATTGTATTTTCGTGAATTTTAAAAATAAAATTTTCAAATAAAAATTTGATATTTGAAATGCATCTAGTTAAACATACAACTGTTAAATTTTCATCCGAAAATATGAAAGTTTATTTCGTGTGTAATTTTTTTTCAATTTAATCAGTTAGAGGTTGATAAAATAAAATATTTTCGACGCCTAAATATTTTTATATAGAAAAATTCTAAATCATCTTCTGAGCAAGGCGTCATTTTTCGTTTTTTCAAATTCGGACTTCTTTAGCTCCGTTATTTTTTTGCGTTTTTGTTGCAATTTCCGCTAGTAAAAAATTTGAATTTTCGTAATTCAATCGTACCAGCGATATCTGTATACCATTTTGATCGTCTCGTAGTGCTGATCTCCGTAGTATATTCGTATCTGTGTTTCAGTGACCGATACGTGGCGAATCCGTGAAACGGATGACCGTGTCGGTATTCAAATCTTAACTTTTGGTTTTCTGTGACCATTTATATTTACCGGATGATTACAATGGTCTGCATTCAAAATTTTTTCGAAAATCATTATTGTGACCTTTCAATTCATACATTCCCAATAGCCTAAAAATAGGTATCGTTTGTTCCAAAGCAAAGAAAGTGACAGCTCATTTTTCCTAAGTCGGCTTATCTTCCCACCTTTCAAAAGCAACCAACCATCGACCTTTTTCCATTTTGCTCGGCTTCACTAGCATGTGTAACGTGAGCCTCTTTATTTTCTATCTTTTCCATTTGAAAAATAGTATAGTTTATGGCATAACATTTCATTCAATTTTTTTTACAAGCCCACACGTCCTCACCCATTATAAATCATCAGTTTTCTCATTTTTGGCCTTCCCTCTGAAGCTTTGCATGTTACCTTGCATGAACCTTGACTGCCCCTTCATTATCAAAACCCATGCCTCATTTTTCCACAGCAACTTCTTCTACCACCCCTTCTTTTTCATGCCTTCACTTCACCACCATCCCTACCTCCGACGGCATCTCCGCACCGTTCGGCCTCTCCCCTGTTCGGCCATGGCCTGACCAACCACCTCAAGCGCAGCGCCTCTAACCGATAGCCTTGCTCGGCGTCAACCCGCAGCCACGTTCACGCGTTCCGCGCCGAATCTCCTTTCTCCTCACTTCGGTCCTACACCCTCGGTAGCAGCACCTCACCTCGTCACTCATTCCGCCTTGCAGCAAACTTTTAACATATATATGATAACTTGAAAGGTATTGCAACATATGTATTTGTTTTATTAATTATTGTTTTGAAAATATTTTTATGCGTGGGTACATATATCACGAGTTTTGTTCCATTTGTTATCTGCTGCATAAATTTGACCTTTATTTTAGACGTACACATATAAAGGGTTTTACATGAACGCATTTTTTTAACAATCTATTTTTTGTAAAGGCATATACATATGCACGTTAAAGGCTTATTTACCCTTTTATTTTAACAGATTTTGTTAAATCATAAAATATTTGCATTGTTGGTTTAGGGTACTGTATGTGTGAGTTTGTTTTAAGATTATGACTTTATTATATTAAAAGCAAGTTATATTGGGTTCATTTTTGAGTATAGATTTCAACATACAGTATGTACATATGTTTATAAATATATTATTTCTATTATGCCATGAAGCTCTGATGTGTTCATCTAAGTACTGTAGTTGTTCGTATGTCTAAATTGGTAATGATATATATTAAAGTTATATACATATTACGTGCTCAAAAGTATGATAAAATCTTAGCATAGAATTTTGAAATGATTTTTATAGATATATCTATGATGTACGGTTAAATAATTATGCCGTCAAATTTTGAAAGTATGAGTCTTAACAAAATATTGATCTTTTTAAGTATAATATGAAGTTTCACTGTATATATGGGATTTATATTTAATATTGAGAAAGTATATGTTAATTTTAATTTAAACGTGATACATAGATATGCCATTTTAAATCTGTATTTTTAAATTAAATTTTAGTTTTAAGGAAAATAATAGTATAATATACGTTTCAATTCAGTTTATATCAAGCGGATTCTGACCCAATTCATTGATTCCTTATTATCAGCCTCGTTTGTCAATCCGTGTTCAGCTACTTCGCTTGACATCTATCGTTTGGATTTGGTTGATTTTCGAATTCGTGAATTATTCTGAATGTTTTCCATGTTCTCTCTCTAGCCTCGAAAGGTGAGCAATGACTCACGATTAATGTTCTTTTATTTATTAAAGTCGATTTCAATTGAAACGACAATTGAAATATGCTGCATTTGGTTATTTACACTATATATATGTATTACTTGTATCAATTAACCTGTGACATATGACACCATTATCTGTTATGTATACAATGATAATCCGGTTTGGTTGATAATGTTTGGTTATTTGATGTTGACATTGGACTTTAAATTGTTAATGTATGAAGTGATAAATAATTTACAATTCAAATTGACATAGGAATTAACAATTTGAAATTTGATATATATGTTGAATTTGATTAGATAAAATTTGTATAATTTGACCACTTTAAATGTTTAATTACTTGACATGTAGAAATAGTGTTAATTACACCTTGAACCATTTAAATGTATGTTGTATAAATTGATGTGGTATGAAATTGAATAATAGATATCAAATGAAGAACCGTATTAATATTACTGTAATAATCTTTAATCTACATGAAATGATAGTGTAGATTCTAGAAATAATTATATTAATTTGCACAAACAACAATGCGAATTAATACGATTATTTCTGGATTATTTGAATTGATTATTGGATTGTCATTGATTGTTGTTATTGCTTGTTTATTTACTTTGACACCATCCCAGTTATCACACTACAAGTTCCCTTTGTTATGCTTTAATTTTTGAATTAAAATGGAATCGGGATGAAATGACAAATACCCAAATAAAACTTTGACTTAGGATAGAGAATTAAATAAAACCCGATTGGTCAATAATTTGATTTAAAATAAAATTAAGATTTTATTTGAATAATAATAAGGTTTGAATTAAAATTGGAATTTAAATTTTAATGAAAAGAAAATGTGAATATTTGAAATCTAAAACAAAATATTAACATAGTAATTGAAGAAAGAACATTGTTTAAAATTTGGAATTATTCATAATTAAGTTTTGAAATTTTTAATAATTAAGTTTTGAAATTATTAATAATTAAGTTTTGAAATTATTAAAAATTAAGTTTTGAAATTAGTAGTAATTAAGATTTGAAATTATTTGACAATTTAATGAGATTGAATTGTTTAATAATTTAATTTAAATAGAAATTCATTATTACGTGAAACTGAACCTCTTGAATAAGTGAAATCAAGTTTCTTTATTAATTGAGGTTTGAAATTTATAACTAAGTAAAAATATGTGAAATTGAATTTTTTAACAAGAAATAAAATGTGATTTATTAAAATTAACGTAAGACGTGTAATTTAGAGAATTGATTTGATGAATTTAATTTAACTTAATTTGTAAGTTGATGTAATGGAATTGAACTCAAATAATTGATTTAATGAATTGGAAATCAAATAGAAATTGTTTGAATGATAAATTTAACTTAATGAATATTGAATGAAATCGATCAATAAATTTAAATTGATTTGAATGTTAAATTCACTTAATTTAAATGATTTCGGAATGAAACTTATATACGAACTTGAATCAGTATTTGAATTGGTTTAAATAAAGATTGAAATTTAAATATATGATTTTGAAATAGTAATTTGGAAGTTTTGAAACGTAAATTATGGAAATTGATATAGATAGACAAATGGAATGTTGGTTTAAAAATTTCTAATTGAAATTGAAATTGAAATTGAAATTGATTTGGGTTTTGGAAACCTATTAAACGACCAAACGGTGTAATAATTTCAAAAGTTATTAAAGAGACTGGAATCGGTTATGGACATACTCTCTATCTAAACAGAAAACCACTTTAATAACTATACTCGGAGTGTGATCTAGAACGAAGTGGTTGGAATGATGTACGTGATGAATGAAGAAAGAGAACAATAATGGATAGCCTTGACACTTGTGTCAAATTAGAAATGACCAAAACAGGAGCCGTACCGGGCCAAATGTGGTTAGCCACCTCGAGCGAACACACTTCTTCGTAAACTACTCATTACTTGTTATTGATTGGTGCACCCTCGAATTTTTGGGAGTGTTGTTTCGCGGTGTTGCGATCGTTGCGGCGATGCGTTCTCACCAGTCCGGATCAGGCAAACGGTAGTTTCACTACCTTGGGTATTACCTCATGTGTCTTGTCATACTTGTATCCCTATAAACGCGACCACTACGAATTTGTTTTGTGTTATACCTATGGAGTACTCCCTGATATCCCATTAGTTTACGATGGAGTTTAGAGTGCTGTATAGACTATAACGCTTATATAAAATGTGTTAAGGGGGATAATGGTAACGCCTTAACACTATTTTGATACCTTATATTACTGATAGGCATTATCTACTTAGCGTACACTACTACATAGTAGATAGTTTAATGGATCCTTAGAGTATGGTTGTTCCAACGTCCTTTGAGTTATTTGTATTTCAGTTGTTATTTCACTTGAGTTGGATTTATTGATATAAGAATGTTAATCCTGACTCGAGTGTTTTATGTTTTGCTTTATGCTTGGGTCAGAATGAGTGTACCAGTATTCGAGACTCACCTCTAGAGTTGGAGCTTCGCTTGGAGATCCGGCTATCTATCCAACTTTCAGATATTTAGTTGATTCTAGTGATATATTCTGATTCTTGCATTCGACTATTTTATTCGAGACTTCTGTTGTAACTTATTTAACTCTGTTATATATAGTAGTTTCATGAACTACTATCTTTTGTTTCCGCTGCATTTATTACTCTGCGTCTGTGATCTGTGATTATTTATTTACTTTATATATTCAGTTTTGCCAAATTTTAATTAACAATTCGGTATTTTGAATTATTCAAGTCCGACATGTGCGGATGCGAATAGTCCAAAATACCTGGTCGTTACAGTTGGTATTAGAGCTTTGGTGGCTCTAGGCTAAACTTAGTATATATGGTAAACGTATTTACATAATCACTTTCATTCGAGTTTGAATCTCTTCCTATGACTCGATTCCTTTGAATTTTTGGGACATTCCATGTGGTTAAAAATTCATTCATGTCCCTCGCTTCTGTATTCTTCTGAATTCTGGAGTGTCCCATAACTCCACTTCGAATTATCTTTATAATGAATTGGCGGTCTCTCCAACATTCATATGAATTGTAAAGGGATGAAGCTCATTTACAATAGCATTGATTCATCGGAGATTTATATATATCCTCAGTTTAGATGTTAATATCTCCAGATATCCCGAATTCTATTTCTTATGATCAAATATCGATTTGCCTCGGAATTCTGCATCGATCCTATTCTTGAAGTCACGGTCGACCCGATTAAGGTTGCCCGCAATTTATATAAACTTATCCATCTTGCTATTTTGTTATTTAATCATCTTATCTTTGATCAAAACCTACCGTCAAATCAAAATTCTCTTTGATTTGAGTCCATCAAAATTTAAACCTCTATCCTTAGTTTGGAATCCATTCTTGTATCGTCGAGCGAGGAAGTGTATTTATAAATTAATATTAAAAATGTTTTATATATATTGTGTTGTTTGAATTGTTAATGTTGATTTGGGTTTCCGATCGATTCGTCCGATCAACGCTATCGATAGGATTTCCAAAACACTTGACCAGAGCAACTGACAAAATATTGTTTTCAGATTTGGTAAACAAAATAGTTTCGTGTGATTATATTATATAAGTATAAATTTCTCTAAAATTGAATTTGTTAATGGATTTGTTGTCTGAAATAATAAAAAATGAATTTATAAAACTTGATTATAATTTGATTTGGAATTCAAATGACTTAAATTAAAATTCGAGAATTTAATTTCTAGTGATTTCAAACTTTGATTTGAAATTTTTAAAGTGTATAGTATTTAAAATATTTTCAAATAGAAATCATTCAAAGAATTTTAAAAGTTTAAAATCAGTGCTTTTCTCTTTGTCGCTGGAAAATAATTTCGATGATGACGGTCGCATCATCGACATTCATTTTCGAGTTTCGAAGTGGAAAGACTACTGTATAGCCCTGCTACACTTTTGTTGGAAAAATAAAATGATTTGAATTTGTAAACTTGACTTGATTTATAATATATATTGAATTTTTTTAAATTTGTTTTGATATATTATGTATGTATGTATGTATGTATTTATTTTATCTCTAAATTATTCAAGATAATCGGAAATTTAACTCTTAAATTTTCTTAAAGGATGATTTCAATTATAATTGAAGCTAAAATTTTGAATGAATAGTTAATTTAGAAATAATTGAATTAGAAAATTTACTTATATAATACTCAATTGCATTATATATAACTTACCTAAATTTTCAAAAAGTTAACTATGTAATAGAATATTACACAGTATAAAATGATGTTAAAAGAGTTTTTAAATAAATTGGAGTAGTTATAATTAGGGCAAATATACTTAATATATGTGATAAGATATGTTAAGCGGAATAAAATTAATAATAATTTGGAATAAAGAAGAATAAAATTTGTTGAATAAAGTATAATTTCAAAAAATGACTATTCAAATTTATAATTTTGAAACTGATAATAAAAGACGATTGGATAAGATAATAAATCTAGAAATAGTTAAAGCTTGATTTAACTTAAGAAAATCAAATGGATTAAATCAATTTCTAAATATAGATTAATTTAAATTTGAAATTATATGGTTTAAATTAATTATTTTATTTTCTAATTCGAGCCTATTTTCCACTAGTTGTTTCTGTTCTCCCATCTCCTTCCTTTTCGAGGACGAAAAGTTTTGAGTGGGGAAGAGTGTAACGACCCGTAAATTTTAGCCGTTTATTTATTTAATTAATTGTATTTTCGTGAAATTTTAAAAATAAAAATTTGATATATGAAATGTGTCTAGTTCAATATAGCAACTGGTAAATTTTAATCCCAAAATATGAAAGTTTATTTCGTGTGTAATTTTATTTCAATTTAATCAGTTAGTAATTGATGAAAATAAAATGTTTTCGAAACCTAAATATTTTTATATAGAAAAATTCTAAATCATCTTCTGAGAAAGACGTCATTTTTCGTTTTTCCAAATTCGGACTTCTTTAGCTCCGTCGATCTTATTTTTTCGCGTTTTTGTTGCATTTTCCGCTAGTAGAAAATTCGAATTTTCGTAACTCAATCGTACCATCGATATCTGTATATCGTTTTGATCGTCTCGTAGTGCCGATCTCCATGGTATATTCGTATCTGCGTTTCAGTGACCGGTATGCAGCGAATCCGTGAAAAAGATGATCGTATCGGTATTCAAATCTTTACTTTTGGTTTTCTATGACCAATTAGATTTACCAGATGATTGCAATGGTCTGCATTCAATATTTTTTCGAAAATCATTATTGTGACCTTTCGATTCATACATTCCCAATTGCCTAAAAATAAGGTAAATTTGTTCCAAAGCAAAGAAAGTGACAACTCATTTTTCCTAAGCCAGCTTATCTTCCCACCTTTCAAAAGCAACCCACCCTCAACCTTTTTCCATTTTGCTCGGCTTCACTAGCACGCGTAAAGTGAGCCTCTTCATTTTCTATCTTTTCCATTTGAAAAATAGTATAGTTTATGGCATAAGATTTCATTCATTTTTTTTAGAAGCCCACACGTCCTCACCCATTATAAATCATCTGTTTTCTCATTTTTGGCCTTCCCTCTGAAGCTTTGCATTTTACCATACATGAACCTTGCCTGCCCCTTCAGTATCAAAACCCATGCCTCATTTTGCCACAGTAACTTCTTCTTCCACCCCTTCTTTTTCATGCCTTCACCACCATCCCTACCTTCGACCGCATCTCCGCACCGCTCGGCCTCTCCTCTGTTCAGCCATGGCCTTACCCACCACCTCAAGCGCAGCGCCTTCAATCGATAACCTTGCTCGGCCTCATCTCAGAACCGCAGCTACGTTCACGCGTGCCACGCTGAACCTCCTTTCTCCTCACTCCGGTCTTACGACCTGGGTAGCAGCACCTCACCTCGTCACTCATTCCGCCTTACAGCAAACTTTTAACATATATATGATAAATTGAAAGGTAACACAACGTATGTATTTGATTTATTATTTATTGTTTTAAAAATATTTTTATGCGTGAGTATATATATCACGAGTTTTGTTCCATTTGTTATCTGCTGCACATAATTTGATCTTTATTTTAGACGTACATATATGAAGGATTTTAATTTCATGAACGCATTTTTTTAGCAATCTATTTTTTTTGTCAAGGTATATGCATATTCACGTTAAAGGCTTATTTACCCTTTTATTTTAACATATTTTGTTATATCATAAAATATTTACATTGTTGGTTTGGGGTACTGTATGTGTGCGTTTGTTTTAAGATTATGACTTTATTATATTAAAAGCAAGTTATATTGGGTTCATTTTTTTGAGTATAGATTTCAACATACAGTATGTACATATGTTTATAAATATATTACTTCTATAATGTCATGAAGCTCTGATTTGTTCATCTAAGTACTGTAGTTACTCGTATGTCTAAATTGGTAATGATATATATTAAAGTTATATACATATTACGTGCTCAAAAGTATGATAACATCTTAAGATATCATTTTGAAATGATTTTTATAGATATATGTATGATGTACGGTTAAATAATATGCTGTCAAATTTTGAAAGCATGAGTCTTAACAAAATATTGATCTTTTTAAGTATAATATGAAGTTTCACTGTATATATGGGATTTAAATTAATATTGAGAAAGTATATGTTAATTTTAAATTTAAACTTGATACGTAGATATGTCATTTTAAATCTATATTTTTAAATTAAATATTAGTTTTAAGGAAATTAGTAGTATAATATACGTTTCAATTCAGTTTATATCAAGTGGATTCTGACCTAATTCATCGATTCCTTATTATCAGCCTCGTTTGTCAATCCGTGTTCAGCTACTTCGCTTTACATCTATCGTTTGGATTTGGTCGATTTTCGAATTCGTGAATTATTCCGAATGCTTGCCCTGTTCTCTCTCTAGCCTCGAAATGTGAGCAATCACTCACGATTAATGTTCTTTTATTTATTAAAGTCGATTTCAGTTGAAACGACAATTGAAATATGCTGATGTTAGTTATTTACAATGTTATATATATGTATTACCTGTATCAGTTCACATGTGACATCTGACACCATTATCTGTTATTTATACAATGATAATCCGGTTTGGTTGATAATGTTTGATTGTTTGATGTTGACATTGGACGTTAAATTATTAATGTTTGAAGTGATAAATAATTTACAATTGAAATTGACGGAGGAATTAGCAATTTGAAATTTGATATATGTGTTGAATTTGATTGGATAAAATTTGTATAATATAACCCCTTTAATTGTTTAATTACTTGACATGTAGAAATAGTGTTAATTACACCTTGAACCATTTAAATGTATGTTGTATAAATTAATGCGGTATGAAATTGAATAATAGATATCAGGTGAAGAACCGTATTAATATTAGTGTAATAATCTTTAATCTACATGAAATGATAGTGTAGATTCTAGAAATAATTATATTAATTTGCACAAACAACAATGAGAATTAATACGATTATTTCGGGATTATTTGAATTAATTTTTGGATTGTTATTGATTGTTGTTATTACTTATTTATTTACTTTGACACCATCCCAGTTATCACACTACAAATTCCCGTTCCCATGCTTTAATTTTTGAATTGAAATGGAATTGGGTTGAAATGATAAATACCCAAATAAAACTTTGACTTAGGATAGAGAATTAAATAAAACCCGATTGGTCAATAATTTGATTTATAATAAAATAAATATTTTATTTGAATAATAATAGGATTTGAATTAAAATTGGAATTTAAATTTTAATGAAAGGAAAATGTAAATATTTGAAATCTGAAACAAAATTTTAACGTAGTAATTGACGAAAGAACATTTGTTTAAAATTTGGAATTATTAATAGTTAAGTTTTAAAATTAGTAATAATTAAGTTTTGAAATTATTAATAATTAAGTTTTGAAATTAGTAATAATTTAGATTTGAAATTATTTGATAATTTAACGAGATTGTATTGTTTAATAATTTAATTTAAATTGAATTCTTTATTACGTGAAATTGAACCACTTGAATAAGTGAAATTAAGTTTCTTTATTAATTGAGATTTGAAATTTGTAACTAAGTAAAAATATGTGAAACTGAATTTCTTTAATAAGAAATAAAATATGATTTATTGAAATTAATGTAAGACGTGTAATTTAAAGAATTTGATTTGGCGAATTTGATTTAATTCAATTTGTAAGTTGATATAATGGAGTTGAACTTAAATAATAGATTTAATGAACTGGAAATCAAATAGAAATTGTTTGAATGATAAATTTAACTTAATGAATATTGAATGAAATCGATCAATAAATTTAAATTGATTTGAATGTTAAATTCACTTAATTTAAATGATTTCGGAATGAAACTTATATACGAACTTGAATCAGTGTTTGAATTGTTTTAAATAAAGATTGAAATTTAATTAAAAGATTTTGAAATAGTAATTTGGAAGTTTTGAAACGTAAATTATGGAAAATTGATATAGATAGAAAAATGGAATGTTGGTTTAAAAATTTCTAATTGAAACTGAAATTGATTGGTTTTGGAAATCTATTAAAAGACCAATCAGTGTAATAATTTCGAAAGTTATTAAAGAGACCGGAATCGGTTATGGACATACTCTCTGTCTAAACTAAAAACCACTTTAACAACTATACGCAGAGTGTGATCTAGAATGAAGTGGTTGGAATGATGTACGTGATGACTAAAGAAAGAGAACAATAATGGATAGCCTTGACACTAGTGTCAAATTGGAAATGACTAAAACAGGAGCCGTGTCCGGCCAAATGTGGTTAGCCACCTTGAGCGAACACACTTCTTCGTAAACTACTCATTACGTGTTATTAGTTGGTGCACCCTCGAATTTTTGGGAGTGTTGTTTCGCGGTGGTGCGATCGTTGCGGCGATGCGCTCTCACCAGTCTAGATCAGGCAAACGGTAGTTTCACTACCTTCGGTATTGCCTCATGTGCCTTGCCATACTTGTATCCCTATATACGCGACCACTACGAATTTGTTTTGTTTTATACCTATGGATTACTCCCTGATATCCCACTAGTTTACGGTGGAGTTTACAGTGCTGTATAGACTATAACGCTTATATAAAATGCGTTAAGGGGGATAATGGTAACGCCTTAACACTCTTTTGAAACCTTATATCACTGAAAGGCATTATCTACTTAGCGTACACTACTACATCGTAGATAGTTTAACGGATCCTTAGAGGATGGTTATTCCAACATCCTTTGAGTTATTTGTATTTCAGTTGTTATTTCACTTGAGTTGGATTTATTGATATAAAAATGTTAATCCCGACTCGATTGTTTTGTGTTTTGCTTTATGCTCGGGTTAGACTGAGTGTACCAGTATTCGAGACTCACCTCTGGAGTTGGAGCTTCGCTTGGATATCCGGCTATCTATCCAGCTTTCAGATATTCAGTTGATTCTAGTGATATATTCTGATTCTTGTATTCGACTACTGGATTCGAGACTTCTGTTGTAACTTATTTAACTCTGTTATATATATAGTAGCTTCATGAACTACTATCTTTTGTTTCCGCAGCATTTATTACTTTGTGTCTGTGATCTGTGATTATTTATTTTCTATATATGTTCAGTTTTGCCAAATTTTAATTAACAATTCAGTATTTTGAATTATTCAAATCCGACATGTGTGGACGCGAATAGTCCAAAATAGCGGGTCATTACAAATTTCCTATAATTAATTTCTAAGTGTTTCAATCTTGCACGACTAAACAATACGTCTGAATTATTATGAAACTCGTCGGTATATAACAATTTTTTTTTATTATTATTACAGATCTATTGGCACTTGTCTCATTAAAATTCAAGACAGTGTCCCTAGATGATAATTTCATACGCTGATTAAAACAAATTATTATTAAAACAATTCAATCACCATTTAAATTTAAAAATTTTCTATTATCATTCTTATGTTAAACAGAATTTAAATCAGCTTTCAAAAATCATTTTATTTCAAATTAAATCCAAGATTCAATTATCAAATTCACTATTCACATATTCAAGTAAATCCTTGTATTTGAAATATAAGTTGTTTGGCTTATAATACTAATATTCAGTATTTAAAATAAGTTAAATATTTCAATATCATATGACTAAAATTCTGGGTTGTTACACTAATTACCTTACTAAGTAAAATAAAAAAGGATTAAAAACAAATGTTGTTAACATTGTCACAACAAACCCAAAGCATTTCATACTTGTTATTAACTTTAAAAACATTCATTTTAAAGATATAAGTATATCTACATTTATTAAACAAGGTAATATACTTTTAATAACATCACAAAACCATTTATTATAACATAAGTGTTATAATCCCAAACTATCTTTCGTACATTTTTCAAAATACTTAAGTTACTTTTTCAAATTATATATACATAAAAATACTTTAAAATGGTTACAGATAGGTTTTAGATATCTGTGTAAAATATTACTTAAAAATAACTAATTTATAATTTGATGAAAATAAATAAAAAACATATCTTATATTATAAAACAAACTTCAAACCAATTTTAGAATATTAAAAAATATGTTAGAAAACATCCCTTAAGAAATTAGGGTAAAATATCAAATTTAAATATCATTTTTAGACACTTAGAAACCTCAAGCAACTTACTACAGCATTTATAAATGTTGTTAAAAGTCCTTGATAAAGAGCAATATAGAAAAGCACAAAATTTGAAACCAGTTTTCACCACTTAAGCAAATGATTTAGGACTTGAATTTTCTACTGTAAGTACTATCCTTAGGTTACTTAAAAACCATCAAAAGTAACCCCTAAGAATATTTTAAATTTATTTATAAAAATTATCGAAAACAAAGTTATATTCCAAAGTGTACAATAACCTCCTTTTTACTCACTTTGTTTGATCAGTTCTAAAATCTTTTAAAACCCAATTTTTTTCCAGTAATAGGTATATATATATATTACATATTAAAAATGCAATGAAACCTGTTAACTCTGCCTCGGCCGAAAGTTACGACCCAGAGGAGTTGCCGACCTAAGGCTATGCCGACCTAACAACCCAAAGGGTTTGCCGATCTAAGAGCTCAGGACTTAATTCGATGCCAACCTAACTGGTTAAGAATCGTACTGATCCAATGCCTTATCACGGGTGCCGACTTAGTGCCTCAGAAGAGACTGGCCTAACGACTTAAGAGATAACAAAGGGTCCGACTTAACATTGTTGCCGACCTAACTGCCTAATAGGGTTACCGACCTAAGGGGAATTACAAGGACACCGACCTAAGGCTTGAAGGGATGACGACTTAACTGTTTAACCTTATGAAGCATGCTAACCCAAATGATACCGATCTAAGGCATGAAGGGATGCCGGTCTAACGAGGCTATGCCGACCTAAGGAGAGTTCCGACCTAGTATGGAAGCCGACCTAGTACTTTACAAGGTTTACGACCTAAGGCAGCTACCGATCTAGTGCCTTAGAAGGACCCGATCTAAAAACTTATAAAAGCCCACCGACTTAACCTATTTACCGATTTAACTATCCAAGATGCTAGCCGACTTAACTATCAGGCACAAACTCATCCAATCTAAACCATGGCCGGCTTATGACTCATGATGAGTCGTGACCGATCTATGGATTTGAGGAGTGAAGTTGCGCAGGAGTTTAACACGTAACACATTATCTCGGTAACGACCTAGGACTTAGCACATGACATCAACTTAAACTGAAGACCACGCATAAGAGAGGGGGGGCGACCTACGACCTAGCCTAGCTCGGCACCAACTCACGACCCAGTTTGACCCGGCTACTACCTATAACTCAACACCGAGAACCTCTATAAATACACGACCATCACCAACATTCAAAGGACCTTTTGGGCTAATTCTCGAAGCACCGTCACTCTGCCATTTTCTCAACTCAAGCAACACTCCAAGCACTCCAAACTCCAAGGACGCTACTACACACTTCAAAGAAGAATCACAATCATTCAAGATGAATTCGAAAGATTATTCTTCATGGGAGTTTGAGCTATTTGTCTGAAGTTAATTGTAATTGAAGAAAGTGATATAAATTGTACTCATATCAGCAATAAAGAGAATCTAAGTGGACGTAGGCCTGATTTTGGGCCGAACCACTATAAAACTTGTGTTTTTACTGCTTTTCTGCAATCTCTTTACTTGTATCTTGTTCCCGTATTCACGGGTGGTGCTTTCACAACAGTCATCTACACACCGGGGTGTTAGCGTTCAAATTTAGGCGTTAACATTTTTGGTGCTTTCACTGAGAATTGAACTCAGGACAGCTGTCATCATTGCTTCGCAGAGATTAGAAGAAAGAATTTCCTTAAAAACCAGAAGTATATCTGAGATTATGGCTCCTGGAAGGAAAAGTAGATCTATCAGATCAGGGAACATTCAAGAGGGAACCTCCGCTTCCCCTGTGCCTAATCTACCCACTCCGTCTGTTGGAGTTACAAAAGCGGAATTGGATGCTGTGATTCTAGGGCTAAACCAGCAGATAAACGCCCAAAATGCACAACTAGAGGCTCAAAGTGCCCAGAATGCTCTGATTCTGAATAAGTTGAACGACTTACTTTGGGCAAACAATCAACCGGATGGCAATGAAAGGAACTATGCTGGCAACATTCATGATGTTAATGAAAGGAATGCTCCTGAAAGGCCTACTAGTCCCTGTGAGCAGGCAGTACCTGACGCCGGTGGATCTAGAACTCGGCATGATGAGGAATATCTTTCTGGAATGGTCCGGCAGATCATGAAAGAAAGTATGCAAAGGGTTGAAGATGAGAAGGAATGGGGTTTTGCTCCAAGTAAAACTCCGTTTACTGGAAAAATTTTGAAGGCGGAATTTCCAAGGAAGTTTGTCCCTCCAACTATTCCAGCTTACAAAGGGACAAGTGATCCGAATGAGTTCTTGTATAAATATGATTGGCACATGACAGGTGCCAGGGCCTCCGACGAAATAAAGTGCCGATATTTCCCCGTATACCTGGAAGGCGTGGCTTTACTGTGGTTCACCAAGTTGCCAGTTCGATCTATCGATCAGTTTTCAGACTTGACCAGAAAATTTAAGGAGCAGTTTAGGCTATATGCTTCGAAGGCCAAGGATATCATGTCATTGTCCAGTTTAGAGCAGAATCCTGGTGAGTCTATCAGATCTTTCTTGAACCGTTTCAATATAGCATTGGCTGAGGTGGACAATGCTGAACCACGAATGATATTGACTTATCTGATGAGGGCTATTGATAAGTCAAGCGAATTTGGGAAATGGTTAAATATGAAGGAGCCAACCTCTCTCGAGAAGTTCTACAAAAAAGCGGACGAATTCATTCGCTTGGAAAGTCGTCCTTTGCCAGTAAAGGCAGTGTTGGAAAAAGCTGAAGACAATACTGTCGCTCCACGCAAGAATGAGTCGGTGGGGCAGAAAAGGGAGAATAATAATGGAAAGAAACAGGGTAATCTGAAAAAGCCCCGGTCCTTCAAGCCATCAGAATATACTCCATTATCACATACGCCGGAGCACATCTACCTTGCCACCAAAGATTCCGTCGATTTCCCTAAACCTATCCCTTTGAGAACTGGGAGAAAAGCCATACAAAGTGGGAAATTTTGCCGCTTCCACAATCAACCAGGTCATGAAACTGATGAATGCCGCCAGCTGAAGAATCTGATTGAAGAGTTGCTAAGAGAAAACAAGTTGCAGCAATTTGTGAAAAAGAATAGCAACAATCCTGCATCATCGAGTCAGGGGCAGCGGGCTCCTGTTCATTAGCCTGGGGCGGGTGAGAAAGCTACGGGGCATGAATCTGGAAGGCCCGTTATCAATGTCATTTCCGGAGGACCTCACCCAGCTGGCAAGAGTTGGGGTGAGATGGAGAGATATTCCAGGGCTTTGAAATATGCTCCAGCCGAAGAAAACGTCTTTGTTCTAGAAGACACTACGCCCCTTAAACAACAAAAAACTTTCAGTGATGATATTATTTTCAGAGCCAGAGATTCTACAGGTATTGAAGCTCCTACTTTAGATCCCTTGGTCATCTCGGCTGGTATTGGACCAGCCATTGTCAGAAGAGTCCTCATTGACTGCGGAGCATCATGTAATATCCTCTTCAAAAAGACATTTGACCAGATGAAAATCCCTATGATCGATGTGCAAGCCTCATCACAGAAAATCGTGGGCTTCACAGGGGAGCCAAAGCAACCAGTAGGAACCATCGATTTGTTTGTAGAACTTGGGGAAGGAGAAAGGAAAGTGGCCCGAAAGCAAACATTTTTGATTGTCGATGAGTTTTCTGCCTATAATGCTTTTCTTGGCCGTCCAACACTCGCAGCATTCAAAGCTATCCTAGCCCCGTGGTGCCTCACTATTAAATTCCCTACTGACAATGGAGTAGGAGTTATAAAAGGGGATCAGAATGCTGCGCGAGAGTGCTATTTGACAGAGCTGCGAGAGTCAAGAAAAAGAGAAATGGGAAAGGGTGCGGCAACCCCAGTCCGCATCAAGGAACCAGCCTTGTAGCAATTACAGAGCGGACCCTGCACTGGCGAGCACAGCGGGGCACGGAAAGAAATGGATCCCAGAAAAGCCAGTACAGGGGAGAATAGAGTAGTACCGGTGGAAACGACAGTTCCGGTACCTGTTGACCCAAAAGATCCAAATAAGGTGTTGAATGTGGGTTCACAGCTTAATGTGTCAATTCAGAACATCTTGATATCTTTCCTGAAGGCAAATCTGGATGTCTTTGCTTGGACTCATGCCGATATGTGTAGGATATCTCCAGAAGTTGCAGTACACGCTCTGAATATTGATCCAAAATTTACGCCAGTTAAACAGAAAAGGAGAACCCAAGGTCCAGAAAGGTCAGCAGCATTAAAAGAAGAAGTTGATCGACTCATGGAAAATAACTTCATCAGAGAATCTACATATCCGAATTGGGTTTCGAATCCTGTGTTGGTCAAGAAAGCTAATGGAAAATGGAGAGTGTGCATCGATTTTTCTGATCTAAACAAGGCTTGCCCCAAAGATTGCTTCCCATTACCCAGGATCGATCAACTGGTAGACGGAACTGCGGGACATGAATTGTTATCCTTCATGGATGCCTACTCCGGTTATAACCAAATCATGATGCATGAGCCAGACCAGGAGGATACAAGCTTTATCACAGGTGTTGGACTTTATTGCTACAGAGTTATGCCCTTCGGATTGAAAAACGCAGGGGCAACCTACCAAAGACTTGTTAATGCTATGTTCAAACCGCAATTGGGCAAAACTATGGAAGTCTACGTCGACGACATGTTAGTGAAGTCCAGGAAAGCAGTGGATCACATTGAACACTTAGCAGAAATGTTCGCAGTCCTCCGGAAATACAGAATGAAACTTAACCCTCAGAAATGTACATTTGGGGTCGAATCCGGAAAGTTCTTAGGTTTTATTGTCAGTGTTAGGGGCATAGAGGCTAGCCCAGCTCAAATTACTGCCTTGAAAGAAGTCAAAGCTCCTAGAACAAAGAAGGAATTGCAGAGTCTCAACGGAAAGATCGCCGCCCTGAGTCGGTTCATTTCCAAAGCTACTGATAAATGCATCCCATTCTTCGATGCCCTGAAAAAAGGAAAGAAGAACTTTGAATGGACTCCCGAATGCCAAAAAGCCTTTGAAGAGTTGATCCGTCATATGGAAACGCCTCCGATACTTTCTAGGCCAGGCAATGGTGAGGATCTTCTTATATACTTGGCAGTATCATCTCATGCTCTAAGTGCAGCGCTGATACGGGAAGACAAAAGGATTCAACATCCAGTTTACTATATCAGCAAAAGACTCACTGGGGCAGAGCTGAATTACTCCAAGTTGGAAAAACTCGCCTATTGCCTACTAGTTGCATCGAGGAAACTGAGGCAATATTTCCAAGCTCATCCTATCAAAGTACTCACTGATCAACCTCTGAAGCAAGTCCTGTTTCGCCCTGAAACTTCGGGTCGTCTTCTAAAATGGAACATTGAACTTAGTCAATATGACATTACCTATCACCCCCGAAAAGCAATCAACGGACAAGCTTTAGCTGATTTCATTGCAGAATTCACAGAGAAAGATAATGGTGAGGAAAAAGCGATCAATGATTCTCCAATCCAGTGGAAGATGTATGTTGATGGCGCAAGAAATGACTACTGTTCAGGAGCCGGAGTGATACTTGAAACTCCTGAGGGTCGATCATTATGTTATGCACTAAGACTGGAATTTCCTTCAACAAACAATGAAGCAGAATATGAAGCTCTTATTGCAGGTCTGAAAATCGCTAAAGAGCTAAACATTCGAGCATTACAAATTTTCAGTGATTCTCAGCTTATTGTATGCCAAGTCAAGAAGGAATTTCAAGCGAAAGGTGGAAACCTGCCTTCCTACTTGTCAAAGGCTTGGGAACTCCTTATGAACTCGATCACTATTCAATAAGCCACATTCCTCGGGAAGAGAATATGAAGGCAGATTCCCTCGCAAAGTATTCAAGTTCTGGTGAAGCTCAACTATTGGGATTGGTCCCTGTAGAAGTCCTTTCAGCGCCAAGTATAGACGAGATGGATATAGACTGGATTATGAATGTATCTCAAGAACAAGAGTCATGGATGACTCCAATACTGGATTACCTACTCAGGGGTTCTCTGCCAGAAAACTCGATAGAAAGACGAAAGCTTCTAAGGAAGGCCTCTCGCTATGTAATTCAGGATGGTCGATTGTACAGACGGGGATTCTCAATGCCATTGCTTCGATGTGTATCCCGGGAAGAGTCCAAAACAATCCTAGCTGAAGTGCATGGAGGAGAATGCGGTGATCATTCAGGTGGTCAAACACTAGCAAAGAAAATTCTCCGATACGGATATTTTTGGCCAGAAATTAATCGGGATGCTGCAGATTACTCCCGAAAATGTGACAAGTGCCAAAGATATGCCAAAATTCCTAGAGCACCTTCTACCGAACTCACACAGATGGTCAGTCCATGGCCATTTGCAATTTGGGGAATGGATCTCATTGGGCCGCTACCAACTGCTAAATCAGGGATTAAATACGCTATTGTTGCAGTTGATTATTTTACTAAGTGGGCTGAAGCTGAACCATTGGCTACTATCACTTCTAAGAAAATGATAAGCTTTGTGACCAAGAATATCATTTGCAGATACGGTGTGCCTCAGAAAATAATCACAGACAATGGTACTCAGTTTGAAAGCGAGGAATTCCAGGATTTTTGCAAACGATTCAAAATCCAGAAAAGCTTTTCGGCAGTAGCTCATCCGCAGGCAAACGGGCAAGTGGAAGCAGTGAACAAGATCATCAAATCAACCATCAAAAAGCAACTCGAAAGAGCAAAAGGTGGTTGGGTCGATAAACTACCACTTGCACTATGGGCATACAGAACTACTCACAAAACTGCAACTGGGCATACTCCTTTTTCGTTAGCATACGGATCGGAAGCAATGATCCCGGTTGAAACAGAGGTCCCGTCACACAGAAGAATTCATTTCAATCAAGCAGAAAATGAAAAGTTGCAACTTGAAGCGCTGGATCTCCTTGATGAAAAAAGAGATGAAGCTAACCTCAGAGTTGCAGCTCATCAGCAAAGGATAGCCAGACATTTCAATTCCAAAGTTCGTCAACGCAGCTTTGAAATTGGAGATCTAGTCCTGAAAAGAATTATGACCGCGACAGGTGTGTTTGGGCCAAATTGGGAAGGACCATATGTAATAGGTCAGAAGCTTCTTGACGGCACATTCAAGCTCACCACCGTTGATGGAGATCAAATTCCAAGGGCATGGAACAGCAACCACTTGCGTCCATACTTTACTTGAAAATTTTGTTGAAAAATTGTAAAAAGAATTATGAATGTATGATTCTTGTAATTGAAAGCAATTGTGAAACTGATGCAAGTAAATAATGAAAGAATATAAAGTGGATGTAGGCCCAATTTCATGGCCGAACCACTATAAATCTTGTGTTCCTTATTATCATTATATGTTTGCTTTGTTTTCGATATAAAAATACATAAAATGTATTGCTAAAATGTCGATTTAAATTTTTGCAGACAATGGAAATAAAACTCGCGCATAATAAGATCGAGCGATTCTCACCATCATTCAACAAACAAATTTCAAGTCACAAAGACCCCGAATTCAAATCCTAGATAGGAAATACTTCAATTGAACAGCTAATGATTTCGATAGGAACGAGCCCTTGCTGATAAATTGAGATTGTTTGAACAAACAAACATCCAATTAGGAAGCTAGTGCCCGTTCTCACGAACTTGCCTGGCAATGAAGTACACTTCCTTGGATTAAACAAGCCACTTGTGAGAGAAAGGGGAATGAAAACTTGAAAAGAAAAAAAAAAAAAAGAGGATCGCTGAAAAGGCATAAGCAAGTGAACAGAGGAACAACCAAAGCTACCATCAGCGGCACAAGTCCTCTTCGGAGGCGCAACTCTTCGGAGGATAAAAGACCTCTAATGGGTCATACGCCACAAAAAAGAAAGTTCTCTGCTCAACAAAAAAGATTGGAGGAGTCATGACCCTCCAACCATGAGAGAGTAACTTCCAGGCGATGAAAACCCTCTCTGAGGCACATTTCACCAGGAGTTGAAGTGTTATAACCGCTCTTCGGGATTTCACTTCACCAGAGTTGAAATGCAAACAAAATAAAAGCCCTCTTCGGAGGCCCATTTCACCAGGAGATGAAGTGTTGTGACCGCTCTTCGGGATTTCACTTCACCCGAGTTGAAATGCAAACAAAATAAAAGCCCTCTTCGGAGGCCCATTTCACCAGGAGTTGAAGTGTTGTGACCGCTCTTCGGAATTTCACTTCACCAGAGTTGAAATGTAAACAAAATAAAAGCCCTCTTCGGAGGCACATTTCGCCAGGAGTTGAAGTGTAACAACCGCTCTTCGGGATTTCACTTCACCAAAGTTGAAATGCAAAAACAAAGACCTTCTTGAAAGCACACGTTTCACCGAGATTGAAATAAAACTTCCAAGTGTTGAAACGTGAAAAGGCTTTCGTCGAAGGCACAACTCTTTGGGGGTACACGTTTCACCGAGATTGAAATAAAACTTCCAAGTGTTGAAACGTAAAAAAATCCCTCCTTAGAGGTACGACCCCCTCCCGGGGACACAATCAAAAAAAAAAAAAAAAGAAAAAAAAAAAAGAAGACCTCTTTGGAAGCACACGTTTCACCGAGATTGAAATAAAACTTCCAAGTGTTGAAACGTGAGAAGGCTTTCTTCGAAGGCACAACTCTTTGGGGGTACACGTTTCACCGAGATTGAAATAAAACTTCCAAGTGTTGAAACGTGAAAAATCCCTCCTCAGAGGTACAATTCTGTATAAAAATATTCCTCATCAAAAAGCGTACTTTAACTTTCAAATGGAAAATGATTGTAAAAAGAAAAGAAGTTAAAGTACCCTTCAGAGGTCCGCTTTACCACATAGAGGAATTCACTTGGTAAAATATGCACATAAGCAAAAGAGAAAAGTGATTTCTTCGAACGACAAAGCGTAAAAACTTATACGAAGGGAGTTGTACTCAATAAAAATTTTCTTTAAAAAATAAAATAATTATTCTTTAACAAATAAGAGTGCAAGTCCCCTCGAAGTATAAAATATTGCAACAAGCTTAAGGTATGGGGGCAACATGGTATAGTAGTATAGCTGCCTCAGTAAAGTAATACTCAAGCAACATACCATAAGCCCGCTGCAATACTATATAAACAAACTTGTGCAAAAATAAATAGTAAATGCATTCTCAAATTCAAACAGAAGTTTGTACAAACAAAGAATCATTTTATTCAACTATAATGCAGATACAGGTTTCAAAATAAAAGCGGGGGCCGGTACCCGCACAACTCTCGGCCAGTTCATACAAAAGGCAAAAAGCTAAAATCTTCACTTCTTCTTCCCTCCTTTGGACCCTTTACTCGGTCGAATAACCAGCTTTTCAGGTCGGCCAGTGGGTATAAGGGAAGTAGGAGAGGCAGGTGTAACCGGTTCAACTTCCGGCTCCTCTTCAGTGGCGGTGATTTTCTTCCCCCTCCTCTTTGATGTCCCACGCTTCTCTCTCCTTTGTGAGGAAGACTCACTCCCCGGAGTGACAAGTTTTGATAGAACAATGTCGTCAGAAGGAGTCCGTTCCGGGGAAATGTCACCTCCCTCAGGTCTCTCATCTTTCTGCTCTTGCGAAGCGATGGGATCATCCAAGCCGTGAAGAGCCTCTATTTGTTCCTCCTGTGATCCAGGTTGCGAGGCAGAAGGAGGCACCGCCTGAAGAGATGAAGGAAGGATGACCGGAGGAGTAGAAGTTTGAGCAGTGCTTGGTACTCTCTCTACAGAAGAAAAAAGGTTAAAGTCAGTAAAAAGAGGAGATGAGGGTTCACCAATGAAGTCAGTAAAGAGAGGAGATGAAGGCTCGTCAAGGTTGAGAAAATAGCCAAGGAGCTCGTGAAACTCATGTGAAATAAGCAAGTAACCAGCTTGAGCAGAATTGACAGTAGCGAGATTAACAGTGAAGTTACCTGAAGAAGCTGGTTTCCTGATATCGACTTCATAAGCTTGCGTATCAGCGCTCTCTTCACCTTCGTCTCCACCTTGTGTGCTTGTAATATCAGCGGTAACTTTGGTGGGAGAAGCGAGATGGGAACTGGAACCAATAATGTCGACTTCAGACGAAGAAGGTGGCTGGACTAGAGTAGTTGAAGTGGCTTTCCCCAGCTGATCCCCTTCCGTCACTTCGGTTCTTAGTTTGGCAAGTTGTTCCTTTCCCCTGGCGAGAGCAGCGCGAGCGTCTTCATCAAAATAATGCCTTTCCAGGGCTGACTCGTCATAACCGGCACCTTCAGCACCAAGCATATCGAGGGCGGCCTCCCACACTTCAGCTAAAGTGATCTCATACTTGGGACCAAGAAAGGCGAGGCTTCCACGCCCCAAGATGCTATGCAAGTAGAAGTCGAATAATGTTGAGCCGAAGCTGTTTTTGGTCGCCTCATGAGATTCTTCGGCTGCGATTTTGCCGGCGACAGCCTCATCGCGCTCCCTTTCAGTTCTGGCAAGCTGAAGCTTGAGCATTTGTATCTCCGCCTCCTGGGAGTTGTTTTTCTTTCGAAGCTCGGCAATATCAGAGACATAGCCGTCACTGATTCTTTTTTGTACTTCAAGCCTGTCCTCAGCGTCTCTCTGACTGGCATGAGCATCCCTAACTTGTCTGAGAAGCACTTCTTCTTTTTGAGAGTATGAAGTAGAGGAAGCAGCAAGCTCATCTTTCAACTTCTCAACCTTTGCTTCGAGCTCCTCGTTGTAGGAAGTAATACTTCTCATCTCGGTATCATGCTGCTCAAGGACCTTTTGCCACTCAGCCTTATCGTTTTCCATGGTGAGCATAGCCTCTAAGTTGGCGCGGTTAACTCGTTGAAGCTCATCAACAAGCTTCTGCCAGTTTGACATCCTCTCGATATCAAGTTTAACGGCGTCAAGATTTCGTAGCATAGCAGGCTTGTCAATAGGGACTAGGTCGAGATCGAACCTCACACCCTTTAAACACCACTGCGGAAAACGACTTTGTAAAGTGGCTGGGCCTGGTCCCACTTGAAATTTAGGCCTACTTATTATTGTCTGGATGTCCTCCTTCCCAAGAGCAGGAGAGTCAGAAGTAATGTCAAGAGGGGCAGGGGCAGTAGGCTTCTCGGGAATAGCGGAAGCATGTCTCTCACCATGTCGGGCTCGTTTGCCTGAATCTTCAGCTACATGACCTTTTCCTCGGTCGTCGTGAGATTTCCTTTTGTGCGAGTCATCACTCCTCTGCAGAGAATCATGGTGCTCATCCCTATCCCTTCTGTCATAACGCTCTTCTGCATCCCTCCTTTCACGAGCCTTTCGAGCAGCCCTCTCTTCGTCAGACTCTCTATAGGAGGGAAAGTAACGCCGATAATCATATTGACCACGCCCCCCGTAGCGTTGGAAATCCTGATAATATGATCCGCCGCGTGTCATTGAAGAATCTGAAATAAGAAAAGAGAAGCTTTAGAAATCTTTAAAGTATAAGAAGATAAGTGCATAAATGTGCTGGAAAATCCTAAGTGTTGTGTGATGTGCAAGCTACACGCATTAAGCTACAAACCACTCTTTGGTGCAGAGGTGATGAAAGCTTGGGTATGAGGAGTTGATGCTTGTGTTGGTGTTTGTCGAAGAAGAGACGTCGCCTCAATTACAGGAGAGATAGTTTTAGATACGTCATCTCTAAAAAGCTCCTGCGAAGTCACTATTATGTCGCTCAACCCCTCGTAAACATCGTCACCATCATGCTTGGTGGGACTTGTTTTCTCAATTCCTACATCAGCTAACCCCCCGAGAGGCCGTGAAGGTTCTTCTTCTTCCTCGATCGGGGCAAGCACCGTCTTACTGGATGACCCCATAATGTCGGTAGAAGTGGAACACTTCACCAATGAAGCTTCAATATTAGACTCTTTTGATGCGAGTTGTTCGACAGTAACCGGGGCGTCAGGAGTTTTCGTCGGAGAATCGGGAACTTCTGTTGGAACTTCATGAGCATGCGTAGAACGAGAAGCATGTAGAAGCCCGTATTGGTGTAAAAATTCATCCTTCAGCAGAAATTTTATGCTCCTTTCTTCCGCAGCCACGGCACTCAACCTCTCGAAAACTTGTTTATGAATCGGATCTCTAGAAGGGAGAGGAAGTGCTGAAAAGAGCAAAGAATGAAGTTAGCAACTGAAAGTTCGGATCTCGGAAAAAGTTTCAAAAACAAAAAAATGGAAACACTAGTCTTACTTCCTATTCTCCAGATGGCATAAAACCCTGGAGGGCAGCGAGCAAAGAAAAACTGGTTCAAAAATCCATGAACACTTTCAGTGAGATCGGAAAGGAGCTTGCGGTTTCTGGCACTTCTCACAATAATGAGTGAAGGATGATCTTTACTCTTTGTAAACGAGCACAGATAACGAATTTCTTCAAAACTCGGTAGGCGATCAAGAGTTCTTCTAAACAAAACACATAACCCCATCAAGATGGCATAACCATTAGGATGAAGTTGAAATGGAGAGATCGTCAACCGGAGAAGAAGAGTTCGAAGGAAGTCATTGAAAGGGGGAATTGCCCCACTTAAGCACATTTGGCGATTGGCTGCAACAAAACCGTAAGGAGGATTATCGGCAGTGTCGCTTGGCCCGGGCAATAAGACATCACTTTCAGCAAAGCCGAATTGGGTGCGTATCTGAATAAACATTCTTGGGGTTAGAATGGTTGAAGTTCTCTCCGGAGGATTCTCTATGGGAACAGCTACCGGGAAAGTCTCTTCCTCTTGAGCTACCATTTCTTCTTGTTGATGAGAAGTCATTCTACATAAACAACTGGGTATTCAAACATGAAGGTGCACGTTTCCTAAAGTGTGTGAAGTGTCGTACAAGTATCAATCAAACAATAAGCAAAGGTAACTGGATTAAAAACTAGCAAGCATTTGTTAGTTATAAAATTCAGGGATTATTGTTTTAAGTCTAAATATTCAAGTAGGATGTTGATGCAGATAAATCAGTTCAAATTGTTGATACTTTGCATTAATATTTTACTTTAGTCAATTAATTCACAACATTTCATGCAATATATTCATGTCTCTTATCTTGTCTTGACTAATCTGTCATTTGATATGGGCAGTCAATGGCAGTATGTGCGCCTTGGTTTTCTTTGTTTGTCTGTTATTCTCAACAGGTTTACAGCTTAAAAGTGAGAATGATCTGTAAAGTAACACAATGAAATTCAAGCAAACTTGAAGTTAGGCCAATTCAAAATGTTCAAAATATAGGCAACTTAGTTCGGAAGTCCAAGTCAGAATACTTAAAGTAGGCCTATGCTCCTAAATGACAATACACCCAGAGCCTAAGAACTAACTCGGCTACGGTTTAAAACTCTTTTGCAAGATGAAGCTAAGTAGGTAGCGGGTCAAGGTCTAGATGGTTTAACTTGGCAACTCGTTCACTAGGTCGCAAGCTCTGGTTCGAAAGGCAGGAATTTCTCAAGTGTTATCTCGGCCACGGTTTAAAGCTTAGATCGGCAGAATGGTAGGTCGGTGGGTTTCCCACATGTATTAACACGGCCACGATTTAAGGAATGAATCGGCCAAAAGCTAAGTCGCCTGAAATCAACGGGTCGCATCAAAATCAATACTTCGACCCACACAAACCGTTAGCTACCCCCTCAAATCAAAAAACCCACACTTCATTCCTATTAGTTCATACTTTCAGATCATCCATTGCACCAATTCAAAACCTCTGCAAATTCGAAACCTTGCAATCCTAGCACACATCAAAATCCACTAGCCTGAATCAGTGAACCATCTTCATCGTTTCATCGGTCAGTTAAAATCGAACCTAGTAACCTAAACTTCATCGACTACAGGTATAGTGGGATTCGTGATGGAACGTTGCGCAAAGAAACGATTCGTATTCAAATGACAGAATTCATGAACCGACAGCAACCTATGATCGAGAAGGGGACGGATTCACTTACGCAATGGATAGTAGTGATTATCGGTGATCGACTAGAATGAGGTCGCTTGTAAGAGCTTGAGAAAATTTTAATGGCGAAATCGAGCAAAGGAGTAAGTGATGAAAAGAAAGAAGAGGATGGATGTTTTATACCTTACATTGGGGAGAACTGTTGGATCGCGTACGGTCTAAATACTTACCGACTTGGTGGAGGACGAGTTAAAGAATATCGAAGCACACGACCTAACCAATAGGCGTGTACTTCGAGGGGAAAATGTTAACTCTGCCTCGGCCGAAAGTTACGACCCAGAGGAGTTGCCGACCTAAGGCTATGCCGACCTAACAACCCAAAGGGTTTGCCGATCTAAGAGCTCAGGACTTAATTCGATGCCAACCTAACTGGTTAAGAATCGTACTGATCCAATGCCTTATCACGGGTGCCGACTTAGTGCCTCAGAAGAGACTGGCCTAACGACTTAAGAGATAACAAAGTGTCCGACTTAACATGGTTGCCGACCTAACTGCCTAATAGGGTTACCGACCTAAGGGGAATTACAAGGACACCGACCTAAGGCTTGAAGGGATGACGACTTAACTGTTTAACCTTATGAAGCATGCTAACCCAAATGATACCGATCTAAGGCATGAAGGGATGCCGGTCTAACGAGGCTATGCCGACCTAAGGAGAGTTCCGACCTAGTATGGAAGCCGACCTAGTACTTTACAAGGTTTACGACCTAAGGCAGCTACCGATCTAGTGCCTTAGAAGGACCCGATCTAAAAACTTATAAAAGCCCACCGACTTAACCTATTTACCGATTTAACTATCCAAGATGCTAGCCGACTTAACTATCAGGCACAAACTCATCCAATCTAAACCGTGGCCGGCTTATGACTCATGATGAGTCGTGACCGATCTATGGATTTGAGGAGTGAAGTTGCGCAGGAGTTTAACACGTAACACATTATCTCGGTAACGACCTAGGACTTAGCACATGACATCAACTTAAACTGAAGACCACGCATAAGAGAGGGGGGGGCGACCTACGACCTAGCCTAGCTCGGCACCAACTCACGACCCAGTTTGACCCGGCTACTACCTATAACTCAACACCGAGAACCTCTATAAATACACGACCATCACCAACATTCAAAGGACCTTTTGGGCTAATTCTCGAAGCACCGTCACTCTGCCATTTTCTCAACTCAAGCAACACTCCAAGCACTCCAAACTCCAAGGACGCTACTACACACTTCAAAGAAGAATCACAATCATTCAAGATGAATTCGAAAGATTATTCTTCATGGGAGTTTGAGCTATTTGTCTGAAGTTAATTGTAATTGAAGAAAGTGATATAAATTGTACTCATATCAGCAATAAAGAGAATCTAAGTGGACGTAGGCCTGATTTTGGGCCGAACCACTATAAAACTTGTGTTTTTACTGCTTTTCTGCAATCTCTTTACTTGTATCTTGTTCCCGTATTCACGGGTGGTGCTTTCACAACAGTCATCTACACACCGGGGTGTTAGCGTTCAAATTTAGGCGTTAACAAAACCCAAATGGGATGTCTTCGAATTAATTACAAAAAATCCCAAAAAAAGGTATTTAAAAGTGCTTATGTAGTGACCTTCTTCTCGCTATAACTTTTTGCAACTTTATTTCACAAGTTAATGAATGATTTAAACTTCCATATTTTCTAGTAATAAGTATTCTTGTAATACAAATGCAATGAATCCCGTAGGATGTCTTTCAAAGCTTGCTTTGAAAATCACCTAACACATGACATTTTCAAAGCATATCTATAAGGACCTTTTTGTTTCCAACTTTAGAACTTTGTTTCACAATTTCTATAATTTTCCAAACTAGTTCCTTGTTGTCCTATACAAAAAATAATTTGTTGAGAACAAACAAAATATATTATATCACGATGCAATCCTATACAATTACATAGAATTTGTTTAAATATACGAGGATTCAAATTGTGCTTAGAGCGACTATCGCTATATGGACTATAACATTCCGGAAAATGTAGAGACTTTAAATTCAAATATTGAGAATGTTTAAATATTTGGTTTGTGAATTTAATATTAATTAAATGGATTTAATAGCATTATTAAAATCCTTTTAATTAACAAACAATGATGGTAAACTCATTTTATAAATTTGTTTACATAATTAAATAGTTCGATGAAAAATTGAAAATGTGAGCAATATACGTTTTTCCGATTTATGACTTTTACCAAACGAAAGTTGTTAGACCATTGTTGCATGCACACAATTATATTTGCACACACCCATATTCAAATAAGAAAATACTTTTTACTAAATAATAATTAGTGGTTAATGAAGGTAATCAAACATGAAGACTTTTGCTAATCTTTTGCTCTTTTTATATGATGTGATGTATAGTACATTGATCACATGGTGTAGCACATAGGTGTTAGGGTGGAAGGGTAATTTGGCAAAGGGGTATGTGTGATAATTTGGAAAATTTTCCACTTATATAAAAGTTGTCAAGTATTAAACCTTATCATTTTATGTTTTCCAATTCTCAAACTCCACTTCTTTTTACCTTCTTCCTTCTAATTTCTAATATTCAAACCAATGCCAAAGCTTCTCTCTTTCCAAAGGAAACTTCTTCATTTACCCTTGATTGGGATAGCTAACAATACTATACACCTAAAGATGTAAGCTTTACCGTTAAGCCCCACTTTTCCATCGATGGACATGTCCTTTTTGTGCCTCCTAGGTAAGGGCATGAGCAAGGGAGAGTTTTCCCTGGCTTGGAGTTGGAGTCGAGCAAGAAAGGCGGTGTCTTGTGGTATTGCTAGGTCGAGGAAGGCTTGTGTTAATTTGATTTGACCTAAGCTTGCTTGAGAATGAGTTAATATCACTTTAAAATGGTTTTAAAATTTGACAAAATGTTGTAAAATATAAGTTGTTTATTCCCATGTATATTTCTTCTTTGGATTTGATTCCCTCTTGGTAACAGATAGCATAAATAACCATTGTTTTGCACGAGACTAAAGCAAGAGGAAATCGAAGCGAATTAATAACGAATAGGCCGTCATGGAACACTTTGAAGAACATACACATATGAGATTTATAGGGGACATTGAGAGACCCTTAGGTGTTTCTCTCCAATGTTGATTTACTTTTTACTTATGTTGCTTATATTGAAGTTTGATTGAAATGTATATGTGATTTATTGGTAGTTTGTGAAAGTGTCGTTATAGCGATTAATGCTATACCGACACTTATGAAATCTCCTTTTTCAATCTTTGTTAGTTTCTCTTATGTTGGTGTTTGCATCATTGAATAGTTGGTCACATTTGCGCTTTTAAAATGTTGTTTGAACCATGTTTTAATGGCTTTAAAAAGGTTATACGAACTAACTCCAAAGTGTTTAAAGGTTAGAAAAGTTTTGGCCACATTTTTGTAGTTTGAAAAGTCACGTTTTATAATAATTTTTAAACGAGTTTTATTAACTTCAAAATTCTCTAAAGTTTTGTGAATGCATACTAGACTCATAGTATATTGTTCTGAAATTAAAATATAGTATTCATACTTTGTAAAAATATAAATAAAATTCTAATTTGAAAATAATCGATTTAAAGAAATTTTCCATACTCTTTCTAGCAGCACTTTTGCGACACTGTTTTCAACTTTTATAAAATGGTTTTAAACTTGATTTTTCTTCTTCAATCCTTTTGGTGACCTTTTTACATACATTTAAGAGTTTTAAAAGTGGTTTGTATTTTAAATAAACATTTTAAAGGATTTAATATAAATTATCTAAGAAGAATTTTTTTTATTTTGAAAATAAAGAGAAGAAATGGTTTTGAGCTTTAATATATTTTAAACTTGAGATTTTTTTCAAGTAACGTTTGAAATGGATGCTTTAAACATATTTCAAGTATTTTTGAGCTTATTGAAAGTGAAGAGGAAGCATGGATTACAATATCATTGTTGTAATAACTGTTTTCCAAGAATTGAGAAATAAGTCATGGATTATAACGTTTGTTGTGTTAAATAGTTTCAAAACGTAGAAAAGAATTCATGGATTAAAACACTTTTGTTATAGTAAATAAGTTCATAAATTTATTAAGAAAACTTGTTAATTGGTATAATAAGTGTTGATATTCTTAAATCTTTGGAGGAGTTTTGCTGATGATATTAAGTTGATTAATAAATTGTATTTTATAAATGAAAAGTTCTTTAAAACAATTTAAAAAAATAAAGCTAGGTGTAATTGGTTTTGTAAGGTTAGGAATTTTTGACTCCCGAAACTCGACGTTAATACGTCCACTATATCAACTGCCGAGCAATCGAAGGCCGGAAAACCGTACCGTTAGGGTTAAAGAAGAGGTAGAAGATAGAAGAAGAAAGAAAAAGCAACATAAACAATATCAGAATCTCACAATCGCGGCGGAACAACATATAATAGATAAATGAATATCTTTAAAACAAAGAGCTATATCAGTTATTACATTACATCACATTTCATTACATTATCAGAGTTTACAAAACAAAATAGCAGAAAAGAAATACTATATACAATTTGATACGCCATGCCATCCAACTTGCCTCCAGATCTTTACAGCAACTCCTGAATTCCCAAATAACCTGATAACCTAACTCTAGGCTGCCCTCTAGAAAATGATGGGCACTTAGAGTTTAGGAAGGGAACAATAAACTCCAGGTCAGTCATGTGACTAGTGTGAGAACTTAAAACAGTTTATCTTTAAAAACAAACAAAGAAATATTTTAAAGTAGATCCGCAATGCTTTTAGAAAATGTAACTACCATAATGCCTCCTGCCACACACACAATGCAAACACAGAATTGGAGGAGATTTATCCTTATGGTAGTCAATGATGCTTGATACGCAAATTTCTTTGATATTATTACTATAAGTGAAAATTGTGGAAAACCATTTCGAAAGTATAATATAAATCTTAGCCAGCATAGGTACCATTATAGTACGCCTACTATAGCTACCATATTAGATGGCAGGTTCTACAACTAAAACTGTACAAGGCTCGTATTGTTTCTTTGGATTTCCAACAAATGGTCAGGCAAGGAACTTCCCATTGCCCACATCGGTATGCCTATGGAAAGACGCCCCGAGAACCTAACCGGATCTCTGCCAACACAAGGTCGGGTTACCCTTAGCTGGGTAACAACTGACAGGAGTATGCCATTCCCCGGTCGTAACCGACCTAAATCCTAGGATTCACCAACAACCACAAAATAATAAGTTTGCAGCAACAACATAGGTGATGTATCAGGGCTCCATACCATAATACCACCTATATCCATAAGGAAATGACATACACTAAGGGGGCGCTATCCACTAATAACCTTGCCGCATCTTTCATGTTTTGACCATTACCGGGGTGTGAGGTCCGACGAAGTCTCGCCCACAAAGCTACGCTTTTCAAAAAAGCCACGCATTGATCAACAAATGCTCAACAGCGCTTCGTATGCCACATTACCAAATTGGAAATGTATCACTAGTAACCATCAACTACATAACCTCTGAGCTCGTACATCTCAGAAAAGGGTGTTAAGCTAAGAGAATAAATCCTCCGCCACCAACAGAAATGTATTTGATAGAAACCAGCTTTACATCTCAAATTGTAACGTCAGACACACATCCATACAAGTCCGCTCCGGGATTGAACGAAACCGAAGGCACTTCCAAAGAAGCCCTTGCAATCCGGATATTCAATAATCACGACCGGACTTCCCATCACAAAGGGTGATAAAATCTCTGTATCGAAGATCAGCCGATGCAGAGTCATTCGACGGTAATCCTTCCGTTTTCGAAAATATTCGGTCTTCAACACCTGTCTTCAAATGCTATCCATTACGATATATCACTATTCGGAATGGGATTTATGACCTATTAACGCTAAAATTCGACGCTAACAACCCGGTGTAAGTAGTAAAAATGTGAAAGCACCACCCGTTGGTACATGAACTAGAGATAAGCAGAAGATAACAGAAAATCAAATGAAGACAACGGTTTTTATAGTGGTTCGGCTTAATGTCAAGCCTACGTCCACTTTAATCCTTTTTATTGCTGATTCGATTACAACATTTACGATGATCTTTGATTATTGCACAATTAAGACAAGTAACTAGAACTTCAATGTAGAAGACCTTTTCGAATTCATGTTGAATGTGCTAGATCTCTTCCTAAAGTTCGATGAAGCGTCTTTGGTGTTTGAAGTGTCGGATGAGTCGAGAAAACAGTAGAGTATAGGCGTTCCAGAAATGAGCCAAAAAGTCCTCTCTTCGGTGGAGTAGGCAAGGTATTTATAGGGAATTTTTGGAGTTAGGTCGTAGGTCGTAGGCGACCTAGGGGTTAGGTCGTAGGTCGTGAGCGACCTAAGAGATACGGGTTAAGGCTTACGCTTGATCAACTACTTTGGTTGGTAGGTCGTAGCAGCAACCTATAAGAGTAGAAAGCGACTTATACGGAGCGACTTAGAAGAGGTAGCGACTTAAGGTAGGAAGCGACCTATATGAAAGCGGCTTTATTCTATTCTAAGTCGTTAGGTCGCTGCCCCCTTTTAGGTCGTTAGGTCGCTCCCCCTTTTAGGTTGTTAGGTCGCTGCTTTCCATTGAGTCATCAGGTCATTAACTTGTTGAGTAGGTTAGGTCGTTAACTCGTTACAAGTTTAGGTCGCTAGGTCGCTTGAACTTTAGGTCGCTAAGTCGCTAGTAGTTACCATGTTACCTCGTTGGAGGCTTTGGATCATTAGGTCATTAAACTTCTTAACCCGCTTGGTCATTTAGGTCGTTGATCCCTGTAGCACATTAGGTCGTTGAGTCGTGAAAAAGTTGAGTTAACACTTGCCCCTCGAAGCATATGCCCAGGTTATAGGTCGTATGCTTTGATCTAACTCCGCTAGGTCGTGAGCGACCTAAATAGCTCGTTAACTCGCGTGCCGATGCATCCTTTCCTCTTTCCACTACATAAGCCGTTAGCTCGCTTCATCCTCCTCACTTTATCGCGTATACTTTGCCGCCTCGCTACACCAGAGCTCAGAGACTAACACGAAAATTTTCCTTTTTCATCTCTAATCGTTAATTCCATCAGTGAATTTAGGTAATTTCGAGCATTTATTCGCCGCGTTTGCCACTGGTTCTCCCATAGTCATCTCCATACACTTTTTGTTGTCATGTGGCAAAATTACATTCGGATTTGCCCTTCGATCTTTGTCAAATCGCTAGCAATTGCCTTGAAGATGGATTGGCCTAAGATTTTACAGAGCTACTTAGCGAGTGCCTTGAATTTGAGGAGTTTAATGATGGTTTCTGGAAATTTGGAGGAGATGATGAGGTTTTAGGTGTTTGGAGTAGGCGAAGAGGCACTTCGTTAACGGGTTATTGGATTTTAGGTTATGCCATGGCGTTTTTGGTGAGGCAAGGGAGATGGACATGTGGCAACGTGTGAGTGGAGAGTAGAACTTAGGATTTCTTGATGGAAGAAAGCTCGGCATTTCCGAACTACTCTTTGAGTGATCTAAGGCACGAAGGAGTTAACCATGTAAAGTGTCTTACCGCACTGAACGACCTTTGGACTTTGCGACTTAAGGAAATCTGAACGACCCATCTTAATGACCAATGAACTTTACGACTTAAAATGTATGGCATGTTGCTTCGGATGAGTCAACCCTTTTAACGACCTACCTTTAGGTTGCATTATGATTTGGGCGAGCTAAAACTTAAGCAAATTTTCCTTGTAGTGACTTAATTTTGCCAGAACAACATATGAATTCTAACAAAACGACTTAAAGAAAGCCCGACCTATGTTAAGTCGCTCGAGCACAATCTGGACGACTTAAAGAACCCCGAGTTAACTTAAGTCGTTCCTGCGACCTAAGAAGTGAACAAAACTTGAACACTTGTAAAATTTGACAGAACTTGATTGAATTTCCAACTTGAACGGTTGGAATGAACTGCTTGAACTTGTTGCACTTTTTCATAGATTATATTAGCTTTTGAAGCTAACAACCTGTTAAATACAACATTTGCAGAAAACTAGGGCGAATATACTGCCACTGACTGCACACATCGAATGACAGATTAGTCGATAAAGAATAATCAACTTAAAGAAATTATACGAATGAAGTGCTATGAATCAACAAATTCTAGTGAAGTATTAAAGAGAAGCAAAATTAATCAACTAAAGCTGATCTGTTTGCATAAACACTGCACATGTACTTGGACCTAAAATAACAAGCCCTGAAACTTTATAATCGACAAATGCCTGTTAGTTTAATTCCAGTTATATTTGCTTGTCATTTTATTAGTTTTGCACAACACTCCACACATTTAGGAAACATGCACCTTCATATTTGAATATCCAGTTCCTTGTGTAGAATGACTACTCAACAAGAAGAGATAATAGGACAAGATGAAGAAGTCTTCCCAATAGCTAACCCCTTGGATAAACACCCGGAAAGAACTCCAACTACTCTGAATCAACGGGTGTTCAATCAATTACGTATTCAGTTTGATATTGCTGAGGCAGACGCTTTGCTTCCTGGGGTAAACGATACTGCTAACAAGCCACCTCTTGGTTTCATCGCAGTTAATCGTCAAATGTGCTTGAGTGGAGCTATTCCTTCCTTTAACGATTTTCTTCGACAGCTCCTTCTCCGATTAACTTTCTCTCCCTTCTAGTTGCATCCCAATGGCTACACCATCTTGATGGGACTATGTGTACTGTTCAGGAGGACAGTCGACCGTCTTCCAAGCTTTGAAGAAATTTGTTACTTATGCACATTTGCGAAGAACAAAGATCATCCCTCTATAATACTTGTGAGAAGCGCAAGGAACCGTAAATTGATCACTGATCTTCCTGAAAGCGCCCACGGGTTTTTGAACCAATTTTTCTTTATCCATTGCCCCCCAGGATTCTACGGCATTTGGAGAGCAGGAAGTAAGCTTGCCTATCTCCGTTCTTTTCGTTTCTGAACTTTTTCAAAATCCAAGTTGTCAAGTGCTAATTTCATTCTTTACTTTTGCAACAATTCCTCCTCCGTCAAGGGATTTTAGCCATAAACAGACTTTTGATAGACTAAGTGCTGTGTCTGTCGAGGAGAGAAGCATTAAGTTCTTACTGAAGGATGAATTTTTGCATCAATTCGTACTTTTGTATTCTTCCCGATCTACTCAGCTTCATGATGCCCCTGGTTCTCAAGCAGAGACTCCAGATGCCCCAGTTTCCACCGAGGAACTTACACCGAAGGAACCTAGTGCCGAGGCTTCATTGGTGAAATGTTCTGCTTCCGTTGACATTGCGGGGTCATCCGGCAAATTTGCACTTCCCCCGGTTATCGAAGAAGAGGAACCTCCTCAACACTCCGGGAAGGCTGCTGATGAAGGAGCTGAGAGAAAGAGTCCCGCTAGGCATGACGGTGATGATATTTTTAAGGGATTGAGCGACATGGTGGTTACTTCACATGAGCCCTCCAAAGATGATACCACTGCTTCTAAACATGCTTCTCTAGCAGTTGAAGTGACATCAGTTTTGCAAACAACTCCATCAACTCAAGAGATAACTCTTAAGCCGAAAAGTGTTTGTAGCTTGACGCGCGTAGTTCACACGCCACACACACTTAGGATTTTGGCAACTTTTTGCACTTAACTTCTTTACTTTGAAGATTCCTGAACTTGTCCCTTCTTCATTTTCAGGTTCTCCAATGGGATGTAGCGGCTCATACTATAATGATTTTCAGTGCTATGGAAGAAGCGACTCTTATGATCCCAAGCGGTATCTTCCTGCCCCGAGGGAAACTGATGAAGAAAGAGCCGCAAGAAAAGCTTGCGAGAGGCGGGCTTATGAGGAGCGCTATGGGAGAGGGGATGAACGACATGATTCTTCCAAGAGAGGTGATGATTCCCACAAAAGAAAATCTCATGATGATAAAGGGAAAGGTCACATCGCTGAAGATCCAAGCAAGCGGGCCAAACTTAGTGAAAGGCTAGCGTCTGCAATTTCTGAAAAGCCCGCTGCTCCCATCCCTTTGGAAATCCCCTCAGCTCACCTTCCCTTCAGAGAGTTGATATTCAAACGATCATCGACAGGCCTCCGTATCAAATTGAGAATGCCCTGCCTACACTTCAAAGCCGGTTTCCAAACTGGTGTTTAAAAGGGGTATGCTTCGAATTGGACTTGATTCTCATTGACAAGCAAGCCATGCTAAGGAATCTCGACGCTGTTAAACTTAACATTGAGAGAATGTATGGATGGAAAAAGCTGGTTGACGAGCTTCAACGGGCGAATCACTTAAATCTCAAGGCTATGTTAACCATGGAGAGCGATAAGTCCGAGTGGAAGAAAACTCTCGACCAGCACGATGCAGAGATGAAGAACATAACCACTTACAATGAGAAGCTTGAAGCGGAAATTGAAAAACTCAAAGAAGAGCTTGCCACTTCTTCCACTTCCTATACTAAAAAGGAAGAAGTGCTTCAAAAACAAATGAGAGACTCTTATGCCAGTCAAAGAGATGCTGAGGCTAGATTTGAGGCACAATAGCAAATTGTAGAAAGCTACCATGCTGATATTGCTCAGTTGCAGGAAAAAACTAGCTCTCAGGGCATGGAGATTGAAATATTAAAGGCTCGGCTTTCTAAAGTTGAAAAAGAGCGTGATGAAGCTATCGTCAGCAAAGCAACAGCCGAAGAATCTCATGAGGCAACCAAAGCCAACATCAGCTCTACCTTATTCGAGTTTTATTTACACAGCATACTGGGGCGCGTAGCCTTTCGTTTTTGGGCCCGAAGTACGAGATTACCTTGGCCGAAGTATGGGAGTAAGCAATTGATATGCTTGGAGGCGCTGGCTATACTGAGGCAGATCTTGAGGCGCACTATCTGGATGATGAGGCCCGTGCCGCCCTTGCCGAGGGAAGGAGCAACTTGCTAAAGAGTGAGCTGGAACGGCAGAAGAAAAACTTTTAGGGAAGGCACATTTGACCGACCCGACTCTTCCTTCGATTTCGGCCGTCATTGACATCATTGGCTCCAGTTCTCATTCTTCGCCTCTTGCCAAAGCTGACATTGAAATTGTAACTGCTCATACTGGAGATGAGGCTCAAGAAAGCGCTGAAGCACGAGGCTTTGAAGTTGACGTGATAAAGCCAACTTCTCCAGGTAACTTCAACGTTGATTTAGCTCAAGTGGACTACTTGTTCGCTTCACATGAGCTTGATGAACTTTTTGATTATTACCTAAGCCTTGACGCGCCACTATCTCCCCTCTTTGCGAGGAAAACTGATATTAACTTCTCTTCTTCTGTAGTGAAAACGCCAAATGCTGCATAGACTTCTCCTCTTCCAGCTGTTCCATCTCCATCTCTTCAAATTACGCCACCTTCTACTTCTTAACCGGGGCCGCAAGAAGAATTAATAGAAGTTCTTCGAGGCTTGGATGACCCGGCCGCTTCACAAGAGCAGAAGGCTGAGGAACTTGAAGAAGGTGAAAAGACTCTGGAGAAATTTCACGATGACACAAAGCTGTCAGAAATTAAAACTCCAGGCTGCGAGTCTTCTTCAACGAAGAAGGGAAAGCGTGTAACTTCGAAAAATAAAAAGAAAAGCACTTCTGTTAGTGACGAGAAGACGGAAGTAGACCCAGCTGTACCTCTATCTCCTTCTTCCCCGACTCATTCAAGCCGACTCCCAAAGTTAACCATTTGGCCAGGCGAGGGCTCTAAAGGTGGTGGGAAGAAGAAATAACAAGTCTCGCTTTATCCTTCTTGCTTCGCTTTTTGCTTGTATATAAAGGCTTGTATTGACTGGAGATTGTGCGGGTACGAGTCCCCGCTCTTTTGTAACCTGCACATGTATAAAAAATTTATAGTATGGAATAAAATGATTCTTTTTACTTGTACAATCTTTTGACTGTTATTTGTGAATGCATTTATTCCTTATTTTCGCACAAGTTTCTTCATTTTCTTCGTGTGATATTGCAATAAGTTTGTGGTATGTTGCTTGAGCGTTGCTTTTATTAGTGTAGCTATATTGTATTGTATTACCCCCATACCACGGCTTATTGCAATTTCTTTCATTTGGTAAAACTTTGGAGAACGATTCTTCTGTTTCGAGAAGGCTTGTACTCTTAAGTTGGAGAACAACTCTTCCATTTTGACAAGGCTTGCCCTTTACTTTAGGGAATAATTTTCCATTTTTGAGGAAATATTACTTTGCTTTAGTAAGGTGTGCCTTGTATTGGAGAAGTCTTCTCTCTCTTTTGTTTGAAAAAGTTTTTTTTTACACTTCACTTTCGGAGATAGTCACTTTTATTTTTAACAAGTGGATTCCCCTACGTGGTGAAGTGGGCCTCCGAAAAGGGCTTTGATTTGGCACTCCATCTTCTAGGGAAGAATATTTTCAAGATGGGGAAATTAATCTTCCCTTGAGAGCTGTAGTGTGCCTCCGAAGAGGGCTTTCTTTTTTTATTCTTGTTGTGCCTCGTTGGAGGGCTTTTTTGCTTCGTTCGCTTGAAAGTGCTTTTCTTACAGTTAAATGGATCCACGGGGCGGACGCAAGTTACTTAGTTGGATGTCCGTTTGCACAAACGATCGCAGCCAGTTAACAAGGGCCATGTGCCTTCTATCTTGGGAAGGTGCCCCTCCGGTTGTTCCATCAACCTTTTTTGTTGAGAAAAGCATCTCTTCTTGGGACGTGCCTCCGAAGAGGTCTTATGGTGCCTCGGGAGAGGCCTTCTGCCTCCGAGAGGGCAGGTGTGCCTTTGGTTAAGGCTAGTGCCTCTGAAGAGGGCTTGTGGTGCCTCGGGGGAGGTCTTTTGCCTCCAAAGAGGGCAGGTGCCTCCGAAGATGTCTTTTGCCTCCGAAGAGGTCTTTATTTGATTGCCTGGAAGTTACTTTCTCACTTTTGAATGGATTCACGGGGAGGACACAAGTTACTTAATTGGATGTTCGTTTGCACAAATGATCGCAACCAGTTAACAAGGGCCTTGTGCCTTCCACTTGGGAAGGTGCCCCTCCGATGATTCCACCAACCTTATTGGTTGAGAAGAGCACTTTCTTTTTTCGGCATGCCTCGTTAGAGGGCTTTATCCTCCGAAGAGTTGTGCCTCCAAAGAGGGCTTATGCCTCCAAAGAGGGCTTTGGGTGGTTGGCTCCCCAGGAAGGTTGCGTCTTCACGGTTAAGTGGATCCATGGGGCAGACGCAAGCTATCCAACCGGATGTTTGTTTGCACAAACGATCGCGATCAGTTAGCAAGGGCCTGATGCCTTCACTTTGGGAAGGTGCCCCTCCGCTGGTTCCACCCACCTTTTTGTTGAGAGGCAAGTCTCCTTTTTGTTGAATATGCGATTATATGATTTTTGTTTTAATGATAATAAACATATATATATTCGTGTAAATGTATTTGATAATGTACTATTTTATTTTTCACAGATAAAATAAATATTTGCTGAATAAAATTAAGTAACACAAAATTTGAATCCAAACAGAAATTTTATTCAAACAATATTTATTATAATTTTGAATAGAACAAATTCAAGGTCTCACTGTTCACTATACAATTTCAATTACAATACAATTTCTGATTACATCATAATTCAATTTACATAAATTCCTCACTACATATCACTCACACTCGTAGTTTATCTTCAACTTCATTCTAGTTAGAATCCAGCATCTGAGCAATCTGCAAAAATATTCACTAACGCAGTAAAATTGAAAAAGAAATATTTTTGCAATATAAAATAAAATATGGATTTTGAAAATAATATTTGCCTCAGTTATTTTGGTTGTTCGTCATCATTTACATTTGAATTCATCATACACAAACAATGTGGCATGCACAGTGTATCACTGTACATGCTACAAGGCCGTGCACATCGATATACACTTGATAATGTTACAGCGACAGGCGAGCACAAGGTCAAACCCAAAATAAAAGGACGGGTTCAACTCAGGTGCAATATAAATAAAATCTCGACACGAGCACAAGGTCAAACCCGAGCTATTAGCTGGATTCAACACAGGTGCAAATGGCCAAAACTCAAGAATCAAGTGTCGACTAGTTCAATATAAAGAAGACCGGAGAAGAAAATGAAATGGAACATGTATATACAGTTCATAGCCGTATCAAGTATCCAAAACCAACATAGACAATACCACTGACTCAAAGAACAGATCAAAAGACCACAGGGTCTGTGCACAACAACACAAACACCTCAGCAATCTACAACTTCAAATAACTCAAGTGGTATGTATGGTGATGCACCAAGTAAATGAAACAGCAAAATTGGAACCAACATGAAACCAAATCAAATTCAGTTCAACAAGACCACTATGCAGTGTACATGAATACAACAACAGGTTCAGCCTCTTCATCAAGCAACAACGAGCCTCACAATGAACATCTAAATGAATATATAAACTCGAGCAAGTCCAGATATAATGCAACATGAACGAATGATTATGTGGTCTGCAATGATACCAAAGGAGTGACATGAACAATGCATAGCAAGCATGCAACCGTAAAAAATTGGATCGAGTAGCAGGTTTAACAAGTGAATGACCAAGAGGAGAGAAAAGTTCACAAGGGTCTGGCTTCAATATAATAAAGGCTCAAGTACACAACCAAGCAAATACACAGATGTGTGCAACTCGAGCTTCATAAGAATCAAGTGACACGACAATGCTCAAAGACTCGGCAATCAAATGACACAGTGTACACAAGTGAAGCCAAATGAAAATTAAGACATCATGTATATACACAATGTCAACCAAAGTAGTGAAACTACAACAACTCAAATGAACACAGATAAATGCTACAGGAAAATCAAGTGGTCTGCAAAAATATCAAAGTGAAGCTCAAAGACATCAACATGTACGACTTCAACATACGATCAATGGAAAGTATGCTAATAAACAGTGCAGTGATGAAGATACAAGTGATATGCACTATGCAAAGTGAAACACAAGTGTTCGATAATACAACTCGAAGCAATGCACCAAGTTCATATGTACAGCAAACAACATAAGTGCATCAAAGCATCATTAACAAAGTGATACAAAAGTTCAGTGAACAAGTGAAGTATATTGGCGCAAATATAAGCTGTAGATCAAAGAAATAATGACCAAATATGCTGCAGATTAAACCAAAACAGTGATGGAGACACAGTGAAGTAATTTTAAGAAATCAGAGAGTAAAGTCAAGAAACACAAAATAAGCAGACAAGGAATATGTAACGAATGCGACTTTTCAACGCTCGAAAACCGACATTAATACGTCTATCAATTGCCGAGCAATCGAATGCCGGAAAACCGTACCGTTATGGTTAAAGAAGAGGTAGAAGATAGAAGAAGAGGGAAAAAGATAGAACATAACAGAAAGAAACAACAGAACAATATCAAAATCTCACAATCGCAGCGGAACAACATATAATAGATGATGAATAATCTTTAAACAAAGAACAATACCAGTTATTACATTACATCACATCACATTACATTACATCATCAGAGTGTACAACAACAAATAACAAACAGCGGAAAATAAATACTATGTATTAGTGAATACGCCATGCCATCCAGCTTGCCTCCAGCAACTCCTGATGTGACGACCCAAACTCGATGTCCGATAAACGACATCAAATTCGCATCGCTGGAGCTTATAACAACAATTAGATGAATATAAAACAGCGGAACAGAATCAATATCATAAATATCCTCACAGTTACACATCAACATAATATCCATACTACAACAGAGTATATAATACATACACCACAACTCCAAATACAACATCATGATAATACAACAGTGAACATATATCCAAAAGTCCTCAGATGAGAGAGGTGATAACGAACTCCCAAAAACTAACACCCGAAATCTCCAAAAGCTCCCAAGTACATCTCCAAGATAAGAGCTCCAAAATACTGCTACTCCAAAATACAGAAACCTGCTACTAGGCTGCCCGTGTGGAAATAATGGGCACCCAGAGTTTAGGAAAGAAAACAATAAACTCTGGATCAGTCATGGGACTGGTATGAGTAAACAAAAACAGTTGCATTTAAATAAAACAAGATTTTTAAAAGAATTTTCGGTATGCTTTTAAAAATGGAACTACCATAAGACCTCCCGCCACAACACAATGCAAACGCAGAATTGGAGGAGATTTCTTTTTATGATAGTTAAATATGCTTGGTACGAGAAAAGAAATTCTTTGATATTATTACTAGAGCATAGTGAAGAAAACATTTCAAAAGTAGAATATTAATCTTAGCCAGCATAGGTACCATTATATTATGCCTACTATAGCTACCATATTAGATGGCAGGTTCTACAACTAAAACCGTACAGGATTTCGTATTGTTTCTTTGGATTTCCAACAAATGGTCTGGCCAAGGAACTTCCCAGTGCCACATGAGAACGCCTCCGGAAGGACGTCCCCAAGAACCAAACCGGATCTCTGCCAACACAAGGCCGGGTAAGCCCTAACTGGGTAACTACTGACACGAGTATGCCATCTCCCGGTTGTAACCAACCTTTAACCGGGGCCCCAGCAACAAATCACAAAGTAATATATATATCTGCGATATCAATATAAGTTAAGTATCTGGGCTCCATACCATGATACCACTTCTATCAAGAAGGAAATGCATGTACCCTAAGGGGTGCTACCCCCAATAACCTTGCTGCATCTTTCCTGTTTTGACCATTTCGGGGTGTGAGGTCCGACGAAGTCTCGTCCACAAAGCCACGCTTTATACAAAAACTGTGCTTTGGGTCAACAAATGATCATAGAAATGATCACAAAGATAAGTGGTCAAACAAATGATCATATCACAAATGATCAACACAATGATCATTTCACAGTAACACTCAGCATGTCACATTACCAAATTGGGAATATATCGCTGATAACATTCAACTACATAATCTCTGAGCTCGTATGTCTTAGAGAAGGGTGTTAAGCTAAGAGAATAAATTCTCCGCCACCAACAAAAATATATTTGAAAGAAATCTTCTTTATCTCTCAATTTGTAATGTCAGACATACAATCCATACAAGTCTGTTTCGGGCTCGAACAGAACCGAAGGCACTTCCAAAGAAGTCCTTGAAATCCCGATATCCACAATCCTGATCGGATTCCCCATCACATATGGAGAACTCTATACCGGAGCAACTCGGTGCAGAGTCAATCGACAGGTCATCCTATCGCTCTCGCAAGTACCCGGTCTTCAACACCGGTCTTCAATTGCTATCCATAACGTCGAATCACATATTCGAAATGGGTTATATGACACAAAGGTCCTTTCTCGGCTAATTCGAATAGTGAGTGTCAAATTTAAAAACATGTGGATGTCATTCACAAATATTCACAGGTTCGATGTGGGTTTCCGATAACCAAATGAAATCCGATTCCTTGTCGCATCGAAGTTTAAATGCCGTTTTACGGGCAACAGGGTTTTCACATCAATACAGAACGAATCACAATCACAATGCACTACATGGCAATTTATATAACACAGCATCACAATCAGAAAAGAAATATCAATATAGTACACAGCAATAGTTAATCGTTTTCCAATCAAAGTGAATGGTATTTAATAAATTAACCATATAAATATTATTTTTTTCTTGATTACTTTAAATCGATGATTTATTATTTATAATTACAATTTAATTAAATCTCAATTGACCATATTAATTTATTATTCCTTAATAAATTATCTTAATGTAACTATCAATTTTGAATCAATCAACTTAAATTATCAAATTAACGATTCTTAATTTACAACTTTAATTTTAATTGCTTTTATTTATTTATTATTATTAATTACAAAGTAATTATAAATCATAAATTATTTAATCGTTGTTTAATTAACTTCACATTCCATTAATAAACAATCATCATTTTATAAAGAATGCTTATAAAATTTGTTTAAACTTAAGTTTTTGACAATTTCAAACTGAATATGTTGTTTCAGGTGGCCAACCCGAGGCTTCCCCCGAGTCACGCCCGAGCTCGAACGCTTCCTGCTTCGAGTTTCAACCCAATGCTACCCGTGTAAATAAACAAATTTCAAAATTTGTTTAAGTCCAAATTTGACACGACACAACGCTGAAACTTCCCGAGTCTCCCTTCGAGTTCTGCCCTGTTTTCCCCGAGACCTTCCCTTTCTCTCCTCATCCCAGTTTCTTTTCTTCTTCCAGTTTCTTTTTTTTCAAGTTTAAAACCTGTAACTTCAATTCAAAGACTCGAGCTATACAACGAGAAACTCTAGCAAACTCCAAAAAAAAAAACCCGGAGTCTTCCCTGTTCATTCACGAGTCCATCTTCTTCTCCTACCCTTTTTATTTCTTTTTTTCTTCTTCCAGTTTCTAAGTACCTACTGATACGCGACGTGCACGTGCACGTGCACATCGCCGTGCCGCCCCTCCGATGATCATCACAATCATCGGCAAGTCGTACGATCCCCACAAACACGAAATCGCTCATCGATTTGACCCAAAAAACTTGGGTTCGAAATTTCACTATTTCGTCGAACTATGACTCGAAACCCACCGAACAAAATTGCTTCGCCGCCACGCCTCGAGTCACCAGAAGGTTCGTGACTTCGGCCTTACCACGTCCATACCCCGAGCCAACATCTCCCAAGTCCTTGTGGAGCTCGATCAACTCAAGAAGGCGCAATCGAAATTTTTACAGAACTAAAAAAAAAGTATTAGAAGCCTAATACGACCTCGAATCCAAATCTCACGCCATAGAAAAATTCTTTGACAATTTTCGTGAAGTCTCTAATGTCCAAACTTGCTACAAACCAAATTTTAGCATTTATAATTGAATCAATTATTACAAATTCATAAAAGTTCAATTTTTATTCACATACAGATTACCCTTAAAATAATCAACTAAAAATCCTCATTTTGTTTTTAAAAATCATAAATGGAAGTAAGAACTCAAGTTATATATTCAAATCATTAAATTAAAAAATTTGAATTTATTATAAAATCTATGGTTACTGTAAAAATCATTTTATTTTTATCAATTTTTTTTACCTCGAACCTGTAAAACCAAATTACAGTGATGCTTGATAAAGAAGATCCTAAATCAACCTTTAGAAATCTTACTTTTAAGTTTAACAACTGGTTTAGTTGAGAAACCGGCTTACAAAAATATTTTAACAGCATGGTTTGAGTGTTTGAACAGAAAGATGCTGTCTGTAACACTTTTCAAAGAACAGAGAATGTTAAAATCATATGCCTACTGAAGTATATGCAAACAGTTTAAAGATGAAGTTTGAACTAGTTTAAAATAAACTTAAAATTCTTTACAAAATCATGTTTACTCATCTGGACAATACTTAAAAACAGAGAACACTTTTGTTTTTGTTTTGAAACCTGCAGTTGAATCTTCCTTCAGTAAATTTCTTTCAACTTGTAATATAAGTTGATGTTCGCTTCCCTTTTTTATTTTCTGATCTTTGCTACTATTTTTTTTTCTTTCTTCAGTAAAAACTTTTGAACAAACTTGGAGGCTACACACTTATATATAAAGGGATGTGCAGTTTTTAGACAGCACTGAGCATCTTTCTTTTGTATAATTATATTATACTAGCTTTGTACTTTGTGTATAGGCGTGTTTGAAATCATTTAATGAAAGTATGTGATGTAGTGTTTTCCTTGTATGTTTTATACAGGAAATCTTACTTTAAATTTGCTGAAGTGTATAGCATTAAATGCTTCATGCCTCCTTGTACACCTACAGGTAATGTTACTTTATCAATTTTATTTTTATTTAATACAAACTTACTTTATTTTGTTAAATGAAAGAGTTTTGTTTTCTTTTTACAGTTCATATTTCTTCTTACTGTTTGTTATCTTGTTTAATTATTTGTTCATTTGTTCATTTGTTCATTTGTTTAATTATTTGTTCATTTGTTTATTTGTTCATATGTTAGATTATGATTATGTTATTTAAATTTTATAATTTCATCATAACTTACCTTAATAATTTTATTTCTATTAAAAGCTCATTTATCATAATTTCTTATTTTACTTTGTTAAAAGGAGAAGTTGTTTTAGTTATTAACATTAAGTAACTATGTAATTTTATTTCAATATTTTATTTCTTTTGAATTTCTCGAATTTACATTTAAAGTTCCAATAAATTACCAAATTTTTAAATTCAAAATTTCCGGGATGTTACAATATCCCCTCCTTAAGAAAATTTCGTCCTCGAAATTGAAAGAGAGAGAAACATAAACAAAGAATAGACGAATTTATAATTAAGGAAACGACTTACAGTTTTAAGTCGAGATGTCAATTCTGCAGTTGGGATATGATTTCTTCATATTATCTTCGGTCTCCCAAGTACAATCCTTTGGATCGCCACTCCATTGAACTTTGACCAATTTCACAATCTTGTTTCTCAATCGCTTCTCATCACGATCTACAATTTTTATCGGCTCTCTTTTAACTGCCAAGTTGGGAGTGATTTCTAGATCCTGTTGAGCAGCTTCTTCAATAATATCATCTGGATCGTGCACATATTTCCGAAGATTAGAAATGTGGAACACATCATGTACGCCAGACAACCAGTTGGGCAGCTGCACTCTATATGCTAGAGCACCAATCCTTTCCAGAATAGGAAAAGGACCAATATAACGCGGTGCCAACTTTCCAGTTTTCCCGAATCTCAATACACCCCGCATCGGAGATACTTTCAGAAATACAGAATCTCCAACTTGAAATTCCAAATTTCTCCTTCGACGGTCATAATAGCTCTTTTGACGGCTTTGGGCAGTCAATAACTTCTTTCGAATAAAGTTACCTTCTCAGTGGCTTCTTTTATCATATCCGGTCCAAGAATAAGTCTATCACCTGATTCGATCCAGCATGTAGGTGATCGACACGGACGACCATATAAAGCTTCGAAAGGAGCCATTTCTAAACTGGCCTGATAACTGTTATTATATGAGAATTCAACCAGATGCAAATGGTCCTCCCAAGAACCACCAAAATCATGAACACAAGCACGCAGTAGTTCTTCTAAAATTCGATTGACCCTTTCAGTCTGCCCATCAGATTGTGGGTGATAAGCAGTACTGAAATTTAATTTCGTTCCCAATGCATCCTGAAATGCTTCCCAAAATCTACTAGTGAAGATAGGATCACGATCACTCACTATACTGCTGGGAATACCATGGAGGCGAACAATTTCCTTTATATATACACCTGCCAAGCTTGCCGCAGTCCGAGTGGATTTAACTGGAATGAAATGAGCATTTTTGGTTAGACGATCCACAATAACCCAAATCGCTTCATTGCCTTTCTTGGTACGAGGCAATCCATCAATGAAATCCATCGATACTTGTTCCCACTTCCATTTCGGTACTTCCAAATGTTGAAGTAAACCGGCTACTTTCATTTGATCGCTGTTGATTTGCTGACAAGTAGCACAACGACTCACATAAATAGATATGCTCTCTTCATCGTCTTCCACCAGAAGGTTCTTTTAACATCACGATACATTTTGTTGACTTCTGGATGGATGTTGAATTTGGACTTGTGGCATTCATCCAATACTTCACGCTTCAGTTCTGGAATGTCCGGAACACATAATCTGCCTTTCAGCCTAATAACTCCACTATGATTTGTTTCAAAACTTGTATCTTCGCCTCGAAGAATTTTTCCATAAAAACCCCGAAGAAATTTGTCTTCATGTTGCTTACTAGCGATTTTCTCAAGAAGAGTAGGAGTGATAACCAGATAAGCAAGAACGACATAACTTCTGCTCAAAGCGTGTGCAACTACATTGGCCTTTCCGGGTATATATAGAATATCTAAGTCATATGATGCTAGAAATTCCAACCAACGTTGTTGTCGTAGATTCAGATCCTTCTGGGTGAAAAGATATTTCAAAGATTTATGGTCAGTGAATAATTCGAATTTTTCACCTAAAACAAAGAGAGTTTATTAGGTATATTTCTTTAGTTAAGTTAGTTTCATAAATTGTTAAGAAAGCTGAAAAGATTCTTACCCAGAAGATAGTGTCGCCAGATTTTCAAAGCGAAAACAACAGCCAAAAGTTCCAAATAATGTGTTGGGTAGTTTTTCTCATGCGGACGTAATTATCTACTCGCGTAGGCAACCACCTTTCCATTTTGCATTAATACTGCACCTACCCCTTCACCACATGCATCAGTATAGACAGATAAGCCTTGGTTCCCGTTAACAATAGTGAGAATAGGAGCAGTGGTCAATCTCTTTTTCAACTCTTGAAAAACTTCTTCACATTCTGAAGTCCAGATGAACTTTACATTTTTCATTGTTAACTTAGTCAGCGGACTATCCAACTTAGAAAAATCTTGAACGAATTTCCGGTAATAGCCTGCTAAACACAAAAAGCTTCGAACTTCTCTTGGAGCAGTGGGTTGTTTCCAATCAAGAATAGCGGAAATTTTGCTAGGATCTACCGAAATTCCTTCTTTATTAACAATATGGCCAAGGAATTTTACTTCATTGACCCAGAAGTGGCATTTGGAAATTTTGCATATAGAACATTTCTCCTCAATATTTCCAATACGATTTTTAGATGTTCGGCATGCTCTTCTTTAGTCTTAGAATAGATCAAAATATCATCAATGAATACGAGCACAAATTTATTCAAAACTTCCCGAAACACACGAGTCATAAGATCTACGAAGTATGCTGGAGCATTGGTTAGCCCGAAAGGCATAACTAACCATTCATAGAACATATCAGGACCTCTGAAAGCGGTCAAATGGACACAATCTTCGGCGATTCGTAGTTGATGGAATCCTTGGGCTAGATCCATTTTTGAAAAGAAAGGAGCGCCATGAAGTTGGTCGAATAGATCATCAATTCTTGGTAGAGGGAATTTATTCTTGAGAGTTTGTTTATTTAGATCGCGGTAATCTACACACAATCTCAAAGATCCGTCTGATTTAGCAACAAATACGACGGCTCAGCCCCATTCAGAAACACTGGTTCAAATTAATCCTTTTGCTCGTAGCTCATCAGTTTGATGAACCAATTCAATCTTTTCACTGGGTGCCATCCTGCGACTTGCGTGAACAACAGGACGAGCATTGGGTACAAGATCAATTCGGAATTCTATTTCTCGGTGAGGAGGTAAAGATTTCACTTCTTCAAATACGTCGGAAAAATCCCGAACAACAGGTATAGCCTGCAAAGTGGGTTCAAGATTTCCCAAAGTATACATCAATCTATCTATCCTTGGACTTGGATTCTCACAAGAGATTTCAATAAAATTTCCAAGGTTCGTTTTGATTAAAACTGTCTGATTATTACAATCCAATATAGCTTCGTATCTCGATAACCAGTTCATACCGAGTAAGATTTCAAATTCATTAAATTCGAGGACAAAAAGGTTGATAGGAAATTTATAGCTAGATATGAAATAGGAACTCTCTTACAATATAAACAAAGATTTGCGAGACCTCCGTCCGGATTTTTCACGCAAATAGGATCGTTAGCAAATTTAGTTTCAGGTCCTAATTCATTTACGGTTTGTTGGGAGATAAAGCTATGTGAAGCTCCTGTGTCAAATAAAACTCTAACAGTTCTATTATTAATAGTAAGGTTACCTTCCAAAACACTTTTCCCTTTATCAGCTTTTGAAGATGAGGGGTCCTTCTTTATCGTATAAACTTTTGCCACCTGCGCTGGCTTCATCACTGGGCAATCTTTAACTACATGTCTCGGCTTGTGACAATTGTAACATCCTTTAGCTGGCTTCTTCGGTTTTGGGCAGTCATTTGAATAGTGGCCCTTCTCTTTGTAGTTGTAACAAGTGACATTTTCTGTTGCACTTCCTTGAATGCTCCTCTTCTTCTCGTTGCCTTGCCAAGGTTTCTTGCCTCCAAATTTCCGCTTTTTATAATTCTGATTTCCTGAATTACCTTTCTCCACAGTTGCTTCTTGTATATCAAGGGTAGCGTATCTGTACCCCATATCTACTAAATCTGAAAAAGATTCTTTAACGTGGCCCGTCATTCTTTCATGATATTTCTGGTTCATTCCTCGGATAAACCTTTCGTTTTTCTTAAGAGGTGTGTTTAGCAATTCCGGGCCAAACCGAGATAGTTCGCTGAATTTATTCAAGTATTCTTCAAACGACAAACTTCCTTGTTTCAAATCCAGAAATTCCTGATACATTCTGGAAACTCCCGCCGATGGCATGTAACGTTTCTCAAACACTTCCTTAAAACGATCCCAAGTAAATTCTTCCTCGGGTTCATCTATAATGATGGTTTCCCACCAAGCTGAAGCTTCCCCTTGGAGTTGCGAAGAAGCTATAAGTCTTTTCTGCTCATCCTGCAGTTTTAGCCCTTTAAAAATCTTTTCACACGATCTTACCAAGCTTGAGGGTCAATAATTGACTCCTTGCCGATGAACGGTTTGCCACTAAGCTTTCCGAACTTCTTATATAATTCAGCCATGTCAGGCTGCTGCTGAATATCTATTACTGCTTCTACAGCTGGGGGAATTTGATTAGGTGCTGCGGCATTGCCTTGACCCCTAGCTCTTCCTCTGCGTCCACTCATTTTCACTATCTGAGATTAGTAAGAAAATTGATTTAGATATACAGACGAAATATCTTAAGGAATATCAGCAGTAAAAGAAATAGACTAAGAAAATTTAAAGTTTCAGTCTTGGTTATACTCATTCTAGGGTATACTTCACCCTATCTCTAATGAGCCATCTAATGTGTTATACTCCGTAGCTAAAGTTCTTACACGACCAAAAGCTCTGATACCACTTTGTGACGACCCAAACTCGATGTCCGATAAACGACATCAAATTCGCATCGCCGGAGCTTATAACAACAATTAGATGAATATAAAACAGCGGAACAGAATTAATATCATAAATATCCTCACAGTTACACATCAACATAATATCCATACTACAACAGAGTATATAATACATACACCACAACTCCAAATACAACATCATGATAATACAACAGTGAACATATATCCAAAAGTCCTCAAATGAGATAGGTGATAACGGACTCCCAAAAACTAACACCCGAAATCTCCAAAAGCTCCCAAGTACATCTCCAAGATAAGAGCTCCAAAATACTGCTACTCCAAAATACAGAAGCCTGCTACTAGGCTGCCCGTGTGGAAATAATGGGCACCCAGAGTTTAGGAAAGAAAACAATAAACTCCGGATCAGTCATGGGACTGGTATGAGTAAACAAAAACAGTTGCATTTAAATAAAACAAGATTTATAAAAGAATTTTCGGTATGCTTTTAAAAATGGAACTACCATAAGACATCCCTCCACACACACAATGCAAACGCAGAATTGGAGGAGATTTCTTATTATGATAGTTAAATATGCTTGGTACGAGAAAAGAAATTCTTTGATATTATTACTAGTGCATAATGAAGAAAACATTTCAGAAGTAGAATATTAATCTTAGCCAGCATAGGTACCATTATATTATGCCTAATATAGCTACCATATTAGATGGCAGGTTCTACAACTAAAACTGTACAGGGTTTCGTATTGTTTCTTTGGATTTCCAACAAATGGTCAGGCCAAGGAACTTCCCATTGCCACATGAGAATGCCTCTGGAAGGACGTCCCCGAGAACCAAACCAGATCTCTGCCAACACAAGGCCGGGTTTCCCCTAACTGGGTAACTACTGACACGAGTATGCCATCTCCCGGTTGTAACCAACCTTTAACCCGGGGCCCAGCAAAAAATCACAAAGTAATATATATATATATATATATATATCTGCCATATCAACATAAGTTAAGTATCTGGGCTCCATACCATGATACCACTTCTATCCAGAAGGAAATGCACATACCCTAAGGGGTGCTACCCCCAATAACCTTGCTGCATCTTTCCTGTTTTGACCATTTCAGGGTGTGAGGTCCGACGAAGTCTCGTCCACAAAGCCACGCTTTACACAAAAACTGTGCTTTGGGTCAACAAATGATCATAGAAATGATAACAAAGATAAGTGATCAAACAAATGATCATATCACAAATGATCAACATAATGATCATTTCACAGCAACACTCAGCATGTCACATTACCAAATTGGGAATATATTGCTGATAACCTTCAACTACATAACCTCTGAGCTCGTATGTCTCAGAGAAGGGTGTTAAGCTAAGAGAATAAATTCTCCGCCACCAACAGAAATATATTTGAAAGAAATCTTCTTTATCTCTCAATTTGTAATGTCAGACAAACAATCCATACAAGTCTGTTCCGGGCTCGAACAGAACCGAAGGCACTTCCAAAGAAGTCCTTGAAATCCGGATATCCACAATCCTGATTGGATTCCCCATCACATATGGAGAACTCTATACCGGAGCAACTCGGTGCAGAGTCAATCGACATGTCATCCTATCGCTCTCGCAAATACCCGGTCTTCAACACCGGTCTTCAATTGCTATCCATAGCGTCGAATCACATATTCGAAATGGGTTATATGACACAAAGGTCCTTTCCCGGCTAATTCGAATAGTGAGTGTCAAATTTAAAAACATGTGGATGTCATTCACAAATATTCACAGGTTCGATGTGGGTTTCGGATAACTAAATGAAATCTGATTCCCTGTCGCATAAAAGTTTAAATGTCGTTTTACGGGCAACAGGGTTTTCACATCAATACAGAACGAATCACAATCACAATGCAGTACATGCCAATTTATATAACACAGCATAACAATCAGAACATAAATATCAATACAGTACACATCGATAGTTAATCGTTTTCCAATCAAAATGAATGGGATTTAATAAATTAACCATATAAATATTATTATTTTCTTGATTACTTTAAATCGATGATTTATTATATATAATTACAATTTAATTAAATCTCAATTGACCATATTAATTTATTATTCCTTAATAAATTATCTTAATGTAACTATCAATTTTGAATCAATCAACTTAAATTATCAAATTAACGATTCTTAATTTACAACTTTAATTTTAATTGCTTTTATTTATTTATTATTATTAATTAAAAAGTAATTATAAATCATAAATTATTTAATCATTGTTTAATTAACTTCACATTCCATTAAAAAATAATCATCATTTTATAAAGAATGCTTATAAAATTTGTTTAAACTTAAGTTTTTGACAATTTCAAACTGAATATGTTGTTTCAGGTGGCCAACCCGAGGCTTCCCCCGAGTCACGCCCGAGCTCGAACGCTCCCTGCTTTGAGTTTCAACCCAATGCTACCCGTGTAAATAAAAAAAATTCAAATTTTGTTTAAGTCCAAATTTGACACGACACAACGCTGAAACTTCCCGAGTCTCCCTTCGAGTTCTGCCCTGTTTTCCCCGAGACCTTCCCTTTATCTTCTCATCCAGTTTCTTTTCTTCTTCCAATTTTTTTTTTTTTTTTCAAGTTTAAAACCTGTAACTTCAATTCAAAGACTAGAGCTATACGACGAGAAACTCAAGCAAACTCCAAAAAAAAAAACCCGGAGTCTTCCCTGTTCATTCACGAGTCCATCTTCTTCTCCTCCCCTTTTTTTTCTTTTTTTCTTCTTCCAGTTTCTAAGTACCTGCTGATACGCAACGTGACGTGCACATCGCCGTGCCGCCCCTCCGATGATCATCACTATCATCGGCAAGTCGTACGATCCCCACAAACACGAAATCGCTCATCGATTGACCCAAAAAACTTGGGTTCGAAATTTCATTGTTTCGTCGAACTATAACTCGAAACCCACCGAACAAAATTGCTTCTCCGCCACGCCTCGAGTCACCAGAAGGTTCGTGATTTCGGCCTTACCACGTCCATACCCCGAGCCAACATCTCCCAAGTCCTCGTGGAGCTCGATCAACTCAAGAAGGCGCAATCGAAATTTTTACAAAACTCAAAAAAAAGTATTAAAACCCTAATACGACCTCGAATCCAAATCTCACGCCATAGAAAAATTCTTTGACAATTTTCATGAAGTCTCTGATGTTCAAACTTGCTACAAACCAAATTTTAGCATTTATAATTGAATCGATTATTACAATTCATAAAAGTTCAATTTTTATTCACATACAGATTACCCTTAAAATAACCAACTAAAAATCCTCATTTTGTTTCTAAAAATCATAAATGGAAGTAAGAACTCAAGTTATATATTCAAATCATTAAATTAAAAATTTTGAATATATTATAAAATCTATGGTTACTGTAAAAATCATTTTATTTTTATCAAATTTTTTTACCTGGAACATGTAAAACCAGATTACAGTGATTCTTGATAAAGAAGATCTTAAATCAACCTTTAGAAATCTTACTTTTAAGTTTAACAACTGGTTCAGTTGAGAATCCGGCTTACAAAAATATTTTAACAACATGGTTTGAATGTTTGAACAGAAAGATGCTGTCTGTAACACTTTTCAAAGAACAGAGCATGTTAAAATCATATGCCTACTGAAGTATATGCAAACAGTTTAAAGATGAAGTTTGAACTAGTTTAAAATAAACTTAAAATTCTTTACAAAATCATGTTTACTCACCTGGACAATACTTAAAAACAGAGAACACTTTTGTTTTTGTTTTGAAACCTGCAGTTGAATCTTCCTTCAGTAAATTTCTTTCAACTTGTAATATAAGTTGATGTTGGCTTCCCTTTTTTATTTTCTGATCTTTGCTACTATTTTTTTTCCTTTCTTCAGTAAAAATTTTTGAACAAACTTGGAGGCTACACACTTATATATAAAGGGATGTGCAGTTTTTAGACAGCACTGAGCATCTTTCTTTTGTATAATTATATTATACTAGCTTTGTACTTTGTGTATAGGCGTGTTTGAAATCATTTAATGAAAGTATGTGATGTAGTGTTTTCCTTGTATGTTTTATACAGGAAATCTTACTTTAAATTTGCTGAAGTGTATAGCATTAAATGCCTCATGCCTCCTTGTACACCTACAGGTAATGATACTTTATCATTTTTATTTTTATTTAATACAAACTTACTTTATTTTGTTAAATGGAAGAGTTTTGTTTTCTTTTTACAGTTTATATTTCTTCTTACTATTTTGTTATCTTGTTTAATTATTTGTTCATTTGTTCATTTGTTTAATTATTTGTCCATTTGTTCATTTTTTTATTTGTTCATATGTTAGATTATGATTATGTTATTTAAATTTTATAATTTCATCATAACTTACCTTAACAATTTTATTTCTATTAAAAGCTCATCTATCACAATTTCTTATTTTACTTTCTTAAAAGGAAAAGTTGTTTTAGTTATTAACATTAAATAACTATGTAATTTTATTTCAATATTTTATTTTTTTTGAATTTCTCGAATTTACATTTAAAAGTTCCAATAAATTACCAAATTTTTAAATTCAAAATTTCCGGGATGTTACACCTGAATTCCAGAATATCTTGATAACCTAACTCTAGACTGCGCGTGTGGAAATTGGTGGGCACCCTGAGTTTAGGAAGAGAACAACAAACTCCACGTCAGTCATGGGACTGGTGTGAGAACTTAAAACAGTTTATCTTTAAAAACAAACAACAGGATAATTTTTGAAGTCAATTCGCAATGCTTTCTGAAAATGTAACTACCATAAGACCTCCCACCACACACACAATGCAAATGTAGACTTGGAGGAAATTTCTTCTTATGTTAGTCAAAGTTGTTTACTACGCAAAATCAAATCATTTTTGATATTATTATTAGTGCATAGTGTAGAAAACATTTCGAAAGTAGAATATAAATTCTTAGCCAGCATAGGTACCATTATATTATGCCTACTATAGCTACCATATTAGATTGCGGGTTCTACAAGTAAAACCGTACAAGATCGTATTGTTTCTTTGGATTACCAACAAATGGTCAGGCCAAGGAACTTCCCATTGCCACACGGGTACGCCTCTGGAAAGACGACCAAAGAACCTAACGTTACGGTTTGATCTCTGCCAACACAAGGCCGGGTTACCCTTCAAACTGGGTAACTACTGACACGAATATGTCATTCCCCGATCATAACCGATCTATATCCGAGGATCCTCGATTCCAACAACCACAAAGTAATAAATTTGCAGCAACAACATAGGTTAAGTATCTAGGCTCCATACCATGATATCACCTCTATCCAGAAGGAATGACATACACTAAAGGGGCGCTACCCCCTAATAACCTTGCTGCATCCTTCCTGTTTTGACCATTTCCGGGGTGTGAGGTCCGACGAAGTCTCGTCCACAAAGCCACACTTTATACAAAAGCTGTGCTTTGATCACATATGCTCAACAGCACTTCGTATGTCACATTACCAATTTGGGAAAGTATCACTAGTAACCATCAACTACATAACCTCTGAGCTCGTACGTCTCAGAGAAGGGTGTTACGCTAAGAGAATAAATTCTCCGCCACCAATAGAAATATATTGATAGAAACCAGCTTTACATCTCAAATTGTAAGGACAGACACACATCCATACAAGTCTGTTCCGGGATCGAACGGAACTGAAGGCACTTCCAAAGAAGCCCTTGCAATCCGGATATTCACTAATCACGACCGGATTTCCCATCACTAAGGGTGATAAAACCTCTATATCGAAGATCAACCGATGCAGATTCGTTCGAAGGTAATCCTTCCGTTTTCAAAAATATCCGGTCTTCAACACCGGTCTTCAAATGCAATCCATAACTACGTATCACATATTCGGAATGGGTCATACGACCCAAAGGTCCTTTCCCGGCTAACCCGAATAGTGAGCGCTTATTTTAAAAATAAGTGTAGCATTCAAATTTAAGCAAATTACAACAAATAACTATTTAAAGGTAAATATTGATAGTCAGTTATTTAACTATCAATAGATATGCACAACATCACCAAGTTCCAAATAATTTTCCAAATTATTTATTTTCCAAAATATCTTTACTAGATATTTAATTTCCATACTTCAACATTTGAAAACAAATTTCAAAACACTTTTCACCTTTCAATCTTTGAAAAGAAATTTCAAATCAATTTCCTTAAACGGAAACACTTCCAAATATTTATCCATTTTAAATTTAAAATGGTTCATTTAAATCAATCAAATAAATCCTTACCGATTTATTTTAAACTTACGTTCCAAATCCGTAAATTTATTTCCACGCTTCAAAAATAAATCATCGTTTATTTTTGAACAAATTTCACTTTGTTTTATAAATTTCATAGTGAATTTACAATTCCAAAATATCTATGAATATACGATTTCCAAATCGATTTCTAATATTCGTTTTCAATTTATCTCTAAAAGATAAAATCTCAAAATATCCACTTCATATTGGAAAACATTTCCATACTGATTTAATAATAAGTGATTCACAAATCCATTTATTTTCAACACTTGGAAGATATTCAATATACTTAAATCGAAATTAAGTATATATTTCATTCTTTAAGGAAAACATTCTCTTAAACACATTTATTTGAATCAAAACGAACGTTGCATAAAACATCGTTACGACGACCCAAAATCACTAGTATAGGGATTCGAAATTAAGATAGATATATAAATCCCAATACTACGTAAAACATTTCCTTTCAGAAATCATTTACTATAACAACAGCGTTATAGTCCACTATTTCCATCTATTTCTCGAAAACGTCTATTTCAACAATGAATGTTGAAATCTATGGTTACAACACTTAATACATTTTAAAACAAGTTCAAATCGTTTTAATTCTATTTAAAATATCACTTCCCCAAAACACTTTAATATATTATTCACTGTCCCAAAATCGTGAATATTCATCGTTAACCAAATTCAACATTTTTCTACCCATTTTGTTTAAAGGATTATCCACCGTCCAAAATCGTGAATATATCTCCTTTAAAAATCTAAAATAATTGACTTATCAAAATAAGTCAGTTTTGGATTTATAAAACAATGTTTATAAATTCCCATTTATATGTTATAAAGACTTCAATTTACAAAATTTAAAAATCTTACTACTTAAAATTTCATTTATAACCTCATTTTCAGCATTAACAGAACTCCTTTTATAATTCCGTTATTTCGATTTATGAAATATATATTTCATAAATCTCATCTATGAACCATTTATACTTATTCGAAAATTTCAATTAAATTGCCAAAATCCGATTTATAAGTTAATTACTTATAAATCTTTTATTTTACAAAATCTATTCATTTTATAACTTCACAATTTATAAATCTATAATTTTCATTCACTTATGAAATCCATTTATACTTCATTTTTAACACTTAATAAAACTCGTTTTATAATTCCTATATTTTTAATTTATAAATATCAATATTATAAACATTTTATATAAATTGTTTATAAAAATTCAAAAATGCCAATTTAAACTATTTTATAAAATTCATTAACTCCATTTTCAAAAATCACATTTCGGTTATATTTTACAAAATCATAATTTTTGTAACATTAAAATTTATAACGTTTATTTATTTAAAATAAATCAATTCCAAAATTTAATAAAACGTATATTTTCAAAAATCACTTTAAAACCCTCTTTAAATTAATACAATAATATAACATTACGGATCCGATTAAACCATTGTTTCGTCGAAATCCGAGACTGTTTGAAAAATGGCTAATTTTACTCCTCGGTTTAAATATTAAAATATTCAATTTCCACAAATTAACTTTTAATTCAATTTTAAAAGTTCTATAACATCATTCTAACTCCAATATGATTAAATACAACTTTACAAATCAATTTTAATCACATTAAACCCAATTTCCAATTATTTCTGTAATTTAAAATATTAAATTATCGATTTAATTATCTAATTAAATCTAGATATTCGAAATAAAATTTATTCGACTTACAAATTTTACTTGTTAATATTTAAAATCAATTAAATATACGAATTTCAAATGATAGAAATTCTAGGTTGTTACAAACTTCCCGCTTAAAAGAATTTCGTCCTCGAAATTACCAAGTAAGAAAAAGTTACCGAATCCATTAACTTTTCAAAACCATTTCAAATTAGATTTCAAATTCACTTAAATGTTTAACTTTCCCAAAATCCCATAGTTAAACTTCTTACAAAACTTTACTAAGTTTTCAAGTCATACTTAGTTGTCTATTCAAAACCAACTATATCGTTTAACTTTTCACTCCAAAATCAAAGTTATAGTTTTCCAAAAATTTCCAATTTTCTCAAAAATATTCTACCGCCTTAAATTTTCAAAAAATTTCGCCAACGTCTCCTTTGCGCGGCTCGATCCGAAAAAAATGGCAATATATATATCACAAATATACATCTCATCAAAGTAATGAGGCATCCCATAGGGAAAAAAGTGTAAAAGTACGATGTGTAATCCGAGATATGTACCTTATATAATATTAGCGAGCATATACGGCTAATTTAGCGTGAAAGCGAGCTCCAAATGTAAAGCAAGCGCAATCCACACCTACTAAATACTCAACAAACAAATGAGAAACATGCATATATGAAAGTAATATCAGTATAAGACATATACCAGAACAACAACTACATATGCCAATATAGAAAATGCAAAAAAAGCAACAAATCCAACCATCAAACGACTATCATTCAACAACAATTCCAATCATCAAATCAGTATACATTCACTTCTCATTAATATTCAATAAATTGGTTTTTTATTTAATCACATTTGATTCGTTAACATTGGACTTTACTAACATTCGTTTTCAATTAGTTTATATTCACTAATTTACATTCAAGTTAGTTCACTTCCACATTCAAATCAAATTTCGTAGCTTCCAATTTTATCAATTCAACTTCATTAACACTTAATGAATTATATACAATCAACTAACAATCATATAACAACCAAATCATAACCAACACAACCAAATTTATTAAATTTACATTCAATTGGGTTTAACACTTTTAATTCCAATTGGTTGATATTAAATTGACTTTTCTTTCAATTATTCAATTTCCAATTTATTAGTTTTTTATGAATTAACACTTTCATTCATTATTCTATATCAATTCATTTACATTCGATTGATTAATATCAAATCCATTTATTAATTCAATTGCTAATTCATTTAACAATTAAGGTTGAATTTCTTTTATATAACTCAAGTTCATATTCATCACTTCGCTTTATTAATTTACTTCGGTACCAAAATAAACTTCATTCAACATCACTTAAGTTATATTCCATTTAAACATCATTTATTTTACTTAACTTAAATTTCCAAATCCTTTAACTTTACCAAAGCTCAATCTTTATTACTTCATATTATAAGTCCAAAACTCGTTTCACTTATATTCAACAATTACAACTTGGATTTCAATTTCAAATTTGATTATCACAACCAAACTTCAAATTTCAATTTACTATGGTAGCAAATCCATCACACAGAAACTCGAAAACGACACTGATGATGCTGTAGTAATCACCCTTATTATTTCTAGGTAACAGTAGTGAATTCAGTGCTTAATATTCTTTCAAAAAATTTCTTTTTATTCATAAATCACATTTACAAATCTTTTACTTATATAATTTCACTATTTTTCTTTTAATTAACTTATATATATTCTTACATTTTCAACAAACAAACAATAAATTTATATACACTTTAATATTTTCTGAAAAATTATTTCCTTTATATATATAAAATATAATCAAGGTAAAATTATTTCGTTTACCCAATTTAAAATGATACTATGTCGGTTTATCTCATTTAAGAGTTTAGAAATCTCTATCGATAATATAGCGTCCCACAAACCGACCAAAATTCACAATAGCTCAATGGATAAGCAAACACAATATAAAACATTTTTATATTCACTAACAAATACGCGCTCATAACTATTATTACACTCACACTCATTCTAGAGTACTACTGACTCTATCTCTAATGAGTAATACCCAACATAGCCAAGGTTGTCACTTACCCATATGCTCTGATACCAGATGTAACGTTAGGAATTTTCGACTTCTGAAATTCGACATTAATACGTCCACTGTATCAACTGCCGAGCAATCGAAGGCCGAAAAACTGTACCGTTAGGGTTAAAGAAGAGGTAGAAGATAGAAGAAGAAAGAAAAAGCAGCAGAAACAATATCAGAATCTCACAATCGCAACGGAACAACATATAATAGATAAATGAATATCTTTAAAACAAAGAGCTATATCAGTTATTACATTACATCACATTTCATTACATTATCAGAGTTTACAACAACAAACAGTGGAAAAGAAATACTATATACAAGTTGATACGCCACGCCATCCAACTTGCCTCCAGATCTTTACAGCAACTCTAGAATTCCAGAAAAACCTGATAACCAAACTCTAGGCTGCCCTTGTAGAAAATGATGGGTACCCAGAGTTTAGGAAGGGAACAATAAACTTCAGGTCAGTCATGTGGCCGGTGTGAGAACTTAAAACAGTTTATCTTTTAAAACAAACAAAGAAATATTTTAAAATAGATCCGCAATGCTTTTAGAAAATGTAACTACCATAAGGCCTACTTCCACACACACAATGCAAATGTAGAATTGGAGGAGATTTATCCTTATGATAGTCAAAGATGCTTGATACGCAAATTTCTTTGATATTATTACTTGTAACAACCCTGTTGTTGGTTACCTGGTTAATTAGACCTAGTTAGGGATAATTAATTCTAAACAGGGATTTGTGAAATTTAACTATGAAATTAAATCTAGTTTTATGAATAATTGAATTGTTTATCTTAATTAATTTTAAGATAACTTTGGAAAATGTTGTAAATGTTGTTAAGTGTTAATATTGTGATTTATTATTTTAAAATGATAAATTGTGATTATAATTTATTTTATTTTAATTAAAAATGATAAGAATAACTTTCTCTTTGTGAATGGGTTTGATAAATTAGGAATGGTTAAGACAATGTTAACTAAAACCTTAGTTAAAATGTAAAATAGCGTTTTATAAATTATTAACACTTAGGATTTTTGTAACACTTGGCAATTGGGTCCATACCTCGAACCACTTAGCCCATTTAAGAGAAGCTTCCTTCTCATTTGATGAAAAGAGTACGTTCTTTTCTAAAAGCTTAGAAAACCAGAGAATTCAATTCCTCTTTCAAAACCTAGAAGAAGAAAAAAATCAAATCTCTTGTGCAATTCATGGTAAATTAAACATCTTTGGGAGCTTATTTGTGCAGGTAATCATCTCTAGCTTAAATACATCTCAAGTGTGATTTTATTTCTCAATTTACAGTAAACTAAATTAGGGCTTTTGGGTATATTTTGAATTGATTTTTGTTTAGGGTTTACTAGTTTGGAAATTTGGGCTGAAGTGATAATATGGATTGTTGAATTAAAGAATAGAGGTGAGTTAATCACTCACATGCTTATTTCTAAATCTTTATTTGCTGCACATTATTGTTTGAATGATTTTTGATTTAATTGTATGCAATTTGGTTGAGAACTAATGTGATTTTTGTGTTATTGTTTGCTGGAAATTTGATAAAACAAAGTAGCTGCAGTAAAACAACGATAATATATGGTAGATTAATCCAAATTGACTCAATCTTTTTGTGGTTGAAAGATATTTCAATTATCTACAAGTTTCAATTTAATTATATTTCGAAATTATGCTTTTAAATTGGTCAAAATTGAGTTTGAAACTAATGTTATGGCACAGCCATATAACAATTTCCTGAGTTAATACCTGAAAGTAAAATGGACATAACTTTTGATTGATTAATCCAATTGTGTTGAACCTTTTTGCAGTAGAAAGATAATTTTCTAAGGAAGAACTTTAGTTTTAATTACTTTCTCATATTTTGAAGATTTCTTGGTCAAAATCCGGTTTTTTTAACAGAGTAATAGTCTCTGCCCTGTCAAATTTCTATGATAGATATTGGTTAGTAAATAAAGCATAACTTTCTCGTTTCTTATCGTTTTTCGACAAAATTTATATTTCTGGAAAGCTTAAACTTTGCGCTACAACTTTCATGTTGTAAGTTTCTGCAGATTCTATTATTTAAAGGGTTGAATTTGGGTTTTAATCTGAGATACATGCTCCGCTCTGTTGATTTTCAGAATTGAAACCTAAAACTAAATTAGACATAACTTTCTCATTTTTGATCGGATTTTGATAATATTTTGTGTTCCGGAAAGCGTATTTCATGTACTACAACTTTCATGTTTTGTATTTTCTGAAATTATGAAGTTAGCTAGGTCAAAATCGTAATTTTCTACTGTAATCCCGAGAGCAAAATCAATATTTGCTCTGTGAAAGGCTAAAACTAAATTCGCCATAACTACTTCGTTCCTTAACCAATTTTGATGATCTTAGTCATTCCGGAAAGATTAGAAACTAAGCTAAAACTTTCATTTTATACATTTTGCCAGATTTCAAAGTTATCTAGTCTAAAATTACAATTGTTTGTCGCTGTCCTGCAAATGCATAAGTTCAGGCTGAGTTGATGTTTGTTTTTAGTAATTTGATCATAACTTTCTTGTTTCAAATCGAAATTTAGAAATTTTAGATGTTATGAAATCCATGTAAAATATGCCACAACTTTTCTGTTTTCAGTTTTTAATGACTTTGAGGTCTATATAGTGAATAACTGACATTTTTATCGCTGGCCGTTGTTGATAGCCAGTGCACATAAATTTTTCCAAGTAGTATTTCGCTCATAACTTATTCGTAACTGATCGGAATAACGAAATATTTGATGTTCTGGAAACCTTATGATGTAGGCTACAACTTTTATGTTTTGAGTTTTGTAGGATTTCGAAGTTTACCTGGTGAAAAATTGACGTTTTCACTGCGGGCCTGTCATTGACAGCCACAATATTTATATTTGTCTTATTTCGACGATTCCATTTGCATTCTTTGCGAATTTTTCTTTTATGAAATTTGATGCTAATATTTGATCATTTTTTCTAGCAATGGACTAATCCAATTAGGATGAGATTTGAATTTAAATTAATTCAAATTCGATTTAAATTTGAATATCGGTTTAGGCCGATTAAATTGCAAACTGATGTTTTTATGAGTTTAAAAAAAAAAAAATAGATTACGAATAAATTCCAGAATATCTTCTAACATCATGGTTGGAGAATAAATGTTTTTATGTACTTTTAGAGGTTTTTAAACAATTATTCTTTATTTTTAAGGCTTTTAAAAATTATTAAAATCTTTCTTAATGATGTGTTTTCTCTCAAAATCCTAAAATTTGTTTTATAACCCCGTTTTCTCAAGTAAAATCTTTTAAAATTAATTTTATTCATTTTAATTATTTTGATGCTTTTTCGGACGTATGAGGAAGTAAATTAAACGGTTTAGTAAAATTACGAGGTATGGGACTCGTGAATTTACTTTATCGGTTAATTTCGGACTTGTACGATCGAAAATCTTTCGATGAACTGTTAGAGATGATTTAAGATGCTATTGAATTTTGGGTAGTTATATGGTCCGAGAACTCCAATTTAGAAGTATATTCGATGAAGGACCGTTTTAAGACGTTGTTTTACTTGCCGATGAGATGAGGTGAGTCTTGAGATGAGATTTCCCTTTTCGGGGATGATGGTTTATGAGAAACCATTATGAGATTTAATTGCATTTGCCGATGATATGAGGTAAGACTATTTATGAAGTATTCATGAAGTTTAGATGTTTATGATGATTTATGAAGTTAAGATGGTTATGATGATTTTTACTTGTCGATGAAATGAGACAAGTCACGATGGAACCATTACTCGTCGATGAGTAGAGATGAGTGTGGTATTATATTAACTCGCCGATGAGATGAGGCAGAGTGTGTTTTATGATGGTTCTGATGTTTTATGATGTTTTCTAATGTGGAACCAACTAACGATTAGTAAACCATTTGGGGAGAACGCATAGTATGGGATATACGTTCTCGCCTTTTGGGTTCCTATTCGAATAGTTGAGACACATTCAAGATGTTACTAGTACTAGACCGAGTATGATTGGAGTCACCACGATGTTCACGATGTTATTACTCAACTCCAATCACCATGAAGTTTTTACTCGGATTTGTGAATGGGTGTCATTAAGATGTTCCGACTAGTCAATCACGATGTTATGATGTTTCTGAGACCCCAAGTCATCACGATGTATGGTACCGAATTACTAGTACTAGTCAAGATGTAAAGCACATGCTGTTTTCCATGAAGTTTAGATGTTTCGTTTTCACTGTTTTGATGATGATGCTTTATTATAGCCTTATATAAGAAAAGGGCTAATTTATATACATGGTTTTATGGTGATTTCGAATATGATGTTTTGGATTCTTTCTGGGCTCTATCAAGATGGTTTTGAGACATTTTATATATTTATACCAATGAGATGAGGTATAAATTATGGTAATGCTTTTATGATGAGTGTTGATAATAGATTTAAGATAGATATATATTTATACCAATGATATGAGGTATAAATGATTATGGAGGTTCCTTTATAACGAGTTTAATGATGGATTTGAGATGTATTTATATTTATACCGATGAGATGAGGTATAATAATTAAGAAGTTTCTCTTAGATGGGTTTTATTTATGATGGATTCTTGAAGTTTAATTATCTTATGAAGATTTACTTTATGGTCCATATCCTCACCCATTTCATTCGGTTATATATATAATTAGATAAACCATGTCTATCTAATATACATATTGTATTCCTCTATGCAATTATGATGAACCATTGATGTATCACTCCAGAGATAACTTGATGACCTATATCATTCCATTGGTAATGATGGAATGGTTTTCCCCTTATTTCTTATCATCACCCTTACTAATGATAAGTTCTAGCTAGCCTGACCCATGTGTTTTCACTCGGGTCAGACCGATTTTTTTCAGGTATCATCTATTGGGCTTAGCTTGAAGTTGATGTTGGATATCAGCTCTTCTTTCTCTTGAGTAGTTACTATTCTTTCGCATACTCTAATGTAGTTATATTTGATTCGATATTTATGGTGTGGTCGAGTACCACCTTTATTGTATTCATATTGTATTGTACTAAACACATATCTGTGTATGTGTATATATATGATGTTGGTTACTGTTCTGTGATGTGATTTACATTCAGTTATTGTATTTTGTTCTGATAGATCCGTTAGCCACCTATAGTTTTGGATTAAGCATTTACTGGGTATGTCGATCCACTTGAGTTGAAAAAAAAATATAATGCATTTATCGACGTATTCAATGAATGTTTAAGACAAAATTGTAGATGGTCGCCCTTAACCAGCCCTATTCTCCGCTTTAGTAGACGGAATTACTTGTTAATTCTCTTTGCTAAGGTGGGTCTCGGGGTGGGGCGTCACAGCATGGTATCAGAGCTGTGGTCAGAACAAAGTAGAATAAACACAGAACAGTACGTATATCATGATACATCGAAGTACAATACGAATGAATCATTGTCCTTTATTCGAGCTTGTTTTAGAATCGAGCCTTGATTCTTTTTCGAGTTTTAGGATTGTTGAAGTGGAATATGTCTAGGAATATAGATATATTGTATTCCGTAGTATTCCATAATAGAGTTTGATGTCATCTTGTCTTATATAAAATCTTATTTGGGATTGTTCTATTCTTATTTTTATCGATACAAGTAAATTCGTATCGATGGAGCTGATCGATTTCTTTGAGCATTCTCGTTGCATTCCTTTTTGAGTTGTGATCCTATTAAAGGGATCCACAATGATTGGCTTGTTGTGAACATTTTGAGTTCTCTATTTGTTGCTACTTTAGTGAGTATTTGTTTATTACTCACTATCTTGAGATGTATCTGATTTGAGATAGATTGACTTACTTGATGTTAAGTCTGATCCTTTTGTTGTTATAGGATCCTATATTTATTTAGGCATCCTAATTTGATTAGGTTATTATTTCTATCATTTTGAAATGTTAGTGATGATTCCGAAGTTTCTGTGTTCACTCTTGAGTATCGAGATGTTGATGATATATCTCGAATTCCAGTCAAGGTGACTTTGTTGAGTTTTGTGAGTCCGTTTGGATTTGACATCCAATCAGGCTATCGATTGTTGAGGTAACCTTATTCTTGGCTCTTCGGTTATCCTTCCACGAGGATATTCACTAAGGAATGAGGTGAGTTTCTAGACTATTCGAGTTTGATTGAGTTTATCATTCAGCTTCGTTTGTGTGTTCTTTTCATATACTCAATCAATGTTATCCTTTAGCATTACTCCGACTAAAGTAGTGATTCGTGAATTGTTTCTTCTTCTCCTTCGAGAATAATATCTTTCTTATCCTGTATCTTGATGATTTTTGGGAGTGGCTCGTGACATCGTAAGATTGACGAACACTCTATCTCCTTCTATTGATTTTGAGAATCGAGTATTCTGGGAATATCTCGATGCATTCTCTTAATGTTCTTTGGTTTGAGTTTTGAAGCTATATAAATAAGAGTTTTAAAGAGAAATTTGAGCTTTGAGATTAAAAAAAAATATCAAAGAATATTTTGGGAATATATTTACATGAGTAGTATTTCTTTTATAAAAATAATTTAAGAGTGTTGGGTTGTCCATCGAGTAGTTAAGAGTTCTGGTCGATGCGCCTGATCAACGTTATCGATAGAAATCTCCTAAATGCTATGATGAGGCAATCAGACAAAATGGTTTTTGTTTTAAAAATTGAGATTTTGAAAATATATTTTGAGATTATATATTAAATTTATTTTTTGAATGGTAATTGCAGCCATTGATTTTAAAGTCGAGTAATAGAGTGGCGAGGCAATTTTGATCCTTTGATCGACTCTGCAGCTAACAAATATATCTATTTATTAGAGGTTCAATGGCGAGGCAATGCCACTTATTTATTTACTTTGAACTATACTTTATTGAAAGTATATTTTGATATTTTGGAATCTATATTATATACATTAAATGTTTTAAGAAAAGAGTTATAAGAGGATTTGGAGATTGTTTTTAAACGATTTAAGTGGTTAATAAAAAGAGTAAAGAGAATTTAAACCCTTAATTTATTTTGAGGAATATTATTATGGATTTACAAAATTCTTTGAAAATTAATTTTGAAGTAAGAGAAGAAATTTGAACTTTTAATTTGAGTTTTAAACTACTTACTAAGTAATATAGTAAAGAGTTTGAAAATTTTCAAATATTGAAAATTGAGATTTAAAAATTAAAAGACGTTGAGAAAAAAAAATCTAAATATCTTGGATTGAAAAGTAATTTGAGCTTATATTCTTGTTCTTGAGTTCACTCTATTCTTGTGCTATTGATGACGGCGTGCATTTTTGCGGTCGTTCGAGTTTGGTGGTCTCGTGAGAAGCCATTTTGTGTGATTTATCTATCTTGTCTATTGAGTTTATCTTGTTGTGAGGATGTTCTTTCCGTATTATTATGCAGAAAATCTTGTTGATGATCTTCTCTATTGTTTAAAAGTTCAGGTTTGAATGAGTTTGATCTCGACTCTATTCATAGAGTTTTGAGAAATCTATCTTATTCGATAGATAATTTGCTCAACTTTTTATTGAGTATTGATTCGAAGACGGAATATCTTCGAAATTCTTTCGAGTTACTTGGAAAATTCGATGGCTTGCTAATCACTATATTAGCATTTGATAGGCCATTGGGTTAACCAAGTGAGTTTTTCCTTGTTTACCTCTACCATTCTATGTTGATATGAATGGTTTGATTTTCGAGCATGTCCCATATCCTTGGTCGATTGAATTTTTGAGTTGCTTACGGCTCTTTTTCTAGAAAATTGCAGGGACGCAATTTTTGTAAGGGGGAGAGCCTGTAACAACCCTGTTGTTGGTTACCTGATTAATTAGACCTAGTTAGGGATAATTAATTCCAAACTGGGATTTGTGAAATTTAACTATGAAATTAAATCTAGTTTTATGAATAATTGAATTGTTTATCTAAATTAATTTTAAGATAACTTTGGAAAATGTTGTAAATGTTGTTAAGTGTTAATATTGTGATTTATTATTTTAAAATGATAAATTGTGATTATAATTTATTTTATTTTAATTGAAAATGATAAGAATAACTTTCTCTTTGTGAATGGGTTTGATAAATTATGAATGGTTAAGACAATGTTAACTAAAACCTTAGTTAAAATGTAAAATAGTGTTTTATAAATTATTAACACTTAGGATTTTTGTAACACTTGGCAATTGCGTCCATACCTCGAACCACTTAGCCCATTTAAGAGAAGCGTCCTTCTCATTTGATGAAAAGAGTAAGTTCTTTTCTAAAAGCTTAGAAAACCAGAGAATTCAATTCCTCTTTCAAAACCTAGAAGAAGAAAAAAATCAAATCTCTTCTTCAATTCATGGTAAATTAAACATCTTTGGGAGCTTATTTGTGCAGGTAATCATCTCTAGCTTAAATACATCTCAATTGTGATTTTATTTCTCAATTTACAGTAAACTAAATTAGGGTTTTTGGGTATATTTTGAATTGATTTTTGTTTAGGGTTTACTAGTTTGGAAATTTTGGCTGAAGTGATAATATGGATTGTTGAATTAAAGAATAGAGGTGAGTTAATCACTCATATGCTTATTTCTAAATCTTTGTTTGCTGCACATTATTGTTTGAATGATTTTTGATTTAATTGTATGCAATTTGGTTGAGAACTTATGTGATTTTTGTGTTATTGTTTGCGGGAAATTTGATAAAACAAAGTAGCTGCAGTAAAACAACGATAATATATGGTAGATTAATCCAAATTGACTCAATATTTTTGTGGTTGAAAGTTATTTCAATTAGCTACAAGTTTCATTTTAATCATATTTCGAAATTTTGCTGTTAAATTGGTCAAAATTGGGTTTGAAACTAATGTTATAGCACAGCCATATAACAATTTCCTGAGTTAATACCTGAAAGTAAAATGGACATAACTTTTGATTGATTAATCCAATTGTGTTGAACCTTTTTGCAGTAGAAATATAATTTTCTAAGGAAGAGCTTTTGTTTTAATTACTTTCTCATATTTTGAAGATTTCTTGGACAAAATCCGGTTTTTTTAACAGAGTAATAGTCTCTGCCCTGTCAAATTTCTATGATAGTTATTGGTTAGTAAATAAAGCATAACTTTCTCGTTTCTTATCGTATTTTGACAAAATTTAAATTTCTGGAAAGCTAAAACTTTGCGCTACAACTTTCATGTTGTAGGTTTCTGCAGATTCTATTATTTAAAGGGTCGAAATTGGGTTTTAATCTGGGATACATGCTCCGCTCTGTTGATTTTCAGAATTGAAACCTAAAACTAAATTAGACATAACTTTCTCATTTTTGATCAGATTTTGATAATATTTTATGTTCCGGAAAGCTTATTTCATGTACTACAACTTTGATGTTTTGTATTTTCTGAAATTATGAAGTTAGCTATGTCAAAATTGTAATTTTCTACTGTAATCCCGAGAGCAAAATCAATATTTGCTCTGTGAAAGGCTAAAACTAAATTCGCCATAACTACTTCGTTTCTTAACCAATTTTGATGATCTTAGTCATTCCGGAAAGATTAGAAAATAAGCTAAAACTTTCATTTTATACATTTTGCCAGATTTCAAAGTTATCTAGTCTAAAATTACAATTGTTTGTCGCTGTCCTGCAAATGCATAAGTTCAGGCTGAGTTGATGTTTGTTTTTAGTAATTTGATCATAACTTTCTAGTTTCAAATCGAAATTTAGAAATTTTAGATGTTCTGAAATCCATGTAAAATATGCCACAACTTTTCTGTTTTCAGTTTTGAATGACTTTGAGGTCTATATAGTGAATAACTGACATTTTTATCGCCGGCCTTTGTTGATAGCCAGTGCACATAAATTTTTCTAAGTAGTATTTCACTCATAACTTATTAGTAACTGATCGGAATAACGAAATTTTTGATGTTCTGGAAACCTTATGATGTAGGCTACAACTTTTATGTTTTTAGTTTTGTAGGATTTCGAAGTTTACCTGGTGAAAAATTGACGTTTTCACTGCGGGCCTGTCATTGACAGCCACAATATTTATATTTGTCTGATTTCGACAATTCCATTTGCATTCTTTACGATTTTTTTTTATGAAATTTGATGCTAATATTTGATCATTTTGTCTAGCAATGGACTAATCCAGTTAGGATGAGATTTGAATTTAAATTAATTCAAATTCGATTTAAATTTGAATATTGGTTTAGGCTGATTAAATTGCAAACTGATGTTTTTATGAGTTTAAAAAAAAAAAGAGTTTCCGAATAAATTCCAGAATATCTTCTAAATGTTTTTATGTATTTTTAGAGGTTTTTAAACAATTATTCTTTATTTTTAAGGCTTTTAAAAATTATTAAAATCTTTTTTAATGATGTGTTTTCTCTCAAAATCTTTTAGATAAGTTTCTAAAATTTGTTTTATAACCCCGTTTTCTCAAGTAAAATCTTTTAAAATTAATTTTATTCATTTTAATTATTTTGATGCTTTTTCGGACGTATGAGGAAGTAAATTAAACGGTTTAGTAAAATTACGAGGTATGGGACTCGTGAATTTACTTTATCGGTTAATTTCGGACTTGTACGATCGAAAATCTTTCGATGAACTGTTAGAGATGATTTAAGATGCTATTGAATTTTGGGTAGTTATATGGTCCGAGAACTCCAATTTAGAAGTATATTCGATGAAGGACCGTTTTAAGATGTTGTTTTACTTGCCGATGAGATGAGGTGAGTCTTGAGATGAGATTTCCCTTTTCGAGGATGATGGTTTATGAGAAACCATTATGAGATTTAATTGCATTTGCCGATGATATGAGGTAAGAGTATTTATGAAGTATTCATGAAGTTAAGATGTTTATGATGATTTATGAAGTTAAGATGGTTATGATGATTTTTACTTGTCGATGAAATGAGACAAGTCACGATAGAACCATTACTCGTCGATGAGTAGAGATGAGTGTGGTATTATATTAACTCGCCGATGAGATGAGGCAGAGTGAGTTTTATGATGGTTCTGATGTTTTATGATGTTTTCTAATGTGGAACCAACTAACGATTAGTAAACCATTTCGGGAGAACGTATAGTATGGGATATACGTTCTCGCCTTTTGGGTTCCTATTCGAATAGTTGAGACACATTCAAGATGTTACTAGTACTAGACCGAGTATGATTGGAGTCACCACGATGTTCACGATGTTATTACTCAACTCCAATCACCATGAAGTTTTTACTCGGATTTGTGAATGGGTGTCATTAAGATGTTCCGACTAGTCAATCACGATGTTATGATGTTTATGAGACCCCAAGTCATCACGATGTATGGTACCGAATTACTAGTACTAGTCAAGATGTAAAGCACATGCTGTTTTCCATGAAGTTTAGATGTTTCGTTTTCACTATTTTGATGATGATGCTTTATTATAGCCTTATGTAAGAAAAGGGCTAATTTATATACATGGTTTTATGGTGATTTCGAATATGATGTTTTGGATTCTTTCTGGGCTCTATCAAGATGGTTTTGAGACATTTTATATATTTATACCAATGAGATGAGGTATAAATTATGGTAATGCTTTTATGATGAGTGTTGATAATAGATTTAAGATAGATATATATTTATACCAATGATATGAGGTATAAATGATTATGGAGGTTCCTTTATAACGAGTTTAATGATGGATTTGAGATGTATTTATATTTATACCGATGAGATGAGGTATAATAATTAAGAAGTTTCTCTTAGATGGGTTTTATTTATGATGGATTCTTGAAGTTTAATTATCTTATGAAGATTTACTTTATGGTCCATATCCTCACCCATTTCATTCGGTTATATATATAATTAGATAAACCATGTCTATCTAATATACATATTGTATTCCTCTATGCAATTATGATGAACCATTGATGTATCACTCCAGAGATAACTTGATGACCTATATCATTCCATTGGTAATGATGGAATGGTTTTCCCCTTATCTCTTATCATCACCCTTACTAATGATAAGTTCTAGCTAGCCTGACCCGTATGTTTTCACTCGGGTCAGACCGATTTGTTTCAGGTATCATCTATTGGGCTTAGTTTGAAGTTGATGTTGGATATCAGCTCTTCTTTCTCTTGAGTAGTTACTATTCTTTCGCATACTCTGATGTAGTTATATTTGATTCGATATTTATGGTGTGGTCGAGTACCACCTTTATTGTATTCATATTGTATTGTACTAAACACATATCGGTGTATGTGTATATATATGATGTTGGTTACTGTTCTGTGATGTGATTTACATTCAGTTATTGTATTTTGTTCTGATAGATCCGTTAGCCACCTATAGCTTTGGATTAAGCATTTACTGGGTATGTCGATCCACTTGAGTTGAAAAAAAATATAATGCATTTATCGACGTATTCAATGAATGTTTAAGACAAAATTGTAGATTATCGCCCTTAACCAGCCCTATTCTCCGCTTTAGTAGACGGAATTACTTGTTAATTCTCTTTGCTAAGGTGGGTCTCGGGGTGGGGCGTCACATTACTATAAGTGCAAAGTGTGGAAAACCATTTCGAAAGTATAATATAAATCTTAGCCAGCATAGGTACCATTATAGTATGCCTACTATAGCTACCATATTAGATGGCAGATTCTACAACTAAAACCGTACAAGGCTCGTGCTGTTTCTTTGGATTTCCAACAAATGGCCAGGCCAAGAAACTTCCCATTGCCACATGGGTACGCCTCTGGAAAGACGCCCCGAGAACCTAACCGGATCTCGGCCAACACAAGGCTAGGTTACCCCTAGCTGGGTAACAACTGACACGAGTATGCCATTCCCCGGTCGTAACCGACCTAAATCCCGGGATTCACCAACAACCACAAAATAATAAGTTTGCAGCAACAACATAGGCTAAGTATTAGGGCTCCATACCATAATACCACCTCTATCCAAAAGTAAATGACATACACTAAGGGGGCACTATCCCCTAATTACCTTGCCGCATCTTTACTGTTTTGACTATTACCGGGGTGTGAGGTCTAACGAAGTCTCGCCCACAAAGCTATGCTTTTCATAAAAGCCACGCTTTGATCAACAAATGCTCAGCAGCACTTCGTATGCCACATTACCAAATTGGGAATGTATCACTAGTAACCATCAACTACATAACCTCTGAGCTCGTACGTCTCACAAAAGGGTGTTAAGCTAAGAGAATAAATCCTCCGCCACCAACAGAAATGTATTTGATAGAAACCAGCTTTACATCTCAAATTGTAACGTCAGACGCACATCCATACAAGTCCGGTCCAGGATCGAACGAAAACTAAGGCACTTTCAAAGAAGCCCTCGCAATCTGGATGTTCACTAATCACGACCGGACTTCCCATCACAAAGGGTGATAAAATCTCTGTATCAGAGATCAGCCGATGCAGAGTCATTCGATGGTAAGCCTTCCATTTTCGAAAATATCCGGTCTTCAACACGGGTCTTCAAATGCTATCCATTACGACATATCACTATTCAGAATGGGATTTATGACCCAAAGGTCCTCTCTCGGCTAAACCGAATAAGGAGCGCTTATTTTAAAAATAAGTGTAGCATTCAATTTCAAGCAAATCATAACGAATACACATTTAAAGATAAATATTGATAGTCGGTTATTTAACTATCAAGGCCGGCAAACAAATATCCAACACTATAACAATCACTAGGCCCTTTTTATTAATCTTCCATAAATTAAATAACTTGCCAGATATTCACTTCAATTTATCTTTAAAAAGATAAAATCTCAAAACATTTAACTTCATATTGGAAAACATTTCCATACTTATTTAACAATAAGTAATTCACAAATCTATTTGTTTTCAACATTTGGAAAATATCCAATATACTTAAATCAAAATTAAGTATATATTTCATTCTTTAAGGAAAACATTCTCTTAAACACATTCATTTGAGTTAAAACGAATGTTGCGTAAAATATCGTTACGACAACCCAAAATAACCAGTATAGGATTCGAAATTAAGAAAGATATATAAATCCCAATACTATATAAAAAATTTCCTTTCGAAAATCATTTACTTTAACAACAGTGTTATAGTCCACCATTTTTTTTATTTCTCGAAAACGTCTATTTCAACAATAAATGTTGAAATCTATGGTTTCGATGCTTAATACATTTTTAAAACATCTTTAAATTATTTTAATTCTATTTAAAATATCACTTTCCCAAAACATTTCTTTAATATATCATTCACTGTCCAAAATCGTGAATATACATCGTTACCAAATTCAACACTCCTACATAATTAATTTAAAGGATTATCCACTGTCCAAAATCGTGAATATATCTCCTTTAAAAAGCTTTCATATTTACTTATCAAATTCAATTGATTTCGGATTTACAAACAACGTTATAAATTCACATACTGTATAATTTTATAAAGACTTCAACTTATAAAATCCCTTAATTAACAAATTCTATTTAAATCTCATTTAAATGCTAAAATCCAATTTATAAGTCAATTACTTATAAATCTTTTATTTTACAAAATCTATTCATTTTATAACTTCACAATTTATAAATCTATAAATTTCATTCACTTATGAAATCCATTCATACTTCATTTTAACACTTATAAAAACTCGTTTTACAATTCCAATATTTTTAATTTATAAATATCAATTTTATAAATCATTTATATAAATTGTTTATAATAATTCAAAAATCCCAATTTAAACCATTTTACAGATTAATCAACTACTTATTTCAAAAATCACAGTTCGGTTATATTTCATAAAAATCATAATTTTTATAACATAAAATTATAATGTTTATTTATTTAAAGAGAATCAATTCCAAAATTTAATAAACGTATACTTTCAAAAATCACTTCAAAAAACTCCTTTTAAATTTGAAAATCATCACTTTAACCCTTTTAATTTTCCAAAATACGCCCAATGCTGCAACAGCACTAAATATAACAATCACGACATCCAAACATCATATATCAATATGACAACAGAATATATCACAATATCTGTAAATAAATCAATACGGGTGAGGAATCCATTTCGATCCCTCCAACCTGTTCCCTTGCATCCACGGATGTTTGCACAATACCAATCCCGTTTCAATAAGGGATATCGCGGTACATGGGTTTATGTAAAATATTATCCGCTATTATGCAGCGAAATAAGGTCTCATCCGCTATATAATGCGGGAAAATTAACTCCAAGTACATATATAATACCAATTCCACTTCAAGATGGAATATTGCGGTATATGTGTTTTATAAATAACATCCGCTTAATTAGACGGCATATAGGGTCTACTTCAAAACAATAGATAATAATTTATCATTCAATCACACAATCAAGCAATTTTAAATCTAACTATTTAAAATTTAAATCGAAACAATTTCGATTGAGTGAGAAGTTCTCACCTTGCTTCAAATAACATTCGTCGCATTTTATTTCGAATAAAATTAAAAGCGCGTTTAATTTTACCCAAAATTTTCACTAGCTCCAATCAACTCCAATCCAGCTCCATCTCGTAGTGCTCGTCAATGCGAAGCCAACGCAATTCGTTTCGTACGAAACAGACCTTGTATGAAAAAGTTATAGCATTTTAAAGTTTACACGAATTTAAAATAAGTAAATTACTTTTTTCTTTTTTATTTCTTAACCTAATTTACATCTAGGCCGTTCGTTTCTAGCCCTTGCAATCTTGGCCGTGTGCGCCTTCTTCCCCAGCCCAGTAAAAACACGCGCACTATAACCCATAGCCGCTGCCCTTCAACAAATTACCGCGGCCACCACGTTGAAGTTGAAGACGATCGGCGAGTGCCATACGAACGAGTGTCACGAGCTCCACCTGCCGTCGCCACCATGTTGAACCCGGCCATCCCTATGCCGTGATTATGACCCACGAACACGCCACCTTCATCGCAAGATTCTGGCGAATCCACTCACTCAAAATCGATCGTAGTCGTTCATATCGAAGCTCTCGCGATGCTCTATAACTTTGTAGTTGAATGTTTATTGAAATATTGCACGGATTTGAAGAAATTGAGGGAAGAAGGAGATGAAATTTCGGCCATTAAAGTTGAAAGTGGCAGCCTGAAGGAAAATTAGGGTTTTGGTGTAAAAGTGAAAAATAAAGGGCTTTTTATAGAAAATTCTCAAACACTATTCGCCCGAATTTTTCCCAAACTCGAAACGAAGCATGACGCGTGGCATTATAATGTTTTACCCCTATTCTGAATGCAATGGAATATATATCGGGAGCCAATTCGATCAAATTTGGAAGATACGATTTCAAATCGACTATTTAAATTTAAAAATTTACTCAAAACGATTTCAGTGCATTTTAGCTTGCCCCGGGCAAACCGTAAGTCCGATTGTCATGAAATTTGAAACCATACAATAATATAACATTACGGATCCGCTGAAACTAGTTTCGTTGAAATCCGAGACTTTTCGAAAAATGGCTTTTTTTACTCGTCAATTTAAATATTAAAATATTCAATTTCCACAAATTAACTTTTAATTCAATTTTAAAAGTTCTATAACATCATTCTAACTCCAATATGATTAAATACAACTTTAAAAATCAATTTTAATCACATTAAACCCAATTTCCAATTATTTCTGTAATTTCAAATATTAAATTGTCGATTTAATTATCCAATTAAATCCAGATATTCGAAATAAAATTTATTCGACTTACAAATTTTACATGTTAATATTCAAAATCAATTAAATATACGAATTTCAAATGAAAAAAATTCTAGGTCGTTACAGGTTTTGGGTTTATAGTGAATAATATTTTAATGACAATTTTTGACCCTTCTTTTTAATATATTTAGAAACATAGTTAGCACTTTAAAAGAATATTTTAAAGAGTGTTTTAAAGTGTTTTACAAATATTTGTGATGTGCAAATCAAGCATAAGTGTGATTCTAATGTTTTAAAAGTTTGATCCTTTAATAAAAAAATATTTAGGCTTACACTTAGCTCTAAACGTTGAAGGAACCACTACTATCTTCAAAGTTAAGAATGTACACCGAGGCGAGGTAGGAAGCACCATTGTCCTAACTTTTCTCGCTCATTGTTAACCTCGGGATAGTAGCTTGGTTTAGGATCGGCAAGTGGTGATAAGTGTAAGATATTTAATTTCTATAAGTGAAATATCACTTATGTGAAAGGACTTATGCATATTGTAACGAACCGTAATTTTATCACTTTGATTTGGAATGTTTAACTAATTTTAAATATTCAGATATAAGTTTATTAAAAATTGCGCACGATTTTTTTAACTATCAAAAGTCATGCACGATTTCTTTTACATGTACTTATTTCTCCATTTAAGTAAGAATATGCAATAAAATTATTTATTTCTTTTTGAAAATAAAATGTATTTATGACATAATCAATGATGTCATCATTTTTAAATAATTGATTTTATATTCTAAATTGAGTTTAAATGATTTAATAATTGTTCTAAAATAAAATAAGGCCATTTTAATTATTAGAAAATAATATAAATTTCATTTTTTAAATTTTTTTCATATATATATATATTAACTAAGAAGTAAAAATATGCCTAGAATACGAATGTCGGATTTTTAACGGTTTATCAAATAGAATTTATAATTGAATGTTGCACCATTGTTTGTCAAATGAGACATATATGTGCATATATACATTCACATAACATGAACAAACTTATAAGAAATTACCATGTGCATTTACAGATTTACCTTAAGTAAAAAAAAGTCAAGATATTTTCTAAGCAAAACAAGACAAAACTCACCATCACTTGCAAGCACATGAAGGTGCACATGGAAGGCACATGGGGAGAGTAAAGCATGGCCGAGGAAATGATGGGGGATGCATAATGATGTTGGAGATACTTTTGGCGAATACTTCATGGCTAAGGCATGGAAATGCTATAAATACCTACCTACACCACTCATAATATACACATTCAACTTCCAAGCTCTCTTCTTCTCTCTTGAGCTCTCTATTAGCTTCCATGAGGGCATCTCTTCTTAACAAAAATAATGCAAAAGAATATAGCAAGAAGAAGAAGGTATATAAACACACACGCACACGCACACTAAAAAAACATTTTATGTCCAAACAAATGCCAAACACTCATCTACCTCTATGATACCCATAGCCACTACCACCATTCACCTTTGGCCAAGCTAACAACCTTAAGAGGGTCATGGTTGGGCAGGCAAGAACAAAGGAGGAAGGTCGAGGAAACTCCAGAGTGAAAAAAGTGGAGAGAAGTGCTGCAGGAGTGCCGCCGAAATCAATTCAGGACGCTTCGAAAAAGTTTGGTGGTGTGGAAATCTATCGTGAGTACTTGATTTACATACAACTTAAAATTTTATAAAATAACAATATGCATGTTTAATTTATAAATTAATATACTTGGATGATTAATACATTTGAATATCGGTTGATTATATGGTTGATAACTTGGTTATGATAAATGTAAAAAATAATGTGAAAATCATCTTCATCAAAGTAGAAATGGTCAATTTATGAACCACAGTTAATTCATGGGAAATAAATCTATATTATTATGTGTATGGAGTTCATTAAGCCTCTTTTTGGTTGTGAATTTAAAAAGAAAAGTTATTCAGATGGTCTAAAATAGAAAAGATATCACTTTGAAATTTATTTAAAAAGAGGAGTTTTGATTTATTTTGGAAATATAAAGTACAATGTTTGATTTGGAAAATGAGAATTTGAAAAGTTGAAATTTCATATAAGATATCATATGATAATTTAATAAGTGGATTTTCAAATAAAAAGATGGTAAATTGAATATTATAACAATATAATATATAATATGGAATAAAAGTGAACATGAGTTTTAGTATGAAATTATTGTCCAAATAAAGTTTAAAATGATTTATTATGATTTCAAAATAGTTTAAAAGTGTTTCGAGCAAGTTTCATGAAATTTGACTAAAGTGGTAAAAATAAGCCATCGCGTTTCGGCAATTGGAGACCCGAAAAATTAAACGAATATGTAGGGTGGATTATAAGTCAAAATTCTTTAAAATAAGAATCTTTCGGACACTTGAGGTTATAATTTTCCAATGAAAATGAAAAATCAACATTTAGAAGAGTCTGAGATATTTCCAAATCTAATTTCAAAAACGTTCTATTTTAGCAGTAACGAAATCAAAGTGGTAAATTCTTTAAGAATTGATTTTTTTATTCTTTAAAAACGTGAAACAAATTCCATAAATATGTTAATGTTTTAGAATTAAGTTACAAAAAAAGACTTATATGTGGAAAAAGTGGTTTGATCAAGAAGTTTTGAAAACATTATTCACAGCGTTTTGCGACAATTCGATAGCTTTCGAAAATCAGGGTTTTAGCTTAATTATTCTTCCCCAATCTATTTTGATTATTTTTCAAACGAACAATTAAGTATTTCGAAAGTGGTTTGGAAGTTACACAATTATTTTGAAGCGGTTTAAAATAAATGTTTAAAAGAAAATTGTTTATAAAACTTGGGTTTTTCTTCCCAAATCTTTTGTGAATGTTTTTCAAATAATTAATCAATTATTCTAAAGGCAATTAAGAAGCTTGAAAAATATTAAGGTTAGAGTCAATCAAATTATTTGACCTACTTATGGGTAACAGAGAGATAGTCTCTAGGCTTGAGTTTCGAAAACTAGTTTCCTGCTCTCCCTACCGGATTGGCCCAATGGAGGGGATAGCAAATTTGATTTACTCAGACCGTATCTTCCTAAGATAAGAGAAAAAGGTATATTCTTTTTCCAAAGGATGGACAAGATTTTAAAATAATAAATATTTTTGGAAGCACAGAAAACATTTTAGTTAAACTTCGTGTTAAATTCCGAGGAGGGAACTCGTACTACCCGTGTGAATTTAAAAGATGATTTCAACATTATTCGACGTATAGTACAGGTTGAATAAGGAAATTAGTATTGAATACAATTAGTCTAATTTATATGGATCCCTTTTTACTCCGTACTAACTGGTTTGGGTTTACAGTAAGCGATGTCTTAAATAACATTGTTTTTGATCCATTAAAGATTTGTTTTGGAAATGTGAAATTTTCATTAAGATTTGAAGTATACTAATAATAGAATATGGAAATGTTTTTCCTAGGTAATTAAAGAAAAATAGTTTAGCATTTCCAAAGATGAAAAGGGGTTTTAATTTACCAAGGACATAATAAAAGAGACTTTGTAATTCATATACTCTTGAATAGATAAAGGAAAATTTTAAAAGAATATATTTTTGGACGATATTTGATTTGATAAAAAGATAAATTTATTGGATGTTGTTTGATAATCACCTATATACTTGACATCATTTTATCATTGATTGGCTTGAAGAGACAAGGATCGGATTTGGATGATTCTTATCCAAAAACCACTTCGAACCAACATATGCATTCGAAAGTGATGATGTGACAGACCGAGATTTTCGACCCTTGAAAATCGACATTAATACGTCCACTGTATTACGTATTGAGCATTTAATTGCTGGAAAAAATGATCATTGATGGTAAAAAGAAAAATAAAGATAGGACATAATCTTACACGAATGGAATAACATATATTATTTCAATATATAATCTTTACAATGAAAATTTTAAATACATACGTCAGAGTCTGTCCTAATATTAGCTTGAACAATTATATATCTCCGCCCTACTAATGTCGAATACAAACAACAAACAAATGCAGCGAAAATGGAAATGGATAACTATCTATAGAGAAAACTCTAGCTTCTACTCCAAGCTTGTCCATAATACTCCATTCTAGACCTGAATTACTTGGCTGACCGAAAAAATTGGACACCCAAAGTTTAAGTGGAAAAGGAAATAAACTTTGGGTCGGTGATGGGACTAGTGTAACGACCGGCCTTTTTGGATGTTTTAAGTAGACACGCACATCAGACTCAAATCATTCAAAAGGGTAGATTATTATGGGGTACATAAGAAAATCAGAGAAAGAAAGAAAATAAATACAGAATCTCGCAGCGGAATGACAAAGTATAATGATCAAATAAACTTTTCATGAAGCTCTTTACAAATAACATTGATTACACTTTTATAATACGGATCAGAGTAACATACAACAAGGATAAATAATAAATAAATTCAACGGACAACATCATACAGTGGGATAAATATAATAAATATTAATAATACAACTCTTCATCTTCATCCTCCAGAAAGTAGTCTTCGATACACTGAAAAGCTCAGGCTGACCCGAGCGAATTGAAAAGACCAAACACTCAAGTCAGAACTAAAAGATCTTATGCAAGTTAAATCAACAGTAAATAAATATGAGTGTAACGGCGCCAGAGAAGTTTACGGGTTCGACATCTCCTATCCAGTTTCCAACATGAGTGCAATAACTTAAGAGATGTTTGGAATTTCCATCTCCGAAGGACCCGTTAAACTATCTACTATGTAATACAATACACTTTTATAATAGTGTCTACAGTAAAGTAAAGTATTAAAATAACCTTAAGGCATTACCCATATCCCCCTTAACACATTTTGGTATATTCTCATAGTCTATACAGTACCGTAATTCCTCAGTAAACTAGAAGGCTATCAGAGGACAATTCATAGGTATGGTACAAACCAAACTCGTAGAAGGCGTGATAGGGCACGTGAACACGGCACTCGAGGCAATGCCAGGGTAGATATACCAATTGCGGATCCGTACTGGTGGTAACGCATAACAGCTACTACTGCCCACCTCGGAACAAACTCCCATAATCAAAATCAAGGGGTGGCTACCAAATCATCACAAAGTCAGAATATGGTATCGAAGAAGCATGTCCGATAGGAGGAATGACCTCACTTGGCCCGGCGTGGCCCCTATTTTAGTCACATCTAAGATGACTTATAGGAGTCGGGGTCGCGTAAATACCTCATACAGAATCGTTCGTCAAACCATCCTACTTCATTTTTGGAATCTCCATTACGTACACAGTTGTTAAAGTGGTTTTCGGTATTGGCAGCGAGTATGGCAATATCCAATCCCGATCCTTTAACAACCAAATGCTTATTTCACACCGGATGGTTCTTTTACATTTCAAAAGTCAATTCATAATTGATATCAAATTATCATATTCTAAAAATCACTTTCGAAATCATATCACATTTGAAATCATATCACTTTCAAAAATCATATTTACTTTCTACATCATATTCACTATTGAAATTATCGATACGATAGGCAAATTAGATCCTCATTCCAAAATAATTATATTTACTCAAATATGTCACGTCAAAAAAAGTATCGATTCCAAGTTCCAACTTAGGTTGTAACATCATCGAGGATTTAGATATAAATACTTCAACTTTACATAGTATGAAATTTTGGAAAACAGTTTAGATAGTCATATTTAGTTTTAATAATTTAAATAGATTAAATTAGATTAAATTAGTTCAAAAGTGAAAATAGTTTAAATTTATTTAATTAGATTAAAAATTGTTTTAAATATATTTAAAACAGATTAAATAGATTTAAATTATTTAAATAGATTTAAAATAGATTTAATTAGATTTTTAAATTACATTATATAGATTTTAAGCAGATTAAATTGATTTTTACAAAAACTGAATAAATTTGAAATAGATTTAATAGATTTAAATTAATTAAATAGATTTAAAATAGATTAAATAAATTTAATAAGTTTAAAATAGGCAAAATAGATTAAGTTGGATTAAATAGGTTATAATAGATTAAAATAAATTAAAATAGTTTTAAATTGATTAAAATAGTTTAAATCCATTAAAATAGTTTAAATTAATTAAATAGATTTCAAAGTTACATTCAAACATTTTCAATAACTCAATTCCAACAAATTCCTTTATATTTGACACTTCAACTTTGAAATTCCAATTTAAATCCTTTGAACAATTCAATAAATCAATTCCAGTTTCAGTGTTAACGCTTGGATTATCAAAAATAACACAGTTTATATAAATCAATTTTTATTTCAAAATACCAGTTAACTGAATTCAAAATTTAAAGAATTAAAAATCATTTAATTTAACCAAGTCGGGTCCGTATATAATTTTCTACCGTATGGTCAAGTGATACGGATATTTATCATTTCAATCCGTAATTTAATATTTTACGGTTATATATCATTTTAAACTGCAATCCCGACTTAAATAAAAATCCATAAAATTGCTCGAGTCTATCATTTCAACCCATAATGATATTTCCCTAATCTATAGATTGTTCGGGTATGTATCATTTCAACGCATAGGGAACTTGTAGTGTTATAATAATATAAAAATACAATATCCAATCATCCCATAACAACAATCAAACGTCTATCAAAATCATCATCCAAATCAATCAACATACATCAATAGATAACTGACTATCATTAACAGGTATTAAATTGACAATTAAATTCAATATTAAATTAAACGATGATTAAATGCAGTAAAAGTCAAATTTAACTGGAATGACAATTCAACATACCGAACATCAATCAGGTAATTTCTAATCACATCATAAATTTAGTTTAACTAACATAAGAAAATTTAGTAGTTGTGAGTGGGTCAAAACACTCACTTTTGATTTCAACTCGAATTGAAATCCAAAATAGTGCTCAAAATTCAATAATCCCGGAATTCGTCCAAACTAGTGACGACCAGTCCGGAATTTTGATATGATCCCAGTAGAACAAACCATGCCCAAATCCGAGTTCGTATGGAAAAGAAATGCTCATTAGAACGATTCGAAAAATTGAGTATAAAAAATACAAGTAAATCAAATATAATCTAACGTACCTTCCACATCACTATCTCAAATACGCAGATGAACACCCGAGCGCACGCACCCTCAACATATACGAGCAATTGCCGCGTCTACACGACCTCCACGTTGCCGCTATAACCCACGAACCACCGATCGAAAAACACCGACGAGACACCCATGTTGAGACACCCTAGGCCGAGGGACACGATCGCCTAAGGCGCCTTAGTGGGCCAGCGCCGTCGCGAGCTTTGACTTTGTTTTCTAGAGAAGTCTGACATGCTGGAGATGATATCAAACCATGGATACACTCCTCTAATCGTCCTCTATGCAACGGCGCCTCCCGATCGTCGATCGGATGACAATTCGCCGTCGAAATCGAAGACCTAATATGGACGGTTGAGAATACTTCATCAATTTCCAACCAATCCGAGACTCAAATGCAAAAATGAATTGCAGATTTGGGTTGCGCTTTTCGAGAGTTTTCCAACGATATGTAATATGATATAGATATGAGGAGTTTGATTTTTCCATTTGAATTTGAAATTGAAATTGGGTTTGAATCTGGAATTTTTACTTCTGCCATTGAGAAGAGAGATGCAGACATTAGCTGATGTACGTACAAGAATAAGAAATAGAAAGACTACGGGGTTTTAGAAAGGTCTATATATATGGACAAGGCTCGATAAGAAAATGAACAAGATCGAATTGGTACAAATTTGACAATAATGACCTGAAAAGCCCGTTTCGCTTCCTAAGCAAAAGCGGGTCATCCCATATATCAAAATAGATTTTTCCAATATTTTTAAACTCAATGGAATAGGTTTCGAGTCCTAATTCCATCGTATGAAGAAGTTAACTTTAAAATTAGTTTACTCTAAATTGATTTCAATTGAATTAAATTAAACTGATTTCTACGCGTTTCGAGTCGCACGATCAAATGACAAGTCTGATCGCTACGAAACTTGAAACCTTACAATAATTCACCATTACGTATCCGATGAAACTAGTTTCACCAAAATCCGAGATAGTAGCCAAAATGGCTATTTTTACATTAATTAAATAAATAAATATTAAATTAATCAAATCGCTTTTTTAATTTCAAATTTAATAACTAACAATTTTCATTATTTTTGATTACTTGGACATTTACAGTAATTTAAACAAATTTACATATCAATTAAATGTCAATTATTTTACTAGTTATAGTATTAAATTTCAATTAAAATAAATACAGTAATTATCACTTTAAATTCCAATTAATCCATTTATTTGCTTTTTCATCTTGTTATTCAATCAATTGCCACCTCATGGCTATAATTAACACATATTTATATCTTATTACACTAATAATCTACAGTTATCATCTTAATCTTCATTAATTTAATATTTAATTACATTTAATTGCAATAAATTCAATTATTATAATTTAAATTCCAATAATTTGATCGAACTTGATTTCAATCTTTATATTCAATCATTCATTGTTCTATGTATACATTTAACATTGGTTTCTATCCTGTTACATTAATATTCTATATTCATTATCTTAATTTATTTTAACGCTATATTTAATTTCATTTATTGTAACTTATTTATAATTTGATTTCAACAAGTTAAACACATAGGTAACAAATAACAACTGTCACCTTTTCTACATTTAATAACATTTGTAAGTTTGTTATCTACACACAAATGTCATAACTACTACCACAACACTACCTTTATCAATTGTAATTAATTACAGACTATTTCATTAATTAATACAACCTTTAACTTATTAATTACTCCTTTAATCCAATTATCAATTAATTCATGTTATTACAATTAATTTTCAATCTATAACCAATTATAACTTTTTATCGTTTCAATTAATTGGAATTGTATTAAAGCAGTCATCAATTGCCCTAAATTAATAGTATTACATTCCATTCTGGTTATATTTTCAATATTAAATCATAAATTTTTATTTCTTCTAACATTAGATCACAAAACCTTATTAAATTAACTACTTTTAATTATCGAAAAATTACGGATCGTTACAACTAGTGTGAGAAAACTCAAAACATGGATAATTTTGAATACAAATGATATCTCGTAAGACCACGCTGCACATAAACATGAATGTGTTTTTACCTTGATAATCAAGCCATTTGCTACAAAAAATTAGAGATATTATTTTTAATGGCATTCTTTGAAAACTCTTTGAAATAAATATATAAACCGTAAAGGCATTTTTAATGGCTTTTTTAACCGAATTTGTTACATCTATTAAATTCCACCATAATAGGTTTACAATTTAAACCGTAAAGACTCGTAATGGAGAATGGATTCATACAATGACAAGGTAAGAACTACCTTCCGACAATACATCTCTAGAGGGATGCACCTGAGGCTCCAACCTCTACCAACACAAAATCAGCTTACCTTTACCATAGATAGTACCGAATACGCCATTACCCTGGTTGTTCCTGAAATATCTATGGCCGCAACATATGCAACAAACCTAAAAAATAGAGGGTAATCTAGAATGGTGATGACTATATCCTAAAGGGATTCGACCAACTTAGCCCTGCCGCATCTACCATGTTTTGTCATTCCCGATGAGCGAGGATTAGGTAATGTTTTACCTTTCATAGAACAAATCCTACTTTAAGTGCCATATTGCCAATTCTAACAACACACTAATTGATTTCCATAAAAGTACAACCTCTGAGCTTATATGTCTGGGAGAAGGGTATTAAATATAGAAGGGATTGCCACCGACACCACCAAACAGTTGTACCTTTGTAAAAACCAATGTACATAGTCTTAGAAATGCAATGTTACACATTCTTACATATAAGTTGTCCTGGAACAGGACAAACCGAAGGCACTTCTTCTATTGCATCGTGTTTAGGAATCATCCCTAGGATTAGTAGCGAGTAGTCCTCGCATCGACTATTTCAATTTGAAGGAACCACCGTCACCATATATATGATAAGGGAATTACCCGACAAGCTGCCCAACATTATGAAGATCTCTGCCTTCAAAATTATTGTCTTTAACGTGTTTCCACTTTCGAGTGTATATTGGTTCGAAGTGGTTTTTGGATAAGAATCACCCAAATCTGACCCTGGTTTCTCCAATCCAATCATTGATAAAAGATATCAAGTATATAGGTGATTATTATACAACTGACCAATATCTTTTATTCAAGTAAAATATCTCTCTAGAGATATACATCTTTAAATCATATTTTAATTTAGTATACGGGATAATTAAACCTCTTTTATCAAATCCTTTGGTTAATTAGAACCCCTTTTTAACTTTGGAAATACCAAAAAATTTCATCTTTAATTACTTAGGAAAAGTATAATTCAAATCTTAATAAAGATTTCATATTTCGAAAAAAAAATATTAATGGTCAAAAACAATGTAATTTAAGACATCATTTATTGTAAACTCAAACCATTTAGTATTGAATAAAAGGGATCCATAAATTTTAGACTGGTTATACCCAATAATAATTTCTGTATTCAACCTTTGCTATTCGTCGGATAACGGTGGGTCGCCTTTTAAATTCATAGGGATACTATGAGTTCCCTCCTCAGAATTTAATTGGGAATTTAAATGGAATGTTTTCTTTAGCAATCAAAATCTTATTTAAATCTTGTTTTTCTTTTAGAAAGCTCCAAATCTTTTTTTATCAAGTAAAATATGGTTCGAGTAAATCAAATTTACAATCCCCTCCGTCAGGTTTGTTTGGATAGCTAGAGTGGAACCTAGACACTAGTTGTCGAAGCTTGAGTCTAGAGACTATCTCTCTGTCACCCATAAGCTGGTTAAGTTATTTATGGTTCAAAACATTATAATTTTTGTTATAAACTGTTGTGTTTGAATATTTCAAATATACATACAATTTATCAAAGTGATGAATTTACGGGTCATTCCAGAAGACATGTTGAAGGCGATGATTTTTCAAGATGGAAACCTTCATAATGTAGGGTTGCTTGCCACTAATCTCTGGGTAGTTCCTATATTGTATATATGATGGCAGCAGTGCCTTGATTCTAAAAATCTTCGATTTTTCATATACTACTTGCTACTAATCCTAGAGGTGATTCCCAAACAGGATTAAATAGAAGGAGTGCCTTCAATTTGTCTTTAACCTGGACAACTTGTATGGATGAATGTTTGACAATGCATTTCTAAAATGACATACATTGGTTTTTACAGACCTGCATCTATTTTTTGGTGTAGGAGGCAACCCCTCTTATACTGACACCCTTCCCTAAGGCATATGAACTTGGGAATTGTACTTCTATGGAAATCAATAATATGTTGTCAGAAATGGAAATGTGGCATTCTAAGTGGAATTCGCTTTGTGAAAAGCATAGCATGATTTGTGGAAAATAGAGCGTAACCTCACGAGCCTCAAAACCTAGAGATTATACAGATAATTATTTAGTCTGCAGGACATATTTTGGGTTATTGGTTTTATTGTGGATAGAGGAGTCCAGTATCTAGACCCTCGACGGTTTAAATGGATAGGTATTGGAGGCTTGACTGAGACAGAGAAAAGCCACTGAGATACGCTATTCCATTGTAGTGTAGCAATGTAGAACGGAGGCTTGCTTGAGATAAGTGAATAGTTGCCGGGACTATGATTGTTTTGCATGGATTTCGCACTGTAGGAAAAGGCCACTATTTCCCTATCATCTTGGAAATCCAATTTCAATATGAGCTTTATGGTTTTGATTGTATTTTCAAAATAACTATGATGCCTTGCAAACATTTCAGCTACCCTTTAGTATCATATACATCGTTATTCGAGTATTGATACCTAGCTTCTTTATATATTTATTTGGGAAGTGTTTCCAAACCAATGTCATTAATGATAATATCTAATTGTTTAAATATAATGTATTTTGGTTATCGTAAGGTAAAAATCCATCCATATTTATATGCGGCATGGTCTTACGAGATACCATTTCTTTTTAAAAAGGTTTTCTCTGGCATCGATCTGATCTATGACTCCGTCATATGATTATGGTTCAATCCTGATCAAGGTTTTTTAATACTCGAGTCAGATTCGAGTAGTTTCAAGTTTAGGTAAAGACGCTTGGAGTTTCCATAGAAGAGCTGGAGATCTTCATCAACGTATGGACGTAGATTATATTCCCACTGCATTTATTTCGTTTTTTCGTTTTTCAGCATTTCTAAGGTGAGGTGTTATAACTATCCAAGCTGAGCTTAGGTTGGACATTGATATATGTATTTCAAATGTTCCATTATAAAGATTATTGATATTATAAATTATTCCGTTCGTGCGAGATTTTGTTCTATCTTTATGTTCTTTTAACGTTAACAATCGATTTTTTCGGTACTTGAATGCTCGGCATGCAATACAGTATATGTATCAGTGTCGATTTTCGAGGATCAAAAATCCTGTTCGTTGCAATTGGTGTTAGAGATTAGATTGAGCGAACACCTAAGCCTATTAGGGGTAAGACTTATCAAAGATAGGGTTAGTATTGCCCTAGGATAAGTTACTCATTAGAGATAGGGTAAGAGACACCCTCGAATGAGTTTGAGTTTATTATACATATGAGCGTGTATTTATTAGTGACTAACAAAATGTTTTTTGTTCGTTGGTCTATTGAGCGGTTTATGAATTCTAGTCGATGCATGGTGGCAACATGTATTCGATAGGGATTCCTAGATACTTAACGAGGCAAACGAAACGTTGTTTTTGAAAGGACTATGTTTTATATATAAAAGAACATCTTCCAAGAAGATATAGATATTTACGTGTGTTAGTTTGTGGTTAATGAAGTAATAACATTCATTTATTATAATTTGTTGATAGAACGAACACCTTGTGAACTAAATTTCACGATTTGACTATAACGTGCTTGATAATAATGTTGGGTTAAGTATAATGAATTTATATAAGATAATAAATGAGCATGTGCTATAAAGGTGTCTTTTACAAAAATAAAATGATTCTGCAAAAGATGGATTTAGAAGATATGTTTTATAAAAGGAGATTTTGAGAATTTAAATCCTGATGTTTTAAAAAAGCTTTGAAATTTTTTAAATGATATGGTAGAAGTTATAATTTTCGGAGTAGAGTTTATAGAATGGAAACTTTATATTTAATAAAAGAGTTTTCATAAAGTTAAAATATCTTTTAAGAGAAACGATTTGAAAGTGATTTAAATTGAGATTAAAAAAATATTTTCAAAAGTGATTTAAAATGAGCATAAGTGGAAGAAGACATGGATTTCGACATCATTCTTATAAATAAATATTTCACGAAATTGAGGAAGACATGGACTATAACACGGTTGTTATAGTAAGTGATTTCCGAAAGGATATTTTATATTTTGTACTCGATTTATACATATCCTATATTTGATGTTATGATTCAAGGTGGGTAACTTATATCTATTTTTAGATTAAGAATGTCATCCATTCAAGATATGAGAGGCAATGATACCCCAACTTGATCGGCGTCATTGTTAACTAATAAATAGTTTAAGTTCAACATTGGAAATAAATATTAAGTATAATTAATCAAATCCCCATACTTATAACCTCCGGGATTTTCAACCCTCGAAAATCGACACCAATACGTCCACTGTGACGCCCCACCTCTATATCCACGCTAGGCAAGGACACTACGGGGTAATGCCGTCGACTAACACGGAGAATAAGGCTGGTTAGGAGCGACCATCTATAGCCTTACTCTAACTATTATTTGAATACATCGACAATAGACATACCAAGCAGATCGACATATCCAATGAATACTTAAAACAAAACCATAGGTGGCTGGAGGTTCTATCAGAACAGAATATAACAAGTTAAATGTAATATATATCACAGAACAGTAGATCATCATATACACATATGCAGATACATAACAGAGTATACAAACTAATACATGTCAAGTGGTATAGCAAACCGCAATATACAGACGAGTCAAAAGAATACATATCAGAGTTACAACAAAAAGGACTACACAAAAACTATAACAAAAAGGAGCAAGCTGAATAGTCCATGTAGAAGCAAAATAAGCTAAGTCCAAAAGCACCTAACCTGAAACATCTCGGTCTGACCCGAGTATGAATACACGGGTCAATCTAGCTAAACAAATCAGTTAGAAAACTAAACAACAATAAACCTGCAAGGTCATAAGGTATAACAAATATCTCTAAAAGAGATAACACAATCATCTAACAAAAGATGAATCATATAAGACAAGCCTCATATCATCGGCAACACAAATAAACAAAGGATATAAATATCCCAAAACAAGCAAAGAAGGCAAATATCAAGTACCAATGAAGGTAACACAAGTTCCACAAGGTAACCACTACATATCGTGCGGCTCAAAAAGACCAACACCGAAGGGGCGATACCTAGGGAATATACATATCAATGAAACTTCAGAAAATTTGCACGTACTCAGTATTGTATAAACAAGGATCCATGAGCCCGAAGACTCCAAACCCAATATCACTCGAGCGGTGACGAATGACCGACTCCAAAAGCGATACAATAGGGCAACAAACCCAAAGGCACAAACCCGAAGGTACAAACCCGAAGGCAACATACCCGAAGGCAACAAACCTGAAGGAGACATTCCGAAAACACTATCACAAAGGCAACAAACCATAGCGGTGAAGGTTTGGAGGCCCAGTACTGGACACCACTAATTGGCAGAATGTGTCATAACTCTCAAAAAGGAATCCGGAAAGTGGTAACGTGGGTCCCATAACCACTCGTTCGCACTAAATGGTTTACTATCCGTTAGTTAATTTCACACTCAAAGCAGTACAAAGTTTACCTCATCTCATTGGTAAACCAAACCAAAAGGTTAAAACAATCAATCGAATAGTTCGGGGATTAATCAGAAAGATAAACGCGTGGATTCATGGTCCGTATTTTACCTAACCATTTAATCTCCTTTCCTTTCCGCTCGAAGAGCAAAATTGTGTGTATGCGTTTTAAATAGAATTTATAAATTAAGGAACGAGCTTTTATTACCATTTAAAAGGATCATTTTATACAAACCCGTGTAGGAAATCAAAAAGGAATCATCAAAGTCAAAATATGCAATAAACAACTAATTGGAATCAACATAAATCGATAAAAGTTGGAATCACAAACAAATAGGCATACAAGGCAAAATTGAAGCAGGTCAGTCGATTGGCCTTCTGTAGCCAGTCGACTGAACCATAACCCGAGAGTTTTCAAACTCTACAGTCAGTCGACTGACAGTAGTGGGCCAGTCGACTGGCTGTAGCTGGAACTGTTTTCCAGCCCATCAAATGGAGGAGTAAACTCACCCCATTTGCAAACGGTCGAGCAATGGACTTAAGGGGCTTTTGCCAATCGATAACCCAGCACCATTGACACTCCGATTCACCATCAAAAACATGTTCAACATCAAAGTTAAGATTTTCAAAGATTTGACTCCAAAACACCAAAGATTGGAATATTCACCAATTCAATCCAAATCAAGAGCAAATGCACATGAATAAGTGTTAGGAACTCATACCTAACAACATAGAAGGATATTGGCATAGATGTGAGATAAAAATCTCACATTTTACTCACAAACAAGGGTGAGAAGGAGCTCAATTGCAAGGAGAAGACCAATCAATCTCTACTTCAACCCAACAAGCTTCAATCTAAGATCAAAACAAGTATTTCCTATGTAAGGTTTAGGAAACTTCTGAAATTGAAGGAAGAAAGAGTTGGAGAAGATGAAGAGGAGGCTTACCTATAGCTTCTCTTTGACTTTGGAGCAAGAATTCAAGTTTGCAAGAAGAAACTAGGGCTGGAATTTCTAATTCCTCTTCCTTTCCCTCATTTTTAGTTTTAGCTAGAGTTTTAGAAGTGAAAATGAGTGAATGGAAGGAGAGGGGACTGATTTAGGTTATTTAGTTAGCTAGTGTGCTGAACCCAAACCCAAAACCCAATTAGAAAAGGTAGCGAAACTCGACTTACTCCAAACATATCAAAGCTTATACTCAAAAAGATTGCAAACGCCATTTCAAACTCAACGGAAGTGGTTTCGAGTCTTAATTCGCCCGTTTGCTAAAAGTAACATTTCGGACCTAAATCCGACTAAGACGCTATATTTAAATAAAATATTTAAATATATAATCGTTAAATATGCGGGTTGTTATAGATCTCCCCTCCTTACAAAATTGCATCCCCGCAATTCCTAGAGACGATCTTTGCAACCACTACATACATACATCATCAAAAAGAAAAGGAAATAAGCTTGAGACGAAAAAATATTCTCACCATTGCCAAGCAAAGATAGAAAACCCGGATAGGATCGCTCGATAAACTCTCTGGCTTCCCAAGTACAGACATTAGGATTAGCGAACCATTGAACTTTAATGAGCGGCATGTCCTTGTTTCGAAGGCGTGGCACCTCCGTGGCAAGCACGCGAATAGGCTGATGTACAACAGACAAGTCCGGTGAGACCTCAAGCTCTTGCAAATCAGGAGAATCGATAACAGAATCCGACTCTCGAAGACACTTTCGAAGTTGAGAGACGTGAAATACGTCGTGAAAGCCAGATAAATGAGCAGGAAGTGAAACTCCAAAAGCCATAGGGCCAATATGTTCATTAATAGAAAATGGTCCTATAAAGCGAGGAGCCAATTTCCCATTCGTACTGAAACGCATAACCCCTTTCAAAGGAGAAACACGAATAAAAACAAGATCAACAATCGAGAACTCGAGAGGCTTCCTACGGTTCTCTACGTAGGATTTTTGGCGGCTCTGTGCCTCTTTCATTCTCAACCGAATAAGATCAATCTTCTCAGAAGAATCACGAAAAAAATCTGGGCCAAGAATAAGCTTCTCCCTAGATTCCAACCAACAAGAAGGTGATCGACATGGCCTTCCGTATAAGGTTTCGAAAGGAGCCATACCGATACTAGACTGAAAACTATTGTTGTAGGAGAACTATATAAGAGGTAGGTGATCCTCCCAACTACCACCAAAATCAAAAATACGGATACGGAGGAATCTTCCAAGATACGATTCACCCGTTCAGTCTGTCCGTCTGACTGTGGATGATAAGCTGTGCTAAAATTAAGCTTTGTTCCCAAAGCTTGCTGAAGACTCTGCCAAAAATGACTTGTGAATGAAGGATCACGGTCACTCACAATAGAACTAGGAACACCGTGAAGTCTCACGATTTCCTTGATATATAACTTAGCCAAATGAAAAGTAGTCCTATTAGACTTAATAGGAATAAAATGAGTAGACTTGGTAAGGCGATCAACAATAACCCAAATGCTAGAATGGCCCGATCTCGAACGAGGTAGGCCGTCAATGAAATCCATAGAAATCTGATCCCATTTCCACAATCGAATCTCTAGAGGCTGAAAAAGACCTAAAGGACGCTGATGTTCGGCCTTAATACGCTGACAGGTCACGCAATTACTCACATAACTCGCCACATCGCCATGCCTTCCCAATAATAAAGATGATGCATATTAGCATACATCTTACTACTACCAGGATGAATTGTATACTTAGAACGGTGACAGTCATCAAGAGTGTCATGCCTAAGTGCAAAATCAGAAGGCATAAAAAGACGGTTCTTCTTGTGAAGAGACCCATGAGAATCAATGCTAAAATCCTGCAACGCCTCATCACAGGATCTAGACTCACAAAGCTGAATAAGATGCAACAAATCAGGATCCACACTCACAAAGCTGAATAAGATGCAACAAATCAGGATCACGCCGCTGAGCATCGGCAATACGATCCAATAAAATGGGTCGAGCTCCCAAACTAAATAATAGAATAGGAGAATCAGAAGATGAAGCTCGATCACAAATTTCACAAAAAGATAGAGTCTCAAGAATATCCCATTCGGCAAGCATCATAGAAACTACAGCCGAATGTTCGCGACTAAATGTATCAGCAACACGATTACACTTTCCAGGGGTAAACTGGATATAAAGTCATATAGGAGGCTAGAAACTCGAGCCAACGTTGTTGCCTCATATTGAGTTCCTTTTGAGTGAACAAATACTTCAAGGATTTATGATCGGTTTAGAGAATGAAGCGCTCGCCCAATAAATAATGTCACCAAATCTTTAAGGCAAAGACAATGGCGGCTAACTCAAGATCATGAGTGGCATAGCAAACTTCATTCGGACGCAGTTGCCTAGAAGCATAAGAAACTACCCGATCCTTCTCATAAGAACAGCACCAAGACCACTACCACAAGCATCGGTGTAAACAACAAGATCATGATTCCCTTCGGGAACCACAAGAAAAGGAGCATTAGTGAGAAGTTCCTTTAATGTCTGAAAGGAAGCTTCACACTTGTCGGACCAATTAAAACGAACGCCTTTCCGAGTAAGGCTTGTGAGAGGAAGCATGACACGGGAAAAATCCTTAATGAACCGACGGTAATAACCCGCCAATCCAACGAAACTACGAATCTCATGCACATTCTCAGGCCTCTTCCAATTCTGGATGGCTTCGATCTTTGAGGGATCGACAGAAATGCCATCGGAAAATACAACATGGCTAAGAACTTAACCTTATTCTCCCAAAAATGGCACTTGGAGAATTTGGCTCTAAGCTGATGGTGATGGAGGGTACTCAAGACAATTCTCAAGTGATTAGCATGCTCAGCTTCAGACTTAGAATAAACAAGGATATCGTCAATAAACACAAGGACAAACTTATCGAGATATTTCCGAAATACTCGATTCATGAGATCAACAAAGAAAGCAGGAGCGTTCGTCAAACCGAACGGCATAACAAGCCACTCAAAAGAACCATAACGAGTGTGGAAAGCGGTAAGGGGTATGCTATCCTCCGCGACTCGTAACTGATGAAAACCTATGGCAAGGTCGAGCTAAGAAAAGACCTTAGCACCACTTAATAAATCGAACATATCATCGATCCTAGGAAATTGATACCTATTTTTGATGGTTAACTCGTTGAGCTGGCGATAGTCAATGCAAAGCCTAAGAGTTCCGTCGGACCTCTTTACGAAGACGACCGTGGATCCCCACGGAGAAAAACTGGACTGAATCAACTGCTTGGACTCAAGCTCTAAAAGCTGCTTCTTGAGTTCCTCATTTTCCTTTGTAGACATCCTCGTAGGAGGACGACTAATTGGCACGCCTGGAATGTGATCAATGCGTAACTCTATTGCCCGCTTAGGTGGCAAACCCGAAGTAGGCTCAAAAACATCAGAAAAGTCACAAGCAATAGGAATACGAGATATATCATCATCATCTCGCGAGTCAAGAGAATGTAAAGCCATTTCAGAATTATCCACATCCCCAGAACAAGAGATAGCTGAGTAGAAGAACTCGGATGTCGAAGATACAAAATTCTCTCCGAACAAATAATCCTGGCATCATATCTCACTAGCCAGTCCATTCCCAAAATCATATCAAATCCCAGACAAGAAATAACATGCAGATTCGCACAAAAAGAAAAGCCACATAAAACAATCTCAACATCATCACAAAGCATGCTAAGGGTCGCGTATCCCCCAATAGGATTCGCGATCCTTAAAGAAGTAACCAAACTAGAAACATCCAAAGATAAATCATCGACGAGCTTTTTCGATACGAAAGAATGTGAAGCACCCGTATCGAAAAGAACTCGAATACTATGGTCAAGAAATAAAAAAGAACCTTCCAAAATAGATGGAGATATACCTTTGGGTTGAGAAGGACCTTTAGAAGCGTTAGCAGCATAAAGCTTGCTAGACATGGCACCAGCAGGAACAATAGGGCAGGTGGAAACATGGTGACCTTCCTTCTTGCAATAACGGCAGAAGAGAGGCCTAGGACAAGCTCGAATCATATGATCAAGAGAACCACAATTGAAACACTTTCGGATGAAAGGTGTTCCAGAAGGCTGAGTCTAAGAGCTAGAACCACCAGTCTTCTTCTTCTTGGAAGGAAAAGACATGGACTTCTGAAATGGAAACTACTTCTTGTTAGGGTTCTTGGAAACCTCAACATCATCACCACTATCACACTCCTTCTCGACGGTTTCGAGATGAAGTGCCGAATCAACCAACTCCTCAAAAGAAAGCTTAAGTTGGGGCAACAAAGACTTCTTAAGATATTTCTTAAGACCAGAGACAAACTTCAAATTCGTCTTATAAGAAGTGCTAATGAATTCAAGACCATACTTAGATAAAGCCTCGATGATGCAACATATTCAGAAACAGAAGATTTCCCTTGCTTCAACTCAAGGAAGCGACAGGTCAATGAAATTTTTTCATATTTAGGAACGAACTTGAGTTCGAATCGTCCCCGAAACAGAGTCCAAGAAATAGTAGACTCATCAATTTCGGCTACAAGAAGCTCGTACCAATCAAGAGCATGCTCTTGTAATAAGCTAGAAGTTACAAGAACTCTATCATGATCAGAAAGATCCATGCGAGAGAAGATACGCTCGCACGTGCGAAGCCAAGCATGGACCTCAAGAACAGATTTTGAGCCTTTAAACGGCTTTCCCCAAGGTGAGAAAAATCGCTGCACATACATGCAAAGGCAGACTTGCGAGGTGGAGATACTCGAGGAGGAACTGGAGGCCGAGTGCTCCTAAACAACTCCAAAAACTGATCAGCAGACATATAAACGCTATCCGGATGTGAGCCACTGGATTGCCCAGCATCTGAACGTCGTCCCCTGCCTCTTCCAGCCATACGCTGAAAGTAAGATAAGAACAAGATTATTCACAAGGTAGATGTCCCTAATTCAAATGTGGAATACTATGGAACAAAATGCATTCCTAGACGTATTCCCATATTCTATCTACCACCAAGGCACAGAAGGAATATAGAGGCACGATGGTCCAAAGATTTGTAACACTTATACACTTTGATGTATCGTAATATGTGCATCTATTCTGTGTTTATCATATTTTGTTCTGAACTCAGATCTGATACCAAGCTGTGACGTCCCACCTCTATACCCACGCTAGCCAAGGACACTATGGGGTAATGCCATCGACTAACACGGTGAATAAGGCTGGTTGGGAGTGACCATCTATAGTCTTGCTCTAACTATTTATTGAATACATCGACAATAGACATACCAAGCAGATCGACATATCCAATGAATACTTAAAACAAAACCATAGGTGGCTGGAGGATCTATCAGAATAGAATATAACAAGTCAAATGTAATATACATCACAGAACAGTAGATCATCATATACACATATACAGATACATAACAGAGTATACAAACTAATACATGTCAAGTGGTATAGCAAACCGCAATATACAGACGTGTCAAAAGAATACATATCAGAGTTACAACAAAAAGGACTACACAAAAACTATAACAAAAAGGAGCAAGCTGAATAGTCCATGCAGAAGCAAAATAGGTTAAGTCCAAAAGCACCTAACCTGAAACATCTCGGTCTGACCCGAGTATAAATACACGGGCAAGTCTAGCTAAACAAATCAGTTAGAAAACTGAACAACAATAAACCTGCAAGGTCATAAGGTATAACAAATATCTCTAGGAGAGATAACACAATCATCTAACAAAAGATGAATCATAATAAGACAAGCCTCATATCATTGGCAACGCAAATAAAAAAAGGATATAAATATCCTAAAACAAGCCAAGAAGGCAAATATCAAGTACCAATGAAGGTAACACAAGTTCCATAAAGTAACCACTACATATTGTGCGGCTCAAAAAGACCAACACCGAAGGGGCGATACCTAGGGAATATACATATCAATGAAACATCAGAAAATTTGCACGTGCTCAGTACTGTATAAACAAGGATCCATGAGCCCGAAGATTCCAAACCCAATATCACTCGAGCGGTGACGAATGACCAACTCCAAAAGCGATACAATAAGGCAACAAACCCGAAGGCACAAACCTGAAGGTACAAACCTGTAGGCAACATAACCGAAGGCAACAAACCTGAAGGAGACAGTCCAAAGACACTATCCCAATGGCAACAAACCGTAGTGGTGAAGGTCCGGAGGCCCAGTACTGGACACCACTAACTGGCAGAATGTGTCATAACTCTCAAAAAGGAATCCGAAAAGTGGTAACGTGAGTCCATAACCACTCGTTCGCGCTAAACGGTTTACCATCCGTTAGTTAATTTCACACTCAAAGCAGTACAAAGTTTACCTCATCTCATTGGTAAACCAAACAAAAAGGTCAAAATAATCGATCGAATAGGCGGGGGATTAATCGGAAAGATAAACGCGCGGATTCATGGTCCGTGTTTTACCTAACCATTTAATCTCCTTTCCTTTCCGCTCGAAGTGCAAAATTATGTGTGTGCGTTTTAAATAGAATTTATAAATTAGGGAACGAGCTTTTAATAACATTTGAAAGGATCATTTTATAAAAACCCGCGTAGGAAATCAAAAAGGAATCATCAAAGTCAAAATATGCAATAAACAACTAATTGGAATCAACATGAATCGATAAAAGTTGGAATCACAAACAAATAGGCATACAAGGCAAAATTGAAGCAGGTCAGTCTACTGCCCTTCTGCAGTCAGTCGAATGAACCATAACCCGAGAGTTTTCAAACTCTACAGTCAGTCAACTGACTGCACTGGGCCAGTCGACTAGCTGTAGCTGGAACTGTTTCCCAGCCCATCAAATGGAGGAGCAAACTCAATGGACTTAAGGGGCTTTTTCCAATCGATAACTCAACAACATTGTCACTCCGATTCACCATCAAAAACATATTCAACATCAAAGTTACGATTTTCAAAGATTTGACTCCAAAACACCAAAGATAGGAATACTCACCAATTCAATCCAAATCAAGAGCAAATGCACATGAATAAGTGTTAGGAAATCATACCTAACAACATAGAAGGATATCGGCATAGATGTGAGATAAAAATCTCACCTTTAACTCACAAACAAGGATGAGAAGGAGCTCAATTGCAAGGAGAAGACCAACCAATCTCTACTTCAACCCAACAAGCTTCAATCTAAGATCAAAACAAGTATTTCCTAAGTTAGGTTTAGGAAACTTCTGAAATTGAAGGAAGAAAGAGTTGGAGAAGATGAAGAGGAGGCTTACCTATAGCTTCTCTTTAACTTTGGAGAAAGAATTCAAGTTTGCAAGAAGAAACTAGGGCTTGAATTTCTAATTTCTCTTCCTTTTCCCCGTTTTCAGTTTTAGCTAGAGTTTTAGAAGTGAAAATGAGTGAATGGAAAGAGAGGGTACTGATTTAGGTTATGTGGTTAGGTTGTGGGCTGAACCCAAATCCAAAACCCAATTAGAAGAGGTAGCGAAACTCGACTTACTCCAAACATATCAAAGCTTATAGTCAAAAAGATTGCAAACGCCATTTCGAACTCAACGGAAGTGGTTTCGAGTCTTAGTTCGGCAGTTTGCAAAAAGTAACATTTCGGACCTAAATCCGACTAACGATGCTATATTTAAATAAAATATTTAAATATATAATCGTTAAATATGCGGGTTGTTACATCCACTGTATTACATGCCGAGCAATCGAATGCCGGAAAAGCAGATTGTTAGGGAAAAAGAAAGAAGGAAGAAAATAAGAAGAAAACTAAACAACATAGAATCTCATAGTGGAATAATCTATAATATACAGGAAATCGTAACAAAAAAGCAAAACTGCAATATGTATATATATCTATACAGAAATCAATCAGAGTATACTAACCAATTTTAGCTTGGACAGTTATAACAACCTATCCTTAAAATTGTTGATAGATACAACAATGAATACAGTGGAAAAATAACCTTCTACGTGAATATGAGTGAATGGTCTCCTGAAGCTCCTGATTTTCAGGAGACCGTGTTTATGTTCAGGAGACCATGTTTATGATATGCTAGGCCTCCAACAGGTCTCCTGAAGCTCCAAAGCATCCAAACTAGTTTATGATATGCTTGGTCTGACCCGAGCATTGCAATAAGACATCCGAGTTAGTCTGTGCAGCATGAGAAAACACACCCAACTATATTTTTAAGTTATAGAAAACCTTTGAAAATCAAGAGTGTCTCATAAGACCATGCTGCACATAAACACGGACGGGTTTTTACCTTACAATAACCAAAACCATTTCATATAAAATTCTTTGATATTACAATAATGTCTAGGTACAAATACTTATTAATCATAGCCAAAATTGTTACATTACTTAATTTCCAGTATAATAGGTTCTACAATCAAAATCATAAAAGAACGTATTGGGAATTGGATTCCATACTATAACAAGGTAAGGAACTACCTTCCAAAGGTACATCTCTAAATAAATGCACCGGGGTCTAACAAGAACTTCTTGTACCCGTGCCACACAAGACTAGCATACCACTTGACTAGTAGTACCGAGTATGATCACCCTGCTTAGGACCTGAAGCATACAAGAAGAGATAGTAATCGATCTAGATTTGAAATAACCATACCCTAATGCGAGCAACCCACTTGGCCCTACTGCATGCGCAATCTTTTTCATTTTCTGGTTGGTGAGGCTCGAGGCTATAATCTACCTTTATATAGAACTTCCCACTTGGAATACTAACACTGCCTTCCATGCAACAATGCAATATCATCATTCATCCATACAAGTTCGTTCTAGGACTAAACAATACACTTAAGAGCCCCGTCTTCAGTTACATCATCTTCTAGATGTCTTCACTTAGAAATGCACTCGTTGGATTGAAGTGGTTTGTGGGTAACATAGCCGATCCCAGTCTCTTATAAAAAAATTCAATAATTCCCTGTAAACATAATCCCGGTTCTTTAGGAAATAAACAGTCAAAGATAAGATTGGAGATCACCTCCTAACCATTAGTGGACGAATTTCCCTATCATTGTCCCAAGAGAATGAAACGAAATTTATACGCATAGCATAACATCATCAGAGATGACTTTGCCATATAATTCATGTGTTTCTCCTAGATATTTCCAAAGTTATGTTTTGGGTCCAATTTTGGTAGTCGGTTATTTACCTATCGAATAACAAACATTCAATCAGGGATTTATTACATAGGAAAGACCAACATTGGTTAGACATATAAGCAATCACTAGCCTCTTTTAATAAATCTTTCATTCATTAAAAATCACTTTGTAATTTACTTGTATAAAAATATTTTTACAAAGGCATAACTGCAAATCCCTATATTTCAATGCTTAGAAAATATCCATATACTCATCTCAACATCATTAGTATATTCATAAAACTAAGAAAGACTTTATTTTATTTGATTCAAAAAAATCATTTATGAAACTCCTTATAATTCCCTAAAAGCATTTATAATCCATTTTATAAATCTTCTGGACCATTTATAAAATTCTTTTGTGCATTTCAGTAGCTCATATATTCTTTTTGTACATTTCGAAAATAATTTATATATCCTTTATAAATCCATAAATTATAAAACTCCTTTATAAATCTATAAACCCGTTTCTAAAACTCATTTATAAATATCTGACCATTTATAAACTCTTTCACCTCCCAAATAACCTTCCCTTAAGTCTTCAAACTGTTTTATAAAATCCAAGTCTTTTAACTCTATTCATGGGTCTCGAAAACATTTATAAATAATTAAAAATCTTTTTACTTCAAATACCATTAGATATAATAATAACTATTAGAAATAAACAATATAAATAAATGAAAATTATTAACTTTAAAATATCTTAATAATTAATAATTTTAAAATATTATTTAAGAAACAATAATAATTCATCTTTACCATTTTTATAAATAATAATAATTTATTTTCAAAGCCTTATTAATAATCCTTATTATTAATTTCAAACCATAATTATTATTGGAATGATTACCTTTTAAAATTTTGATAAATTCTTTAATATTAACTATCGACCAATAGTTTTAAAACAATGTTAATATAATTAAGTAACCTTAAAATAATATCTCTATAATTAAATAGTTTTAAAACAATGTTAATATAATTTAATAACCTTAAAATAATATCTCTATAGTTAAATATCTTTAAAACAATATTAATATATTTAAATAATTTTAAAACACTATTAATATAATTAAATAAATTTAGAACAATATTAATATAACTAAATAATATTAAAAAATTAATAATATAATTAAATAACTTTAAAATAATATTAAATGTAAATAAATCATCTTTTAAAAAAAAAATTTTGAAACCCATTTTTGGATGTAAAACCATTTCCTATCTTAAACCAAATTTAAATTCAATTGGCCATTAATAGTATTTCAGAATACCAACTTCAGGTCAATAGCCGCCAAACGCTCAACCAATATTCATGATATTGATTTTCTATAATCACTAGGGTTTTTTTTAAACATGGAACAATGTTATACCCACAGTGTCTACAATCAAGTTCATTATTCAATAACCATATAAAAGGAATATTATCAAAACAATTCAACAATAATGAGGAACCCCGTTGGATCCCTCCAACTTGTTTCCCCTTCTATCACAAATGTCGTGTCATCATAAAATATAAATCAACCGCTTCGTGATGGGTTTCGTATACAAAGGGTCATCTGCTCTTACACGGGAAAGTAATAGGGTCTCATCCGCTCTAGGGACGGGAATATATCCAAACCAACTAATAATTATAGTAAATAATCCAAACAATCATTCAACATTTTTTATCAACTATATATCACACTAGTTTACCAAAAAGGTGAGTTTAACTTACCGAAATTTTTCTGTTATTGCCGAGGCATTCCAGCTTGGAACTAAAATCGAATGGCGTCTGATTTTATCCCAAATATCAACAGTATCTAAATTCATCCAAACTAGTTCCATATCGTAGATAAAGTCCAAATGAGTGCAACGAAACTTGTCTTATTCAAATTCGATCTAAAACGAGTAAGTTACAGCATTTATAAGATTACATAATTAAAATTATAATTAGCTTTACTAATTACAAAAATTTATATTAGTTGACCTTTTTTTAAATAAATAAACCCGCCCACTCTCATATATGCTTAATACGAAGGTCCCTTATTTTGACCGCCTTCCTCCACCTTTGACCGCGTTCTAGCACCGCCGCACACCCCCACCTTCCGCCGCAACAAAAACCAAGGTGGCGCAAGACTTCCCGGTCCCAATAGCCCCGGTCTTGTATGTTGTAGCTCCACCTAACTCTGCCCCAAGTCCCAAGAACAAGCTCCGTTCATATATAAACCACCGTCACAATAAGATTTCGACCACCGCACCTCCTCCATTCGCAAGCACTCCTCGCCGCCAACCTACGCCCCAAATGTCGCAGCCTAACCCCATCGCAACCTCTAGAACAAGCACGAAGTTCAATTCGCATTCAACTCGAATTTCTGGCCATCTCGCGAAGAACTACACCAACCCAACCATCCATTGACTTCCCCTCCTCCTCCCGACCATGTCCCTAGTTGACGACTTCACCAAAAATTGACCGTAGTGGTCCAGATCATTAAGGGTCGTCGATATGGCTACGTTTGAATTTGAAAACTAAAAAAAGAAACCAACCATTCTCTTGCTGCTTTGAACACGATTTTATAGGAGATAAGGCATAGTTTTGAGCAATTATATGTGTGTGTATATATATAGACACATACAATTTTCAATTTAAAATATCCAATTTCAAAACGTTCGAAAATTTCGAACTCAAATCGAGGCATGTTGTCTGGCGTTCTATATGTTATACCCCTATTCAGAACGCAACGGAACTAGTCTCGAGGTCTAATTCGATCATATGCAGAAGATAGCTTTCTAAACCTGATTGAAATATTAAATTTCCAATACAAATTTCAGCGCATTACGAATTTGCATGTCCAAACGATACGCTCGATGCCCACGAACATCGCTGGCATACATTAACTCACTCTTATGGACCCAATGAAACTAGTTTCATTGAAAACCGAGACAGTGCCCCGGAAGGCTATATGTCAATTAATATGAATTATTTTAGAAACCGAATTAAACAATTTTAAATTAACATTAAAAGTTTACTATCTTCATTCTTATTTAAATAGAATTTAAGTCAACTTTGAAATCATTTTTATCCAACTTGAAACTCAAGGCTCAATTACTTTAACAATTACGATTATTAAATTCAACAATTAAATTATCAAATAAATGGCTATATTTGAAAATCAAGTTATTCAACTTATAAAATTAACATTTTAATATTTAAAATCAATTTAATATACCAAATATCAATTCAATTATGGGTCGTTACATTCTTTCCGCCTTAACATGAATTTCGTCCCCAAAATTACCAAGGTGAGAAAAATGCCTAGATCCATTACTTTTTAAAACTAATTAGTTGAAATAGATTACCAAATCCTTTTAAGCCTTTAACTTTCCAAAAATCAACTCGTTTAAACTTTATTATTACTTTTACTAAGTTTTCAAATTCATTTATAGATTCCGACTAATATCATCCCATTCAATCATTTCAGGTTATAACTCAAAATCAAATTTTAGTTACCAAAAATTTCTTCAAATTTCTCATAAAATTTATAACGCCTTAAATTCTTGGAAAATTTCGCCAGCCCTCCTTTACGCAGCTCGATCAAAACAGCTACTAATCGCCATTACGGGCCCAAACCAGCAAAAGAAAATAAAAGCTACATGGCTCAACCATAAAATCGTCAAACCAAACAGCAATATAAACATGTACCTTTTTGTCGAGCAACCAAAATTTACTTATGAAATCAATGACATTACCTAGCTTTTGCTTCTATATACCAGAATTTAATTTGACAATGATATCCAATCATATAATTCATAATCCTATTATTTTTCATTTTCAATTTTCAGCATTTAATTTACTAAAGCCCGTATGATATACATATATCCTCTGTATACAATATCAGATCTGTTCGCTCGCTCGATCATACAATTTCGTTTCTAAACTAGTATTGTTTCCACACCATTCTGGTGCAGACCCAGATCTGGTTCCTTGATTGGAAATCGTCATTATCCTAGCATAGCTATAAAATGCAGTAGAGAATTCCAAAATCAACCAAAAATCCATATCCAGTGTTCGCCATCGAGAATAAAAATCCTAATTCGTACCGATGTTTTTACATCTCAAAATCATGTACTTGAATCCGGATCGAACCGTTATATGAATAGAAATAATATATGTACAACTTACGTTTTTATTTCAATTGATTTCTTAGCTATACCAAATTCATTTTTATTCACATTCATTTCATTCTCATTCATGTTATTCACATTTAATTGATCTACATTCAATTATTCACATTGCTTTATTATCATTCTTTTTTTGCTTAGTATATTCTTTCAAAACTAATATGATTTAAGAACTTTTCCATAAAATATGTTTAACAACATTTCATTCTATACTAAATTCATTTATGAATAATTTTTAAAAAAATTACTCAAGTTTATAAATATTTTATACAACTTTGCTCATGTTTATTATCACATCACGACTTAAGTCCATATTCATTACAAATCAATTTTAGTTTCATTTAAGTCAATTCATTTTCCAATTGCAACATTCAATTCTATCATACACATTCTAAACCATATCCAGTTCACTAACTAATTTCACTAGCTTATTTCATTAATCCATTAAATATCTTAATCAATTTCCTTTCAAAAGTCATCTATCTCATCTCATTAATTTACCTCATTTTCCTTCACTTAAGTCAAATTTCTTTTCAAAATTTATATTCAACAATTTAAAACAGTGTTAACTTACTTATTCTCAAAATATATACCTTAGTTATCAAACTTATTTTTCTCATATTTTCATAAAACAATTAAATGAAAATTTCTAAAATTTAAACACCTTGTTCCTATTTCAAACTATTTTGAAATCATATATACACAAAATCCCCTTGGTATATCAAATCATTCTTTTGAATTTCAAAATCAAAATTAGTTTTTTATTTCAAAACAAAATCCCAATGTTAGCAAATCCTCTCTTGAAAACCCAAAAATAAACGTCGATGATGTTGTAGCCATCATCGAATTTATTTCCCAACGATCAAAGTGAGTTTAGTGCTTTTTATCCCTTTAAAATTCCTTTTAAAATATTTCCATTCAAAAAATATTTTCCAAATAATATCAGTATCATTTTCCAAAACTTTGAAAAACCATTTCCGAAATTAACTGGATTTAAATTCTTAAATTCTCAGCTTTTAAACCCATTTTATTTACAAATCATATTTATAATATACTTTTGAAATTTCATTTCCTTCCAATTAACAAATCACATTTATAAACTATATATTCATATAACTCACTTTGCTTACTTAATAAACCATTTTCTTAACTATTTATCTTGTTTGCATTATAATATCAACACTTTTATAAGAACACAACAACAACAAATGACAATAATCAAATATTATCATTCTCTAATACCCAAGAACACCATATATACCATAATTTCTAAAAAATTATTCCTTTATATATAAAATATAATTTATGTAAAATTATTTCATTTACACTATTTCAAACCAATACTATATCGAATTGCTTTGTTCAAGTGTTTAGAGATCCCTATCAATAACGTTAATTACTCGTATTGACCAGAATCCATAAGCCACTCCATAAATCAATCAACCCAATATAAAATAAACTTTTTTTAAATCACTAACATCATGTACATATATATGTATAGGTATATGTGTAACGACCTGATATTTTCAACCATTCGTATCCACACATGTCGGACTTGAATTGTTCAAAATACTGAACTGTAATTGTAATTTGGCAAAACTCAGAACATACAATAAATAAATAAATCACAGACACAAAATAATAAAATGCAGTGGAAGAAAAGAGATAGTAGTTTATGAGGCTAATATATATACATCAGAGTTAACCAAGCTACAACAGAAGTAACAAGATACAACAGAGGTTTCAATATGATAAACAAGCACATAGCTGAATGCATCCCTGGAATCAGCTGAATAAATGAAAGAGAAATAAATAGCTGGATCTTCAAGCAAATCTCCAACTTCGAAGGTGTGTCTCTAATACTGTATCACTCAGTCTGACCCGAGCGTAAAGCAAAACACAAAAAAATCGAGTCAGGACATACAAACTTATATAATGTAAACCAACTCAAGTGAACTGTAATATAATGTACAAGTAACTTAAAGGATGCTTGGGACCGCCCGTCCTTTAAGGATCCGTTAAACTATTTACTATGTAGTAATATTTCGCTATTATAATAATGTCTATAGTAAAATAAACTTACTTTTAAATAGCATTAAGGCTTTTCATTTTCCACCATAACACGTAATAGTGCCAGTAGTCTATACAGTACCGTAATACCTCCTGGTCGGGAGGCTACCAGAGGATACTCTATAGGTATGGCACAAATCAAACTGTACAAGGCACGCAAGGGTAGGTGAATTGGCGCAATGAGGCAATGCTAGGGTAGACATACCAAATACGCACACGGGCTGGTGGTAACGCGTAGCGCACAGCTACCGCCCACCTCGAGCCACACCCCCAAATTAAAAATCAAAAGTGGCCACCAAATAAATCTTAAAGTCATAATATAATATCGAAGTAGCATGTCCGATCAGAGGAGCTACCTCATTGGCCTGAGATCGCTCCTGTTTTAGCCACCTTAATCCAACTCATTGGAGTCTGGTCCATGTTCATACCTCAATAGGATCGTCGCCACCATCCTACTTCATTATGGAATCTCCATCGTGTACACAGTTGATAAAGTGGTTTCCGGTACCGACAAAGAGTATGCCCATATCCGATCCTGGTCTCTTCAACAAGCAACCGTTATTATAACCCATGGATATTTCTTTCAAAATAGTTTATACTTTGAGAACCATAATATTATATCCATTTCAAAACCAAATCAATAATATATCATTTCAACAAGACCCAAATCAATAATATATCATTTCCACTTTATGAAGTCATATTCTTAAATCTTCGATTTCAAATCAATATATTCAAAGACCATTCTTAATTAAATATAATTCCAACTAAATTCATTTCCAAAATCATAGTACTTTTAAAGTTATACCCTTTCGAAACCAAAACACTTTGAAACCATAATACTTAGAAATCATACACTTTGAAATATTATCATTTGGAAATCATAATGCTTAGAAAGTCATAACCCTTAAAAATAATATTCATTACATAAGTTATAGCATTTTTAATATTCATTCGTTCAATCATACCAATTTCAAAAACATTGTATTAACTTATAAATTTCAAAAAATGGTTTATATTTCCCCTCAAAATATATTCATTTAAACCATTTAAATTCAATGTCAAAATCTTTCAAAAACAAATTTGTTTCCAAAGTTTATTCGTTAAATTATAAACTTTTCCAAAACATTGTAAATTTCAGCAACAACGACATCTACAAAGTGTTACAGTAAATATACTAGTATTTCAAAAACATTGTCTAATTCAGAAACACCGGCATTTACAAAGTGCTACAGTAGGCATTTAGTTATTGTATCAAAACCGTTTACTTTCAGCAACAACATCACTTATAAAGTGTTGTAGTAGCTTTATTATTATTTCAGAATATAGTTATGTCTCAGGATTGATAGCACTTAGAAAATACTGTCTTAAACCATAGCACTTCTGAAGTGCTATCAATACTAATTCCAAATTTATAATAACATTTCAACCACATTAAAATTTTAAGTTTTAGCTATTTTAACTTATAAAAATCATATTTCATGCTTAGAAAATATTCATTTGGATATCATTTAACTTATGATTTAATAAAATAAAATTTTATCAATAAATATCCAAATTAAGCTATAGTTCTTTTATTAAGTCAAAAGCATATTATTACTTAACTTTTATTTTTAACCAATGACTTAATACTTTATTTTAAAATACTCATTTCAGAAATAAAATAAGTTGTCATGGTTAGTAAAAAAATCAACTTTCTTTATAAATCTATTCATTTAGACATCAGTTAACTATGATTTCAAGTTAAATAAATTTATTACAAAATTCCCAATTAAAATTGTATTTCCTTTTTTTCCAATTAAAAATACATTACTTTCTTAACTAAAATCTCCATTTGGAAACCAATTTCCAATTATCAAGTTAAGTCATATTTAAATTAAATTTTATACATTTTATATACAATTTAACTTATAGAAAATCACTGTAAACTTATTTATACAAAACATATCCATTTCATGAAATAAAATTCATTACAACCACTCGGATAGATTTAGAATTCCACATTAAATCAAATTTCATTATTAAGTTGTTTATCATACATAAAATTTTAAATTACAAATTTAAAACCAAATAACGATTTTTGAATTACAGTTAAAACCAAAATCAACTTATAAAATTTTAATTTATAGAAAACCAGTATCTCTTTTTATTTCAAATCTTTAAATCAAAATTTAAGTTAAAATTTCATATATTCTAAAAATTCAAAATACTTAATAAATTTTAAGGAAAATACTACTTGAAAAATATTAATCATGGGCCTGTATAATATTTTCTAACCTAGGTCAAGTGATACCGATGTGTATCATTTCAATCCGTAATTTAAAAAGAAAAATCCGGGTTCTATCATTTCAAAACCGCAATCCCAAGTAAATCAAATACAATAAAATCACTCGAGCCTGTCATTTCGGATCATAATGATTTTTCCTTATTCTAAAGTCCGTTCGGGTATGTATCATTTCAACCCATAGTGATAGGGAACTTGTAGTGTGAGATACAGGAAATAAAATAACAACATAGCATATAATATGATATCAGATGATGTAACAGGTATATAAATAGCATTTGACATCATATAAATATATCACAGGCATTTGTGAACATAACATATCAGTTTTACATCTTCACTTGTCATCATTTAACAATTATAAAAGTACGTATGTCGAGAGTGATAAACTAACCTTTTTAAAGCTAAAAATATCAATTCAAAATACACAACTGAAACTCCGAAAAGCACGACAAGGCACGATTATATTTTTGAGTGGATGAAGAGTCAAGATCTAATCTTGTACACAAACAAATACATCAATTATAGGTATATGATTTAATACAAAAAAAATATGAATTAAACAATGGAAGAAATATGAATTAAATGACATAACCTTGCTTTCACCAACAAGTGGGCTCGGCCTCATCACTTATAGGCTCGGCCATGATCAAGATATGCTCGGCCATGTTTGTTTGTGGCATGCTAGGCTCGGCTAGGTGGTCTATGGGTCAAACAATGCACGGCTATGGTTTAAGGAAGTAGAAAATGGTAAGTTATAAAGTATGGAAGGCAAAAGGCCAAGACATAGAAGGGTTGTGTGCTATTGGTTTGGCCCTATGTCTCAAGTGGCTCGGCCATGGTGGGATCTAGGGTCAAGGCAACCTAAATACACGGCTAGGGAATAGGGATGGTCACGGCAAGCCAAAGAGGTGGAATACTTGGTGCCCGAGGCAAGCAAATAGGAAGTGGCGATAAAAGGAGATCGGCTAGGGTTTCTAACTTGTTTTGGTGATGGATTTTCATCTTGGAATCAGGCCATGAGTTTAGTTGGCGATAAAGAGGTGGTCAAGTGGAGTAGTGGTCGGCTAGGAGATGCATGGGGTGGAGGAGACCGATCCTAGCTTGAAGAAAACAAAGAAAAATAAAATGGAAAAGAGGAAAAGAAGGAGGAAGCCATGGTAAAACTTGCTGTATATTTTTTCTTCTTCAAGCAAATGGTAAATGAGAAGTGTTGAGATGTTTTGTATGAGAGAAAGGAAGTGGTAGCTAGGGTTATCAAAAGGATTTGATGGCTAGAAGAAGTGGAAATGAACATCTAAGAGATGTAGGATTTTGAACGGCTTGGAATAGGAAGGGCTAGAAAATGAGGAGGCCTTACTTCCTTTTCAAGAAAAGAAACCTAAGACTAATGAATTTCCAAGCCAAAGTCAAATAAAAGAAAATTAGAAAGTAGAGAATGGAAAAAAAAAAAAAATAGAGATCAAATAGAAAAATAAAATGGAGAAATGAATGTAGGAAAAATAGAAAATAAACTACAGAAAATAATTGTTTGTAAAACGTTGTATTTCATCAAATTTAAAAAGTTTAAAACAGAATTTTACGAAACTAAAAGTAGCACGAATGTTAGAATTATATTCTGCTTCATAGAAAAAGATTAAAATTTAAAATTTTCAACTATGGTCAAACTTTGACTTTCCGTTGACCAAAATACAAAATTTTCAGAATTTGTTTATTTTATTGCATTTGGAAAATAAATTGTAAACAAAATCCAAAATTACGTTGGAAAGTTCCAAAATCTCAATTTTAAATGATTTAAAAATCTACTTTTTCGAATAAAAATTTAATTAAAATATTTACAAAATTATGTGTTGTTACACTCTCTCCCACTCAAAAATTTTCGTCTTTGAAAAGGAACGAGGCACGAAAAACAGAGAAAACAAGATAGAACGATATAGGATTTAGACAAGATGGAAAGAAGATTGAAATTGTTCCTGATAACTGTTGTTATAGGTAAATTCAACAAGATAGAGATGATTTTCCCAAGATTCCCATAATCAAAACACAAACACAAAAAAGATCCCGTAGAATCTGATTCACTCTTCCCATTTCACCGTTGGTCTATAGATGTTAAGCAGTTCTCAGATGAGTACCAAAGATTCCTATAAAGTTTTCAAAAAAGACAGACAAAGATAAGTTCTTCTAGGAGGGAGAACTATAGGTTGAACTTCAGGAATAAGATTCAATTTGGAATTCGATTTCCTGCTGAGGAAGCAGGAGGATGATAACAAACCGAAGGAAAAACGGATTGGAAAACAAAATAAGATAATAAATTTAAAACCATGAAAATTTCAACTTAAATTAATAATTGATTTCATCTATTTAATTTCACTTAAGTTAAATAAATCTTAACTGTTTCTAATCTCATTATCTTATCATCCAATCATCTTAAATTAACAATTTCTAAAATTACCATAGCTCAGTTGGCTAGAGCACCCGTTTGGTAAGCGGGAGGTCCTGAGTTCAATTCTCAGTGAAAGCACCAAAATGTTTGTACCAAAAATGGGCACAACACTCTTCGGAAGTTTTTGAAGAGGTAAAAGTGAAGAATATAAATGTAAAATGAAGATTATCTAACCAAAACTCCAGTAAACAATAACACAAATGCACAGACATGCAATTTTAGAGTGGTTCGGCGTGTTGCCTACGTCCACTATGAAGTTTTTGGATTTTATTGATTCTCTTTGGACGATTACGAGCAATTACAACGAACAATAGTAAAGTACAGCTTGGAATTCGAATTCAACAGCAAGGGTAGGATGCAAATCTCGATCCGAAAGTCATTTATTATACTTAAAACCATGAAACTTTCAACTTAAATTAATAATTGGTTTCATCTATTTAATTTCACTAAAGTTAAATAAATCTTAACTATTTCTAATCTCATTATCTTATCATCTAATCATTTTAAATTAACAATTTCTAAAATCACGACGTTGAAAGTCATTTATTATACTTATAATTTATTCAATCAATTTAATTTTTCTTTGTTCAAATTTATTATTAACTTTATTACACTTAATATATATCTAATCACATATATTAAGTATAATTACATCTATTGTAACTATTCCAATTTATTTATAAATTCCTTTAACACCATTTATATTGTATTTCATTCAATTAATTTTTCATTCTATTTACCTCTATTAATCTTTTACAACTAAAATTTAAGTGTATAAAATTTATTATAAACACTCAAATTTTATTTATAAAAATCCTTTTATATTGTATATTATCCAACTACATATTTAACTTTTGGATGATTTTGATAAGTTATATTGAAATGCAATTGGGTATTATACAAGTTAAAATTTCCCAATTCAATTTTCTCAAGCTTAAATATTTATTCAAAATTTGATTTCCTTTTATAATTGAAATTTTCCTTTAACATAAAATTTAAGAATTAAATTTTTGATTAACTTCAAACAATTAGAGATATATATATATATATATATATATATATATAATATATATCAAATCAAATTTAAATCTTATATCAGTATATATTATAAAGCAAATCATATTTTAGAATTCAAAATCAATTTAATTCTCCAAAGTAAGACTGTAGCAAAACTACAGAATGGTCTCTTCACTTTGAAACTCGAAAATGAATGTTAATGATGCTGCAGTCATCACCAAAATTATTTTCAACGACAAAGAAAAGAGCACTGATTTACAAATTAAAAATTCTTTGAAAAAATTTCTACTTGAAATACTTTAAATAATACACCCTTTAAAACTTTAAACCCCAAGTTTGAAACTATCGGAAATTAAATTCTTAGTTCTTGTTTTAAATTCATTTAAATTTCCAAATTAATTTATAACCATGTTTTGTAGTACAATTATTTGTATATGAGACAAAAGCCAATGGTTACAAGCTACATACAAAGTCAAATATTATTTCTTAATATCCAATTAAATTAACTATCAAAATTCAGAAAATTTTACTTATATACATAATATAAGCATACAAAATCTATTTCATTTACCAAATTTGAAAACTATATTGTGCCGGTTTTCTCTGTTCAAGTGTTTTGGAGATCCTATTGATAGCGTTGATCAAATGAATCGATCGAAAGTCCAAATCAACGTCAACAACTCAAACAACACAATATATAATACATTTTAAATATTAGTTTACAAATACACTTCAAGAATGATTTGAAGATAAGTTGGAAACAAAAGACAAGATGATTAAACAACGAAATAAGGGAAATGGATAAGCTTATATAAATCTAGGGCGACCTTAACCGGGTCAACCGTGACTTTAATGAATAGATCGATGCTGAATTCTTAAGCAAATCGACATTCGATCTCAGGAGATAGAATCCAAGCATAGCAAGAGATGGCAGCATCGTAAACCGAGGATATAGAAATCTATGGTGAATCAATGTCAATTGTAAAGGAGTTTCACTCTTCACAAGTCAATTTGAGGTTGGCAAGACCGCCGACACCCTATAAAGATCATTCGAATTGGAGTTATGGGATACTCCAGAATAAAAAGAGGACGAATAGTAAGGGACAAGAATGGATTTTGAAACTGGGGGAACGTTCCAAAAATTCAAAGGAAACTGAGTCAAAGACAAAGAGATTCAAGCTCAAACGAAAGTGATTCTGTAATTAAATTTACCATATATGCTAAGTTTTTCAGAGAGCCAAAGCTCTGATACAAAATGTAACGACCCAATATTTTCAACCATTCGCATCCATACGTGTCGGACTTGAATTGTTCATAATACCGAATTGTAATTTAAATTTGGCAAAACTTAGAACATACAGTAAATAAGTAAATCACATATCATAGACAAAGAGTAATAAAATGCAGCGGAAGCAATGTGATAGTAGCTCATCTAGCTACTACATATATATACACACATACATACATCAGAGTTAAACAAGCTACAATAGAAGTAACAAGATACAATAGAGGTTTCAATATGATACATAAGCACAAAGCTGAATGCATTCCTAGAATCAACCAAATAACTGAAAACGAAATAGATAGCTGGATCTTCAAGCAAAGCTCTAACTCCAAATGTGAGTCTCTAATGTTGTATCACTCAGTCTGACCCGAGCGTAAAGAAAAACACAAAACACTTGAGTCAGGAAATACATACTTATACAATGTAAACCATCCCAAGTGATTGTAATATAAGGTACAGGTGACTTAAAGGATGCTTGGGACCACCCGTCCTTTAAGGATCCATTAAGCTATTTACTATGTAGTAATATTTCGCTATTATAATAATGTCTATAGTAAAATAAACTTACTTTTTAATAGCTTTAAAGCTTTACATTTTCCACCTTAACACATAATAGTGTCAGTAGTCTATACAGTACCGTAATACCTCCTTATTGGGAGGCCACCTGATGCAGCGCACTGTGATAAGTCGCGTGCCAAAAGTCGCGAACGACCTAGCGACTTACGACCTAACGAGATATGAAGATTGGAAGATACAGTGCTACATGATAGACCAGTGACGCATCCACTTTATGCCACTTTCCTTAGGTCGTTACGAAGTACCGAGCTACGACCTACCAAGATAAGCGACCTAGTCGCTGAAGCTGATGTCGCTAAAGCTTAGGCCGTTCCTGAAGCCACATTCCTTAAGTCGTTCTGAAGCTTGTCACTAAAGTTGCTAAGTCGCTTATGAAGTTAAGCCGTTCCTGCATCTTAGGTCGCGCATTCCTTAAGTCGTGCACTTAAGCCGTCCTATGCCGCAATCTTCTTATGTCACGCCATGATAGGTCGCTGGCTTCTTAAGTCGCTTGCTATATGCCACATTGTCCTTAAGTCGCGTGGTGTTGTAATGTTAAATCGTGTATTGTTATGTCGCAAATGTTAAGTCACATACTGTTGTAACTTATATTGTGTTGTTATGTCGTATGTGTTGTAATTTTCTTATCTCGTGTGTTGTAAGTCGTGTGATGTAACGATGTTAAGTCACATACTGTGTAATTCGTAGGTTGTTGAGTCGTAGGTCGTCAATGGTTATGTCGCGTGCAGTTGTATGTGTTAGGTCGCGAGCACCTGTGTTAGGTCGTGTATGCTATGTTGTAATCCCTATAAATAGGGGTGTTGTGTCACTTTGTAAAGGTGAGTTGATTTTGAATAAAATTGTTTGTGTACTTTTGCCACTTTTGTTGAAGTTGAGTGTGATCTCCTTCTTCTTCCATATTCGGATATTCGAGTGCACTCGAATCAATGAATTTGAAGCCGATTCACGGAATCTCTTGTGTGAGATCAACGTCGAAGAATCGTAGGTCTTCTAACGTGGAATCGTGTGCGATCAACGTGTTGAAGATAGCTAGAATCCGGTATCTCGAGAGGTCAACGGATTTTGGCATTTATCTTGGTAACGTTTTATCGTTTTTCTTCATTTGTTATTTCCGCTGGTTATGTCGTTTTATCTATCTAATGCACCACATACATTTATGAGGGTGATGAATCAAATTTTTAGACCTTACGTTGGGAAGTTTGTTGTTGTTTACTTTGATGATATCTTGATCTATAGTGCAAGCACAGAGGAGCACATTCAACAGTTGCGAAAGGTGTTAACTATTCTTCGTCAAGAACAATTCTATGCGGCGACGAAGAAATGCGTATTTATGACGCCAAGTGTTTTATTTCTGGGATATGTCGTGTCTGAGGAAGGGATACAGGTGGATCAGAGCGCAATCAGAAATTGGCGACAACCCAAGACTATAACCGAAGTCAGAAGTTTCCATGGGTTAGCTTCATTTTATCGAAGATTTATACCACACTTTAGTAGTGTGGTGGCCCCTGCTACTGATTGTTTGAAGGGAAAGAAGTTTTCATGGACGGAAGAGGCAGGATTTGCTTTTGAACAAATCAAGGAACATTTAACCTCAGCACTGATTCTAGTGTTGCCAGATTTTCAGTTACTATTTGAGTTACATACAGATGCATCAAAAATTGGAATTGGAGGAGTGTTGAGTCAGAAGGGTCGTCTAATTGCCTATTTTAGTGAAAAACTTTCTGGAGCAAAGATGAGATATAATACTTATGATGTGGAGTTTTATGCTATTGTGCAGGCTGTGAAGCATTGGAGACATTACTTATTCCACAAAGAATTTGTTTTGTATACGGATCATGAAGCGTTGAAACATTTACAAGGGCATGATAAAATTGATGCTAGGCATGCATCGTGGATAGCTTATTTGCAGCAATTTACATTCGTCATAAAGCATAAGTCTGGAGTAACTAATCGCGTCGCAGATGCATTGAGTCGGAGGAAAACCTTACTAACAACCATGCGAGTAGAGGTAATAGGTTTTGATTTACTTCTAGATTTTCTTACATCAGATTCTTATTTTTCCAAGATCTTAGACAAAGTCAAGCAGGGAAGCATGGATGGATATATGCTGGTTGAAGGTTTTCTGTTAAAAGGAAATCAGTTGTGTATTCCAGATTGCAGTTTACGAATGAAAATCATCAAAGAATTACATGAATAAGGACATGTGGGTCGTGATCGTACTATGCAGTTGATCTCGAAGTCTTATTTTTTGTCGTCAATGAGGAAAGAAGTTGAAAAGTTTGTTCAAAGGTGCCATATTTGTTAAGTTTCAAAGGGGACCGCGACAAATGCAGGTTTATATTTGCCGTTGCCTTTACCTACTAAACCATGGGAGGATGTTAGCATGGACTTTTTATTGAGTTTGCCGAGGACGCAACGTGGAAATGATTCTATCTATGTGGTGATTGATCGTTTTTCAAAAATGGTACATTTTGTCGCATGCAAGAAGACGGCAGATGCAGTTAATGTCGCACAGTTATACTTCAGAGAGATCTATCGCCTTCATGGGTTGCCGGAATCTATTGTTTCAGATAGAGACACTCGTTTTCTAAGTCATTTTTGGATGAGTCTATGGAGAATGGTCGGGACAAAGCTAAAATTTAGTAGTGCTTATCATCCACACACGGATGGACAAATAGAAGTTGTGAATAGATCCCTGGGTAATCTATTGAGATGCCTCGTGAATGACAATTCGAAGAGTTGGTATTCCAAGCTGTGTCAAGTTGAGTTTGCACACAACCATGCAGTTAATCGTAGCACTGGGTTCAGTCCATTCTAGGTCGTTTACTCGACAATTCCTGAAGGACCATTGGATTTATCTATAGTACCACAGCAGAAAGGAGTGATCAAATAAGCTAGTGATTTGGTGAATGAGTTGCAAGAATGCCACAAGGTTGTGTAGGAACGATTGCTTAAGGCGAATGAGAAATATAAGTAATCCGCATATATCAAACGACGACATGTTGAATTCAAAGAATGAGATTTTGTGTATGCAGTATTGACTAAGGATCGATTTCCTATTGGTGCTTACAACAACCTAGCTGCCAGAAAGATTGGTCCTTTGGAAGTCGTAAAGAAGATTAATGAGAATACTTATCAGTTGAGATTGCCGGATCATATCCATACTGCTGACGTTTTCAACGTCAAACACTTGATTCCATACTTTGAGAATAAGTATGTCGAAGAAGAAGAGGAAAGTGTAAATTCGGGGACAAATTCTTTTCATCCAGGGGAGGATGATGCAGCGCACTGTGATAAGTCGCGTGCCATAAGTCGCGAACGACCTAGCGACTTACGACCTAACGAGATACGAAAGTTGGAAGATACAGTGCTACATGATATACCGGCGACCCAACCACTTTATGCCGCTTTCCTTAGGTCGTTACGAAGTACCGAGCTATGACCTACCAAGATAAGCGACCTAGTCGTTGAAGCTGATGTCACTAAATCTTAGGTCATTCCTAAAGCCACATTCCTTAAGTCTTTCTGAAGCCTGTCACTTAGGTCGCTAAATCGCTTATAAAGTTAAGTCGTTCCTGCATCTTAGGTCACGCATTCCTTAAGTCGTGCACTTATGTCGTCCTATGCTGCTATCTTCTTATGTCGCACCATGATAGGTCGCTGGCTTCTTAAGTCGCTTGCTATATGCCGCATTGTCCTTAAGTCGCGTGGTGTTGTAATGTTAAGTCACGTATTGTTATGTCGCAAATGTTAAGTCGCGTACTGTTGTAACTTGTATTGTGTTGTTATGTCGTATGTGTTGTAATTTTCTTATCTCGTGTGTTGTAAGTCGTGTGATGTAATGATGTTAAGTCGCATATTGTGTAAGTCGTAGGTCGTTGAGTCGTAGGTCGTCAATGGTTATGTCGCGTGCAGTTGTATGTGTTAGGTCGCGAGCACCTGTGTTAGGTCGTGTATGCTGTGTTGTAATCCCTATAAATAGGGGTGTTGTGTCACTTGTAAAGGTGAGTTGAGTTTGAATAAAAAAAAATTGTGTGCTTTTGCCACTTTTGTTGAAGTTGAGTGTGATCTCCTTCTTCTTACATATTCGGATATTCGAGTGCGCTCGAATCAACGAATTTGAAGCTGATTCACGAAATCTCGTGTGCGGGATCAACGTCGAAGAATCGTAGATCTTCTAATACGGAATCGTGTGTGATCAACGTGTTGAATGTAACGACCCTAAATTTTAATTTAATTTAAACTGATAATTAAATGAAATTTTGAATAAAAATTTATAAAATTAATTATAAATGGAAGCGAGTTTCCCCGATTCAAATAGAAAATATGTAAGTCATAAGAAAAGAAAAGAAATGACATTTAAATATGAAACAAAGTTGTAAATAAATATGCAAAATAAATAAAACAAAAGTATATACATTGACACAAGTATAAAAAATAAATAAATAAATTGATTTAATTTTTTTTATAAATGATGATAATTTGAGTTATATAAAATATATGTGTATATATAGAGAAATATAAAACAATAATTTTTAAAGTAAAATTTATGATAATTATTTAAACTAAAAATAGAGTAAATTTAAAATGCAAGAATAAAGCAAATACATTTAAGTAAGCAAAATAAAAGTATATGTTTATACATAAATAAACATATGCATAAATAAGTACAAACAAAATAAAGTAACTAGATACAATGTAAAATATGAAACAAGTCAATATAACAAAACAAATACATAAGTATTCAAACAAATAGATAAGCAAAGTAAACAAAACAAAGTAAAAATAACAAACAAATAAAAACATACATATGCAGCCTATAGAGTTTGTAACACATAAACAAACTGTACAAGCTTATAAAACATGTACCAAATAAAGTCAAATAAGAAATAGAAACAATTGTATACAACAAGACAGTAAAACATGTTTATGCAGGCAAGTAAAAATAAAAGATCCATCTACATACACAAATAAAAAAAAAAATAAGCAGCCAATATCTTCAAGTACTGAAGCAAAGGACAGCAAGTATATGTTTGAGTATATAAACATAAAGTAAAAGCAAACAAGTACATAATGTTATATCTCTAGCCCATGACTGAAATCATCGGCCTCCATACCCAAAGAGATCTCTGCCTGCTTTATACAAAAGGAAGAAAAATATTATCAACCTGTAGACATGTTCCCCTATATCATCTTCATGTAAATTCGTCCATCTTCCAAACTGAGAAAGATCAGAAGAAGAAAAAAAAGAAGAGAAAAACAAACATCACTTTATACACAAGCTTGAAAACAATTTGTTGAGAAAAAAAAAGGAAAAAAAGAAAAGAAGATCAAAACTGCAATTTTTCTCAAAACCAGACTCTCTGTTAATTAATTCAAGGTGAGTAACATTTGTTTTAAATTTTAAAAATATTGATCTGTATTGTGGTAAGTATGTTTGGTCATAAACATTAATGCTCTATGTATACTGATTTATGAATATGGATGTGTAGGCTGATGTTATAAATACTCTCTGTTTAAAGATTTTTAAACACAGGATTTTGATTCAAAAATTCATTATCACTTGATCTAATCAAGGTTAAAACTTAGCATTAAAACAACCATTGTCAGTATAACATATACTTAAGGTACAAATTTAATTAAGTTGAAATTTTTTTGAAGTGCTTCTGGAAACCAAGAAGAAACTGGGCAAACTCAAAATTTGTCAAAATATAAATCTCTGATTCCATGAATTCAGTTATGTAAGTCGAATTCACACACATTAATATGAATTTTAAAGCAGTAATTCAGATTTTTAGTGATTGGGATTAAGGGCAATTTTTGTTTATCTGTTTTGGGCATTTCAAGTCGCCGTGGTCGGTCACGATGATGGGAGGGGTCGGATTTTTGTCTGGAGTTGGAGGAGGCTAGCGTGGGTCAGGGAAAAATAACCTGAGGTGATGGAAGCGACTGTGGTGGCGGCGGCGTGGGTTTTTTTCTCTAAACCTAGTTTTGGGAGCTCGGGGATTTTGGGTTGGTTCGTCGCCATCGTTCGACCGAGTGTCTCGTGGCTTTGGAGGATGGTAGCGGGGGGTTAGACGATGTCGTGGACAGAGTCTTGGGTTCTCTGGTGGTCGGTGGAGGGAGCAGTTGCCGTTGACAGGTTTGAGGAGTACCTGTTCTTTTTGTTTCCAGGTTGTGTTGGGGTGTTGCTCGAATTGCCAAATTCGATTTTCCGGTGAGCTTCGTCGAACTGGGTGGTCAAGTTCGTTGATGGGGTCGAGAGTGACTGGTGGGTGGTCGAGATGTTGGTCGAAGAACGTTCCGATGATCGTACACGTGCACGCGTGATAGTTGTGCCTGGGGTTGTGAAGTTGGGAAGAAGATGAAACTGGGTATTTTGGTTAGTTGGGTGAGAACAGGGTTAGCATGTGTGACTCCATAGTGGTTACTCGAAGGCAATAGAGTGTTGGACTCGGAGCAAGTGTTTGCGTGATATGTTTGTACAGGTTTTAGAACTGAAACTTATTTTGGTTTTGGCAATTTAAATTCAAGTCTTAAACTAAAGTCTAAAATCAACATTGAAAAAAAAAACTCAAGTTTAGTTGAGACTTAAATCCAGAAATAAACAAAGTTTTGAATTTAAATTGTTTTTAATAAAAAAAAAAGTGATTAAGTACTTAAGTGAAACAATGGAATTTGAATTAAAATGGAATTTAAAGAAAATTTAAAAGCAAATTGTTTTTAAATTACCGTGTAAATGATAATTTATCTCAAATGATTTGTAATAAATAATCATTTTGAATCTTAAATTTAAAATGGAATTTGAATTTAAAATTCAAAATGTAGTGTTCTAATACACTTTAATATTAATGAAGTCATTAATAAAGAAATAGATTATCTTAGAAATTATTATGGTATTAAAATGATTTAAATGAATAAGATAATTAAGGAATGACTTATATATTTAATTTATAAATTAATAATTTAGATTAATTTATAATTAGAGATTAATTAAGAAGTAAAGTAAGAAATGTTATTAGTTAATGAGAATAATTAACTATGAATTATTAAGTAATAAAAGTAATGTGATAAATTTTGATAACAAATTAGATTAATTAATTAAATCAATTGTAAATTGTTAATTACTTAATGAAAGCAATTAAGAGGTTAATTACTAATTGTAATTAAATTTGAATATTTTGAATAAATTATTGATAAAGACAAATTGGTAATTAATGATTTGTTATTATGAGATGATCGCTTAATGGTAAGTAATTAAAGAGTAAATTTCCTGAAATAATTAATTAAGAAGTTAATTAATTATATAATTGGTTTGAAAGTCAATTTAATTAATATGATTGATTAAGAATAATTTAATTAATTAAAGTGTTTGATAAATTAATTTATATCAAATGATTTGGAATTAATAAATCAGAATTGGATAATAAATTCATAAGTAATTAATTTGATTGAAGATAAATTGAATTACATAGGATTAAACGAATAATTAATCCTGCTTATAAATGTTTATTGAATGTTTGACCTTACCTATGAATGATTATATTGTATGTGATGCCTTGAATTGATTATCCTATCTGATTTGTGATATTTTGTTCTGTAGATTGAGCTGTGTATATTTATTTACATTTGTATACTATCTATGAATCTGTGTATGGACGATAAGCGTTATAATTTATATCGCTTATCAACTATATTTCTGTGTTTTAATCTGTGATGATTGAATGATGTTGCACTATTGTGTTAAACCCCTGGACCACACCATACACACACAATTATAGATTTCACGAGGAAATCGATTAAGTCACAGATTTTTGAAATAGTTTAAAATTTGAATTTTTAAATTCAAATGTTTTGGAAATGGAATTGGAATAGAAGTGAAAAGCTTTTGAAATGGAATTTCAAAGATGGAAATTTATTTTGAATAACTGGATTAAGTGTTGATATTTAAATACTTTAATTTAAATTTGAATTCAATATTCAAATTGAATTCTGTAATTTGAAATTAGGGATTAATGATATTATACTAGTCATTATGAGTTAAACCATTTTTAAAGTATTATTTTTGGGAATTTGAATTTAACCCAAGGATTTCAACTCGTATAAATGAATCAGATTTCCAAAATGAAAACTGTTGTTTTCAAATGATAAACACTTTTAGATAAGAACTGAGATTCCAGTTAATTAGGGGAATTTCAAGATTGAATAGAGAAATGATTTTCCTAAGTTATAAATGAATTCTTTTTGAAAGCTATGAATTAAATCTGTTTATTCTTAACAGATTTAAATTGATGATTTGTTTATATCAAATTGAAATGAAATTGTTTTGAAGGCTATAAATTTAAATCTTTGATTTAAAGATTTAACGAGTTAATCAAATCGAAATGAAAATTGATTTGGAAAATCTGTGAATGAATCTTTTGTTTAAAAGATTAAAATGTGAAAATTGTTTAAACCGTTAAAGGTTGTGAAAATGAATCTTTTTGTTTTAAAGATTGAAATGGTAAATTGTTAAACCATTTGAAAGAAAAACTTTTTATTTTTAAGTTGTGACTTAATTGAAATCCCAATATCCATATGTTTTTGAACTATTTCGCTCACTATTCGGTTTAGCCGGGAAAGGACCTTTGTGTCATATAACCCATTCCGAATATGTGATACGTCGTTATGAATAGCATTGAAGATCGGTGTTGAAGACCCGGTATTTGCGAGAGTGATAGGATGACCTGTCGATTGACTCTGCACCGAGTTGCTCCGGCATAGAGTTCTTCATATGTGATGGGGAATCCGATCAGGATTGTGGATATCCGGATTGCAAGGACTTCTTTGTAAGTGTCTTCGGTTCTGTTCGAGCCCGGAACAAACTTGTATGGATTGTATGTCTGACATTACAAGTTGAGATATAAAGCAAATTTCTTTCAAATATATTTCTGTTGGTGGCGGAGAATTTATTCTTTTAGCTTAACACCCTTCTCTGAGACGTACGAGCTCAGAGGTTATATAGTTGAAGTTATCAGCGATGTATTCCCAATTTGGTAATGTGACATGCTGAGTGTTGCTGTGAAATGATCATTGTGTTGATTATTTGTGATAGGATCATTTGTTTGATCGTCTATCCTGGTGATCATTTCTATGATCATTTGTTGACCCAAAGCATGGCTTTTGTATAAAGTATGTTTTTGTGGACGAGACTTCGTCGAGCCTCACACCCCGGAAATGGTCAAAACAGGAAAGATGCGGCAAGGTTATGAGGGGTAGCTCCCTTTAGGGTATGTGCATTTCCTTCTGGACAGAGGTGGTATCATGGTATGGAGCCCAGATATTTAACCTATGTGGTTACTGCGAATTTATTAATTTGTGGTTGTTGGTTATCGGGATCCCGTGAGAAAGGTCGTTTACGATCGGGGAATGGCGTGCTCGTGTCAGTAGTTACCCAGTTAGGGGTAACCCGGCCTTGTGTTGGCAGAGTTTCGGTTTGGTTCTCGGGAATGTCCTTCCAGAGGCATTCTCATGTGGCAATGGGAAGTTCCTTGTCCTGATCATTCGTTGGAAATCCAAAGAAACAATACGAACCTTGTACAGTATTAGTTGTATAACCTGCCATGGAATGTGGCGGTAACCTGCTATTGAACATGGTTAGCTATAGTAGGCATACGATAATGGTCGTATGTTGGCTAAGATTTATATTCTACTTTCGAAATGAATTTTTCCTACACTATGCACTAGTAATAATATCAAATGTTTCTTTTAATGCGTATCAAGCATCTTTGACTATCATAAGGAGAAATCTCCTCTGATTCTGCGTTTGCATTGTGTGTGTGTGCGGGAGGCCTTATGGTAGTCTCATTTTTCAAAAGCATTGCGAATTGACTTTAACATTCTTTCTTTGATTGTTTTTATAAGATAAACTGTTTTTGTTGCTCACACCAGTCCCACGACTGATCCAGAGTTTATTGTTTCTTTCCTAAACTCTGGGTGCTCAAAATTTTTCTACACGAGCAGTCTAGAGTTGGGTTTTACAGATAGTTAGATATAGTGGATTATCTGGAGTTAGTTCAGTCTTTGGACCACACCAGTCTTGCTGAGCTTGGTGATATGTTATTGGGAGTTCGAGCTATGGCTGGATTGATTCTTGGAAATGGAGTTGCAGTTCTCGGAGTTCTCTTTTGAAGATTATCTCCGAGTTATTTGTTCTGTATGCTAGATGTTATCTATTTTCTTTCCGTTGCTATTTTATTGTATCATATCTCTGATGTATATTGATATCTATTAGATCATCTGTTGTATCAGATATTGTATCAAAGCTGTATATCAATGTATTATTCTTTTATTCTGCTGTGTTGTTTACTCAATGATTGTTATAAGCTCCGGCGAATCGGATTTGAACGGTCGAATCTATGGCATTCGAATACGATATGAAGTATGGATGTCGATTTTTGAGCGGGCAAAATTCGACTCGTTACATTTGGTATCAGAGCTAAGGGTTGTAACTTTAGCTCAGGTGTGTAACACATTAAGTAACTCATTAGAGATAGGGTGAAGTAAATCCTAGAATGAGTAATCCTTAAGATATCTGTTTGAATGCCTCAGTAAATTCTCTTACTATCTACTGATAGTAAGTATGAGTGCAAGAAGAGAACGAGATAGAGGACAGGGGAATGCGACTATAATTGGTCAATACTCTGTAACAACAGTGGAAACAATCTTTCTTATCAATTTTCTTTGATTCGTTTTCTCAATTCTTTTGATTGATTCGTGACAGCTACAAGAAGAAGTTTCGGTGCAGTGATGCTCTACGAATCGTTGTAGAAAATCTTTACTTTGTATTTTCATCGGTTTCTTATCACTTTTTGATTTAAACCTTAATGAATATGAATTGGAAATTTGAAATTGGGAATTTTGAATAAATTGGAAATTTTTAAATTTGAGTTAAAATTGATTAATAGAATATGAAGAATGATTAGAATTGTATCGATAAAATGATTTTGTTTAAAACCAAAATTTGAAATTTTATTATAAGTTCTTGTATCTATTGTTGATATTCTGATTTGGTGAGCCAAATACAGAATTGATGTCCAGCTTGATTTGAAAAGATATTTCTCTATCTAGCTATCTCTGTGTTGTTTTCGTGCCTGCGAATTTCGAGGACGAAATTCTTTTAAGGGGGAAAGTTTGTAACGACCCTAAATTTTAATTTAATTTAAATTGATAATTAAATGAAATTTTGAATAAAAATTTATAAAATTAATTATAAATGGAAGCGAGTTTCCCCGATTCAAATAGAAAATATGTAAGTCATAAGAAAAGAAAAGAAATGACATTTAAATATGAAACAAAGTTGTAAATAAATATGCAAAATAAATAAAACAAAAGTATATACATTGACACAAGTATAAAAAATAAATAAATAAATTGATTTATTTTTTTTTATAAATGATGATAATTTGAGTTATATAAAATATATGTGTATATATAGAGAAATATAAAACAATAATTTTTAAAGTAAAATTTATGATAATTATTTAAACTAAAAATAGAAGTAAATTTAAAATGCAAGAATAAAGCAAATACATTTAAGTAAGCAAAATAAAAGTATATGTTTATACATAAATAAACATATGCATAAATAAGTACAAACAAAATAAAGTAACTAGATACAATGTAAAATATGAAACAAGTCAATATAACAAAACAAATACATAAGTATTCAAACAAATAGATAAGCAAAGTAAACAAAACAAAGTAAAAATAACAAACAAATAAAAACATACATATGCAGCCTATAGAGTTTGTAACACATAAACAAACTGTACAAGCTTATAAAACATGTACCAAATAAAGTCAAATAAGAAATAGAAACAATTGTATACAACAAGACAGTAAAACATGTTTATGCAGGCAAGTAAAAATAAAAGATCCATCTACATACACAAATAAAAAAAAATAAGCAGCCTATATCTTCAAGTACTAAAGCAAAGGACAGCAAGTATATGTTTGAGTATATAAACATAAAGTAAAAGCAAACAAGTACATAATGTTATATCTCTAGCCCATGACTGAAATCATCAGCCTCCATACCCAAAGAGATCTCTGCCTGCTTTGTACAAAAGGAAGAAAAATATTATCAACCTGTAGACATGTTCCCCTATATCATCTTCATGTAAATTCGTCCATCTTCCAAACTGAGAAAGATCAGAAGAAAAAAAAAAGAAGAGAAAAACAAAAATCACTTTATACACAAGCTTGAAAACAATTTGTTGAGAAAAAAAAAGGAAAAAAAGAAAAGAAGATCAAAACTGCAATTTTTCTCAAAACCAGACTCTCTGTTAATTAATTCAAGGTGAGTAACATTTGTTTTAAATTTTAAAAATATTGATCTGTATTGTGGTAAGTATGTTTGGTCATAAACATTAATGCTCTGTGTATACTGATTTATGAATATGGATGTGTAGGCTGATGTTATAAATACTCTCTGTTTAAAGATTTTTAAACACAGGATTTTGATTCAAAAATCCATTATCACTTGATCTAATCAAGGTTAAAACTTAGCATTAAAACAACCATTGTCAGTATAACATATACTTAAGGTACAAATTTAATTAAGTTGAAAAAATTTTGAAGTGCTTCTGGAAACCAAGAAGAAACTGGGCAAACTCAAAATTTGTCAAAATATAAATCTCTGGTTCCATGAATTCAGGTATGTAAGTCGAATTCACACACATTAATATGAATTTTAAAGCAGTAATTCAGATTTTTAGTGATTGGGATTAAGGGCAATTTGTGTTTATCTGTTTTGGGCATTTCAAGTCGCCGTGGTCGGTCACGATGATGGGAGGGGTCGGATTTTTGTCTGGAGTTGGAGGAGGCTAGCGTGGGTCAGGGAAAAATAACCTGAGGTGATGGAAGCGACTGTGGTGGCGGCAGTGTGGGTTTTTTTTCTCTAAACCTAGTTTTGGGAGCTCGGGGATTTTGGGTTGGTTCGTCGCCATCGTTCGACCGAGTGTCTCGTGGCTTTGGAGGATGGTAGCGGGGGGTTAGACGATGTCGTGGACGGAGTCTTGGGTTCTCTGGTGGTCGGTGGAGGGAGCAGTTGCCGTTGACAGGTTTGAGGAGTACTTGTTCTTTTTGTTTCCAGGTTGTGTTGGGGTGTTGCTCGAATTGCCAAATTCGATTTTCCGGTGAGCCTCGTCGAACTGGGTGGTCAAGTTCGTTGATGGGGTCGAGAGTGACTGGTGGGTGGTCGAGATGTTGGTCGAAGAACGTTCCGATGATCGTACACGTGCACGCGTGATAGTTGTGCCTAGGGTTGTGAAGTTGGGAAGAAGATGAAACTGGGTATTTTGGTTAGTTGGGTGAGAACAGGGTTAGCATGTGTGACTCCATAGTGGTTACTCGAAGGCAACAGAGTGTTGGACTCGGAGCAAGTGTTTGCGTGATATGTTTGTACAGGTTTTAGAACTGAAACTTATTTTGGTTTTGGCAATTTAAATTCAAGTCTTAAACTAAATTCTAAAATCAACATTGAAAAAAAAAACTCAAGTTTAGTTGAGACTTAAATCCAGAAATAAACTAAGTTTTGAATTTAAATTGTTTTTAATAAAAAAAAAAAAAGTGATTAAGTACTTAAGTGAAACAATGGAATTTGAATTAAAATGGAATTTAAAGAAAATTTAAAAGCAAATTGTTTTTAAATTACCGTGTAAATGATAATTTATCTCAAATGATTTGTAATAAATAATCATTTTGAATCTTAAATTTAAAATGGAATTTGAATTTAAAATTCAAAATGTAGTGTTCTAATACACTTTAATATTAATGAAGTCATTAATAAAGAAATAGATTATCTTAGAAATTATTATGGTATTAAAATGATTTAAATGAATAAGATAATTAAGGAATGACTTATATATTTAATTTATAAATTAATAATTTAGATTAATTTATAATTAGAGATTAATTAAGAAGTAAAGTAAGAAATGTTATTAGTTAATGAGAATAATTAACTATGAATTATTAAGTAATAAAAGTAATGTGATAAATTTTGATAACAAATTAGATTAATTAATTAAATCAATTGTAAATTGTTAATTACTTAATGAAAGCAATTAGGAGGTTAAGTACTAATTGTAATTAAATTTGAATATTTTGATTCAATTATTGATAAAGACAAATTGGTAATTAATGATTTGTTATTATGAGATGATTGCTTAATGGTAAGTAATTAAAGAGTAAATTTCTTGAAATAATTAATTAAGAAGTTAATTAATTATATAATTGGTTTGAAAGTCAATTTAATTAATATGATTGATTAAGAATAATTTAATTAATTAAAGTGTTTGATAAATTAATTTATATCAAATGATTTGGAATTAATAAATCAGAATTGGATAATAAATTCATAAGTAATTAATTTGATTGAAGATAAATTGAATTACATAGGATTAAACGAATAATTAATCCTGCTTATAAATGTTTATTGAATGTTTGACCTTACCTATGAATGATTATATTGTATGAGATGCCTTGAATTGATTATCCTATCTGATTTGTGATATTTTGTTCTGTAGATTGAGCTGTGTATATTTATTTACATTTGTATACTATCTATGAATCTGTGTATGGACGATAAGCGTTATAATTTATATCGCTTATCGACTATATTTCTGTGTTTTAATCTGTGATGATTGAATGATGTTGCACTATTGTGTTAAACCCCTGGACCACACCATACACACAAAATTATAGATTTCACGAGGAAATCGATTAAGTCACAGATTTTTGAAATAGTTTAAAATTTGAATTTTTAAATTCAAATGTTTTGGAAATGGAATTGGAATAGAAGTGAAAAGCTTTTGAAATGGAATTTCAAAGATGGAAATTTATTTTGAATAACTGGATTAAGTGTTGAAATTTAAATACTTTAATTTAAATTTGAATTCAATATTCAGATTGAATTCTGTAATTTGAAATTAGGGATTAATGATATTATACTAGTCATTATGAGTTAAACCATTTTTAAAGTATTATTTTTGGGAATTTGAATTTAACCCAAGGATTTCAACTCGTATAAATGAATCAGATTTCCAAAATGAAAACTGTTGTTTTCAAATGATAAACACTTTTAGATAAGAACTGAGATTCCAGTTAATTAGGGGAATTTCAAGATTGAATAGAGAAATGATTTTCCTAAGTTATAAATGAATTCTTTTTGAAAGCTATGAATTAAATCTGTTTATTCTTAACAGATTTAAATTGATGATTTGTTTAAACCAAATTGAAATGAAATTGTTTTGAAGGCTATAAAGTTAAATCTTTGATTTAAAGATTTAACGAGTTAATCAAATCGAAATGAAAATTGATTTGGAAAATCTGTGAATGAATCTTTTGTTTAAAAGATTAAAATGTGAAAATTGTTTAAACCGTTAAAGGTTGTGAAAATGAATCTTTTTGTTTTAAAGATTGAAATGGTAAATTGTTAAACCATTTGAAAGAAAAACTTTGGATTTTTAAGTTGTGACTTAATTGAAATCCCAATATCCATATGTTTTTGAACTATTTCGCTCACTATTCGGTTTAGCCGGGAAAGGACCTTTGTGTCATATAACCCATTCCGAATATGTGATACGTCGTTATGAATAGCATTGAAGATCGGTGTTGAAGACCCGGTATTTGCGAGAGTGATAGGATGACCTGTCGATTGACTTTGCACCGAGTTGCTCCGGTATAGAGTTCTCCATATGTGATGCGGAATCCGATCAGGATTGTGGATATCCGGATTGCAAGGACTTCTTTGTAAGTGCCTTCGGTTCTGTTCGAGCCTGGAACAGACTTGTATGGATTGTATGTCTGACATTACAAGTTGAGATATAAAGCAGATTTCTTTCAAATATATTTCTGTTGGTGGCGGTGAATTTATTCTTTTAGCTTAACACCCTTCTTTGAGACGTACGAGCTCAGAGGTTATATAGTTGAAGCTATCAGCGATGTATTCCCAATTTAGTAATGTGACATGCTGAGTGTTGCTGTGAAATGATCATTGTGTTGATTATTTGTGATAGGATCATTTGTTTGATCGTCTATCCTAGTGATCATTTCTATGATCATTTGTTGACCCAAAGCATGGCTTTTGTATAAAGTATGTTTTTGTGGACGAGACTTCGTCGAGCCTCACACCCCGGAAATGGTCAAAACAGGAAAGATGCGGCAAGGTTATGAGGGGTAGCTCCCTTTAGGGTATGTGCATTTCCTTCTGGATAGAGGTGGTATCATGGTATGGAGCCCAGATATTTAACCTATGTGGTTACTGCGAATTTATTACTTTGTGGTTGTTGGTTATCGGGATCCCGTGAGAAAGGTCGTTTACGATCGGGGCATGGCGTGCTCGTGTCAGTAGTTACCCAGTTAGGGGTAACCCGGCCTTGTGTTGGCAGAGTTCCGGTTTGGTTCTCGGGAATGTCCTTCCAGAGGCATTCTCATGTGGCAATGGGAAGTTCCTTGGCCTGATCATTCGTTGGAAATCCAAAGAAACAATACGAACCTTGTACAGTATTAGTTGTATAACCTGCCATGGAATGTGGCGGTAACCTGCTATTGAACATGGTTAGCTATAGTAGGCATACGATAATGGTCGTATGTTGGCTAAGATTTATATTCTACTTTCGAAATGAATTTTTCCTACACTATGCACTAGTAATAATATCAAATGTTTCTTTTAATGCGTATCAAGCATCTTTGACTATCATAAGGAGAAATCTCCTCCGATTCTGCGTTTGCATTGTGTGTGTGTGCGGGAGGCCTTATGGTAGTCTCATTTTTCAAAAGCATTGCGAATTGACTTTAAAATTCTTTCTTTGATTGTTTTTATAAGATAAACTGTTTTTGTTGCTCACACCAGTCCCACGACTGATCCAGAGTTTATTGTTTCTTTCCTAAACTCTGGGTGCTCAAAATTTTTCTACACGAGCAGTCTAGAGTTGGGTTTTATAGATAGTTAGATATAGTGGATTATCTGGAGTTAGTTCAGTCTTTGGACCACACCAGTCTTGCTGAGCTTGGTGATATGTTATTGGGAGTTCGAGCTATGGCTGGATTGATTCTTGGAAATGGAGTTGCAGTTCTCGGAGTTCTCTTTTGAAGATTATCTCAGAGTTATTTGTTCCGTATGCTAGATGTTATCTATTTTCTTTCCGCTGATATTTTATTGTATCATATCTCTGATGTATATTGATATCTATTAGATCATCTGTTGTATCAGATATTGTATCAAAGCTGTATATCAATGTATTATTCTTTTATTCTGCTGTGTTGTTTACTCAATGATTGTTATAAGCTCCGGCGAATCGGATTTGAACGGTCGAATCTATGGCATTCGAATACGATATGAAGTATGGATGTCGATTTTTGAGCGGGCAAAATTCGACTCGTTACATTGAAGATAGCTAGAATCCGGTATCTCGAGAGATCAACGGGTTTGGGCATTTATCTTGGTAACGTTTTATCATTTTGCTTCATTTGTTATTTCTGCTGCGTCACTACCAGAGGAAACTCCATAGGTACGACACAAATCAAACTCGTACAAGGCACGCTAGGGTAGGTGACACGACACAATGAGGCAATGCCATGGTAGATGTACCAATTACGCACGCAGGCTGGTGGTAACGCGTAGCACGCAGCTACCGCCCACCTCAAGCCACACCCCCAAATCAAAAATCAAAAGTGGCCACAAAATAAATCTCAAAGTCAGAATATAATATCGAAGGAGTGTGTCCAATCAGAGGAGCTACCTCATTTGCCCGAGATCGCTACTGTTTTAGCCACCTTAAGCCAACTCATGGGAGTCGGATCCACGTTCATACCTCAATAGGATCGTCGCCACCATCCTACTTTATTCTGGAATCTCCACCTCATACATGGTTGTAAAATTGGTTTTCGGTATCGACAGAGAGTATGCCTATATCTGATCCCGGTCTCTTTAACAACCTACCGTTATTATAACCCATGGATATTTCTTTTGAAATAGTTTATACTTTAAAAACAATAATATCATATCCATTTCAAAACGAAATCAATAATATATCATTTCCACTTCATAAAGTCATATTCTTAGATCTTCGATTTCGAATCAATATATTCAAGACCATTCTTAGTTAAACATAATTCCAAATAAATTCATTTCCAAAATCATAGTACTTTCAAATTTATACTCTTTCGAAACCAAAACACTTTAAAACCATAATCATTTTAAATCATACACTTTGAAATATTATCATTTGGAAATCATAATGCTTAGGAAGTCATAACCCTTAAAAATAATATTCTTTACCAATGTTAGTATTTTTAATGTTCATTCGTTCAATCATACCAATTTCAAAAACATTGTATTAACTTATAAATTTTAAAAAACGGTTTATATTTCCCCTCAAAACATATTCATTTAAACTATTTAAATTCAATGTTAAAATCTTTCAAAAATATTTTTTTTCCAAAGTTCATTCGTTAAATAATAAACTTTTCCAAAACATTGTAAATTTCAGCAACAACAGCATTTATAAAGTGTTACAGTAGATATACTTGTATTTAAAAAACATTGTCAAATTCAGAAACAGCTACACTTACAAAGTGCTACATTAGGTATTTAGTAATTATTTCGAAATAGTTTACTTTCGGCAACAACAGCACTTACAAAGTGCTGCAGTAGCTTTATTATTATTTCAGAATATAGTTAAGTCTCGGGATTGATAGCACTTAGCAAATGTTGTCTTAAACCACAGCACTTCTGAAGTGCTACCAATACTAATTCCAGATTTATAATAACATTTCAGCCACATTAAAATTTCAATTTTTAGCTATTTTAGCTTATAAAAATCATATTTTACGCTTCAAAAAATATTCATTTGAATATCATTTAACTTATGATTTAATAAAATAAAATTTTATCAATTAATATCCAAATTAAACTATAATTCATTTGTTAAGTCAAAAGCGCATTATTACTTAACTTTTATTTTTAACCAATGACTTAATACTTTATTTTAAAATACCTGTTTCAAAAATAAAATAAGTTGTCATAGTTAATACAAAAATCAATGTTCTTTATAAATCTATTCATTTAGACATCAATTAACTATGATTTCAAGTTAAATAAATTTATTACGAAATGTCCAATTAAAACTGTATTTAATTTTTTTCCAATTCAAAATACATTACATTCTTAACTAAAATCTCCATTTGGAAACCAATTTCCAATTATCAAGTTACGTCATATTTAAATTACATTTTATACATTTTACTTATACAATTTAACTTATAGAAAATCAATGTAAACTTATTTATACAAAACATATCCATTTCATGAAATAAAATTCATTACAACCACTAGGCTAGATTTAGAATTCCACATTAAATCAAATTTCATTATTAAGCTGTTTATCATACATAAAATCTTTAAATCACAAATTTAAAACCAAATAAAGATTTTTAAATTACAATTAAAACCAAAATCAACTTATAAAATTTTAACTTATAGAAAACCAATATCTCTTTATATTTCAAATTTTAAATCAAAATTTAAGTTAAAATTTCATATATTCTAAAAATTCAAAATACTTAATAAATTTTTAGGAAATTATTACTTGAAAAATATTAACCATGGTCCTGTATAATATTTTCTAACCTAGGTCAAGGATACTGATGTGTGTCATTTCAATCCGTAATTTAAAAAGAAAAATCCGGGTTCTATCATTTCAAACCCACAATCCCAAATAAATCAAATATAATAAAAATTACTTGAGCCTATCATTTCGGCTCATAATGATTTTTCCTTATTCTAAAGTCCGTTGGGGTATGTATCATTTCAACCCATAATGATAGGGAACTTGCAATATGAGATATAGAAAATAAAATAACAGTATAGCATATAATGTCATATCAGATGATGTAACAGGTACATAAACATCATTTAACATCATATAAATATAACATAGGCATGTATGAACATAACATATCAGTTTTACATGTTCATTTGTCATCATTTCACAATTATAAAAGTACGTATGTCGAGAGTGATAAACTCACCTTTTTAAAGCTGAAATTGCAATTCAAAATACACAATTGAAATTCCGAAAAGCACGACAAGGCATGACTATATTTTTGAGTGGATGAAGAGTCAAGATCCAATATTGGACACAAACAAATACATCAATTATAGGTATATGATTTAATACAAACAAAATATGAATTAAAAAATGGAAGAAATATGAATTAAATGACATAACCTTGCTCTCACCAACAAGTGGGCTCGGCCTCATCACTTATAGGCTCGGCCATGATCAAGATATGCTTGGCCATGTTTGTTTGTGGCATGCTAGGCTCGGCCGGGTGGTCTATGGATCAATCAATGCACGACTTCGGTTTGAGGAAGTGGAAAATGATATGTTATAAAGTATGGAAGGCAAAAGGTCAAGCCATGGAAGGCTTGTGTGCTATTGGTTCGACCCTATGTCTCAAATGGTTCGGCCATGGTGGGATCTAGGGTCAAAGCAACCTAAATACATGGCTAGGGAATAGGTATGGTCACGGCAAGGCAAGGAGGTGGAATACTTGGTGCCTGAGGCAAGCAAATAGGAAGTGGTGATAAAAGGAGATCGGTTAAGGTTTCTAACTTGTTTTGATGATGGATTTTCATCTTAGAATCACGACCATGAGGTTAGGTGGTGATAAAGAGGTGGTGGAGTGGAGTAGTGGTCGGCTAGGAGATTCATGGGGTGGAGGAGGCCGAGCCTAGCTTGAAGAAAACAAAGAAAAACAAAATGGAAAAGAGGAAAAGAAGGAGGAAGCCATGGAAAAACTTGTTGTATATATTTTTTTTCTTCACGAAATGATAAATGAGAAGTGTATAGATGTTTTTTACGTAAGAAAGGAAGTGGCGGCTAGGGTTATCAATAGGATTTGGATGGCTAGAAGAAATGGAAATGAATGGCTAAGAGATGTTGGGTTTTGAACGGCTTGGAATAGGAAGGGCTAGAAAATGAGGAGACCTTACTTCCTTTTCAGGAAAAAGAAACCTAAGACTATTGGATTTCCAAGCCAAAGTCAAATAAAATAAAATTAGAAAGTAGGGAATGGAAAATAAAAAAATAGAAAATAGAAAATAGAAAAATAGAGATGAAATAAAAAAAATAAAATGGAAAATAAAATAGAGAAATGAACATAGGAAAAATAGAAAATAAACTACAGAAAATAATTGCGTGTAAAACGCTGTATTTCATCAAATTTAAAAAGTTTAAAACAGAATTTTACGAAACGTAAAGCTGCACGAATGTTAGAATTATATTCTACTTCAAATAAAAAGATTAAAATTTAAAGATTAAAATTTAAAATTTTCAGCTGTGGTCAAACTTTGACTTTCCATTGACCAAAATACATAATTTTCAGAATTTGTTTATTTTATTGTATTTGGAATATAAATTGTAAACACAATCCAAAATTACATTGGAAAATTCCAAAGTCTCAATTTTAAATGATTTAAAAATTTAAGTTCAAATAAAAATTTAATTAAAATATTTACAAAATTATGGGTTGTTACAACATGTTTACACACACGCACACACACACACACATATACACTCAAACTCATTCTAGGATGTTACTGACCCTATCTCTAATGAGTACCCCACCAAAGTCAAGGTTCTAACTTAACCTTCAGCTTTGATACCAAATGTAACGACCGAGATTTTCGACCTTCAAAAATCGACGCTAATACATCCACTGTATTGCATGTCGAGCAATCGAATGCCGGGAAACCCGATTGTTAGAGAAAAAGAAAGAAGGAAGAAGATAACAAGAAAACTAAACAACGTAGAATCCCACAGCGGAATGAATAATCTATAATATACAACAAATCTTTACACAAAAGAAAAACTGCAATATGTGTGTGTATCTATATATATATATATATATATATATATATATATATATGTAGAAATCAATCGGAGTATAATAACCTATTTCAGCTTTGACAGTTATAGCAGCCTATCCTTACAATTGTTGATAGATACAATAATGTATACAGCGAAAAAATAACCATCTATGTGAATTACGTCTCTGGGCCTCCAACTCGTCTCGTGAAGCTCCAAAGCATCCAAACTAACCTGTAATATGCTTGGTCTAACCCTAGCATTATAATAAAATAACACACAAGTCAGTCTGGAAAACCAGCATGAGAAAACACACCCAACTGGATTTTTAAGTTATAAAACCTTTGAAAATCAAGAGTATCTCAGATGTAATGACCTGTAATTTTTAATGATTAAAAAATAGTTAATTTAATAAAATTATGTAATTTAATATTGGAAGAAATAAAAATTTATGATTTAATAATAAGAATATAACTCAAAGGAAATATAATAGTATTAATTTAAGGTAATTGATAACTACTTTAAATGTAATTCCATTTAATTGAAATGATTAAAGAGTTTGATAGATTGTAAATTAATTGTAATAATGTGTGTATTGATTGAAAATTGGAATTAAAAAAGTAATTGATAATTTAAATGGTGTATTAATTATATGAAATAGCATGTAATAAATTGTAATCGAATAAAATTAGTGTTGTGGTTGAAATTATAACACTTGTTGTAGATAATAAACTCATAAATGTGATTTAATGTAGAAAAGGTGACAATTATTATTTGTTATCAATTTATTTAATAAATTATAATTAAATTAAATTAAATGTCACGTAAAATGAGTTAAGAGATAATTGGAAAATGTGAATGCAACAAGAAGTACAGAAATGTCAATTACATTCACAAGGTAATAATTAATTTAGTAAAAAGAGTGAAACCAAGATAAATTAATTTATTGGGATTTTAAATTTTAATTAATGTGAAAATCAACAAAAATTCAATATAATTGACTTATTGCAACTAATATGATAGAAGATGATAATTGTGGAATATTAATGCAATATGATGCAAAGCAATGTTAACTAGGTCCATAAAGCAAAAAGGACTGAAATCATGTATAATCAATTTAGAATTAAATTATAATTAATTGGATTTAATTATGGTTGAAATTGAACACTGTAATTAGTGTAATATTTAACATTGGATTGATATGTAAATTTGTATTAAATTATTGTAATTTTCTAAGTATCGAAAATAATAAAATTTGTTAGTTATTAAAAGTGGAATTAAAAAGTGATATAATTGATTTAATATTAATTTATTTAATTAATGTAAAAATAGCCATTTTGGCCATTGTCTCGGATTTCGACGAAACTAGATTCATCGAATCCGTAACAGCGAATTATTGCAAGGATTTCAAGTTTCGTAGTGATTGGACATGTCGTTTGATCATACGGACTCGGAACGTGAAGAAATCAATTTAATTAAATTTAATTGAAATCAATTTAATTAAATTTATTTGAAATCAATTTGAAATATGCTGATTTCAAAGCTAACTTCTTCATACGATGGAACTAGGACTTGAAACCTATTCCTTTGAGTTTAAAACTATCGAACCATATATTTTGATATATGGATTGACCCACTTTCGTTCCGGAGGCAAAATGGGCTTTTTGGGACTCTATTTGTCTTTCGTACCAATCTAATGTGTTTATACACGTGTTGTGTTGATATAAATAGTCTTGTTTCCCAAACCCTAGCGGTCATTTTCCTATCTCAGTACGTACAATTCTATCTGACTATCCCCTTCTTCTCAATGGCAAACCAATTCAAACACAAACCCTAAGTCGAATTTCAAAATCAAACGCCTCCGCCCCCTATCACATTACATACCGATTTGAAGCCCTCAAAGAGCGTAATTCACTGGTGTAATTCGTTTTTGCAATCGAAGCACTGTTTGTCCGAAAATTGAGGTTGAATCTCAGCCGTTCATATTAGAGTTTTGACAATCCAACGGCAGATCGTCGACGAGGGTTCGATCGGGTTGTATGGGCGTGTAGAGGGTGATGAGAGGGTTCAATCAATATAGTCACTTCATGCTAGAAGGTTTGGAAATTGCCTAGAACGACGATGAACTGCGATGGCGGCGTTGTGCTCAGGCATGAGCTGGACGTGGCTGCGTGGCCAGAGATAGATCAGCGGAGTTATGGGTTTCGATGGTCATGCCTTATGGTCGTGGATGATGGCGTAGCAGCGGCGTTTCTCTAGTCAAAGGCGGTGGCTATGCTAGGTTTAGGTTCAAACAGTTGCGTCGATCATGTGCAGGCACATGAGAATGGAGGTGACGTGGCTAAATTGTTTTATTTATTTATTTAAATTTTAAATTTTGGTTTCAAAATTCTAACCACCATAACTTTTGCATACGAGCTCGGATTCACGCGCGGTTTTCTCCACTGGGATCGTATCGAAATTCCAGACATTTTGACTCTTGTTTGGATAAATTCTAAGACTATTGAATTTTGGGCCTCAAATTGGATTTCAAACTGATTTGGAATCAAAAGTGAGTGTTTAACCCACTAAAAAATACTAAATTATCTTATTTTATTTAATTCAAATTTATGATGTGATTAGAAATTAATTGATTGAACGTTTGATATGTTTAAATTGTCATTCTAGTTAAATTTGACTTTTATTGCATTTAATCATCGTTTAATTTAATATTGAATTTAATTGTCAATTTAATACCTGCTAATGATAATCAGTTATCTATTGATGTTTATTGGTTGATTTAGATGATGGTTGTGATGGTTGTTGATTTTTGATATTGGATGACTGGATGTTGTATTTTTATATTGTTATAACACTGAAAGTTCCCTATGGGTTGAAATGATACATACCAGAATGATCTATAGATTAGGGAAAAATCGTTATGGGTTGAAATGTTAAACTCGAGTGATTTTATGGATTTTATTTAATTTGGGATTGCGAATTGAAATGATATATACCCGTAAAATTTTAAATTTTGGACTGAATGGTAAATATCAGTATCACCTGACCATATGGTAGAAAATTATATATGGACAACGGATTGGTTGAATTAAATATTTTTTAATTTTTAATTTTTAATTCAGTTAAATGGAATTTTGAAATAGAAATTGATTATATAAACTGAATTATTTTCGATAATCTAAGAGTTGATGCTGAAATTGGAACTGATTTAATGAATTGTTCAAAGGATTTAAATTGGAATTTCAAAGTTGAAATGCCAACTATTAATGAATCTGTCGGAGTCGAGTTATTAAAAAGGTTTGGATATAACTTTGAAATCTATTTTAAACGAATTTAAACTATTTTAATTAATTTAAACTATTTAAATCAATTTAAACTATTTTAGTTTATTGTAACGACCCGTATTTTACGTGTCGATAGATTGTAGAATTTATAGGTCGTTAGTGTTGATAAGTTGTGTGGAAGTTAACTCGTATGGTGCTTAGGTCGAATTTACGAGTTAAGTTAGTCAACGACTTAGTGCTTAAGTCGTTTGGTAGCCTAGGTCGTTAGGGATTGAGTCGTGACCGACTTAACGTCTTAGGTCATGTGATGATTGAGTCGGTAGGAGCCTAGGTCATGCGAACGAGTTATGGAGGTAGCCGACTTAAGGGGATAGGTCGTTTGGATGTTAGGTCGTTGGGGAGTCTAGTAAGCGACCTAAGAGTTAACGAGTCAGCGACCTACGTGTTAGTGAGTCAGTTGTTGGCGAGTTAAGTATGTCAACGACCTAAGAAAAGTTAGGTCGTTGAACGACTTAAGGGAGTGTTAGGCCGCTGGGCAAGTTGAGTCGCGTGAGCGACTTAGTGTTAGGGATGCTGTGTATTAAGTCGGCAGGACTTGAGTCGTTAGCGACTTATAGATAGCTTGGGCAGGAGTTAGGTCAGCATTGTTGAGTCGTAAGTCGTTGTGTTAGGTCAGCAAGGAGTTGAGTCGGCAGGGTCTTAGGTCGTAGGTCGGCATGCTAGTTAAGTCGTCAGGCGACCTAGGACTTAGGAAATGCGGCAGTGTGTTGAGTCGTGTGACAGTTGGGTCGGCAGTACGTTGAGTCGTTAGGTCGGCCTGTGTTTTAGGTCGCGTCTGGGTTAAGTCGTAAGTCGGCCTTGGTTGTATGTTGTGTTGGTTAGGTCGTAGGTCGTAGGGGCTGATGAGTCGGCAACGACTCATAGTTAGGTCGGGGACGACCTAAGGGGCGACGACCTAAGGGGTTTCCAGCCTATAAATAGAGGGGTTTGGCTCACTTTTTGGCACCGGTTTTTGAAGCGACGAAGTGCTGCCATTTTGAAGACTCGACTACAACATTTCTTCATCTTCTTTTCTCCATTCCAATCTAATTCTAACATCCATCCAAGATCGAAGATCAAGATCAAAGATCAAGAGCCAAAGTTGAAGATTTTCATCCGAAGAGGCTAGATTTCACCGTTTCAAGTGAAATTTCTCCGGATCAAGTCCAAGTCCTTGCTGTCCAGATCTGTAGTTGATTCATTTTAGGTTGTTTTGGTGATTTGGTGAGTGGTAGTTATCTCTCACACGGACCCAAAGGAGTGTAGTGGATTGGTGATATGTTTATGTGTTAAAGTTAGCGTTTTCTCGCATTTTCCTTAAGTCTGCATGTAGATCCATCATATTTGAAGATGTTTATCTATGAAAGTTATTTATCAAGTATTAGAGACAAAACCCATGTTTTAGATTTGATAGATCTATGCTAAAAACCATGATTTCACGTATGTTGGACTTTTGCTCACTTAATTACGAAATTGCCATTATAATTGATATTGCTTAATAGATCTTGTTTGAATGGTTGAATGTTTGAATGTATGTTAGATTTGATTGCTCCAAGTTAGCTTGTAGTTGATTTGGAACAAGATGGTTGAAGATGATTCAAAAGCTAAGTGGAAAGGCTCTTGAATGGTGAAAGCTGCCAATGGCATATGAAGCGGATGTGGAAGCTCATATGGATGGATTCGAGGATGTGGGATCTTGCCATGATGCGAGAAGGCAAAGCATGGTTGAGTTGGGACTTTGCGATGATATGATGAGGCAAGGCTTGTGTTGAGATGGGACGGGTCATGATGACGTTCCAAGTTGAGAGACTTTGCTATGATGTGATGAGGCAAGACATATGTTGTGATGGGACGGGTCACGAAGACGTTCCAAGCACGGGTCATGACGACGTGCAAAGTTATAACTCGGTGATGCGGTCCGGGTTGGGGTGGATAATGGTTAGCTTGAGAGGCGCTTGAGCTAGTATGGAAGTAGTCGTCGAGGAGGATGACTAGGAGGCTAAGATCTCATCGTTGTTGAAGGTTCTAGCATACTCAAAGCAAGGGTACGTTGGAACGGGTCACGATGACGTTCCAGGCACGGGTCATGATGACGTGCTAGTACTCTGGGCTGATGCGTTCGGCTTAGGCACGGGTCACGATGACGTGCGGAGTTATGGCTAAACCGGGGTTACCATTAGCCCTTGACAGGCGGTCATTCAACTAACGGTGAAATCAAGGCAATGATAACAGTGATAGCCAGAGTCATGGATGTTTGGATGTTTGGTTGTATCATCATTCGGCTTCAAGAGCGGTGTTTTCTGGGTGCTTATCTGATCTTGGTTTAGGCCTTGGGGGTTTGTATTTGGAAAACATCGTCCTTGACTCGAGTGATTATTGCTTTACCTTACTTATCTGCTATGTTATGCTTACTTCTCCTTAGTGTGTGTCTGGGGGCTATCACTGTAGAAAGAGGTGGAGTGGGATGGTTTGGTTCCTATTCCTTTTATCCCTTATGCTCTTTGGTATGTTTGATTGTTAATTTACTGCTCACTAAGACTTTGTCTGACTCAAGGTTTTATGTCTCCTCTTATTACCTTGGGCTGTTCATCCATGTTTGGGATGGGCAGACTAGGTAGCAGGTGGCAGGTGTTGTGCTTAGAGTTTTCCGCTGATGATGACGAAGACGAGCAGGAGGCTATGCATATTATTTTCTTATATGTACTGGGTATCCGCTGCTGTATTTGATGAGTGTTTGTAGTGAGGTCTTGATGTATGGATTTGTTGAGATGATTGTATAAAACTTCTGTGATGCTTATATGATGATTTTTCTGTTATGAGACTTCACTATATATTTCTCTATTGTATTTTATCCATGCGCTGTGAGTTACGATAGAGATTCTGCGATTTTATTTTACCCTGACTATCATCCATGGTTGCCTTGCACACCTTTCAGCGCACTATTCCCTTGTTTTGGTGCGGGAGTCATGGGTGGTCGTCACATTTGGTATCAGAGCTTTGGTGAATCGATTTCAGCCAACGCTCGCTGACGTAACTACGTATGAGAGACGTAATTGTATTTTGATGGATGATTACTATATATAATATAGTAGCCTAGAAGGATTTGAACTCCTTATGCAGTTGTTTCTTAAGGTGTTCTAATCATTCTTATTACAGATATTAAGGATGAGTCGAAGAGGGAGACCAGCTGCAAGGGAAAGCCGTGCTGATGAAGGAGCTGTTGATTATGGAACTATGTTCGAAGCGATGATGACTTCGATCATGAGAAGGATACCAGCTTCAGGATCATCAGTGGATGTGGGAGTTCAAGTTCAAGCTCCAAGACCGGTGGATTTTGCTAAGCTTTGCAAGGATTATACTTCTCTTGGAGGAAAAGCTTTCTTGGGGACGGAGTCGACTATTGAGGTGCAGAGATGGATTGATGCTTGCAAAAGGATCTTTGGTGACTTAGGGATTGAGGATGCAACTAAGAGAAAGCTTGCATCGAGACAGCTTCAGGGAAGAGCTGCTGATTGGTGGAATTCTATCACCATAGATACACCAGAAGAGGATATTACTTGGGAGCAGTTCCAAGTTAGATTTGAAGCCAAGTTCATCTCTACTGCTCAGAGGTCTGTTTTGTTCAAGAGATTTGTGGAGCTCAAACAAGGCGGAAGGCCTGTTCTGGAGTATATTTCTGAGTTCGAAGCTTTGTCTAAGTATGCCAGATCATATATTGATTCTCCCTACCAGAAGAATGAAAAGTTTGTGACTGGTCTGGATGCTTATCTAGGAAGGCAGTTAGTGGATCATCTGGACGATCCATTTGAGAAGCTGGTGGAGAAAGCTCTGAGGCATGAGAGTTTGTTTCCTAGGGAAAGTTCTGTTGTTGCTGTAACCAGGGAAGGATCTAAACCACAGCAGAGTGGGAATAAGAAGAGGAAGCAGCAGCAACAGAAGGGAAAGGATGGTCAGAAGAAGCCAAAGGGCGAGGTGACTTGTTATAACTGCCGTCAGAAGGGTCATCTTTCTCGGGATTGCAAGAATCCGAAGGTGCAGTTGAAGTGTTACAACTGTGATAAGCTGGGACACATTAAGAAGGACTGTCCAGAACCGAGGAAAGATAGGCAGGTTGTGCAAGCCTATGCTTTGGGGGCTGTTCCATCGTCTTCAAAAGCTCCGACTGCTGAAGAAAAGGGGAAGAGTGTGGTGGTTCAAGGTACTCTTTCTATTTGTGGTGTTCCAGTTAGAGTGTTGTTTGATACTGGAGCGTCGCATTCTTTTGTTTGTGATGATTTGGTAAGCCGGTTAGGTATGAAACCGGATATTGTTGATAGGCCATTGGTTGTGACTAATCCAGTGGGGGGTTCGTCATGTTTGTGTATGATATGCCGTGGTCTAGTTGTGTCGAGTCATGATTGCTCGTTTGTTTGTGATTGCTTTGTTCTGAACTTTGCGGGGTTCGGAATTATTTTGGGTATGGACTGGCTTAGGAAGTATGCGGCTAGGATTGATTGTGAGAGGCTTGAGGTGACAGTCGGGAATGTGGAAGGGCGAAAGGTTGTGATACGATGTAAGCATGAAGAAGGCGTCTTCATGAGCTTCATGTATTCGCTAGTTGTTCCACGGGATGGACTGTCATCGGTGCCTATTGTGAATGAGTTTGAGAATGTCTTTGAGGAAGTCAAAGGGTTGCCGCCGCATAGGGAGATCGAGTTTCGTATCGATCTAGTTGAGGGAGCCAGACCTGTTGTGATGCCTCTTAGGCGGATGGCACCGAGGGAGCAGCAAGAGCTGAAGGTGCAAGTTGATGACCTTTTGCAGAAAGGATTCATTCGGAGAAGTGTGTCCGAATGGGGTGCGCCAGTTGTGTTCGCAACCAAAGCGGATGGATCGTTGAGGTTGTGTGTGGATTATCGTGAGCTGAATAAGGTGACTAAGAAGAACAAGTATCCATTGCCGAGAATAGATGACTTGTTTGATCAGCTTCACGAGGCTAAGGTGTTTTCTCAGATGGATTTGGCAACGGGATTTCACCAGTTGAGAGTGGCGAAGGATAGTGTGCCGAAGACTGCTTTCAGGACACCATCCGGGTTTTATGAGTGGCTGGTAATGCCGTTTGGATTGACTAACGCACCAGCATATTTTGTGGATCTTATGAATAGAGTGTTCAGAGATCAGTTGAATAGGTTCGTGCTTGTGTTCGTGGATGATATTCTGATTTATTCCAGAACTGAGGGAGAGCACAAGACACACTTGAGGATTGTTTTGGGGATCTTACGGAAACATCAGCTGAAGGCTAAGTTTTCGAAGTGTCACTTCTGGAAGAGTGAAGTGAGGTTCTTAGGCCATGTTATCTCTGGAAATGGAATAGCGGTTGATCCCGCTAAGGTGGCAGTGATCCAGGATTGGGTTAGACCTAAGAATGCATCTGATGTGAGAAGTTTTCTTGGATTAGCAGGATATTATCGTCGGTTTATCAAAGACTTTTCCAAGATAGCTGCACCGTTAACAGGATTGACAAAGAAGAACCAGGTGTTCAGATGGGATGATAAGTGTGAGCAAGCTTTTGTAATCCTGAAAGAGCGATTGACGAGTGCTCCTGTTTTGACTATTCCAAGTGGGAATGATGAGATGGTGGTTTACACCGATGCATGTGGCACTGGACTAGGAGCGGTGCTAATGCAGAAGCATAAAGTTGTTGCGTATGCTAGTCGACAACTAAAGCCGCATGAAAGGAATTATCCGACTCATGATTTGGAGTTAGCGGCGATTGTGTTTGCTTTGAAGATGTGGAGACACTATCTATTGGGAGTTAGATTCGAGCTGTTTACAGATCATAAGTCGTTGAAGTATCTGTTTTCCCAAAAGGATTTGAATCTTCGACAGCAAAGGTGGCTAGAGTTCTTAGCATCGTATGATTTTGGTATAGCCTATACTCCAGGGAAAGGTAACGCAGTGGCTGATGCGTTAAGTCGAAGACATGCAGGATTGGGAGCCATGTTTTCGGAATGGAAGAGTCTTGAGTATTTGGCTGGATTTGATTTCAGGCCTAGATGCGAATTGGAACCTGAGATGTTGGCAAACTTATCAATAAGGCCTACTCTTGTGGAAAGAATTGGCGAGGGTCAAAAGCAAGACGATAAGCTTGTCAAGGTTATCCGAGATTTGGAATCTGGATTGGACCCAGAGAAGAATAAAGGATTTGAAGTCGATCGAGAGGGTTGGCTTCGAAAGCAAGGGCGACTAGTTGTTCCCGATGTAGATGGATTGAGAGATGAAGTTCTGAGGGAGAGTCATCACTCGAAGTTGACAATTCATCCAGGTGGAAATAAGATGTATCGGGATATGAAGAGAACCTACTACTGGGAAGGTATGAAGAAGGATGTTGGAAATTTTATTTCCAAGTGTATGAATTGCCAGTTGGTGAAAGCTGAGCAGAAGAAGCCCAGTGGATTGCTTCAGCCATTAGAGGTTCCTACATGGAAGTGGGAGCAGGTGTCGATGGATTTTATCGATGGTCTACCTAGGACAAGAGCGGGAAATGAAGGGATTTGGGTCATCGTAGATCGTTTGACCAAGAGTGCAAGATTCATTCCTGTTCGATCGACTAGGACTGCATCGAAGTTGGCTGAGTTGTATGTTAAGTGGATAGTTCGTTTCCATGGTGTTCCGAAGAGTATAGTGAGCGATCGAGACCCATTGTTCACTAGTAGATTTTGGAAGAGCTTCCAGGAAGTTTTGGGAACCGAGTTGTGTTTGAGTACAGCTTATCACCCTCAAACAGATGGTCAGACTGAGAGAGTCAACCGAGTTTTGGAAGATCTTCTTAGAGCATGTGTTTTGGACTTCGGAGGATCATGGGAAGATCACCTTCATTTGGTGGAGTTTGCTTATAATAACAGTTATCAGTCGAGTATCGGTATGGCACCATATGAGGCATTATATGGAAGACCGTGTAACTCTCCGACATGTTGGTTGGAAACCGGAGAAAAGCTGATACTTGGGCCAGAGATGATTCGACAGACTTCAGATTGTATAGAGATCATTCGGCAACGAATGAAGGCAGCCCAAGATCGTCAGAAAAGTTATGCAGATAATCGTCGAAAGGATTTGGAATTCGACGTGGGTGATAGGGTTTTTGTGAAGATTTCTCCATTGAAGAATGTTATTAGATTCGGGAACAAAGGAAAGTTAACTCCGAGATTTGTTGGACCATTCCCGATTATCAAGCGAATTGGAAAACTCGCTTATAGATTGGAGTTACCGGAGAAGATGGTGGGTGTGCACAATGTTTTTCATGTATCCTATCTACGGAAGTATGTGCACGACCCAACTACGGTGGTTTTTGCTGATAGCTGTGAAGACTTGGAGGTTGATCCTGTTGTTTCGAGACCTCGTAAGCCGCTTCGTATTGTTGAAACCGATACGAAACAGCTTAGGAGGAAGACGATTACGTTGCTCAAGGTACAATGGAGTGATGATGTTAACGACTGTACATGGGAGGAGGAAGAGAGGATGAAGGCAGCTCATCCCGGACTCTTCGAGGTATGGCCCTAAAGTGTCGTGACATCTCATGAATTTGTAGCTTGTTCTAAGTCTTAGAATTCTGCATGCTAGGTTAGAATTGGATGCATGATCTGTTGATTGCTATGGATGGTAGGCATGCGGAATATCTTTGATTTCTGTTGATTGCTTGGAATTTCGAGGGCGAAATTCCTAAGGGGGAGAGAATGTAACGACCCGTATTTTACGTGTCGATAGATTGTAGAATTTATAGGTCGTTAGTGTTGATAAGTTGTGTGGAAGTTAACTCGTATGGTGCTTAGGTCGAATTTACGAGTTAAGTTAGTCAACGACTTAGTGCTTAAGTCGTTTGGTAGCCTAGGTCGTTAGGGATTGAGTCGTGACCGACTTAACGTCTTAGGTCATGTGATGATTGAGTCGGTAGGAGCCTAGGTCATGCGAACGAGTTATGGAGGTAGCCGACTTAAGGGGATAGGTCGTTTGGATGTTAGGTCGTTGGGGAGTCTAGTAAGCGACCTAAGAGTTAACGAGTCAGCGACCTACGTGTTAGTGAGTCAGTTGTTGGCGAGTTAAGTATGTCAACGACCTAAGAAAAGTTAGGTCGTTGAACGACTTAAGGGAGTGTTAGGCCGCTGGGCAAGTTGAGTCGCGTGAGCGACTTAGTGTTAGGGATGCTGTGTATTAAGTCGGCAGGACTTGAGTCGTTAGCGACTTATAGATAGCTTGGGCAGGAGTTAGGTCAGCATTGTTGAGTCGTAAGTCGTTGTGTTAGGTCAGCAAGGAGTTGAGTCGGCAGGGTCTTAGGTCGTAGGTCGGCATGCTAGTTAAGTCGTCAGGCGACCTAGGACTTAGGAAATGCGGCAGTGTGTTGAGTCGTGTGACAGTTGGGTCGGCAGTACGTTGAGTCGTTAGGTCGGCCTGTGTTTTAGGTCGCGTCTGGGTTAAGTCGTAAGTCGGCCTTGGTTGTATGTTGTGTTGGTTAGGTCGTAGGTCGTAGGGGCTGATGAGTCGGCAACGACTCATAGTTAGGTCGGGGACGACCTAAGGGGCGACGACCTAAGGGGTTTCCAGCCTATAAATAGAGGGGTTTGGCTCACTTTTTGGCACCGGTTTTTGAAGCGACGAAGTGCTGCCATTTTGAAGACTCGACTACAACATTTCTTCATCTTCTTTTCTCCATTCCAATCTAATTCTAACATCCATCCAAGATCGAAGATCAAGATCAAAGATCAAGAGCCAAAGTTGAAGATTTTCATCCGAAGAGGCTAGATTTCACCGTTTCAAGTGAAATTTCTCCGGATCAAGTCCAAGTCCTTGCTGTCCAGATCTGTAGTTGATTCATTTTAGGTTGTTTTGGTGATTTGGTGAGTGGTAGTTATCTCTCACACGGACCCAAAGGAGTGTAGTGGATTGGTGATATGTTTATGTGTTAAAGTTAGCGTTTTCTCGCATTTTCCTTAAGTCTGCATGTAGATCCATCATATTTGAAGATGTTTATCTATGAAAGTTATTTATCAAGTATTAGAGACAAAACCCATGTTTTAGATTTGATAGATCTATGCTAAAAACCATGATTTCACGTATGTTGGACTTTTGCTCACTTAATTACGAAATTGCCATTATAATTGATATTGCTTAATAGATCTTGTTTGAATGGTTGAATGTTTGAATGTATGTTAGATTTGATTGCTCCAAGTTAGCTTGTAGTTGATTTGGAACAAGATGGTTGAAGATGATTCAAAAGCTAAGTGGAAAGGCTCTTGAATGGTGAAAGCTGCCAATGGCATATGAAGCGGATGTGGAAGCTCATATGGATGGATTCGAGGATGTGGGATCTTGCCATGATGCGAGAAGGCAAAGCATGGTTGAGTTGGGACTTTGCGATGATATGATGAGGCAAGGCTTGTGTTGAGATGGGACGGGTCATGATGACGTTCCAAGTTGAGAGACTTTGCTATGATGTGATGAGGCAAGACATATGTTGTGATGGGACGGGTCACGAAGACGTTCCAAGCACGGGTCATGACGACGTGCAAAGTTATAACTCGGTGATGCGGTCCGGGTTGGGGTGGATAATGGTTAGCTTGAGAGGCGCTTGAGCTAGTATGGAAGTAGTCGTCGAGGAGGATGACTAGGAGGCTAAGATCTCATCGTTGTTGAAGGTTCTAGCATACTCAAAGCAAGGGTACGTTGGAACGGGTCACGATGACGTTCCAGGCACGGGTCATGATGACGTGCTAGTACTCTGGGCTGATGCGTTCGGCTTAGGCACGGGTCACGATGACGTGCGGAGTTATGGCTAAACCGGGGTTACCATTAGCCCTTGACAGGCGGTCATTCAACTAACGGTGAAATCAAGGCAATGATAACAGTGATAGCCAGAGTCATGGATGTTTGGATGTTTGGTTGTATCATCATTCGGCTTCAAGAGCGGTGTTTTCTGGGTGCTTATCTGATCTTGGTTTAGGCCTTGGGGGTTTGTATTTGGAAAACATCGTCCTTGACTCGAGTGATTATTGCTTTACCTTACTTATCTGCTATGTTATGCTTACTTCTCCTTAGTGTGTGTCTGGGGGCTATCACTGTAGAAAGAGGTGGAGTGGGATGGTTTGGTTCCTATTCCTTTTATCCCTTATGCTCTTTGGTATGTTTGATTGTTAATTTACTGCTCACTAAGACTTTGTCTGACTCAAGGTTTTATGTCTCCTCTTATTACCTTGGGCTGTTCATCCATGTTTGGGATGGGCAGACTAGGTAGCAGGTGGCAGGTGTTGTGCTTAGAGTTTTCCGCTGATGATGACGAAGACGAGCAGGAGGCTATGCATATTATTTTCTTATATGTACTGGGTATCCGCTGCTGTATTTGATGAGTGTTTGTAGTGAGGTCTTGATGTATGGATTTGTTGAGATGATTGTATAAAACTTCTGTGATGCTTATATGATGATTTTTCTGTTATGAGACTTCACTATATATTTCTCTATTGTATTTTATCCATGCGCTGTGAGTTACGATAGAGATTCTGCGATTTTATTTTACCCTGACTATCATCCATGGTTGCCTTGCACACCTTTCAGCGCACTATTCCCTTGTTTTGGTGCGGGAGTCATGGGTGGTCGTCACATTTATTTTAATCTATTACAACTTATTTAATCCAATTTAATATACTTTACCTATTTAATCTATTTTAAATTTATTTAATCTATTTTAAATCTATTTAATATAATTTAAATCTATTTAATCTATTTTAAATTTATTTAATCGATTTTAAATCTATTTAATATAATTTAAATCTATTTAATCTATTTTAAATTTATATAATCTATTAAAAAATATATTTAAATCATTTAAATCTAATTAAATCAAATTTAAATCTATTTAAACTATTTTTACTATTTAAACCATTTAAATCTATTTCAAACTATTTCTAAAAACTATTAAAACTATTTACGACTGTCTAAGCTATTTTATAAAATTTCAGACTGTGTAAAGTTAAAGTATTTATATTTAAAACCTTGAAGATGATACAATCAACGTTAGGATTTGAAATCAATGTCTTTTTGTGAAATGACTTATTTGAGTAAATATGATGATTTTGAAATTAGGATTTAATCTAATTTGGAAATATGAATTCGGAAGTGATATGATTTCAAATGTGATATAATTTCGAAAGTAAATATGAATACGAAAATGATATGATTTTGAGAATATGATATTTTGATATCAATTTGTGAATTTACTGCAAATTTAAAAGAACCATCCGGTGTGAAAGAGCGTTTGGTTGTTAAAGAGACAGGAATCGGATATTGTCATATTCTCTGCCAATACCGAAAACCACTTTAACAACTGTGTACATGGTGGAGATTCCAGAAATAAAGTAGGATGGTTTGGCAAACGATTCTGTATGAGGTATTTACGTGAGCCTGACTCCCACGAGTCAGCATAGATGTGACTAAAACAGGAGCTATACTGGGCCAAGTGAGGTCATTCCTTCTATCAGGCACATTTCTTCGATACCATATTATGACTTTATGATTGACTTGTTGGCCACCCCTCGATTTTAATTATAGGAGTGTGTCCGAGGTAGGCGGTAGTAGCTACTATGTCATATCACATCTTTTATGAAACTCGGGTTTTTCTTTCAAAATCTTTTATGAATATTTTACAAATAATTAATCAAGTATTCTAAAGGAAATTACGAAGTTTGAAAAATAATAAGGTTAGACTCAATCAAATAACTTAACGCCTTATGGGTGACAAAGATATAGTCTCTAGGCTTGAGTTTGGAAAACCAGTTTCCTACTCTCCCTGGCTATCCGGACTGGCCCAATGGATGGGATAGCTCATTAAATTTACTCAGACCACATCTTCCTAAGAAAAGAGAAAGGAGATTTGGATTTTTCCAAAGAATAAACAAGATTTTAAAATAATGAAGATTTTGGAAGCATAGAAAACATTTTAGTTAATCTCAAATTCCGAGGAGGGAACTTATACTGCCTATGTGAATTTAAAATGTGATTCCACTGTTATTTGATGAATAGTACGAGTTTAATACGGAAGTTAGTATTAAGCATAATTAATCTAATTTCTACGGATCCCTTTCTACTCGATAATAACTGGTTTGGGTTTATAATAAATGATGTCCTAAATAGTATTGTTTTTGACCCATTATTGATATGATTTGGGAATGTGAAATCTTCATTAAGATTTGAATTATACAATAAACAGAATATGGAAATATTTCTCCCAAGTGATTAAAAAATGATTTTGTATTTCCATAGATGAAAAGGGGTTTTAATTTACCAAAGGATTTAATAAAAGAGACTTAATGATTCCATTTACTCTTGAAAAGATAAAGGAACAATTTAAAAGAATATATCTCTAGAAGATATTTAATTTGATAAAAATACAAATTGGTTGGATGTTGTTTGATAATCACCTATATATTTGACATCATTTTATCATTGATTAGTTTGAAGAGACCGAGATCAGATTTGGATAATTCCTATCTAAGAAACACTTCAAACCAACATATGCGTTCGAAAGTGAAGATATGTCGAAAACGATGATTTTTAAAGACCGAGATCTTCATAATGTCGAGTCGCTTGCCACTAACCTCTAGGGTAATTCCCATATTATATATATGGTGGTAGTAGTGCCTTCATTATGAAAATCTTCGATTTGCAAGTACCACTTGCTACTAATCCAAAGGGTGATTCGCAAACAGGAATGAGTAGAAGGAGTGTCTTTGATTTAACCTTCACTTGGACAACTTGTATGGATATTTGGCATTACATTTCTAGGGTCACATACATTGGTTTTTACAAACGTACATCTGTTTGGCAGTGTAGAAGGAAAACCCTCCTATACTTGGCACCCTTCCCTGAGGCGTATGAACATGGCGGTTGTACTATTATGGAAATCAATAGTGTGTTGTTAGAAATGGCAATGTGCCATTCTAAGTGGAATTTGCTTTATGAAAGCAAAGGGTGGCTTTGTGGAAAATTGAGCGTAGCCTCACGAGCCTCAAATCCCGAAGATGATACAGGTAATTATGTGGTCTACAGGACATATTATGGGTTATTGGTTTTATTGTGGATAGAGGAGTTCAATATTTGGAATCTTGATAGTTCAAACAGACAGGGATTAGAGGCTCGACTGAGACAGAGCAAAGCCACTGGCTACCTTGTTCCATAGTAGTGTAACAATATAGTATAGAGGCTTGCTTGAGATAAGTGAATAGTCACTGAGGGCTAGGATTGTTATGTGCGGTATGGTCCTATGAGATTCCTTTTCTTTTCGAAAAGGTATTGTTTGGCATCGATCCAATCTATGACTCCATCATATGATTATTGTTCAAGTTTCTCTCGCTAGTTTACCAGGCCTGATCCATGTATTTTTAATACTAGGGTCAGATCCAAGTAGTTTCAGGTTTAGCTAAATACGTTGGAGTTTCCAGAGAATAGTTGGAGATCTTCACCAATGTAGGGATGTAGATTATATTCCTGCTGCATTTTTTTCATTGTTTTGGTTTTTCAGCATTTATAAGGACATGTGTTTATAGTTGTACAAGCTGAGCTTAGGTTAGACTCTGATATATGTATTTTAAGTTTTCCACTGTAAAGATTATTGATTTTATAAATTATTCCATTCATGTAAGATTATGTTCCGTCTTTATTTTCTTTTACCCTTAACAATCGATTTCTCGGCACTTGAATGCTCGGCATATAATACAGTAGACTTATTAGTATCAATTTTTGAAGGTCCAAAATCCCATTAACTACTTGTATTCTTAGCACTAAACATAGAGGGAACTCCTTCTATCTTCAAAGTTAAGAATGTATGACGAGGCAAGGTAGGAAGCAACACTGCCCTAACTTATCCAGCTTGTTATTAACCATAGGATAGTGGCTAGGCTTAGGATCGACAAGTGGTGATAAGTGTAAGAGATTTTATTTCTATAAGTGATATCACTTATATGGAAAGGATTAGGCATATTCTAAGCACTAAATGACGAGGAAACTCTTGTTGTTCTTAAAGTTAAGAATGTATGTCGAGTTAAGGTAGGAAGCAACACTGCCCTAACTTTTCCAACTTCATTATTTTCCCCGGAGGAGTACTAATTTAAGGTCGACAGTTGTGATAAGCATATGAGATTTTAATTTCAATATATTATTGTTTTTTATTCCCGATAGTTGATTCATTGACTATTGATTTTGATATCCTTCTTTGTGCTTTCTCGATTCAAGACAATTTGTTTCTCGTTTGGAGCATTGATATCCTTCTTTGTGTTTCGTCAATCTAAGACGATTTATAGCTCTTTTTGAGCACGACATTCAGTATCAGAGATAGATAAAACCAAAGAGTGAGTGGGGGCAAAGTTATGTAGGTCGCACCTATTAGCTATATTCACATTTTTCTAAAGATTTTTCGATTGCATGCATATGGCGAGGCTGATGTATTTGAACTCTCGAATATTGTTCATTGGGGTCTAGCTTGGAAGTTCCCAAGAGTAATGCACATTTGGTGTGGGTTCTCAAGTATATTTTATCTAGAAGTATACATTCGGTGTAAGGGGCCATTCTCTTTGTTTTGATTCAAACCATAGAGTTAATCCTTTCTTTTTTCCATCGAGAAGTGCCTTATGCTGGCATTCTTTGTGGATTTGATGAACTGAATTTCCCGAGAGCACTTGGATAGATTTGCGTTGGTCTTCATAGATGATATTTTGATATACTCTAGGGATGAGAAGGAGCATGAAGTTCATCTTAGAGTTATGCTTGACACATTAAGGGAACATCAATTGAAGGATAAGTTTTCGAAGTGTCATTTTTGGAAGAAGGAAGTGAAGTTGCTTGGTCATGTAGTCTCAGAAAATGGGTTGTCTATAGATCCGACTAAGATTGAGGCGGTGAATAATTAGAAGAGACCCAAGAGGGTGATCGAGATAAAGAGCTTTCTTGGATTGGTCGGATATTAACAAAGGTTTATAGAGGACTTTTTGCGAATAGCTGCACCGATGACTAAGCTTAAGTGAAAATATTTGAATTTTGTATGGACTGATGAGTATGAGGAAGCATTCTAGATCTTGAAACACTTATTGACCCATGCACCGGTGTTAGTGGTTTCGGAGGAAAATCTAAATTTGGTTGTTTATACTGATGTGTGTGGAACTAGATTGGGGGCTATGTTGATGCAAAGAGGTAAAGTGATTGCTTATGCTTCTAGACAGCTCAAACCACACGAGGTGAGGTATCCTATGCATGATTTAGAGTTAGCTGTCGTTATATTTGCTTTGAAGGTTTGGAGGCATTATTTTTTTGAAGAGCGATTTGAACTTTATACAGATGATAAGTCGTTGAAACACTTATTCTCTCAGAAGGAGTTGAACATGAGACAGTAGAGATGGTAGGAGTTTATTGCTGCTTGTGATGTTGAAATTGAATACACACCCGGGAAAGGAAATAAGGTAGCCGATGTACTTAGCAGGAAACATCAGAATGTAGTATTGGCTTTGATTGCTGAGTGGAATGATTTAGAAGCATTATCAGCTTGTAGAGTGCAGTTTAGATTCGAGGCAGGTTCTAGTCCAAGAAGTGCTATATTGTCTAATTTAGAAGTTCGACCGGTAATGATTGAGAAGATAGCTTCTAAACAGGAGGAGGATCCAGGTTTGGCTGAACGGATCAGAAGGTTTAGGGAAGGAACAGAGGGCGATGACATATATCAGTCCTTACTAAAATGGGTAGTTGATAAAGAAAAGGAGGTTGTGTGTTTCGAATATAGGAGACATGAGGAAGGAAGTTTTTGATGAATACCATCGTTTGAAGTTCACTATCCATCTAGGAGGAAGGAAGATGTATCAGGATATGAAAAGAAGTTTCTTCTGGGAAGGTATGAAATGGGACATTGGTTTATGTGTTAAACAGTGCTTAAATTGCCGGCAAGCGAAGGCTGAACACAAGAAGCCAAACGGATTGCTTCAACCGTTAGAAGTTCCGATGTGGAAATGGGATTCTATCCCAATGGATTTATTGATGGATTGCCAAGATCTAGTAGAGCAAATGAATGTATAGGGGTTATAGTGTATGGACGGACTAAGAGTGCTCATTTCATTCCGGTAAAGTCAACTTGGATGGCACCTATTTTGGTGAAGTTGTTTATGAAGAATGTAATTAGACTGCACGAGATTCCTAGCAGTATTGTCAGTAACAAAGATTCATTGTTGACTAGTGAGTTCTGGAAGAGTCTATGGGAAGTATTAGGAACCAAGCTCAATATAAGTATCGCTTACCATTCACAGACTGATGGGCAAACGGAAAGAGTTAACAAAATCTTAGAGGATTTATTAAGAGCTTGTGTATTGCATTTTCAAGGATTATAGGAAGACCATCTTCATTTAGTCGAGTTCTGTATAACAAGGGTTATCAAATTAGTATTGGGATGGCACCATTTGATGTGTTGTATGGGAGATCATGCAAATCACTCGTATGGTGTTTAGAGATTAGGGATAGGTTGGTTCTTGGTCCGGATTTAGTGAAAGAAGCCTCAGAGAAGATCGAGTTGGTCCGAGCCTGGACGAAGGAAACTCAGCCTAGGCAGAAAAGTTATGCTGACGGAAAAAAGGAAAGATATGGAATTCTCGGTTGGAGATTGTGTGTTTAGTATGGTCTCACTGATGAAGAGTGTGATTACATTTGGAAAGTCAGGGAAGTTAGCACCCAGATTCGTTGGTTCTTTCCGTACTGTTGAGAGGATCGGGAAACTCGCTTATAGAGTAAAGTTACCGAGTAGTTTGGCAGGAGTCGACGATGTATTCCATGTTTCTCATGTTAGAAAGTATGTTAGAGGCCCGGAGACTACCATAGCACCAACAGTTTTAAAGGATTTAGTAGTAGAGACGGATTTGACCATAGTTAGGAAGTCGATTCAAATTGTAGCTAGAGATGAGAAGAAGTTAAGAAAAAAGACAGTCAAGTTAGTAAAGGTCCAGTGGAGTGACGATGGAGTGACGATGCTAGAGACTGTACTTGGGAGACAAAGAGCAGGATTAGAGATGCTTATCCAGAGTTGTTTGTTGGTATGTTTTAACTTTGGTTGTTTTGATTGTGTACCCTATCGTAATTTCGAGGACGAAATTCCTTAAGATGGGGATTTTATATAAATTTTCTTGTGAGGAAAATGATTTATTTAGTATTAAATTATTTACGGTGAAAATAATTATTATTTGGGTTTGAAATTTTTACATGTTGGAAAACATATTAAATAGACATTTTGCGATTTTTCTAGATTTATCCTCAGTTATTTGATGGATATATAAAATTATTTATGGTTTGGGACTTAAATGTTTTATATATTTAATTAAGGAGGAGGGGCGTTTTATAAAATAAAATAATTATTTAATTTTGAAAAATAGTGGCAGCACTTTTCTGAAAAGTATTTGTTAACCAATGAGAATTTGAAAAATAAAGGCAGATTAGTTAAAAATTATCCTTTTTAAGTTAAAAACAAATAAATCATACTTTTAGCATGTTTCAGCGAATTCTGGCATTAAAACTTCCAGCCCAGACCTTTCGTCAAGGTTGAGAGGTTCATAGCTTTCGACAAGGTCAAATCGATGCATAGGGTATCAAGTTACTTGGTACGTAATGAGTTAGACAGAATCTAAGGGTTCTAAGTCGAAAGGTTGGTTTCCAAAGAGGTTGAAGTGTGTTTGTTTTATAAACCAAACATAACCTGCTTTGCTATCGAATAAGAGCTTTCGACTTGGTTGCTTTCGACCGGGTCAAATATTTAAAATAAAGGATTTAAACCTTTCAACACGGTCGAAAGGTTACTGTTGTTTTATCACTATTTTGTTTTCAAATCTTTAGACACAGCCGAAAGATTACTGCCGCTTTTGTTTTGTTTTGATTTGAACCTTTCGATAAAGTCGAAAGGTTTACTTTTTTTAAAAATAGCTGCTTCTCCATACTTTCGAAGGAAAGCTCTCAACTTAGGTGATTTACCCCTTTTTTCCAATTAAAGTATAAACAAAGCTTTCGAGGCAGAGATTTCAACAAAGTCAAAATTTTCTTCCAATGTAGACGAAAGGTTTTAAAAGCAGATTTTTCCGCTTATTTAAATTAAACCAAATAAGTCTTCGAAAGGTTTGTGTTTTAAAAGATTAAACGCTTTCGAAAAGGTTTGTTTGTTTAGTGATTTCGAAAGGTTTGTTTATCGAACGGTTTTGAAAGGTTTGTTTATTGAATGGTTTCGAAAGGATATAGTTCAATGGTTTCGAAAGGTTTAATTCAATGGTTTCGAAGGGTTTAATTCAATGGTTTCGAAAGGTTTTAGTTCAATGGATTCGAAAGGTTTGAGATGGAAGGTTTTCCAGAGTTTCACTAAGGTAATGTTTTAAAGTAATATTAAATAAGGATGTCCAAATTATTATTGCTTTCGAAAGTTTTGTTTTTCAATAATTTCAAAAGGTTGATGTTAGTTTAGAAAGAGATGATTTCAAATGGTTAGAAAGAGGTTCTTTCAAGTGTTTAAATGTTTTCATCAACTAAGAATTGAGTAAAGAAGACATATATATATAACATGGTGTTATGGTTTCGGGTAAAGCATATAGATGATTACTTTTCCTTGTTTATGTTTGATTTAAAGGTTTTAAATCATTTTGAAAATGTTTGCAAGGAAAATTATGGGAGGGGATCCTTAAGTAAAAATGACTTAGATATTAGAATACCAAATGGGCCTAGTATGGGGTCCAAAATTCCAGTGTGTAGGGCTTGGTCACAGGTAGACTAAAATTATGATTACACACCGAAAGGAATATATGTTTGTACACAGATAGGTTATTGGTGAGCCTGAAAAACCATTAGGATCAGGAAGACCTGGAAGATGATTAAGTTAGGGACAGACTGTGGCACCTCACCTCTATACTCACACTAGTCAAGAACACTACGGGGTAATGCCGTAAGTTAGCACGAAGAATAAGGCTGTTGAGGGGCGACCATCTGTGTAATTGTTTTGTGCGAGCACCGATATGTCAGATAGTATTACATGCGTTTCATTTCAAGAAGAAATCTGACACATCAATTACAAACTCAAAACTACTACATAGTGGCTGTGTGATCTTAGGAAATAAATATAAAATAAGCATAATATAAATCAGTTATAGATATTTTTATCACTAAGGTGGAAACACATATGAATACAACACATAAAGTGTACATCAAAGTAGTGGTCATATAAGATCCATTACATCACAAAAGAATAGGTATAAGAGCTAGACAAAAGAATATGTATACATCAAGGAGTCTCTATCTCAAATGTATAAAAGCAAATCTACTAAGCTAAGTAGTTAGCCAAAAATCAGATGACAGGCCCTAATAAGAAGTCAAGCAGAAGCACCTGAAATACCTCAGTCTGAACCGAGTATTATTTAAGAAGAAAATAGTAAACGGATCGGTCTAGCTATAAATATCATATAAAATGAGATAGGATAAGAGATATGACCAAAAGGTATGATAATAATAATGCCATACTATGGCAAGTATACATTAAATAAAACAAAAAATCATACAATATCTCAAATCTTCTCAAACAACGAAAAGAATGTCATATTCTTTATTTTATTCACCAAACCACAAATATTTACCAAACATATCAATGCCAATCGCAAAAATGGTGAAACACAAATTCTAGAAATCAGCAACTAGAAATCCAGAAATCACAAAGGAGGAGGCCAATCAAAAACGGGAGCATGAAAACTCACCGATACGTGTATCACAAATGGGACGCTATCCCATGGTCGCTAACCATAGAGCCTGTGCAGCGATTAGTACAATAACGGTACGCCCGATGAACCTAAAACTCAAATAATTTGAAACAACAATGTAGTACAATAACGGTACACCCGATGAACCTGAAACTCAAATATTATGAACAACGACGTAGTACAATAACGGTACGCCCGATGGACCTGAAACTCAAATAATTCGGAACAACGACGTAGTACAATAACGGTACGTCCGATGAACCTGAACTCAATAAAATACATAGGTCGCTAGCCTATAAAAATGAAAGAAGCTCAACATAACGGGGTGATGTCCCCTAAGAGGACAAAGAGACATCGCATATTGGTAGTCTAAACCATAAAAAGATCATCATAGATCAATAAAAAGTGTGAATTACACTAAGCTAGTAAACAAATGATTTTAGCTTCATGCCCCACAACCACTGGCTTAACTTAAATATTTATGAACAAATTGTAGATCTCCTCTCGAAAATTGTCACAAGATTTCAATTGAACAAGTCTAAGAATTAAGAGACAAAGTATACGCAAGCGTTTTATACCACTTGTTTTGCTAAGTTGTTTAATTGCATATCTCGTACGAGTGAGGTAAAGGTTTTTATATACTAATAGATTGGAAACGGTTTTAAAAACGAGCTTTGTATTAAAAGTAAACGTTGAAATCATTTTTATGAAAAAGTTTGAGTATTTACCACTAGTATAGAAACCTTTGCATTACAAAGTGACAAATCACAGAAATGATTGTAAAAACAATCAATCATCAAAATCCACATTCGACGACATGAATTAAACCCATAAAAATCGATATCAAATCCATCAAATGGATATTCTCGAAAATCCAGAAAAGAAGCCATCAAAGTCGATAATAAATGACAACAAATAATCGGATCAACAAAAATTGATAAAAATTGAAAATCCACTCGAAAATAGGTGAAATGGTCAAAAGGCAACAGGACCAGACGTCTGACCTGGCATGACCAGACGCCTGACCTGGGATTCGACCATTTTCTTTTTATTTTTCCTTTTTTGTAAAATCTCCAGAACCCCTAACCAAACGTCTTACCGGTTGAACCAGACGTCTGGTTCTTTTGTCTGCCATTTTATTTTCTGCATTCATTATATAATTTTTCCAAGGACCCTTATCATACGTCTGAGTTCTTCAACAAGACGTCTGGTCTCCTGGACCTAGGCAGAATTTTCTTAGGCCAATGATGGCCAAATCAAATCGGAAGCGATCGAAAGAGCGAAGGAGACAAAGGATTTATGTTAAGCAACAACCCAGTCTTATAGACTCTTCGATACACCCCAAACAACGTGTCCAACCATCCAAGACAGGATTTTTTTAAAGTTTTTGACTTCAAAACACCAAAATTGGAGAACTCATCAAACCAATTCAAATCAAAAGCAATTGACAAGAAATAGATGTTAGGCATTCATACCTAACAATAATGAAAGCTATATACATAGATGTGAGTTCAAGAACTCACCTTTGAACCCAAAAACAATGAATGAGAATCTCTAAAACAAAGGAAAGATCAACCTCTCTTCAACTTCAACTTTAGAAGCTTCAATCTATGATCATAACAAATATTTCCTAAATTAGGTTATAGGAAATTTTTGAAAATTGGAGAGGAATTGAGATGGAGAGGATGCTTACCTAAGCTTCTCTTTGATTTTAGATTTGAATTTGAATTTTCTAATAAAACTAGGGTTTAGGAATTTTAATTTCCTATCTCTTCCCCCGTTTTTCTTTTAACTTGAGAGTGTTAGGAAATGAAATTAATAAATAAAGAGGAGCGGAGGAGGGTTAGTGTATTAGATGAGTTGGGTTCTCTTGTTAGGTTATTGGGCTGAAACCCAAAGCCCCAAATGCAAATATCAAAACTCTAATCAACTCCAAACATATCGATGTTTATACTCAAAAAGGTGACAAACGTCGTTTTGAACTCAATGGAAGTGGTCTCGAGTCCTAATTCGACTACTTACAAAAAGTAGCATTTCGGACTTTAATCCGACTAACGATACTATATTTAAATAAATCATTTAAATATACAATTGTACAATATGCGGGTTGTTGCGCAGATCATGCAAAAGAGAAGTATTTAACAAATAGTTAAGGACAGACCATCCAGAAGTGAAGTATTTAACAAATAGTTAACGATATATAATCCAGAAGAAGAATAGCTAACAGATGTTAGATTAATTTTGATTATATTGTCTAGTAGGCCCGAGTCAGCCAAAGGTTAAAAGTTATCCAAACAAAACTTATATGTTTGAACTGATAGTTCATTATTACCCGATGTTTATGTATTTTTGCATAATGATGATTTACAGTGTAAATTAGTTTTGATTGTAGGAAAAGGTTTTGCAAAGATATGTTTTAAAAGGATGTTAGTGAGGGGAAACCCATTTTGTTATGTGACGTGGTCTCACTTAATACACTAAACCGGGATGTATGGTATTGTTCATACCAGGCTTTATTTTTTTCCCCTTAAACTCTCGGGTGCTCAAATTAATTTGGCTAGGCTGAGGGGTTAAGGTCTTTTCAGGTTTAGTAGGGTGACGAATAAGGCTACCAGAGGCTTGCAGGAGGCAAACAGATAGCTATTTAGGAGTTACAGTTCTTGTTTTATGTTTTGTTGTATTTCCATTGTGTTTGTATTAAGTCTATTATGACTATATGATTCTGATCATCCAAGGGTTAGTCTTCATATACCGCTCTTGGCGTAATTTGTAATAGTATTATTCATACAAGGCTTTATTATATTTTCCTCTTAAACTCTCGGATGCTCAAAATTAATTTGAGTAAGTTGAGGGGTTAAGGTCTTTTCAGGCTTAGTAGGATGACGAATAAGGCTACCAAAGGCTTGTAGGATGCAAAAGGATAGCTATTTAGGAGTTGTAGTTCTTGTTTTATGTTCTGTTTTATTTCCGCTGTGTTTGTATTAAGTCTATTATGACTATATGACTTTGATCATCCAAGGAGGTATCTTCATATACCACTCTTGGTGTAATTTATAATAATTATATTTTATCTGTGCCTGGAACGTATTGGGATTAAGTATTAAGAAAATGGAACATCTATTTTAAATGCAATGAAGAAAAATTGTTTTGAAATCTGTGTTTTGTTTCATATTCAAGTGCTTCAATATTATAGATACCGTTAACATAGTCGTATTTGGTTGTCGGAAGCTAATATATAGATGACTGCAGCATTTATAGCACTTAGTTTTAGGCCTCTAGATAAGGATGTTACATCAATTTTCGAGAAAATTGAGATCTTCTTAATATTAGAATGCACCGAACTAGATACAGACATTTATTTATCCATTTAAGCAAGAATGTGAAACAAAAAAAAATTATTTTACTTTTGGAAATAAAATATAGGGACAGTTTGGCACTGGTCCCTAATAATTATGTATGCGACATTTTGAAGGGAACATACTATAAAATAAGTATCTTTCATTTTTAATAAGAATATATATATATATATATATATATATATATATATATATATATATATTGTGTTTTATATGTTGATATGGGTCAGCTTCTATTCGCTGATATCAGGTTTCCTATAATATGGTTATTCGCTTATGTAAGTCATATATTTGTTTTGTTACAGACTATATAAAATACTTTAATATATGTATATTATGCGGTTTGTTACCATATGGGTTTCTATGTGGTACTGACTTATTTAGTTGATGATTGTATATATTTTGTTATATTATATTTTTACTATTTTGGATTTAAGATGATTCTATAAATACTCTACTTTATAAATTATTTTAATACACATATATAATTTGGAAATTTATATAGGTTGAATATAATATGTTATTGAATGAAAAAATATGGATGGATTTAAATTATATATATATATATAACATTTAATATATATAGAAATAGTTATATATAAAAAAAAGTTTTCTTTTAGGTATTCATATTTAAACATTTATTTTATCTGTTTGAGAATATATATACTAGTTATATAAGTTTAGTATAAAGGTGTTAGTATATATATTTTTTAAGTGTATGTTGATTTTACAAAAAAATGTAAGCTTGATTTATTTATTTATTTATATGTTTGAAAAACATTAAATTAAATTTGTGATGTTTGAACTTAGAATATAAATTTCATATGTGTATATATAGTTATAGGTGGTTATAAAAGTTCACTTATACCATTTATCTTCATCGTTCGAGTTCTGATCTGATCCATTTCATCAATTCGAGCCAATCAGCTTTGATCGTTGAATTCGTGCCCATTTTGCTTTGCTTGGATTTGAAATTTAATTTCAGTGTCTGTATCAGTGTGCGCATCCATGCCTCCTTCTATATTCTCTAGCCTCGAAAGGTGAGCAGTCACTCACGATTAAAAAAATTTTATTCATTAAATTTGATTTTAATTGAAGCGACAATTGAAATATGCTGCTGTAGTTATTTAAATTTGTTATATATGCTTTTATCTTTAACTGTTCACCTGCGGGATATGACACCATATCCTGTTGTTTATAATATATTGTTATTGATGATATATACCGGTTATTTTATTGTATTTTATGTTATCACTCTGCAAGTTCCCTGTAGTTTAGAAATCACTATGGGTTGAAATGATACATACCCGAACAGACTTTAGAATAGGAGAAAATTGTTATAGGTTGAAATGATAAACCCAAGCGATTTTCATTTAATTGAATTTGGGATTACGGGTTGAAATAATATCCACCCGTATATATTTAGCATAGGGATTGAAAAGATAAATATCCGTCGCACTTGACTGTATGATAGGAAATATATACAGACACTGTTGGTCCATATAAATATTTTGAAAATAATTTCTATAATTTTGGAAAGAAATATATGGTTTAATAAATTTGATTCTTAAGATATTATATAAATGAAAATTATATATATAGATTTAGTAGTAATATTTGATTTAAATTAGATTGATTTAATACATATAATATGGTTAAGTATTTATGTAAATCTATATTTCAAATAGATTCTCTTGTAATAAATTGAATAATTAAGATTGAGAGATAAATTTGGGTTTATAAAAATGGTATTTAAATAAGGATTTATTTAATTAAATCGATTTGAAATTTTCGAATGGAAAATTTAAAGGGTATGATTTTATAACTGGATTTTTGATTTAAGTTATTTAATGAATATTCCACGCTTAAATAAATTAAAGAAAATATTGAGTAAAATGTAATTTAAGGTTACTTAAATGATATTGAATCTAATAAGGGATTATTTCAAGACTAAATAATAATGAGGTTAAATCGAGATCCATATGAAACTGTTATATAGAACATTTAAATATTAAAACCTTGAACTATATTGGAATTTAAATGGTTATGTTGAGATTCGGATCTGTATTTGAAATCAACGTAGTTGAATTTGTTATTTAGCAACTAAATTGAATTAAAATGAGAATTTAGGTTGAACTAAATTTGAATTTATTATTTAGAAAACTAAATTGAATGAAAATTTAGATGAAACGTTGAATACTTAAAGTTTTGAAATATATGGAAATATAAAGGGGTATTTGTGATTATAAATCCGAATTTGAGATCGATAAAATTTAAGTGGTTATTTAAGAAATTGAGTTGAATTTAAATTGATAAATTGAGATTGAATTTAATTTGAATGGGAACGTCGGGTTGATGTTGGAACGATTTGTTAAGTTGAGGAAATTGAAAATACTTTACTGTATAAATTATTTAACATATATAAATACTATTTTGGGAAATATAGAGATATTTGAAGTGAAAATAAGATTTGGTTTTGAAGTATAAATTAAGCTGAATGACCGCGGTGTTATAGTGTATATTTCTACCTTGTAGAAAGTTCCATGGACCCTTAGAGGATGGTTATTCCAAACATCCTTTAAGTTATTTGTATTTAAGTTGATATTTCACTTGAGTTGGATTTATTGATATAAGAATGTTAATCCTGACTCGAGTGTTTTTTGTTTTGCTTTACGCTCGGGTCAGACAGAGTGATACAACATTTGAGACTCACTTTTGGAGTTCGGAGCTTCATTTGGAAATCCAACTATCGATTCAGATTCCAGCCTTTCCAGTTGATTGGTTCAGAGAAGTCATCTGTTGCATTGGAGACTTCACTGCATTTGAACTATTCGGTTGTATTTTTCTAACTCTGATGTATATAGTAGCTTCATGAACTACTATTCTTTATCTATTCCACTGCATTATATTACTCTATGATCTGTGATTGATTTATTTACTGTATATTTTAAGTTTTGCCAAATTTTGATTAACAATTCGGTATTTTGAATTATTCAAGTCAGATATGTATGGTTTTATTGTCGATTTGAATGGTCCAAAATAGCGGGTCGTTACAGTTGGTATCAGAGCTTTGGCTCTAGGCAAAACATAGCATATATGGTGTTAACGCCGAACGACTCAAGGAGCTTACGACTCATGATAGTTACCGACTCGTGTAAAGGAGCGACTCAGTGGCTTTAGCGACTTAAAGTGTTTTGCGACCTAGTGTGTTAAGATGCGAACGACTCATGGGATATGCGACTCATTGAGTTATCATAAGCTAGCGACTTAGAAATGAAGCGACATAGTACTCAGCGACTTACCAGTAAAGCAGCTTAGCGACTCAATACTTCTAGCGACTCATGAGTGAAGTGGTTCAACGACTCAGTGGCCCACCGACTCATGGCACACCGGCTTAGCGACTCATCGTATGAAGCACTTGGCGAGACATCAATGAAGTACTGACAAATGCTTCAACTACAACCCAAAGACATGATCTACGACTTATTATGAGTCGTTGCCGACTCATGCCTCATCGCGATGAGTCGCGTGCGACCTAACACTTAGAGAAAAAGTGATGCCGCTTCTCATAAGGTGTGAGCCGGTACTCGTAAGCAAAGAGGAGTTAAGGGGTGATACTTATCTCATGACTCGACGACTCGTGACTCGCGAACGACCTATTGAGCAATATGAGTCGCGTACGACTCATAGGGGGGGCGACTCAACTCCGAGAATTTCTATAAATAGGCAGCCACCTCCAACATTCAAAGGACCTTTTGGTTCATTCTCGAAGCGCCAAAACTCTGCCATTTTCTCGACTCAAGCAACACTTCAAGCACTCCAAACATCGAAGACATTACATCAAATTCAAGAGAGAGAATCCACATCCTTTATCATGAGTTTGAAAGATAATTCTCCGTAAAAGTTTGTACTAACAGTCTAGAGTGGATTCTAATTGAAGAAAGTTGTATAAGTTGTACTTGTTCAGCAATAAAGAGATCAAAGTGGACGTAGGTTCGATTTTAGGCCGAACCACTATAAAACTGTCGCCTTTTACTGCTTTTCTGCGATTTCTTTACTTGTATCTTGTTCCCGTACCAACGGGTGGTGCTTTCATAACTGTTATCTACTCACTGGGGTGTTAGCGTTTAAATTTAAGCGTTAACATTTTTGGTGCTTTCACTGAGAATTGAACTCAGGAAAACTCTCATCATTGCTTCGCAAAGATTTGTAGAAAGAATTTCTTTAAAAACCAGAAGTTTATCTGAGATTATGGCTCCTGGAAGGAAAAGTAGATCTGTCAGATCTGGAAACATTCAAGAGGGAACCTCCGCTTCCCCTATGCCTAATCAACCCACTCCGTCTGTTGGAGTTACGAAAGCGGAGTTGGATGTTGTGATTCTAGGGCTAAACCAGCAGATAAACGCCCAAAATGCACAATTAGAGGCTCAAAGTGCCCAGAATGCCCTGATTCTGAATAAGTTGAACGACTTACTTGGGGCAAACAATCAACCGGCTGGTAATGAGAGGAACCATGCTGGCAACGTTCATGATGTTAATGAAAGAAATGCTCCTGAAAGGCCTACTAGTCCCTTTGAGCAGGCAGTACCTGAGGCCGGTGGATCTAGAACTCGACATGATGAAGAATATCTTTCTGGAATGGTCCGGCAGATCATGAAAGAAAGTATGCAAAGGGTTGAAGATGAGAAGGAATGGGGTTTCGCTCCAAGTAAAACTCCGTTTACTGAAAAAATCTTGAAGGCGGAATTTCCAAGGAAGTTTGTCCCTCCGACTATTCCAGCTTACAAGGGGACAAGTGATCCGAATGAGTTCTTGTATAAATATGATTGGCACATGACAGGTGCCAGGGCCTCCGACGAAATAAAGTGCCGATATTTCCCCGTATACCTGGAAGGCGTAGCTTTACTGTGGTTCACCAAGTTGCCAGTCCGATCTATCGATCAGTTTTCAGACTTGACCAGAAAATTCAAGGAGCAGTTTAGACTATATGCTTCGAAGGCCAAGGATATTATGTCACTATCGAGTTTAGAGCAGAATCCTGGTGAGTCTATCAGATCCTTCTTGAACCGCTTCAATATAGCACTGGCTGAGGTGGACAATGCTGAACCACGAATGATATTGACTTATCTGATGAGGGCTATTGATAAGTCAAGCGAATTTGGGAAATGGTTAAATATGAAGGAGCCAACCTCTCTCGAAAAGTTCTACAAAAAAGCAGATGAATTCATTCGGTTGGAAAGCCGTCCTTTACCAGTAAAGACAGTGTTGGAAAAAGCAGAAGACAACACTGTCGCTCCACGCAAGAATGAATCGGTGGGGCAAAAAAGGGAGAATAGTAATGGGAAGAAACAGGGTAATCTGAAGAAGCCCCGATCCTTCAAGCCATCAGAATATACTCCATTATCACATACACCGGAGCACATCTACCTGGCCACTAAAGATTCCGTCGATTTCCCTAAACCTATCCCTTTGAGAACCGGGAAAAAAGCCAACAGAGTGGGAAATTCTGCCGCTTCCACAATCAACCAGGTCATGAAACTGATGAATGCCGCCAGCTGAAAAATCTGATTGAAGAGTTGCTAAGAGAAAACAAGTTGCAGCAATTCGTGAAAAAGAATAGCAACAATCCTGCATCGTCAAGTCAGGGGCAACAGGTTCCTGTTCATCAGCCTAGGACAGGTGAGAAAGCTACGGGACATGAATCTGGAAGGCCCGTTATCAATGTCATTTCAGGAGGACCTCACCCAGCTGGCAAGAGTTGGGGTGAGATGGAGAGATATTCCAGGGCTTTGAAATATGCTCCAGCCGAAGAAGACGTCTTTGTTCTAGAAGACACTATGCCCCTTAAACAACAGAAAACTTTCAGCGATGATATTATTTTCAGAGCCAGAGATTTTACAGGTATTGAAGCTCCTACTTTAGATCCCTTGGTCATCTCGGCTGGTATTGGACCAGCCATTGTCAGAAGAGTCCTCATTGACTGCGGAGCATCATGTAATATCCTCTTCAAAAAGACATTTGACCAGATGAAAATCCCTATGATCGATGTGCAAGCCTCATCACAGAAAATCGTTGGTTTCACTGGGGAGCCAAAGCAACCAGTAGGAACCATCGATCTGTTTGTAGAACTTGGGGAAGGAGAAAGGAAAGTGGTCCGAAAGCAAACCTTTGTGATCGTCGATGAATATTCTGCTTATAATGCTTTTCTTGGCCGTCCAACACTCGCAGCATTCAAAGCTATCCTAGCCCCGTGGTGCCTCACTATTAAATTTCCTACTGACAATGGAGTAGGAGTTATAAAAGGGGATCAAAATGCTGCGCGAGAATGCTATTTGACAGAGCTGCGAGAGGCAAGAAAAAGAGAAATGGGAAAGGATGCGGCAACTCCAGTCCGCATCAAGGAACCAGCCTTGTAGCAATTACAGAGCGGACCCTGCACTGGCGAGCACAGCGGGGCACGGAAAGAAATGGATCCCAGAAAAGCCAGTACAGGGGGGAATAGAGTAGTACCGGTGGAAATGACAGTTCCGGTACCTGTTGACCCGAAGGACCCAAATAAGGTGTTGAATGTGGGTTCACAGCTTAATGTGTCAATTCAGAATATCTTGATATCTTTCCTGAAGGCAAATCTGGATGTCTTTGCTTGGACTCATGCCGATATGTGTGGAATATCCCCAGAAGTTGCAGTACACGCTCTGAATATTGACCCAAAGTTTACGCCAGTTAAACAGAAAATAAGAACCCAAGGTCCAGAAAGGTCAGCAGCATTAAAAGAAGAAGTTGATCGACTCATGGAAAATAACTTCATCAAAGAATCTACATATCCGAATTGGGTTTCAAATCCTGTGTTGGTCAAGAAAGCTAATGGAAAATGGAGAGTGTGCATCGATTTTTCTGATCTAAACAAGGCTTGCCCCAAAGATTGCTTCCCATTACCCAGGATCGATCAACTGGTAGACGGAACTGCGGGACATGAATTGTTATCCTTCATGGATGCCTACTCCGGTTATAACCAAATCATGATGCATGAGCCGGATCAGGAGGATACAAGCTTTATTACAGATGTTGGAATTTATTGCTACAGAGTTATGCCCTTCGGATTGAAAAACGCAGGGGCAACCTACCAAAGACTTGTTAATGCTATGTTCAAACCGCAATTGGGCAAAACTATGGAAGTCTATGTCGACGACATGTTAGTGAAGTCCAGGAAAGCAGTGGATCACATTGAACACTTAGCAGAAATGTTCGCAGTCCTCCGGAAATACAGAATGAAGCTTAACCCTCTGAAATGTACATTTGGAGTCGAATCCGGAAAGTTCTTAGGTTTTATCGTCAGTGCTAGGGGCATTGAGGCTAGTCCAGCTCAAATTACCGCCTTAAAAGAAGTTAAAGCTCCTAGAACGAAGAAGGAATTGCAAAGTCTCAACGGAAAGATCGCCGCTTTGAGTCGGTTCATTTCTAAAGCTACTGATAAATGCATCCCATTCTTCGATGCCCTGAAAAAAGGAAAGAAGAACTTTGAATGGACTCCTGAATGCCAAAGAGCTTTTGAAGAGTTGATCCGTCATATGGAAACGCCTCCGATACTTTCTAGACCAGGCAATGGTGAGGATCTTCTTATATACTTGGCAGTATCATCTCATGCTCTAAGTGCAGCGCTGATACGGGAAGACAAAAGGATTCAACATCCAGTTTACTATATCAGCAAAAGACTCACTGGGGCAGAGCTGAATTACTCCAAGTTGGAAAAACTCGCCTATTGCCTACTAGTTGCATCAAGGAAACTGAGGCAATATTTCCAAGCTCATCCTATCAAAGTACTCACTGATCAACCTCTAAAGCAAGTCCTATTTCGCCCTGAAACTTCGGGTCGTCTTCTAAAATGGAACATTGAACTCAGTCAATATGACATCACCTATCACCCCCGAAAAGCAATCAACGGACAAGCTTTAGCTGATTTCATTGCAGAATTCACAGAGAAAGATAATGGTGAGGAAAAAGCGATCAATGATTCTCCAATCCAGTGGAAGATGTATGTTGATGGCGCAAGAAATGACTACTGTTCTGGACCCGGAGTGGTACTTGAAACTCCTGAAGGTCGATCATTATGTTATGCACTAAGACTGGAATTTCCTTCAACAAACAATGAAGCAGAATATGAAGCTCTTATTGCAGGTCTGAAAATCGCTAAAGAGCTAAACATTCGAGCATTACAAATTTTCAGTGATTCTCAGCTTATTGTATGCCAAGTCAAGAAGGAATTTCAAGCAAAAGGTGGAAACCTGCCTTCCTACTTGTCAAAGGCTTGGGAACTCCTATGTGAACTCGATCACTATTCAATAAGCCACATTCCTCGGGAAGAGAATATGAAGGCAGATTCCCTCGCAAAATATTCAAGTTCTGGTGAAGCTCAACTATCGGGATTGGTCCCTGTAGAAGTCCTTTCAGCGCCAAGTATAGACGAGATGGATATAGACTGGATTATGAATGTATCTCAAGAACAAGAGTCATGGATGACTCCAATACTGGATTACCTACTCAGAGGTTCTCTGCCAGAAAACTCGATAGAAAGACGAAAGCTACTAAGGAAGGCTTCTCGCTATGTAATTCAGGATGGCCGATTGTACAGACGGGGATTCTCAATGCCATTGCTTCGATGTGTATCCCGGGAAGAGTCAAAAACAATCCTAGCTGAAGTGCATGGAGGAGAATGCGGTGATCATTCAGGTGGTCAAACATTAGCAAAGAAAATTCTCCGATACGGATATTTTTGGCCAGAAATTAATCGGGATGCTGCAGATTACTCCCGAAAATGTGACAAATGCCAAAGATATGCCAAAATTCCTAGAGCACCTTCTACCGAACTCACACAGATGGTCAGTCCATGGCCATTTGCAATTTGGGGAATGGATCTCATTGGGCCACTACCAACTGCTAAATCAGGGATTAAATATGCTATTGTTGCAGTTGATTATTTTACTAAGTGGGCTGAAGCTGAACCATTGGCTACTATCACTTCAAAGAAAATGATAAGCTTTGTGACCAAGAATATCATTTGCAGATACGGTGTGCCTCAGAAAATAATCACAGACAATGGTACTCAGTTTGAAAGCGAGGAATTCCAGGATTTTTGCAAACGATTCAAAATCCAGAAAAGCTTTTCGGCAGTAGCTCATCCGCAGGCAAACGGGCAAGTGGAAGCAGTGAACAAGATCATCAAATCAACCATCAAAAAGCAACTCGAAAGAGCAAAAGGTGGTTGGGTCGATAAACTACCACTTGCACTATGGGCATACAGAACTACTCACAAAACTGCAACTGGGCATACTCCTTTTTCGTTAGCATACGGATCGGAAGCAATGATCCCGGTTGAAACAGAGGTCCCTTCACACAGAAGAATCCATTTCAATCAAGCAGAAAATGAGAAGCTACAACTTGAAGCGCTGGATCTCCTTGATGAAAAAAGAGATGAAGCTAACCTCAGAGTTGCAGCTCATCAGCAAAGGATAGCCAGACATTTCAATTCCAAAATTCATCAAAGCAGCTTTGAAATTGGAGATCTAGTCCTGAAAAGAATTATGACTGCGACAGGTGTGTTTGGGCCAAATTGGGAAGGACCATATGTAATAGGTCAGAAGCTTCTTGACGGCACATTCAAGCTCACCACTGTTGATGGAGATCAAATTCCAAGGGCATGGAACAACAACCATTTGCGTCCATACTTTACTTGAAAATTTTGTTGAAACATTGTAAAAAGAATTATGAATGTATGATTCTTGTAATTGAAAGCAATTGTGAAACTGATGCAAGTAAATAATGAAAGAATATAAAGTGGATGTAGGCCCAATTTCATAGCCGAACCACTATAAATCTTGTGTTCCTTATTGTCATTATATGTTTGCTTTTTTTTCGATATAAAAATACATAAAATGTATTGCTGAAATGTCGATTTAAATTTTTGCAGACAATGGAAATAAAACTTGCGCATAATAAGACCGAGCGATTCTCACCATCATTCAACAAACAAATTTCAAGTCACAAAGACCCCGAATTCAAATCCTAGATAGGAAATACTTCAATTGAACGGCTAATGATTTCGATAGAAACGAGCCCTTGCTGATAAATTGAGATTGTTTGAACAAACAAACATCCAATTAGGAAGCTAGTGCCCGTTCTCACGAACTTGCCTGGCAATGAAGTACACTTCCTTGGATTAAACAAGCTACTTGCAAGAAAAGGGGAATGAAAACTTAAAAAAAAAAGAGAGAGAGGATCGCTGAAAAGGCATAAGCAAGTGAACAAAGGAACAACCAAAGCTACCATCTGCAGCGCAAGTCCTCTTCGGAGGATAAAAGACCTCTAATGGGTCATACGCCACAAAAAAGAAAGTTCTCTACTCAACAAAAAAGATTGGAGGAGTCATGACCCTCCAACCATGAGAGAGTAACTTCCAGGCGATGAAAACCCTCTCTGAGGCACATTTCACCAGGAGTTGAAGTGTTATGACCGCTCTTCGGGATTTCACTTCACCAGAGTTGAAATGCCAAAAAATAAAAGCCCTCTTCGGAGGCCCATTTCACCAGGAGTTGAAGTGTTATGACCGCTCTTCGGGATTTCACTTCACCAGAGTTGAAATGCCAAAAAATAAAAGCCCTCTTCGGAGGCACATTTCGCCAGGAGCTGAAGTGTAATAACCGCTCTTCGGAATTTCACTTCACCAAAGTTGAAATGCAAAAACAAAACAAAGACCTTCCTGAAAGCCCACGTTTCACCGAGATTGAAATAAAACTTCCAAGTGTTGAAACGCGAACAGGCTTTCTTCGAAGGCACAACTCTTTGGAGGTACACGTTTCGCCAAGATTGAAATAAAACTTCCAAGTGTTGAAACGTGAAAAATCCCTCCTTAGAGGTACAACCCCCTCCCGGGGACACAATCAAGAAGAAAGACCTCTTCGGAAGCCCACGTTTCACCAAGATTGAAATAAAACTTCCAAGTGTTGAAACGTGAAAAGGCTTTCTTCAAAGGCACAACTCTTTGGGGGTACACGTTTCACCGAGATTGAAATAAAACTTCCAAGTGTTGAAACGTGAAAAATCCCTCCTCAGAGGTACAATTTTGTATAAAAAAATCCTCATCAAAAGCGTACTTTAACTTTCAAAGGAAGAGTAATTTGCCTACTATGGAAAATGATCGTAAAAAAAAAAAAAAAAAAAAAGAAGTTAAAGTACCCTTCAGAGGTCCGCTTTACCACATAGAGGAATTCACTTGGTAAAATATGCACATAAGCAAAAGAAAAAAGTGATTTCTTCGAACGACAAAGCGTAAAAACTTATAAGAAGGGAGTTGTACTCTACAAAAATTTTCTTTAAAGAATAAAATAATTATTCTTTAACAAATAAGAGTGCAAGTCCCCTCGAAGTATAAAATATTGCAGCAAGCTTAAGGTATGGGGGCAACATGGTATAGTAGTATAGCTGCATCAGTAAAGTAATACTCAAACAACGTACCATAAGCCCGTTGCAATATCATATAAACAAACTTGTGCAAAAAATAAATAGTAAATGCATTCTCAAATTCAAACAGAAGTTTGTACAAACGAAGAATCATTTTATTCAACTATAATGCAGATACAGGTTTTAAAATAAAAGCGGGGGCCGGTACCCGCACAACTCTCGGCCAGTTCATACAAAAGACAAAAAGCTAAAGTCTTCATTTCTTTTTACTGCCTTTGGACCCTTTACCCGACCGAATGACCAGCTTTTCAGGTCGGCCAGTGGGTATAAGGGAGGAAGGAGAGGTAGGCGCAGCTGGCCCAACTTCTGGCTCCTCTTCAGTGGCAGTGATTATCTTCCCTCTCCTCTTTGATGCTCCTTGCTTCCTTCTCCTCTTTGAGGAAGACTCACTTCCTGGAGTGACAAGTTTAGATAGAGTTATATCGTCAGAAGGAGTCCGCTCCGGAGATATGTCACCTCCCTCAAGTCCCTCATCTTTTTGCTCTTGCGAAGCAATGGGATCATCCAGGCCATGGAGAGCCTCTATTTGTTCCTCCTGTGATCCAGGCTGCGAAGCAGAAGGAGGAGCCGCCTGAGGAGATGGAGGAGGGATTACCGGAGAAGTAGAGATTTGAGCAGCGCTTGATACTTTTTCTACAGAAGAAAAGAGGTTAAAGTCAGTAAAGAGAGGAGATGAAGGCTCGTCAAGGTTGAGAAAATAGCCAAGGAGCTCGTGAAACTCATGCGAAATAAATGAGTAACCCGCTTGAGCAGAATTGACAGTAGCGAGATTAACAGTGAAGTTACCTGGAGAAGCTGGTTTCCTGATATCGACTTCATAAGCTTGCGCACCGGCGCTCTCTTCACCCTCGTCTCCACCTTGTATGCTTGTAATATCAGCGGTAACTTTGGTGGGAGATGCGAGATGGGAACTGGAACCAATAATGTCGACTTCAGACGAAGAAGGTGGCTGGATTAGAGTAGTTGAAGTGGTTTTCCCCAGCCGGTCCCCTTCCGTCACTTCAGTTCTTAATTTGGCAAGTTGTTCCTTTCCCTTTGCAAGGGCAGCGCGAGCGTCATCATCGAAATAATGCCTTTCCAGGGCTGATTCGTCGTAACCGGCACCTTCAGCACCAAGCATCTCAAGAGCGGCCTCCCACACTTCAGCTAAAGTGATTTCATACTTAGGACCAAGAAAAGCGAGGCTTCCACGCCCCAAGACGCTATGCAAGTAGAAGTCGAATAATGTTGAGCCGAAGCTGTTTTTGGTCGCCTCATGAGATTCTTCGGCTGCGATTTTGCCGGCGACAGCCTCATCGCGCTCCCTTTCAGTTTTGGCAAGCTGAAGCTTAAGCATTTGTATCTCCGCCTCCTGGGAGTTGTTTTTCTTTCGAAGCTCAGCAATATCAGAGACATAGCCTTCACTGATTCTTTTTTGTGCTTCGAGCCTGTCTTCGGCATCCCTCTGGCTAGCGTGAGCGTCTCTCACTTGCTTCAGGAGCACTTCTTCTTTCTGAGAATATGAAGTAGAGGAAGCAGCAAGCTCATGTTTCAATTCCTCGACTTTTGCTTCAAGCTCCTCATTGTAAGAAGCAATGTTCCTCATTTCGGTGTCGTGTTGCTTAACGACCTTTTGCCATTCGGCCTTATCATTTTCCATGGTGAGCATGGCCTCTAAGTTGGCACGGTTAACTCTTTGAAGCTCATCAACAAGCTTCTGCCAGTTTGACATCCTCTCGATATCAAGTTTGACGGCGTCAAGATTTCGTAGCATAGCAGGCTTGTCAATAGGAACCAGGTCAAGGTCGAATCTCACACCCTTTAAGCACCATTGTGGAAAACGACTTTGTAAAGTGGCTGGGCCAGGTCCCACTTGAAATTTAGGCCTGCTTATTATTGTCTGGATGTCCTCCTTCCCGAGAGCAGGAGAGTCGGAAGGAATGTCAAGAGGGGCAGGGGCAGTAGGCTTTTCGGGAATAGTGGAAGCATGTCTCTCACCATATCGGGCTCGTTTGCCTGAATCTTCAGCTACATGACCTTTTCCTCGGTCGTCGTGAGATTTCCTTTTGTGAGAGTCGTCACTTCTCTGCAGAGAATCATGGTGCTCATCCCTATCCCTTCTGTCATAACGCTCTTCTGCATCCCTCCTTTCACGAGCCTTTCGAGCAGCCCTCTCTTCGTCAGACTCTCTATAGGAGGGAAAGTAACGCCGATAATCATATTGACCACGCCCCCCGTAGCGTTGGAAATCCTGATAATACGATCCGCCGCGTGTCATTGAAGAATCTGAAATAAGAAAAGATAAGCTTTAGAAATCTCTAAAGTATAAGAAGATAAGTGCATAAATGTGATGGAAAATCCTTAGTTGTGTGTGAAGTGCAAGCTACTCGCGTTGGACTAACGAACCACTCCTCTGTTGGGGGGAAGTGATAGATTTCACTGTTGATGACAATTCTTGAGATAAAGGAGTTAGAGTCTGTTGGAGGGCAGATGTTGCTTCAATCGTCGGAGGTATAGCTTTACCATGAGCAGGGTCTTCTTTAAAGAGCTCTTGGGAAGTAATAATTATGTCACTTAAATCCCCAAAGACGTCATCACCGTCATGCCCAACCTGATTCTCTCCATCAGCTCCTTTGTCAGCACTCTTCCTGGTTTGGGAAAGGGGCTCCTCTTCTTCTTCAATAATGGGAGCAAGTGCGGGCTTTTCGGAGGGTCCCGTATCGTATCTTGGAGTAGAGCACTTTACTAATAAGGTTTCTGCAGAAATTTCTCCTCGTATGTGCTCTTTAGTGGAGATCGGAAGATCAGGAGTTTTCACCGGAGAATCAGGAACCTCCGTTGGAGCTTCACGAGGCCGAGTAAAGCGAGAGGGATGGAGGAGTCCGTATTGATGTAAAAGTTCATCGTTTAGCAGAAACTTTATGCCCTCTCTTCTACCGGCACGGCATTTAATCTTTCAAAAATTTGCTTAAGACTTGGGTCCCTAGCAGGGGGTGGGAGTGCTAAAAACAGGAAAAGAATGAAATTAGCAACTGAGAGTTCAGATCTCGAGAAAGTTTCAAAATGGAAAAAGTAAAGACAGGAAATCTTACTTCCCACTCTCCAGATGGCATAAAACCCTGGAGGGCAGCGAACAAAGAAAAACTGATTCAAAAATCCGTGAGCGCTTTCGGAGAGATCAGTAATAAGTTTGCGGTTTCGAGCGCTTCTTATAACCACGATGGAGGGATGGTCTTTAGTTTTCGTGAATGAGCAAAAATAGCAGATCTCCCCGAAGCTTGGTAATCGATCCAAAACTCTCCTGAATAGAACACATAACCCCATCAGAATGGCATAGCCATTGGGGTGTAATTGGAATGGAGAGATAGACAACCGAAGCAGGAACTGTTGGAGAAAGTCGTTAAAAGGAGGAATCGCCCCACTTAAGCACATTTGGCGATTGACTGCAACAAAGCCGTAGGGAGGATTGTCAGCAGTATCACTTGGCCCAGGGAAAAGAACATCACTTTCAGCAAAGCCAAATTGAGTGCGCAACTGGACAAACGCTCTCGAAGTTAGAATAGTCGGGGTTCTCTCCGGAGGATTCTCTATGGGAACAGCTATCGGAAAAGTTTCTTCCTCTTGAGTTACCACTTCTCCTTCTCGGTGGGAGGTCATTCTACACAAGCAACTGGATGTTCAAATGCGAAGGTGCGCGTTTCCTAAAAAGTGTGAAGTGTTGTGCAAGACTAATAAAAAGTGACAAGTATATATAACTGGAATTATACTAATCGATGCTTGATCGATTGTAAACATTTCAGAACTTGTTAATCTAAAAGTTCAAACATAATATTAGTGCAAGCAAGTCGATTTCAATTGACTATTTCAGTATTGCTTTGGTATTTTGTTTGAAATTGATATGTTAAAAGCACTTCATACATACAGTTTATTCAAGTTAATCATCTATCATTAACTAATCTGTCGTTCGATGTGGGCAATCAATGACAGTATATTCGTCCCAGTTTTCTGTGAATGTTATATTTAACAGGTCATCAATATTAAAGGTAGCATAATCCGGCGGCAAAGCATAACATAGTTATTAGAGTTGTCACTGCAATTCAAACTTCAGGATAGAAACATAAGCTAGTTCTGTCAAAATTTCAAGTTCCCAAAGTCGCTTAAAATTCAAGGCAATCTAAATCAAGTTAAGAGACACAAGGCACGACACCATGCATCCAAACCTAAAGTTGCTCATAGCTTAACAGGAAGATCACTGCATCAGTAAGTCGCATTGTATGAGTCAAGGGGTCTTGGTTCAAGGGCATGCGGAATTCTCTAAGTCCTAACTCGGCAGCGACTCAGGATGTCTCGGCCACGACTCATGGCTCCTAGCTGACTCGACCAGCGACTCAAAACCTAATTTGCTAACTCGTGGAATTCCTCGCCACGCCTCATCTCACAGCCCCCCTTCCTCTGCTTCAACCCGCTAACCCGTTAGTACTAAGGCAACAAAGATCTGTCACATTCCCAATGGAACCCATCATCTGTCCATACCAACAAATCACCTGAAAAACAATCTGAAATGTTTCGCACCGATCTTATATTCAATGCATTGCTGAGCTCGCGTATCGGATAGTGATCCAGCATCAATTATAACAATTCAAAGTAAAGCGCAACGCATGAAAACAAACTAAAGCCGAAAGATGAGAATTTGTGATTCAACGTTGATTATTATGGATTAAGATCGGATTTGCTTACGAAGTATAATGGATGGGATGAATCGGAGAGTAACAGGGTTGAATTCGCCTTCGGAAATGAGATTCGAAGATTCGTTAATGGCGGCACCAGGTGTTAAGGCAAGGATTAAATGAGGGAGAAGAGCAACGCATTAGCTCATATACAAGACAGGGGAGAATAAGGAAGGACTCACGAGTCATAAGCCGCCCTGAGTCGGTCACGACTCAAGAAGAAAGTCGAAGCACACGACTCATGATCTAAGCGTATACTTCGAGGGGCAATTGTTAACGCCGAACGACTCAAGGAGCTTACGACTCATGATAGTTACCGACTCGTGTAAAGGAGCGACTCAGTGGCTTTAGCGACTTAAAGTGTTTTGCGACCTAGTGTGTTAAGATGCGAACGACTCATGGGATATGCGACTCATTGAGTTATCATAAGCTAGCGACTTAGAAATGAAGCGACATAGTACTCAGCGACTTACCAGTAAAGCAGCTTAGCGACTCAATACTTCTAGCGACTCATGAGTGAAGTGGTTCAACGACTCAGTGGCCCACCGACTCATGGCACACCGGCTTAGCGACTCATCGTATGAAGCACTTGGCGAGACATCAATGAAGTACTGACAAATGCTTCAACTACAACCCAAAGACATGATCTACGACTTATTATGAGTCGTTGCCGACTCATGCCTCATCGCGATGAGTCGCGTGCGACCTAACACTTAGAGAAAAAGTGATGCCGCTTCTCATAAGGTGTGAGCCGGTACTCGTAAGCAAAGAGGAGTTAAGGGGTGATACTTATCTCATGACTCGACGACTCGTGACTCGCGAACGACCTATTGAGCAATATGAGTCGCGTACGACTCATAGGGGGGGCGACTCAACTCCGAGAATTTCTATAAATAGGCAGCCACCTCCAACATTCAAAGGACCTTTTGGTTCATTCTCGAAGCGCCAAAACTCTGCCATTTTCTCGACTCAAGCAACACTTCAAGCACTCCAAACATCGAAGACATTACATCAAATTCAAGAGAGAGAATCCACATCATTTATCATGAGTTTGAAAGATAATTCTCCGTAAAAGTTTGTACTAACAGTCTAGAGTGGATTGTAATTGAAGAAAGTTGTATAAGTTGTACTTGTTCAGCAATAAAGAGATCAAAGTGGACGTAGGCTCGATTTTAGGCCGAACCACTATAAAACTGTCGTCTTTTACTGCTTTTCTGCGATTTCTTTACTTGTATCTTGTTCCCGTACCAACGGGTGGTGCTTTCATAACTGTTATCTACTCACTGGGGTGTTAGCGTTCAAATTTAAGCGTTAACATATGGTAAATTTATTTACAGAATCACTTTCGCTCGAGTTGAATCTCTTCCTTTTGACTCGATTTCCTTTGAATTTTGGAATGTCCCTCGGTTCCGAAATTCATTCTGTCTCTCCCTATTTATATTCGTTTGATTCCGGAGTATCCCATAACTCCACTGAATGATTTGTAAAGGGGGTGAAAACTCCTTTTCAATTGGCATTGACTCACCGAAGATTTCTGTATCCTCGGTTTACGATGCTGCTATATCTTGTTATGTCGAATTCTATATCTCTGGCGATCGAATGTCGAATTGCCTCAGAATTCTACACTGATCTAATTTTGGAATCACGGTTGATAGGTAAAGGTCACCCGCGATTTATAGAAGATGTCAATCTTCTATTTTGTAATTTAATTATCTCATCTTCGATCGAGTCTATCTTCGAATCAGGATTCAATTGATTAGAGTTCCTCTAAATTAAATCGCTATCTTTGTTTTGAAATCCATTCTTGAGTCATCCTTTGAAAATCGGGTTTTGTTTGTATTTTTGAAATTGTTTATACCGAAATTTTATTTTGATAACTATAATTTTTTTTATATATATAAAAGTGAAAATGTTTTCGATAAGGATTATATACCTATATATATAAAGCAAATAAGAAATGTTATCCTATATAAAAAGGTTTTCAAAGGATTTGAAATTTTGAAAAATTATAAGAAATTGATTTTTATAAAAATGATTTATAACTGTAGAGTTAAATTTGAAATTCGAGAATTGAATTCCGGTATTTTGAAATTGGTTTTAAGATTTTGGAAAATATATAAAAATAATACGATTTAAAAGTATTTTTCCGAATAAGAAATGTTTCAAATGAGTTCAAATGAATTCCAATAATTTTGAAGAAATTTCAAAGAAGTTATCAAGAAAATAGAAGTCAAGAACTCACTTATGTCGTTGGAAAATAATTTCCGTGATGAGTGCATGCATCATCGACATTGATTTTCGAGTTTCAGAGCGGGGGAGAGGCTACTTTAATAGCTTCGCTATGCAAGTGATTTTGTAAAACCGTTTTTGATTTCCAATTCCGAAGTATAGTGTGATATTTTAGAAAGATAAAAGTATATATTTGAAACAATTTAAAATGAGACCGGTGTTCAGTCCTCGAGTTTCGGATTTATTAATTGATTTATTGATTTATTGTTGATTTTCAACTCTTGAATTGAAAATTTTATTTCCCTAACTATTTTGAATGTTCGAACACTTCCAAATCGAGATTAAATTTTCAAAGCTAAGAAATTTCGAAGAGTATAAAATGTTTGATAAAGAATATAAATTTAGTTTTGAAATGTTTTGAAAAAATAATAATTGAATAATGGTTTTTAGAAAGGTAAATTGGATATTTCATATAGAAATAGATAGTTTAAAAGTTTAAAAAAAAGGGAAAATTATATATTTGGAAAACATTTTGAGTATAATTGATTTGGGGAAAATATTTGGTTTTGAAATTAAATTGGAATTAAAAACCAGTACTTATATGGTGATTTTTGGAAATGAATTTGTTTGACTTGAATTATTTTAATTTGGAAAATGGGATAATTTTCTAAACCTATTATTTTGGGAACTTTGAAATTTAGATATTTAATTTGGAAGAAAATTTGGTGAAATCATATGTGATTTTGAAACTGAATTGATATTGAAATGATTTGAAATTTGAGAACCTTATATTATTAAGCACTTGATTTGGGAGTGGTCGAACTTATAAAAAATGGATTGTATAAGTATGAAGTTGATTTGAAATCTATTGACTTGAAAGGTACTCAATTTGGAAAGAGATTTTATATAATCGAAATCTATATAAGTATGATTTGATCCACTATTGATTTTGGAAAGTATTCGATTTGGGAAAAATGGAATCCTATATATATGGACTTTATATAAGTACGATATTTGAAAGTGATTTGAAAAGGTACTATATGATATATATTTTCGAAGTAAAGATATGGAAAGTTCCTTCTTCTTGATATCCGCTTTGTGGCCACGTCGTGGATTCATTCTATCGATATTATTCTCTCTGATTTTAGGTTTTCCGGATGTAATACTCGAGTGTTCCCACCGTGGCGTAACCCATGGTTTTTTTCTCTTGCGACTGCATAGCGCAATTGCCTGGTTGAGTCTGGCCTAGGGGTACGGATTATTTCCTGGGGGATCCAGGCGTAACCATTGTGTATCCTGCAATCTGTGTAGGTCGCGAATAGTAGCGAAACTGCCTGGCTGAGACAGCCTAGGGGTACGGATTGTTTCTTGGGGGACCCAGGCGTAACCATTATGTATCCTGCACTCTACTAGTCATCATGGCGTAACTCGCAGGGCTGAGAAAGCTTACGGATACGGATTGTTTCCTAGAGGATCCAGGCGTAACCATTGTGTATCTACGAACCATGGTCGGACAAAGGTTTTGGTTTGGCTTGTTTGTTTGGATTGTACTTTCCATATCTGTTTTAAAGGTTTTTCAAGTATTTTCACTGGGTGTTGAAACAAGTCTACAAAGCACTTGAAGAATTCTAGCTTTGCGCCTGATCAACGCATGGCCAGAGTCTACAGGAACGAAGATAAACTTGTTGAAACATCGAGTTATAGAAGTATTTTCGAAAGGAAAATCTATTTCGATATAATAGTTGTTAACTCATCTTCTTCGCGACCTAGCAACCTAAAGTGATCGACGACCCTTTGACCTACATAGCTCAGCGACCTAAAGGAGTAGATGGTCCAACAACCTATGAACCAACGAGTTAGCAGCGACCTAACTGCTGAAGCGGGTTAACGACCTAAGGGATACCGCGGGTTAACGACTCACAGAAGACCAGGACCTAACAACCCAAGCGACCTAACATGGATGCGAGACCAACAACGAGCTAGCAACACAAAGTACTAAACGAGTTAAGCCACTCAGCGAGCTGATGAGTTTAACTATCTGAAGAATGTGCGACTTAAGGTAGAGTGCGACCTAGCGACTTAAGTATCCAACGACCCAGCGAGCCAAAAAAGGAAGCGATCTAGCGAGCTCCAGAAAAATGCCGCATATATACTCTCTCTCATTAGGTCGCCTACGACTTAAACAAGCCGATATAACATTTATGCTTTAAGTGCTAAGTCGCTGACAGCCAGAACCTGATTGAAAAGGGGCTTCACTAGGTCGTGGACGACTTAAGCTACTTCAGGACCGACCTCCCAAAGGTCGCTACTACCTACTAACTCGCTCAGATGACCTAGTACGACCTTATTAAGTCGTAAACCACATCCCCTAGGTCGCTCGCGACCTACGACCTAGTCTAGAAATCTCCTATAAATACGGCACTAGCTCCAACATTCGGGGGATCTTTTTGGCTCATTCCTAGAACACGGATACTCTGCTGAATTCTCAACTCACTAGACACTTCAAACACGAAAGGCATCCCAACTAACTTCAAGAGGAAATCTAACACAATCAACATGGATTCAAAGAATTCTTCTATATCGAAGTTCTAGTTGTTTGTGTCATCAGTATTGTAACTGAAGATTGTTGTAAAGTTGTAATTGATTCAGTAATAAAGAGGATTAAAGTGGACGTAGGCTTAATCTAAAGCCCAACCACTATATAATTGTTGTCTTTTACTGCTTTCTCTGGACTTTCTTACTTGTTTCTAATTCCTGGGTCCACGGGTTGGTTCTTTCACTTAACCTCTACATACACCGGGGTGTTAGCATTCAACTTTTAGCGTTAACATTTTTGGTGCTTTCACTGAGCCCAACTCAGGGCTATCTTCGTCATTGCTTCGCAAAAGTTTGTTGAAAGAGTCTCTATCAAAACCAGAAGTCTATCAGAAATAATGGCTCCTAGAAGAAAGCGAGGATATACAAGACCTAGTAATGTCCATGAAAATACTACCACTTCTCCTTCGTCAAGTCAAGTAGCACCAAGTGCCGGAATGACACGAGCAGAGTTAGATGCTGCAGTATCTGGATTGTACCAGCAGATGGAAACTCAAAATGCTTTAATGCTTGAGCGGATAAATGCGTTGCTCGGAGAAAACCGTCAACCGGTGAATAACGAAGAAAACCTTGCAGATGATATTCATGATCTTGAGGAAAGGAATATTCCACAAAAAGCAGCTAGCCCCGCCAAAGAAACACCTCCTCAAGCTGGAGGATCGAGACCACAGCCAACTCTCCACGAACGTTTGTCCCGACAAACTTTCGAGAAAATGGCCGAAGTCTATCCTACAGATCCTTTAAATGATGAGGAATATCTTTCGGACATGGTACGACAAATCATGAAAGAAAGCATGCAGAGAGATGAAGATGAAAAGGAATGGGGATTCGCTCCGAGCAAAACTCCGTTCACTGAGAAGATTCTAAAGGCAGAATTCCCAAGGAAGTTTGTTCCTCCGACCATCCCGGTTTATAGGGGAACAAGCGACCCCAATCAATTTTTGTATAACTATGATTGGCACATGACTGGTGCTAGAGCGTGTGATGAGATCAAGTGCCGGTACTTACCGGTATACTTGGAAGGAGTGGCTTTGCTCTGGTTCACAAAACTTCCGGTCCGATCCATAGACCAGTTCGCCAATTTGACTCGGAAGTTTAAAGAGCAATTCAGGTTGTATGCTTCGAAGGCAAAGGATATTATGTCGCTGTCAAGTTTGGAACAGAATCCTGGGGAATCTATCAGGTCTTTCTTGAACCGATTCAACATAGCTTTGGCTGAAGTGGACAATGCAAAGCCACGAATGGTCTTGACATACCTGATGAGGGCAATTGACAAATCAAGCGAATTTGGGAAGTGGCTAAAGATGAAAGAACCGAATTCACTTGAGAAATTCTATAAGAAAGATGATGAATTCATGCGCTTGGAAAGCCTTCAGGCACCAGTTAAAGTGACATTGACAGAAGTTAAGGATAATACCGCTGCCCCTATCAAAAAGGAATCCGAAAGTCAGAAAAGAGAGAACAATGGTGGGAAGAAACAGAAAGACATGAAAAAACCTCGCTTTTTAAAATCTTCAAAATTCACTCCTTGACTGACACTCCGAAGAATATCTTCTTTGCTACCAAAGATGTGGTAGAATATCCTAAACCGCTTGAGATGAGAGTTAACAAAAAAGCTGCTCAAAGTGGGAGATTCTGTCAGTTTCATAATCAACCCGGTCATGATACCAATGAATGTCGCCATTTGAGGAATTTAATTGAAGAACTATTGAGAGAGAACAAGTTGCAGCAATATGTTAAGAGGAGTAGAAATGACCCAACTTCGTCTACTAAGGGTCAGCAACTTCGTGCTCATCCATCTGGCTCAGGTGAGGGGAATACTGTGCATGAATCAGAAAGGCCTATTATTAATGTGATTATAGGAGGTGCTCACCCAGTAGGCAGAAGTTAGGGCGTGATGGAAAGATATGCCCGTGCCTTGAAATACGCGCCAACAGAAGAAAGTGTTTTTGTGCTAGAAGATTCTGCACCTTCGAAGCAACAGAAAACTTTTAATGATGATATTGTTTTCAGAGCCAGGGACTGTATGGGCACTGAAGCTCCGACCATAGATCCCTTGGTCATCTCTGCAGGAATTGGGCCGGTTATTGTGAGAAGAGTGCTTGTAGATTGTGGCACTTCTTGCAATATCCTCTTCAAAATGACGTTCGACCAAATGAAAATTCCAATGGCTGATGTTAAAGCCTCATCTCATAAGATTGTTGGGTTCACTGGGGAACCGAAGCAGCCAATTGGAACTGTTGACTTGTTCGTCGAACTCGGAGAGGGGCAGAAAAAGGTGGTTAGAAGACAGACCTTTGTAATTGTTGATGAATTTTCTGCCTACAACGCCTTCCTAGGCCGACCAACTCTTGCGGCTTTTAAGGCAATTCTCGCCCCGTGGTGCCTCACTATGAAATTTCTCACAGATAATGGCGTTGGAGTTATTAAAGGGGATCAGAATGCCGGGCGAGAATGTTATCTAATAGAGTTGCGTGAAGAAAGGAAGAGAGTGATGGGAAAAGATGCGGCAGCCCCAGTCCGCATCAAAGAACCAACCTTGTAGCAATTACAGGGTGGACCCTGCACTGGCGAGCATAGCGGGGCACGAAGAGAAATGGATCCATGAAAAGCTAGTGCAGGGGAGAATAGAGTGGTGCCAGTATAAGTAACGGTGCCAGTACCTGTTGACCCGAAAGATCCGAACAAAGTGGTGAATGTGGGTTCGCAACTTAATGTGACTGTTCAACATTCCTTAATATCATTCTTGAAGGCAAATCTGGACGTATTCGCTTAGACTCATGCTGATATGTGCGGAATATCCCCAGATATTGCAGTACATACTCTGAATATTGATCCGAAGTTTACACCAGTAAAACAGAAAAGAAGAACCCAAGGTCCTGAAAGGTTAGCAGCGTTAAAAGAAGAGGTTGACCGGCTTATGGAGAATGTTTCATCAGGGAGTCTACTTATCCGAATTCGGTTTCAAATCTAGTACTGGTTGAGAAAGCTAATGGGAAATGGAGAGTTTGCATTGACTTCTCAGATTCAAACAAAGCCTTCCCCAAAGACTGCTTCCCGTTACCCAGGATAGATCAGTTGGTGGATGGAACAGCGTGGCACGAATCGTTATCTTTCATGGATGCTTACTCCGGATACAACCAGATTATGATGCATGAGCCGGATCAGGAGGATACGAGCTTCATCACCGATGTTGGTCTCTACTGCTATAGAGTCATGCCTTTCGGACTTAAGAATGTTGGCACAACTTACCAAAGACTCGTCGATGCTATGTTCAAACCGCAGATTGGCAAAACTATGGAAGTTTATGTTGACGATATGTTGGTGAAGTCAAAGAAAGCGGTAGACCATATGGACCACTTGGCGGAAATGTTTGCAATCCTCCAAAAGTATGGAATGAAACTTAATCCTTTGAAATGTTCGTTTGGGGTGGAGTCCGGAAAGTTTCTGGGTTTCATTATGAGTGCTAGGGGCATTGAAGCTAATCCTACTCAGATTGCTGCCTTAAAAGAAGTCAAAGCTCCTAGAACGAAGAAGGTATTGCAAAGTCTTAATGGAAAAGTCGCTGCCTTTAGTCAATTCCTTCCCAAAGCTACTGATAAATGCATTCCATTCTTCGATGCACTGAAGAAAGGAAGGAAAATTTTTGAATGGACTCCTGAATGCCAGAAAGCTTTCGATGAGTTGATTCGTCATATGGAAACGCCTCGAATACTTTCTAAGCCAGACAATGGTGAAGACCTTTTTGTATATTTGGCGATCTCATCTCATGCTCTCAGTGCAGCGTTGGTACGGGAAGACGCAAGAATTCAGCGCCCAGTCTATTATATGAGCAAGAGATTCACTAGGGCAGAGATGAATTATTCAAAATTGGAAAAGCTCGCTTATTGTCTACTGATTGCATCCAGAAAGTTGAGGCCGTATTTCCAAGCTCATCCTATCAAAGTCCTCACTGATCAACCTTTAAAGCAAGTCCTGTTTCGTCCTGAGACTTCGGGTCTTCTTCTGAAGTGGAATACTGTACTCAGCCAATACGACATCACTTATCATCCCTGGGGAGCAATCAATGGACAAGCTTTGGCAGATTTTATCGCAGAATGTACAGATAAGGGTGACAGTGATGAAGAAGTGACTGATAATCCCCTAATTCAATGGAAATTGTATGTAGATGGTGCAGGAAACGATTACTGTTCCGGAGCTGGGGTTGTTCTTGAAACCCCTAAAGGGTGGTCGTTGTGCTATGCATTGACATTGGAATTCCCTTCGACAAACAATGAAGTAGAAATGAAGCTCTTATTGCCGGCTTGAGAATTGCTAAAGAGTTGAATGTCAAAGTGTTGCAGATCGTCAGTGATTCACAGCTTATTGTATGTCAAGTCAAGAAAGAGTTTCAGACTAAAGGAGGAAATCTTCCTGCTTATTTGTCAAAAGCTTTGGAACTTCTCAATGATCTTGACCATTATTCGATAAATCATGTACCCCGAGAAGAGAACATGAAGGTAGATTCTCTCGCAAAGTACGCAAGTACTGGTGAAGCTCAATTATTGGGATTAGTTCCTGTGGAAGTCCAGTCAGCTCCAAGCACTGATGTGATGGATATTGATTGGATCATGACTATATCTCAAGAGCGAGAATCATGGATGACTCCGATAATGGAATATCTGCTCAACGGTTCTCTACAAGAAAGTTCAAAAGAACGACAGAAGTTACTAAGAAAAGCCTCCAGATACATAATTCAAGATGGCCGATTGTACAGGCTGGGATTCTCAATGCCATTACTCCGATGTGTGACCAAGGAAGAAGCTAAAACAATTCTAGCCAAAGTACACGGAGGAGAGTGTGGAGACCATTCAGGTGGCAAAACTCTAGCAAAGTAAATTCTTCGTTATGGGTATTTTTGGCCAGATATTAATCGTGATGCTGCAAGCTACGCCCGAAAATGTGACCGATGCCAGAGATTTGCAAAAATCCCAAGAGCACCTTCCACTGAGATAACACAAATGGTCAGCCCGTGGCCATTTGCTATTTGGGAAATAGATCTCATCGGGCTTTTGCCAATCGCCAAATCCGAAATCAGATATGCTATTGTTGCTGTTGATTATTTTACTAAATGGGCTGAATCTGAACCATTAGCTATTAATACCTCTAAAAAGATGATAAACTTTGTAACTAAGAATATCATTTGCAGGTGTGGTGTGCCTCATAAGATAATCACAGACAATGGAACCCAATTCGAAAGTGAAGAGTTTCGAGATTTTTGCAAGCAATTCAAGATCTAGAAAAGCTTCTCAGCAGTGGCTCATCCGCAGGCAAATGGGCAAGTGGAAGCAGTAAACAAAGTTATCAAATCAACCACCAAAAAACATCTGGAAAAAGCGAAAGGTGGTTGGGTCGATAAGCTTCCACTAGCACTATGGGCATATAGAACTACCCACAAAACTGCAAGCGGCACACTCCATTATCATTAGCATACGGATCAGAAGCAATGATTCCGGTGGAAATAGAAGTCCCATCACATAGAAGAATTCATTTTAACCAAGCTGAAAACGAAAAGTTGTAACTGGAAGCAGTTGACTTCCTTGATGAAAAATGGGAAGAGGCTCAGCTCAGAATTGCAGCCCATTAGCAAAGAATTGCCAGGCATTTCAATTTCAAAGTTCGCCAAGCAGCTTTGAGATTGGAGATCTAGTCTTGAAAAGGATCATGACCGCAGCAGGAGTGTTTGCGCCAAACTGGGTAGGGCAATATGTCATAGGCCAAAATCTTCTTGATGGCACTTTCAAACTGACAACTGTCGAAGGAGATCCAATTTCAAGAGCTTGGAACAACAATCATTTGCGTCCATATTTTACTTAAAAGCTTTGCTTATGTTTGTAAAAAGAATTATGAATGTATGATTCTTGTATTGAAAGCCATTGTAAAGCTAGTGCAAGTGAATAATAAGAACTATAAAGTGGATGTAGGCCCAGTTCTTGGTCGAACCACTATAAATCTTGTGTTCTCTATTGCTTGTTTTATTTCGATATATAAAGTACTTCAATTGTGTTGCTAAAATGTCGATTTAATATTGCAGGCTATTAAGACAAAGCTTACCCATCATATGACCAAGCGATCCCTAACATCACTCAACAAATGAATATCTAGCCACAAAAATTCCAGATTCAAATCCTGTGTAAGAAGTGCTTCAAGCAAACAGTTAGTGGTTCCGCCAGAAGTAGACCCTTCCTAACTAATTGTGATCGTTTGTGCAAACAAACATTCGATTAATTAGCCTGTGTCTATCCCTGCGAACTCATTTAACAATGAAGTACACTTCTTTGGATAGAATAAGCTACTTGCAAAAGAAAGGAATGTGCTCTTTGAAATGATAACAGGAAACCACTGATATGCGAAAATGGCGAAAAGACATGGGCGAGCAGGCAGCAAACAGCAAAAGACCTCCTCGGAGGCACAAGCCCTCTTCGGAGGCACAACTCTTCGGAGGATAAAGACCTCTAATGGGACGTGCCAGAAAAAGAGAGTCCTCCTTCTCGATAGAAAGTTGTGGACTGATCGGTGGCACAGGACACTCGTTAACTAGCTGAGAACGTTTATGCAAACAAACAATCCAAGTAACTTGTGTCCGCCTCGTGAATCCATCCAACCGAGAGAAGGAAACTCCAAACTTCAAGGCAACAGCCCTACTGGGAGGCACGCATTCCGCCGAGATTTGACATAAAACTTCACAAGTGCTGGAATGTGAAAAGCCCTCTTCGGAGGCCCATTTCACCATAGTTGAAATGCTAAAAGACCTTTAATGGGACTAGCTAGAAAAAGAGAGTTCTCTTTCTCGATGGAAAGTTGTGGACTGACCGGTGGCACAGGACACTCGTTAACTAGCTGAGAATGTTTGTGCAAACAAACAATCCAAGTAACTTGTGTCCGCCCCATGAATCCATCCAACCGAGAGAAGGAAACTCCAAACTTCCAGGCAAAAGCCCTACTCAGAGGCACACATTTCACCGTGATCTGAAATAAAACTTCACACGAGTCGGAATGTGAAAAGCCCTCTTCGGAGGCCCGCTTCCCAGCGGACAGGGAAAAGATAAAAGCCTCTCCCCAGAGGCAGAAACAAAAAAGCCCTCTCCCTAGAGGCACAAATGAAAAGCCCGCTCCCCGGAGGCACAAACAACAAGCCCTCTTCCCAGAGGCATAATCAAACAAAAAGCCCTCTTCCCAAAAGCACAAGCAGGTCAAAGCCTTTTTTGGGAGGCCCACTGTACCACGAAGGAAAATTCACTTGCCAAAATAAAAGTGACTTTCTCCAAAAGTGAAGTGTAAAAACTTCGCGATTAAAAAAGAGGCAACTTCTCCAATACGAGTCGCATTCTACTAAATCAGAAAAATATTTCCTTAAAACGGAAATATTATCTTATAAAGTACAGATGCAAACCTCTTTCAAATGGAAAAGTTGTTCTCTAAAGAAGGAACACAAGTCTTCTCGAAACAGAAGAGTTGTTCTCCAAAATTCTGCTAATGTGAAAGAGATTGCAATAAACCATGGTATGCGGGCAATATAATATAGTTGCAGAAATGAAAACAATGCTCAAACAACGTACCATAGGTTGACTGCAACATCACACAGAATAAGTAAAGAAACCTGTATAAAAAAAAGAGAAGAATAAATGCATTCTCAAATACAGACAGAAGTTTGTACAAGTAAAAGAATAATTTTATTTCATACTATAAAAATTTTTATACACGTGCAGGTTTCAAAACAAAAGTAGGCGGGGACCGGTACCCGCACAATCGCCGGTCGACATAAGTCTTTGTATATACAAGTAAAAAAGCGAAAAAACAAGACAAGAAGCATATGTCCCAAGCCCATCATTTCTTCTTCCTGCCACCTTTCGAGCCTACGCCTGGCCGGATGATCAATTTTTGGGGCCGGCTTGTGAGAGTAGGGGAGGAAAGAGGAAGAGGTGCAATTGGGCGTTCTTCTGTTTTTTCCTCGCCGGCAGAAGCTTCTTTCTTTTTCTTTGAGACTCCGCGTTTCTCCCTCTTCTTAGAAGAAGGCTCACTACCCGGAGGGAAAAGAGTGGATAATGTTATGTCATCAGAAGCAGTCTGCTCCGGAGTTCTATCTCCTTCTTCAGGTTCTTCGACCTTTTGTTCCTGAGAAGAAACAGGATCATCCAAGTCACAAAGAGCTTATATCTGCTCTTCTTGCGACCCCAGTTGGGAGATAGAAGGGGGAGTAATCTGAAGGGGCGGAGAGGAAACAACTAGAAGGGGGAAAGCTGAGCAACACTGGACGCTTTCACTACATGAGAAGAGAAGTTAAAGTCAGTATCTCCCATGAAAAGAGGAGAAAGTAGCGCGTCAAGATTTAAGTAATAATCAAAAAGTTCATCAAGCTCATGTTAAGAAAGCAAGCAATCCACTTGAGCAAGATCAACATTGAGGTTACCTGGAGAAGCAGACTTTACTATATCAACTTCGAAGTCCTGCGCTTCAGCACTTTCTTGAGTCTCATCTCCAGTGTGGGCAGCGACACTTTCAATAACGGCTTTAGTAGGAGGAGGAGAATGGGAACTGAAGCCAGTAATATCGATATCGGCTGAAGCTAAAGGAAGAACTGGGTCGGTTGAAATTGTCTTTCCTAAATGTTCTCCTTCTGTCGTTTCAGCTCTCTCTTTGGCAAGTTGCTCCTTTCCCCTAGCAAGAGCGGCACATGCATCATCATTTTGGTAGTGCACCATTAAATCTACTTCAGCATACCTGGCTCCTCCAAACATATCATGTATGGCCTCCCACACTTTGGCCAAAGTGATTTCATATGTCGGTCCCAAAAACTTAAGGCTACCGTGCCCCAAAACACTATGGATGTAAAACTCGAATAAAGTGGAGCTGACTTCAGCTATGGTTGCCATGTGAGATTCTTCGACTGCAGCTTTGCCGGCAACAGCTTCATCATGCTGCTTTTCAGCTGTAGAAAGTCGAGTTTTCAGCAGTTCAATCTCCAAGTTTTGGGCGTTGGTTTTCTCTCAAAGTTGAGCAACATCGGCTCGGTAGCTGTCCACAACTTGTTGTCGTGCTTCAAATTTAGCTTCGGCATCTCTCTGTGCCGCGTGAGCATCTCTCACTTGTTTTAGAAGCACTTCTTCTTTCTGAGAATAAGAAGTGGAAGAGGTGGCGAACTCTTTCTTAAGTTTTTCGACCTCTGCTTCAAGCTTTTCATTATAAGCGGTTATGCTCCTTATTTCCGCGTCATGCTGCTCAATAGTTTTCTGCCATTCAGATTTGTCGTTTTCCATTGTTAGCATGGCCTCAAGATTTGCGCGGTTTACCTTTTGAAGCTCATTGACAAGCTTTTGCCAACCCGACATTCTCTCAATATCGAGTTTGATATCATCAAGATTACGTAGCATAGCCTGCTTGTCAATCGGAACCAAATCCAGATCAAAGCGCACTCCCTTCAAGCACCAATGCGGAAACCGACTTTGAAGAGTGGCCGGGCCTTGTCCAACTTGATATGAGGGCCTGCCAATAATTGTTTGAATATCAGTACGAGTAAGGGCAGGAGATTGAGAAGGTACAGGAGCAGCGGGCCTTTAAGGAAGATCGGATGCCGGCTTTTCGCCATGCTTGGCCCTTTTACTCGCATCTTCAGGGATGTGGCTTTTCCCTTTATCATCACAGGATTTCCGTTTATGAGAATCATCTTCCCTCTGGGAGGAATCATGTCGCTCATCTCATCTTTCGTGGCGTTCTTCGTAGGCGCGCCTTTCACGAGCCTTCCTCGCAGCTCTTTCCTCGTTAGTTTTGCAAGAGGCAGGAAGATACCTCCTGGGGTCATAAGCACCACGCTTCTTATAACGCTGGAAATCATCGTAGTAAGAGCCACTTCTTCCCATTGGAGAATCTGATATGAAGAAAAGATAAACTCAGAAATCTTGAAAGCAAGAGAGTTGAATGCATATAAGTGCTGAAAAGTCCTAAGTGTGTGTAACGTGCAAACTACGTGCGTCGAATCATGAACCACTCTTGGGTTGAGAGGAGATGACGGATTTAACAGCCAGTGTCAACTCTTGAGCTGATGGAGTTTGTTGCAGAACAGATGTCGCTTCGTCTGTTGAAGAAGTAACTTTAGCAGTGATAGGATCATCTTTAAAAAGCTCCTATGAAGTAATCATCAGGTCGCTCAACCCCTCAAAAGTATCATCACCGCTGTGCCTAGCGGGACTTGTTCTCTCAGCTCCTTCGTCACCAGATCTCCCGGATTGTTGAGGAGGCTCCTCTTCTTCGATGACCGGGGCAAGTGCATGTTTGTCGGATGACCCCGCAACAACAATCAAAGTAGAACACTTTACCAAGGAAGCCTCAACGGTATGTTCTTTCGGTGCAAGTTCTCCAACGGGGACTGGGGCATCCGATGTTTTTACTGAAGAGTCGGGGACTTCATGAGGTTGGGTAGAACGAGAAGGGTGCAAAAGCCTGTACTGGTGCAGAGTTCATCTTTCAGCAAAAACTTAATACTTCTTTCTTCAACCGGCACGACACTTAATCTATCAAAAGTCGTTTTGTGGCTGGGATTTCTAGAGGGAGGAGGAAGCACTGTCAAAGAAAAGAATGAAGTTAGCACTTAGCAAATCGGATCTTGAAAAGATGAAACGGAAAGAACGGGGATGAGCAATCTTACTTCCTTTTCTTGAGATGGCATAAAACCCTAGGGGACAGCGGACGAAGAAGAATTAATTCAGAAAACCGTGAGCACTTTCGGAAAGATCAATGATAAGTTTATGATTTCTGGCACTTCTCACGAGTATAAAGGAGGGGTGGTCTTTATTCTTTGCAAATGAGCATAAGTAGCAAATTTCTTCGAAGCTCGAAAGACGGTTAAGTGTCCTCCTAAATAAAACACACAATCCCATCAGGATGGCGTAGCCATTGGGATGTAGTTGAAAGGGAGAGATGGTTAGCAGGAAAAGGAGTTGATGATGAAATTCATTGAAAGGAGGAATGGCACCACAAAGGCACATCTGACGGTTGACGGCGACAAAACCAAGAGGTGGCCTGTCGGCAGTATCATTTGGGCCAAGAAGTATAGCATCCGCTTCGGCAATATCAAATTGAATTCCTAATTTGTTGAATGCTCGCTAACTCAGGGTAGTTGGAGTTCTCTCCGGAGGATCATCCAATGGGTCGGCTATCGGGAAAACTCCTTCAGATTGCTCGATTATCTCTTCTCGAGAAGACATTCTACACAAGGAACTGGATATTCAAATATGAAGGTGCACATTTCCTAAATGTGTGAAGTGTTGTGTAGAAGTAATAAAATAACGAGAAAATATAAGTGAAATTAAACTAATTAATAGTTGTCAGTTAAAAAGCTTCAGGGCTTGTTGTTTTAAGTTCAAGTACAGTGTTGAAGCAAACAGATTAGCTTTGGTTGATTAATTCAGCATTTCTTTAATACTTCACTTGAGTTTGTTGATTCACAGCATTTCATACAATTTCTTTAAGTTGATTATCTTTTATCGACTAATCTGTCATTCGATGTGGGCAATCAATGGCAGTATATTCGCCCTAGTTTTCTACAAATGTTATGTTCAGCAGGTTGTTAACTTACAAGTGAATATGATCTGTAAAGAAGTCCAGACAGTTCAAAGTTCAAATAGTTTAAAGTTCAAGCAGTTCAAGTTAGAAGTACAAGCAAGTTCTATCAAAATTCTGAAGCTTTCAAGTTTTGTTCAAGTCTTTAAGTCACAATCCAAGTCAAAAAAATCTCTAAGTTCTAGGTCGCTTATGACCTAACAGATTGGATTGAGATTGGTCTAGGTCGCAAGAAGCAACTCAAAATTTGTTTAAGTCCTAAGTCACTCGAACGACCTAGGCACTAAGTCGTTCACACGACCTAAAGACTAGGTCTCTCACGCGATCTAAAAGTTAAGTCAGCTATGCTAACTCGATCGCGACCTAAAACCTATGCCGCAGGAAGATAGGTCGTTAATCTGCTAGGTCGTTCTACTTTAAACTTTGAACTGTTCCAGTAAGTAAAGTCGCGAGCAAGATAGGTCGCATGAGCCACATTCAAACCAACAACCCTAATCCTGCTCTCCAATTACATTCTGCCACGCGTCTATTTCATGTGTATCGCCAAGAGGCGTCATGAAACAGCTTGCTATCCACTAACCCATTAACCCGATAACCCCTCAACACCAAAATCACATAAAATCGAGCCAAGTTATCTCAAATTCATCATGAACCTGATACATTGCCATGATTGAAGGAATCATAATGATAGTGCGACCGATGACAAGCAACAATCAACCGTAATACAACTTTTGGTGAAGCACAGCGTGAGGGATTGGGTTAGGGAAGGGAAATGAGGAGTTCATAACTCGATGGTGATCAAGGGTCGAATAGTGAGCAAATCCACTTACACGATGAAGATGATTGGTGGCTACTTGGTTGAATTCTTGCCTTCGAGAGCTCGGTAATTCGTTAATGGCGGTTTCGAACATTCAGTAAGGTGAAGGAAGAAGAAAATGACCTAACAGCTTATATAGGGGAGAGAAAGGAACACGAATCGACACGAGCGGCCAAACTCTCCCATAAGTCGCCCGCGACTTAACGATCTAAGTTTGCACGGGTTAAAAGATATCGAATCACAAGACCTAATCCTTAGGCGTATACTTCGAGGGGAAAGTGTTAACTCCTCTTCTCCACGACTCAGCGACCTAAAGTGATCGACGACCCTGCGACCTGCAGAGCTTAGCGACCTAAAGGAGTAGATGGTCCAGCGACCTATGAATCAACGAGTTAACAACGACCTAACTGCTGAAGCGGGTTAACGACCTAAGGGATACCGAGACTTAACGACTCATAGGAGACCACGACCTAACAACCCAAGCGACCTAACATGGATGCGAGACCAACAGCGAGCTAGCAACATAAAGTACTAAACGAGTTAAGCCACTCAGCGAGCTAATGAGTTTAACTATCTGAAGAATGTGCGACTTAAGGCAGAGTGCGACCTAGCGACTTAAGTATCCAACGACCTAGCGAGCCATAAAAGGAAGCAACCTAGCGAGCTCCAGAACAAAGCCGCATATATACTCTCTCTCATTAGGTCACTTGCGACCTAAGCAAGCCGATATAACATTTATGCTTTAAGTGCTAAGTCGCTGTCAGCCAGAACCTGATCGAAAAGGGGCTTCACTAGGACGTGGACGACTTAAGCTACTTCAGGACCGACCTCCCATAGGTCGCTACTACCTACTAACTCGCTCAGATGACCTAGTACGACCTTATTAAGTCGTAAACCACATCCTCTAGGTCGCTTGCGACCTATGACCCATCCAAGGTCGCTCGCGACCTACGACCTAGTCCAGAAATCTCCTATAAATACGGCACTAGCTCCAACATTCGGGGGATCTTTTTGGCTCATTCCTGGAACACCGATACTCTGCTGAATTCTCGACTCACTAGACACTTCAAACACGAAAGGCATCTCAACTAACTTCAAGAGGAAATCTAACACAATCAACATGGATTCAAAGAATTCTTCTACATCGAAGTTCTAGTTGTTTGTCTCATCAGTATTGTAATTGAAGATTGTTGTAAAGTTGTAATTGATTCAGTAATAAAGAGGATTAAGTGGACGTAGGCTTAATCTAAAGCCGAACCACAATAAAATTGTTGTCTTTTACTGCTTTCTCTGGACTTTCTTACTTGTTTCTAATTCCCATGTCCACGGGTGGTGCTTTCACTTAATCTCTACATACACCGGGGTGTTAGTGTTCAATTTTTAGCGGTAACAATAGTATTTCATTATAAAAATATTATTATAAAGGTATTTATTATAAAATTATTTTTCCCAACAAAGAAATTTTGAATTAATATTTGAAATTTAAATTCTTGTAGTTCTAGATTAATTATTCGTGCCTGATACTATTCCTTGCATCTACCTTATCTGCTCAGTTTAGATATTCACCTTGATTCTGTTTTCCAAATCTACCTTCCTTCCTTGTTGGATATATCCTTTTTAAATATTGCTTATTTGTATACTACATTGTTTAATGGAAAATTTTAGTGTTATAAATATTTTGAAGTTATTAATTTAATAAAACATGTTTAAATAAAATGATTATTGATGTATCTATAATGTTGAAAGTATCTTAAGATTTCCAAGTGAAGTTTTCAAATGAATATTTCGAGTAAAATTTATATAATTTTAAAATTTATTGTTTATCTTGTCTTTTAATCTATTTTCTTTCTGGTTGTTTTAATTCTCCTACCTCCTTCCTTTTCGGGGACGAAAAGTTTTGAGTGGGGAGAGTGTAACAGCCCAAATTTTAGCAATATTTTATTCTTTATTTATAACTCTGGGGTTTTATTTTTCAAAAATTTGATTGTCTAAATTTAATTATAAATAATCACCCAAGATTTTTATTAGTGTGAAAATTCTAAAATTCTTATTTTGGTTAAAACTTAACATTTTTTTTGAAGTTATAAATCTTTAAATTTTTAATTTTTAATCTTTTGGTTTAATTAATATATTCGTAACAATGTTTATTTCCCTTTTTTTCTTTAAAAAAATTGATTTTATACTTTTAAAAATTTTATATTTTATATTTTACTTATATACATTTTTGAATATAAATTTCTTAGTAAATGTGTAAACAAATCATATTTTTATATAAGTAATAAATTTCCAAAATTTTGTGTATAAATAAACTATTTAATTTCGCGTTTAAAAGGCGCGTTATTTGGTGGAATAAATAATGTATATACACATACAAGAAAACGTATAAAATTTAAATCCGTTATTTTCATATTTTTGGACAAAAATCAGTGCGTCTGTTGTGAGCATTCTAATTTTATTCACTTTCCTTTTACTCTCCTGATTTAATAGGAACGTTATTTACAAATTTTATAACCGTTCGCCTTTTTAATTTCTTCCCATTGTTCCCATCAACGCGAGCTTTAAATTTTAAACGCGTTCAATATCGTTTAAAAATCTTATTACAAAATCTAATCTTAGCTGACCGTTTCTTCTGCTTTAATTTCGAAACCCATTTGCTTAAAATTTGTTAAAAATCTAGTAACCGTGTATAACAAGAAAAATCAGTGCTCAATCAAAATCGTGGGCTTTTTTTTTTAAATTAGTATCTTATTTCTTGCCTATAACTGCTCATTAAAAATCAATGCTAGTTTAATTTCCTTTCCATTTCAAAGCAGGTTGATTTATTGCCGTTCTTTCTTCTCCTTAAAACACGCTACCTCTCTGATCAAACCTATATAACTCACGCAAATATTCATTTCCCAACAAAAATTTATTTTTCTAACCTTTCCTTTCCTACGTTCCCTGTTTCCACTTCTTTCTTTATGACCATTCATTATATGTATACACTACAGCTGGAAAGTTATAAACGTATAAACTTATAAACGTTTTGTATTTATTAAAAATTTAAAGCTTACCTTTAATTGTGACTTTTCTCTTTCCTTCGTTCAAAATTTAAACGCGCATTAATCAATTGCTTTAATAAATATTGCAGAATCAATTCACAGACGTTATCAATTTCATTTTATGGTGGTACGTTTTTTTACGTTTCCTACCGTTTAAATTTTGAATAATTTGCTTTTATGGGTCAGCTGAATCAAGCAACGTGACCTTTTCTATTTATTTCTTTTATTAATTGCTACAATTATTTTCACCAAATCAAGAGTTGACCGTATAATCACTTTTATTTATTTATTCGCTTAAAATTTGGTTGCCTATTCATTTTCTTCCGTTATATTTGCCTGAAACATGCGGTTCATCCCTATTTATTTTTGCTTTCACTTCTCTTTTCTCTAGATCTGTTCGTTCCCCTCCCTACTTTTCTTTGAAAAAAAAAGAAAACTGAAGCATGCGGCTGTCACTATTATTTGCATCCGCCACTTCACCTTTCTTCCAAACCTCCTCATCAAATGAAACCCATCACCTCGTCTTCCGGTTGCTTATGTTTGATCAGTGAGGTATAGGCGTGTAAGCACATATATGTTTTGATTTATATTCGTAATTACATGTTTTTTTTGTTCTTTTTTGTTTTTTTTGTTAGTTGTGATATACATACTATTTATATAAGTATTGAATACTATTTTTTTAAAAGTTTATTTTCATAACATGACAGTGTATATTTATATATAGTTTCTATTTGATCTTCCTCACAGCTTATAAGTCATATTAAATTTTGAATTATGTATGCGACATTTTGAAGGGAACATACTATGAAATAAGTATCTTTCATTTTTAATAAGAATATATATATATATATATATATATATATTTTGTGTTTTATATTTTAATATGGGTCAGCTTTTATTTGTTGATATTAGGTTTCCTATAATATGGTTATTCGCTTATGTAAGTCATATATTTGTTTTGTTATAGACTATATAAAATACTTTAATATATGTATATTATGTGGTTTGTTACCATATGGGTTTCTATGTGGTACTAACTTATTTAGTTGATGATTGTATATATTCTGTTACAATATTATATTTATACTATTTTGGATTTAAGATGATTCTATAAATATTCTACTTTATAAATTATTTTAATACACATATATAATTTGGAAATTTACATAGGTTGAATATAATATGTTATTGAATGTAAAAATATGAATGGATTTAAATCGTATATATATAACATTTAATATATATAGAAATAGTTATATATAAAAAAAAGTTTTCTTTTAGGTATTCATATTTAAACATTTTTTTATCTGTTTGAGAATATATATATATATACTAGTTATATAAGTTTAGTATAAAGGTGTTAGTATATATATATATATTTTTAAGTGTATGTTGATTTTAAATAAAAATGTAAGCTTGATTTATTTATTTATATGTTTGAAAAACATGTAAATTAAATTTGTGATGTTTGAACTTAGAATATAAATTTCATATGTGTATATATAGTTATAGGTGGTTATAAAAGTTCGCTTATACCATTTATCTTCATCGTTCCTGTGACGCCCCACCTCTATACCCACGCTAGACAAGAACATTACGGTGAATGCTGTCGACTAACACGGAGAATAAGGCTGTTGAGGAGCGACCATCCGTGTAATTGCTTTGCGCGAGCATCGATATGTCAGATAGTATAACATGCATTTGTTTATCAAGAGGGAAATCCGACATTCCGACACAAACTCAAAGCTACTACACAGTGGTTGTAATATCTTCAGAAACAAATATAGAACTAAACATAACATAAATCAGTCACAGATAATTCATATCACAAAGGCGGAATAAGATATGAATATTACACATAAAAGTGTACATCAGAGGAGTGGTCAGAAAGATCCACAATAACGCAAAATAATAGCAACATGTGCTATACAAAAGAATACATCAATGAGTCAATATCTCAAGAGTATACAACAAAAACTACTAATCTAAGTAGTAAGCAAAAGGTCAGAGTAATGGATCCCTAGAGAGAAGTCAAGTCGAATCCTCCTGCAACATCTCGGTCTGACCCGAGTATTATTTATAAGAAAATTATAAACGGATCAGTCTAGCTATAAATATCAGATAACATGATATAGAACGAAAGATATGGCATAGAAGTATAATATCCATAATGGCATACTACTATAAGTATGTAAATGATAATCAACAAACGATTAATCAATATCAAAGAATCTTCTCAAAGATCCAAAAAGGGTATCATACCCAAAACTTGTATTCACAACAAGTTAATGACACACGAATTCACCAATGCACAAAAATTAATAAATCATATCAATGAAAATCACTAAAATTGGTGAAGCATAAATTCTAGAATTCAACACACGAAATCCAGAAATCATAAAATAAAAAGGGGGGAAGGCCTATCACACGAACGGGAGCATGAAAACTCACCAACAGCTGTAACACATGAACGAGAAGCTATCTCATGGTAGCTAGCCATTAATTTGACACACGAATGGTCCAAAGACCTGACACACGAATGGTCCGAAGACCGTGGGTTGCTACCCCACCAATTTGAGTCGAAACTCCACAAAGCGGGGCTTAGTCTCCTTCGCAGACAAAGAGACATCGCACAATTCCTAGTCTAAACCATAAAATGATCATCATCGATCATCAAGAAGTGTCAATTATAATAAGCTAGTAAATATATGAGTTTAGCATCATGTCCCATAACCACTAGCTAAACTTAAATATTTGCGAACAAATTGTAGATCTCCACTAGAAAATTGTCACAAGAGATTCAATCGAACAAGTCCAAGAATTAACCAACGAAGTAAACGCAAGAGTTTCATACCACTTGTTTTACTATGTCGTTTAGTTAGATTTCTCATACGAGTGAGGTAAAGGTTTGTATATACTAGTAGATTGGAAAACGGTTTAGGAAACAAGCTTTGTAATCGAAAATAGAGTTGAAATCGTTTTGATGAAAAGGGTTTTGATATTTACTACTAGTATAGAAAACCTTTATATTTTTAAAGTGACAAATCACAAAGAAGATTGTAGGAACAATCAATCATCAAAATTCACATACGAAGACGTGAATCAAATCCAAAGAAATCGATATTAAATCCATCAAAGTGGATATTTCCAAAAATTCCCAAGAAAATGTCATCAAAGTCGATAATTAAATGATAAAAATAGAAGGGAACCAACACAAGTCGATAAAATTGGAATTCGTACACAAAATAGGCAAGCAGGCAAAACACTGCAGTTTCAGACGTCTGAAACAAGTGGTTCAGACGTTTGAATCTGGAAATATAAAGATTTCCAGAACACAATTCAGACGTCTGAATCAAGTGTTTCAAACGTCTGAAATAGGCATATTTTAGCCTATTTTCTTTCTATTTGAAATAGAACTAATTCAGACGTCTGAAATTCCAGATTCAGACGTCTGAAACTGGAATTCAGAGCATTTTGTGAACCTCGACCAAAAATGGCCAAACGAATATCGAAAACGATCGAACGAGCAAGTGACAACTAAGGATTTGCGCCAAGTGACAACCCAGCCTTAAACGACTCGTCGATACGCCTCAAATATCCATGTCCAAATATCCATAAAAGGATTTTCATAGATTTTGATTTCAAAATACCAAAATTGGAATATACACCAAATCAATCCAAACCAAAATCAATTGCACAAGAGTAAGTGTTAGGAATTCATACCTAACAATCGAAGATAATTATAAACTAAGATGTGAGATAAAAATATCACCTTTTTACAAAATCAAACAAGAAGAAGCTTGAAAGCAAATGGAGAATCAACCTCTCTTCAACACAACCCAAATGAGCTTGAATCTATGCTCAAAACAAGAACATTCCCAAAATTAGGTTTAGGAATTTCTGAAATTGGTAAGAGAATAAGTTGGAGAAGAAGAAGAGAATGCTTACCAATGGGATCTCTTGAATTTGGAGCTAGGAATTTGAGGTTGCAAGAGGAACTAGGGTTTTGGAGTTTTAATTTCCAATCTCTCCCATCATTATTGCCTTAGAACTGAAAAGAGGAAGAAGTGAGGGTGAATGGGGAAGAGTGGTTCAATTTTGAGTATAAGTTGGCTAGTGGGCTGAACCCAAACTCAAACCCAAAGTGAAAAAGGTTAAATTTTTGACTAACTCCAAATATATCAAAGTTTATACTCATAAAGGTCGCAAACGGCATTTTGAACTCAATGGAGGTGGTCTCGAGTCCTAATTCGGCTGTTTGCAAAAAGTAGCTTTTCGGACTAAAATCCGACTAATGATAAAATATGTAAATAAAATATTTAAATATAAAATCGATAAATATGCGGGTTGCTACAGTTCCAGTTCTGATCTGATTCGTTTCATCAATTCGAGCCAATCAGCTTTGATCGTTGAATTCGTGCCGATTTTGCTTTTCTTGGATTTGAAATTTAATTTCAGTGTCTGCATCAGTGTGCATATCCGTGTCTCCTTCTATCTTCTCTAGCCTCGAAAGGTGAGCAATCACTCACGATTAACTTTTTTTTATTCATTAAATTTGATTTCAATTGAAACGACAATTGAAATATGCTGCTGTAGTTATTTAAATTTGTTGTATATGTTATTACCTGTAACTGTTCACCTGCGGGATATGACACCATATCCTGTTGTTTATATTATATTGTTATTGATGATATATGCCAGTTATTTTATTGTGTTTTCTGTTATCACTTTGCAAGTTCCCTGTAGTTTAGAAATCACTATGGGTTGAAATGATACATACCCGAACAGACTTTAGAATAGGAGAAAATCGTTATGGGTTGAAATGATAAACCTAACCGATTTTCATTTAATTGAATTTGGGTTTACGGGTTGAAATTATATCCACCCGTATATATTTAGTATACGGGTTGAAATGATAAATATCCGTAGCACTTGACTATATGATAGGAAATAAATATACAGACACCGTTGGTCCATATAAATATTTTGAAAATATATGGTTTAGTAAATTTGATTCTTAAGATATTATATAAATGAAAAGTGTATATATAGATTTAGTACTAATATTTGATTTAAATTAGATTGATTTAATATATATAATATGGTTAAGTATTTTTGTAAATCTATATTTCAAATAGATTCTCTTTTAATAAATTGAATAATTAAGATTGGGAGATAAATTTGGGTTTATAAAAATGGTATTTAAATAAGTATTTATTTAATTAATCGATTTGAAATTTTTGAATGGGAAATTTAAAGGATATGATTTTATAACAGGATTTTTGATTTAAGTGATTTAATGAATATTTCACGTTTAAATAAATTAAGGAAAATATTGAGTAAAATGTAATTTAAGGTTACTTAAATGATATTGAATCTAATAAGGGAGTATTTCAAGACTAAATAATAATGAGGTTAAATCGAGATCTATATGAAACTGTTATATAGAACATTTAAATATTAAAGCCTTGAACTATATTGGAATTTAAATGGTTTATGTTGAGATTCGGATCTGTATTTGAAATCAACGTAGTTGAATTTGTTATTTAGCAACTAAATTGAATTAAAATGAAAATTTAGATTGAACTAAATTTGAATTTATTATTTAGAAAACTAAATTGAATGAAAATTTAGATGAAACGTTGAATACTTAAAGTTTTGAAATATATGGAAATATAAAGGGGTATTTGTGATTATAAATCCGAATTTGAGATCGAAAAAATTTAAGTGGTTATTTTAGAAATTGAGTTGAATTTAAATTGATAAATTGAGATTGAATTTAATTTGAATGGGAAGGTCGGGTTGATGTTGGAACGATTTGTTAAGTTGAGGAAATTGAAAATACTTTACTGTATAAATTATTTAATATATATAAATACTATTTTGGGAAATATAGAGATATATGAAGTGAAAATGAGATTTGGTTTTGAAGTATAAATTAATCTGAAATGACCACGGTGTTATAGTGTATATTTCTACCTTGTAGAAAGTTCCATGGACCCTTAGAGGATGGTTATCCCAAACATCCTTTAAGTTATTTGTATTTCAGTTGATATTTCACTTGAGTTGGATTTATTGATATAAGAATGTTAATCCTAACTCGAGTGTTTTGTGTTTTGCTTTACGCTCGGGTCAGATTGAGTAATGCAGCATTTGAGACTCAGCTTTGGAGTTCGGAGCTTCATTTGGAAATCCAACTATCGATTCAGATTCCAGCCTTTCCAGTTGATTGGTATAGAGAAGTTATCTGTTGCATTAGAGAACTCACTGCATTTGAACTATTCGGTTGTATTTTTCTAACTCTGATGTATATAGTAGCTTCATGAACTACTATTCTTTATCTATCCCGCTGCATTATTTAACTGTGTGATCTATGATTTATTTATTTACTGTATATTTTAAGTTTTTCCAAATTTTAATTAACAATTCGGTATTTTGAATTATTCAAGTCGGATATGTATGGTTTTATTGTCGATTTGAATGGTCCAAAATAGCGGGTCGTTACATTAGAGAAGTGAGCTTTTAATATGATTTGAAGAGATCATTTTATACAAACCTATGTAGGAGATCAAGAAGGAATCATCAAAGTCAAAATGCGATAACAACTAATTGGAATCAACCCGAATCGATAAAAGTTGGAATCACAAGAAAATAAGCTAATTGACGAAAACAAGAAGGTCAGTCGACTGGCTCTCTGAGATCAGTCGACTGATCCAGAAACATGAAAATCCAATTCCTGCAGTCAGTCGATGGGTTACAGAAGGTCAGTCGACTAATTGTAGAAAACAGAGGCTCCTAGCCTCTGCAACCAACCTCGGAACCCTCGTTTTCTACAGCTAGTCGACTGACGGCAGAAGGTCAGTGGACTGACTGAGCTTTGAGGCTGTACTTCAGCCTATCAAATGAAGGAAAATCTCCTCCAAAATGCAATCGAACGAGCAATGACGCTAGGGATTAATGCCAATCGACAACCCAGCCCTATTTGCTATTTAATGCACCTCCAAAATCATGATCAAACATCAAAGTTAGGATTTTCAAAGATTTGACTCCAAAACACCAAAAATTGGAATGTTCACCGATTCAATCCAAGCCAAAAGTAACTGCACAAGAATAAGTGATAGGAATTCATACCTAACAATCAAAGATAGTTCGGACATAGATGTGAGATAAAAACCTCACCTTTTAACTCACAAACAAAGATGAGAAGCTTAAAAGCAAAGAAAAGACCAACCACTCTCCACTTCCACTCTACAATCTTCAATCTAAGAACAAAACAAGTATTTCCTATGTTAGGTTTAGGAAACTTTCTGAAATTGAAGGAAGAAAGAGTTGGAGAAGATGAAGAGAGGGCTTACCAATAGCTTCACTTTGATTTTGGAGCAAGAATTCAAGTTTTCAAAGTAAACTAGGGCTTGGAATTTCTATTTCCCATTCTCTTCCCCAATTTTCAGTTGTGCTTGAGTTTTATGAAATGAAATAAGTGAGTGGAGAGGAGAGGGAGTTGAGTTGAGGTATAGGATGAGTTGGTTGAACCCAAACCCAAAAGCCCACTTAGTTAATAGCAAAACTCGACTTACTCCAAACATATCAAAGCTTATACTCAAAAAGATCGCAAACACCATTTCGAACTCAACGGAAGTGGTTTCAAGTCCTAATTCGGCCGTTTGCAAAAAGTAACATCTCGGACCTAAATCCGACTAACGACGCAATATTTAAGTAAAACATTTAAATATATAATCGTTAAATATGTGGGTAATTACAGATCTCCCCTCCTTTCAAAATTGCGTCCATGCAATTCCTAGAGACGATATTGTAACAACTACATACTTACATCATCAAAAAAAAAGGAAATAAGCTTGAGATGATAAGATATTCTCACCGTTGCAAAGCAAAGAAAGAAAACCCGGATAGGATCGCTCGATAAACTCTTTGATTTCCCAGGTACGATCATTGGGATTAGCGGACCATTGAACTTTAATGAGCGACACGTCCTTGTTTCGAAGGCGTCGAACCTTCGTGGCAAGCACGCGAATAGGCTGCTGTACAATAGATAAGTCTGGTGAGACCTCAAGCTCTAGCAAATCAGGAGAATCGATAACAGAATCCGATTCCCGAAGACACTTTCGAAGTTGAGAGACGTGAAACACGTCGTGAATGCCAGATAAATGAGCAGGAAGTGAAACTCTATAAGCCACAGGGCCAATACGTTCAGTAATCGAAAATGGTCCTATAAAGCGGGGAGCCAATTTCCTAGTCGTACTGAAGCGCATCACCCCTTTCAGAGGAGAAACATGAGTAAAGACGAGATCACCAACCGAGAATTCAAGAGGCTTCCTACGGTTGTCTGCGTAGGATTTCTGGCGGCTCTGTGCCTCTTTCATTCTCAAACGAATCTAATCAATCTTCTCGGAAGAATCACGAACAAAATCTGGGCCAAGAATAAGTTTCTTCCCAGATTCCAACCAACAAGAAGGTGATCGACATGGCCTTCCGTATAAGGCATCGAAAGGAGCCATACCGATACTGGACTGAAAACTATTGTTATAGGAGAACTCTACAAGAGGTAGGTGATCCTCCCAACTACCACCGAAATCAAAAATACAAATACGGAGGAGATCTTCCAAGATACGATTCACCCGTTCAGTCTGTTCGTCAGACTATGGATGATAAGCTGTGCTAAAATTAAGCTTTGTTCCCAAAGCTTGCTAAAGACTCTACCAGAAATGACTCGTGAATAAAGGGTCATGGTCACTCATAATAGAACTAGGAACACCGTGAAGTCTCACGATTTCCTTGACATACAACCTAGCCAAATGCGAAGCAGTCCTACTGAGCTTAATAGGAAGAAAATGAGCAGACTTGTTGAGGCGATCAATAATAACCCAGATGCTAGAATGGCCTGATCTCGAACAAGCTAGGCCGTCAATGAAATCCATAGAAATCTGATCCCATTTCCACAATGGTATCTCTAGAGGCTGAAGAAGACCTGAAGGACGCTGATGTTCAACCTTAATACATTGATAGGTTATGCAATTACTCACATAACTCGCCACATCGCGCTTGATGCATTCCCAATAGTAAAGACGATGCATGTTGGCATACATCTTGCTACTACCAGGATGAATGGTATACTTAGAACGGTGACAGTCATCAAGAATGTCATGCCTAAGTGCAAAATCAAAAGGCACAAAACGACGGTTCTTCTTGGGAAGACCCCATGAGAATCAATGCTACAATCCTGCAACGCCTCATCACAGGATCCAGACTCACAAAGCTGAATAAGCCGCAACAAATCAGGATCACGCCGCTGAGCATCGGCAATACGATCCAATAAAATAGGTCAAGCTCCCAAACTAAGTAATACAATAGGAGAATCAGAAGACGAACCTCGATCGCGAATTTCAAAAAAAGATAGAGTCTCAAGAATATCCCATTCGGCAAGCATCATAGAAACTACAGCCGAATGTTTTCGACTAAGCGCATCAGCAACACGATTACCATTACCAGGGGTATGCTGGATATCAAAGTCATAGGAGGCAAGAAACTCGACCCAACGCTGTTGTCTCATATTGAGTTCCTTCTGAGTGAACAAATACTTCAAGGATTATGATCGGTATAGAGAATGAAGTGCTCGCCTAATAAATAGTGTCGCCAAATTTTCATGGCAAAGATAATGGTGGCTAACTCAAGATCATGTGTGGCATAGCGAATTTCATTCGGACGTAGTTGCATAGAAGCATAAGCAACTACCCGATCCTTCTGCATAACAACAGCACCGAGACCACTACCACAAGCATCGATGTAGACAACAAGATCATCATTCCCTTCGAGAACCACCAAAATAGGAGCATTAGTGAGAAGTTCCTTTAATGTCTGAAAGTAAGCTTCACACTTATCAGACCAAATATAACGAATGCCTTTTTGAGTAAGGCTGGTGAGAGGAAGCACAACACGGGAAAAATCCTTAATGAACCGATGGTAATAACCCGCCAATCCAAGGAAACTATGAATCTCATGTACATTCTCAGACCTCTTCCAATCCTGGATGGCTTCGATCTTTGAGGGATCGACTGAAACGCCGTTGGAAGATACAACATGGCCCAAGAACTTAACCTTATTCTCCCAAAAATGGCACTTGAAGAATTTGGCTCTAAGCTGATGATGACGGAGAGTATTCAAGACAATTCTTAAGTGATTAGCATGCTCAACTTTCGACTTAGAATAAATAAGGATGTCATCAATAAATACAAGGACGAACTTATCGAGATTCTCGGAATACTCGATTCATGAGATCGACAAAGAAATCAGGAGCGTTCGTCAAACCGAACAGCATAACGAGCCACTCAAAAGAACCATAACGAGTGCGGAAGCAGTAAGAGGTATGCTATCCCTTGCGACTCGTAACTGATGAAAACCCATGGGAAGGTCAAGCTGCGAAAAGACTTTAGCACCACTTAATAAATCGAACATATCATTAATCCTAGGCATTGGATACCTATTCCTGATGGTTAACTCGCTAAGCTTGTGATAGTCAATGCAAAGCCTAAGAGTTCCATCGGACTTCTTCACGAAGACGACCGCGGATCCCCATGGAGAAAAATTGGACTGAATCAACTGCTTGGACTCAAGCTCTAAAAGCTGCTTCTTGAGTTCCTTATTTTCCTTTGTAGACATCCTCGTGGGAGGACGACTAACTGGCTACGCGCCTGAAATGAGGTCAATGCGGAACTCAATTTCTTGGTGGGGTGGCAAACCCGTAACAGGCTCGAAAACATCAGAAAAGTCACAAGCAGTAGGAATACGAGATATATCATCATCATCTTAAGAATCAAGAGAATATAAAGACATTTCGGAATTATCCACATCCCAAAGAACAAGTGATAGCTGAGTAATGAATCTGGATGTCGAAGATATAGAATCTTCTCAGAACAAATAATCCTGGCATCGTATCTCACTAGCCAGTCCATACCTAAAATCATATCAAATCCCAGATAAGAAATAACGTACAAATTCGCATTAAAGGAAAAGCCACATAAAACAATCTCAACATCATCACAAAGCATGCTAAGGGTCGCGGATCCCCCAATATGATTCACAATCCTTAAAGAAGTAACCAAACAAGAAACATCCAAAGATAAATCATCGATGAGCTTTTTCGATACGAAAGAATGTGAAGCACCCGTATTGAAAAGAACTCAAATACAATGGTTATGAAATAAAATAGAACCTTCCAAAATAGATTGAGATATACCTTTGGATTGAGAAGGACACTCAGAAGCCTTAGCAGGATAAGCTTGCTAGACTTGGCACAAGCAGGAACAGTAGGGCAAGTGGAAACATGATGACCTTCCTTCTTGCAATAGCGGCAGAAGAGAGGCTTAGGACAAGCTCGAATCATATGATCAGGAGAACCACAATTGAAACACTTCCGAATGAAAGGTGTTCCAGCAGACTAAGGCTGAGAATTAGAACCACCAGTCTTCTTCTTCTTAGAAGGAAAAGACCTGGACTTCTGAAATGGAAACGGCTTCTTGTTGGGGTTCTTAGAAACCTCAACATCATCACCACTATCACACTCCTTCTCGATGGTTTCGAGATAAACTGCCGAATCAACCAACTCCTCAAAAAAGAGCTTAAGCTGGAACAACAACGACTTCTTAAGATATTTCTTAAGACCAGAGACAAACTTCAGATTCTTCTTATAAGAAGTGCCAATGAATTCAAGACCATACTAAGATAAAGCCTCGAATGATGCAACATAATCAGAAACAGAAGATTTTCCTTGCTTCAACTCAAGGAAGCGATGGGTCAATAAAAAAATTTAGATTCAGGAACGAACTTGATTTCGAATCGTCCCCGAAACTGAGTCCAAGAAAGAGCAGACTCATCAATTTGGCTATAAGATGCTCGTACCAATCAAGGGTACGCTCTTGCAATAAACTAGAAGTTACAAGAACTCTATCATGATCAGAAAGATCCATGCGAGAGAAGATACGCTTACACGTGCGAAGCCAAGCTTGGACATCAAGAACAAACTCAGAGCCTTTAAACGACTTTCCCCCAAGATGAGAAAAATCACTGCACAGACGTGCAAAGGCAGACTTGCAGGGTGGAGATACTCGAGGAGGAACTGGAGGCTGAGTGCTCCTAAACAACTCCAAATACTGATCGCCATATGTTAACCCCGCCTCGGCCGTGGCTCACCGATCCAGAATAATGAGCGAGCTAATGTTCCGCCGATTTAACAAGGGGAGACCGACCTAAGGCTTCAAAGGGAGACCGACCTAAGGCTTCAAAGGGAGGCCGACCTAAGACCTAAGAGAGGTGCCGATCTAACACTTTAACAAGGCCGCCGAATTAACCACCTTAATAAGGTTACCGACCTAACAGGTTAGAGGGGCATGCCGACCTAAAGCTTTAACATGGATGCCGATTTAACGCCTTGACAAGGTTACCGACCTAAAATGCAGCCGACCTATGACCAATGTTAGGCCGGACATGAATTGAGCAAAGGAAGTCAATGCCGCTGCAGGGCACAGTGATCTCTTAGCTCGTACACGACCTTGGACTCATCAGTTGGGTCGCGACTTACGACTTACCAGACTAACTCGGCCGCGACCTAAAAGCCACTGAATGAAGAACCCGATGTCGTGTTACTAGGAAGGGGAGGAGTTAGCTCGGAGGCGACTTGGGACTTGAACGAAAATGCCTCTGTGAAGCTCGGGCTCGCTTTCGACCGGTTGCAACTAGTTAAGTCGTCCACGACCCAACTTAAGTCGGTGGCGACTCAGGACTTGGGAAAAATTCTCAAACAGATTTGCCTATAAATAGAAAGCCATCTCCAACATTCAAGGGACTTTTTGGCCAATCATTTCAAGCGCCAATACTCAGCCGAATTCTCAACTCACCCGACACTTCAAGTTCGAAAGGCACCTCAACTAGCTTCAAGGGAAAATCTAACGCAATCTACATGGATTCGAAGAATTCTTCTCTACCAAAGTTCTAGTTGTTTGTCTCGTCGTAATTGTAATTGAAGATTGTTGTAAAGTTGTAATCGGTTTAGCAATAAAGAGATTTAAAGTGGACGTAGGCTTGCCTTGAGCCGAACCACTATAAAATCGTTGTTATTCACTGCTTTTTCTGTGACTTTCTGCTTATACTCTGTTCCCGAATCATCGGGTGGTGCTTTCACAACTACACTTTATACACCGGGGTGTTAGCGTTCAAATTTTAGCGTTAACATTTTTGGTGCTTTCACTGAGAATTGAACTCAGGCAATTCGTCATCATTGCTCCACGGAAGTTTGTTGAAGTAACCTCTCTAAAGACTAGAAGTTTATCTGAAATCATGGCTCCGGGGAGAAAGAGTAGGTCTGTTAGATCTGGAAATGTTCAAGAGGGAACCTCCGCTTACCCTGTACCTAATCAAGCCACTCCACCTGTTGGAGTTACAAAAGCGGAGTTGGATGCTGTAATCTTAGGGCCGAACCAGCAGATAAATGCCCAAAGTGCACAATTGGAAGCTCAGAACGCCCAAAATGCCCTAATTTTGAATAAGTTGAATGACTTGCTGGGGGTAAACCGTCAACCAACGGGTAATGAAAGGAACTTTGCTGGCACATTCATGAGGATGAAGAAAGAAACATTCCTGAGAGGGCTGCTAGCCCCTTTGAGCGGACATTTCCTGAAATTGGTGGATCTAAAGCTCGAAATGATGAGGGATATCTTTCTGAAATGGTTCGACAAATCATGAAGGAAAGCATGCAAAGGAATGAAGATGAGAAGGAATGGGGTTTCGCTCTAAGTAAAACCCCGTTTACCGAAAGAATCTTAAAGGCTGAGTTCCCAAGGAAGTTCGTCCCTCCAACTATCCCAGCTTATAAAGGAACAAGTGATCCAAACGAATTCTTGTATAAGTATGATTGGCACGTGACAGGTGCCAGAGCTTCTGATGAAATAAAGTGCCGATATTTTCCTATATATCTGGAAGGTGTAGCTCTGCTTTGGTTCACCAAGTTGCCAATCCGGTCTATAGATCAGTTTTCTGACTTAACCCGGAAATTCAAGGAGCAGTTCAGACTATACGCTTCAAAAGCCAAAGATATTATGTCGTTGTCAAGTTTAAAGCAGAATCCAGGTGAAACTATCAGATCTTTCTTGAATCGCTTTAATATAGCGCTGGCCGAGGTAGACAATGCAGAACCACGGATGATCTTGACCTATCTGATGAGGGCCATCGACAAGTCGAGCGAATTTGGAAAATGGCTTAACATGAAGGAACCAAATTCCCTTGAAAAATTCTACAAGAAAGCAGATGAGTTCATACGTCTAGAAAGCCGTCCTGTACCGGTAAAGGCAGCATTGGAAAAAGATGAAGATAACGTTGTTGCCCCATGCAAGAATGAATCTGTAGGGCAGAAAAGGGAAAATAATGATGGGAAGAGACAGAAAAATCTAAAGAAGCCTCGTTCCTTCAAGCCATCGGAATATACCCCTTTATCAGATACGCCGGAGCATATTTACCTTGCCACTAAAGATTCTGTTGATTTTCCTAAACCTCCCGTTCTGAGAACCGGGAAAAAAGCTGTACAAAGCGGAAAGTTTTGCCGCTTCCATAATCAACCCGATCATGATACCGATGAATGCCGCCAATTGAAAAATTTGATTGAAGAATTGATAAGGGAAAACAAGCTGCAGCAATTTGTGGAAAAGAATAGCAGCAATCCCGCTTCGACTAGTCAGGGGCAACGAGCTCCTGCTCATCAACCCAGGACAGGTGAAAAGACTGCAGGGCATGAATCCGGAAGGCCTGTTATCAATGTCATTACGGGAGGACCGCACCCAGCAGGCAGGAGCTGGGGTGAGATGGAAAGGTATACCCGAGCTTTGAAGTATGTACCGACCGAGGAAGATGTTTTTGTTTTGGAAGGTGCTATGCCCCTGAAACAACAAAAAACTTTCAATGATGATATTGTGTTCAGAGCCAGGGATTCCACAGGTATTGAAGCTCCTACCTTGGATCCCTTAGTCATCTCAGCTGGTATCGGGCCAGCTATTGTCAGAAGAGTTCTTATTGATTGTGGCGCATCCTGCAATATCCTCTTCAAGAAAACATTCGACCAAATGAAGATCCCTATGGCTGATGTGCAAGCATCATCGCAGAAAATCGCTGGCTTCACTGGGGAGCCAAAACAGCCGATAGGAACCGTTGATTTGCTTGTAGAACTTAGAGAGGGAGAAAGAAAAGTGGTCCGAAAGCAAACTTTTGTGATTGTTGACGAGTTTTCTGCTTATAGTGCTTTCCTTGGCCGTCCAACTCTCGCAGCATTCAAAGCTGTTCTGGCCCCATGGTGCCTCACCATTAAATTTCCCACAGATAACGGAGTGGGAGTTATAAAAGGGGATCAAAATGCTGGGCGGGAGTGTTATCTGACAGAGCTACGAGAAACAAGGAAAAGAGAGATGGGAAAGGATGCGGCAACCCCGGTCCGCATCAAAGAACCAGCCTTGTAGCAACTACAGGGCGGACCCTGCACTGGCGAGCACAGCGGAGCACGGAAAGAGATGGATCCTAGGAAAGCCAGTGCAGGGGAGAATAGAGTGGTACCAGTGAAAACGACAATAGCAGTACCTGTTGACCCAAAGGACCCAAACAAGGTGTTGAATGTGGGTTCACAACTTAATGTGTCAATTCAGAATATCCTAATATCTTTTTTAAAGGCAAATTTGGATATTTTTGCTTGGACTCATGCTGATATGTGCGGAATATCCCCAGAAGTTGCAGTACATGCTCTAAATATTGATCCAAAATTTACACCTGTGAAGCAGAAAAGGAGAACTCAAGGTCCAGAAAGGTCAGCAGCGTTAAAAGAAGAAGTTGATCGGCTCATGGAGAATAATTTTATCAAAAAATCTACCTATCCGAATTGGGTTTCAAATCTAGTGCTGGTTAAGAAAGCCAACGGAAAATGGAGAGTATGCATCGATTTTTCAGATCTAAACAAGGCCTGCCCCAAAGACTGCTTCCCATTACCCAGAATCGATCAACTGGTAGACGGAACAGTGGGACACGAATTGTTATCTTTTATGGATGCCTACTCCGGATATAACCAGATCATGATGCATGAGCCAGATCAGGAGGACACGAGCTTTATCACCGACGTTGGTCTTTACTGCTACAGAGTTATGCCCTTCGGGCTGAAGAATGCAGGGGCAACATACCAAAGACTTGTTAATGCTATGTTCAAACCGCAATTGGGCAAGACTATGGAAGTCTACGTCGATGACATGTTAGTAAAGTCTAAGAAAGCAGTGGATCACATAGAACACTTAGCAAACATGTTCGCAGTCCTCCGAAAATACGGAATGAAGCATAACCCTTTAAAATGCTCATTTGGAGTGGAATCCGGAAAGTTTTTAGGTTTCATCGTGAGCGCTAGGGGCATTGAGGCTAGTCCAGCTCAAATTACCGCCTTAAAGGAAGTCAAAGCTCCTAGATCGAAGAAGGAATTGCAAAGTCTTAATGGAAAAGTCGCCGCCTTGAGTCGGTTCATTTCCAAAGCCACAGATAAATGCATCCCATTCTTTGACGCCCTAAAGAAAGGAAAGAAAAACTTCGATTGGACTCCCGAATGCCAAAAAGCCTTTGATGAATTGATTCGCCATATGGAAACCCCTCCAATACTTTCTAGGCCTGGTGATGGCGAGGATCTTCTTATATACTTGGCAGTATCATCTCATGCTTTAAGTGCAGCGCTGATACAAGAAGACAAGAGGATTCAACATCCAGTTTACTATATCAGCAAAAGACTCACTGGGGAAGAGATGAATTACTCTAAGTTGGAAAAACTCGCCTATTGCCTACTGATTGCATCCAGGAAGTTGAGGCAATATTTCCAAGCTCATCCTATCAGAGTCCTCACTGATCAAACTTTAAAGCAAGTCCTGTTTCGCCCTGAGACTTCGGGTCGTCTTCTAAAGTGGAATATTGAACTCAGTCAATATGACATCACTTATCATCCCCGAAAAGCAATCAACGGACAAGCTTTAGCGGATTTCATCGCAGAATTCACAGATAAGGGTAACAGTGAGGACGAAACGATCGACGATTCCCCGATCCAATGGAAGTTATATGTCGATGGCACGAGAAACGACTATTGTTCTGGAGCCGGAGTTGTACTTGAGACCCCTGAAGGTCGATCATTATGCTATGCACTAAGATTGGAATTTCCTTCAACAAACAATGAAGCAGAATACGAAGCTCTTATCGCTGGCTTAAGGACTGCTAAAGAACTAAACATCCAAGCGTTACAGATCTTCAATGATTCTCAGCTTATTGTATGCCAAGTCAAGAAGGAATTCCGAGCGAAAAGGGAAATCTGCCCGCCTACTTGTCAAAGGCTTGGGAACTCCTGGGTGATTTCGATCATTACATGATAAGTCATATTCCTCGAGAAGAAAACATGAAAGCAGATTCTCTCGCAAAGTACTCTAGCACAGGCGAAGCTCAATTTCTGGGGTTGACTCCAGTGGAGGTCCTGTCGGCTCCGAGCATTGATGAGATGGATATTGATTGGATCATGAGCGTGTCTCAAGAGCAAGAATCATGGATGACTCCAATAACAGAATATCTGCTCAATGGCTCTTTACTGGAAAATTCAAAAGAACGAAAGAAGCTACCGAGGAAAGCCTCTCGCTATATAGTCCAGGATGTCCAGTTATACAGACGGGGATTCTCAATGCCGTTACTTCGATGTGTATCCAGGGAAGAGTCCAAAACAATCCTAGCTGAGGTGCATGGGGGAGAATGTGGTGATCATTTAGGTGGTCAAACTTTAGCGAAAAAGATTCTCCGATACGGATATTTTTGGCCAGAAATTAATCGAGATGCAACAGACTATTCCTGAAAATGTGACAGATGCCAAAGATTCGTCAAAATTCCTAGAGCTCCTTCCACTGAACTCACACAGATGGTCAGTCCATGGCTGTTTGCAATATGGGGGATAGACCTTGTAGGACCGTTACCAACTACCAAATCTGGAATTAAATATGCCATTGTTGCTGTAGATTACTTTACTAAGTGGGCAGAAGCTGAACCACTGGCTACTATCACCTCAAAAAAGATGATAAGTTTTGTGACTAAAAGTATCATTTGCAGATATGGTGTGCCTCAAAAAATAATTACAGACAATGGTACTCAGTTCGAAAGTGAAGAATTCCAAGATTTTTGCAAACGATTCAAAATCCGGAAAAGTTTCTCAGCAGTAGCTCATCCGCAGGCAAACGGGCAGGTGGAAGCAGTAAATAAAATTATCAAGTCAACCATCAGGAAGCAGCTTGAAAGAGCGAAAGGTGGTTGGGTCGATAAGCTACCACTAGCACTATGGGCATACAGAACTACCCACAAAACTGCGACTGGGCATACTCCGTTTTCATTGGCATACGGATCAGAGGCAATGATTCTGGTAGAAACAGAGGTCCCTTCACATAGAAGAATCCATTTCAATCAAGCGGAGAATGAAAAACTACAGCTTGAGGCACTAGATCTCCTTGATGAAAAAAGAGAAGAGGCTGAGCTCAGAATCGCATCTCATCAGCAAAGGATAGCCAGACATTTCAATTCCAAAGTTCGCCAACGCAGCTTTGAAATTGGAGATCTAGTCCTAAAGAGAATTATGACAGCGACAGGTGTGTTTGGGCCAAATTGGGAAGGACCATATGTCATAGGTCAGAAGCTTCTTGACGGCACATTCAAACTCACTACTGTCGAAGGAGATCAAATTCCAAGAGCTTGGAACAGCAATCACTTGCGTCCATACTTTACTTGATAGCTTTGTTGAAATATTGTAAAAAGAATTATGAATGTATGATTCCTGTAATTGAAAGCGATTGTAAAACCGATGAAAATGAATAATGAAAGACTATAAAGTGGATGTAGGCCCAAATTCTTGGCCGAACCACTATAAATCTTGTGTTCCTTATTATTATTACATGTTTGCTTTATTTTCGATATGAAAAGTACATTAAATGTATTGCTGAAATGTCGATTTAAATTTTTGCAGGCAACAAAAACAAAAATTGCACATTACAAGACCAAGTGATTCTTGTTATCATTCAACAAACAAATTCCAAGTCACAAAATTCCCGAGCTTAAATCCTAGATAAGAAGAGCTTCAATTGAACGGTTAATGATTTCGCCGAAAACGGGCTTTAGCTAATAAATTGAGAAGTTTGAACAAACAAACATCCGATTAAGAAGCTTATGTCCGTTCTCGTGAACTGGCCTAGCAATGAAGTACACTTCTTTGGATTAAACAAATTACTTGTAAGAGAAGGGAGTGCAAGCTTAAAAAAATATAGAGGATCACTGAAAAGGCATAAGCAAGTGGACAAGGAACAACTAAAGCCCTCTTCGGAGGCACAAGTCCTCTTCGGAGGCACAACTCTTCGGAGGATAAAGACCTCTAACGAAACATATGCCGCAAAAAAGAAAGTTCTCTACTCAACCAAAAAAGATTGGAGGAGTCATGACCCTCCAACCATGATAGAGTAACTTCCAGGCAATCTTCGGAGGCCCATTTCACCAGGAGTTGAATTGTTACAACCGCTCTTCGGAATTTCACTTCACCAGAGTTGAAATGTAAAACAAAATAAAAGCCCTCTTCGGAGGCCCATTTCACCAAGAGTTGAAGTGTTACAACCGCTCTTCGGAATTTCACTTCACTAGAGTTGAAATGTAAAACAAAATAAAAGCCCTCTTCGGAGGCCCATTTAACCAGGAGTTGAAGTGTTACAACCGCTCTTCGGAATTTCACTTCACCAGAGTTGAAATGTAAAACAAAATAAAAGCCCTCTTCGGAGGCCCATTTCACCAGGAGTTGAAGTGTTACAACCGCTCTTCGGAATTTCACTTCACCAGAGTTGAAATGTAAAACAAAATAAAAGCCCTCTTCGGAGGCCCATTTCACCAGGAGTTGAAGTGTTACAACCGCTCTTCGGAATTTCACTTCACCAGAGTTGAAATGTAAAACAAAATAAAAGCCCTCTTCGGAGGCCCATTTCGCCAGGAGTTGAAGTGTAACAACCGCTTTTCGGAGTTTCACTTCACCGGAGATGAAATGCTAAAAAAAAAAGAAAAGAAAGAGAGCCTCTCCCAAGGGGCAGAAACAGAAAGACCTCTTCCCAGAGGCACAATAAGACAGAAAGACCTCTTCCCAGAGGCACAATAAGAAAGAAAGACCTCTTCCCAGAGGCACAATAAGACAGAAAGACCTCTTCCCAGGGGCAGAAATGAAAAGACCTCCTCCCGGAGGCACAATCAAGCAGAAAAGACCTCTTCGGAGGCACACGTTTCACCAAGATTGAAGTAAAACTTCCAAGTGTTGAAACGTGAAAAAGTTTTCCTCAGAGGTGCAACTTTTCAAAGAAACAAAAATCAAGAAGCCCTTTACTGTGGCAAGTAAAAAAAAAAAAATTCCTCATTAAGAGCACACTTTAACTTTCAAAGGAAGAGTGAATTACTTGGTCTAGAAAATTCTCTTCCTCAAAAAGAAGTTGGAGTACTTTACAAATACCCGCTTTACCACATAGAAGATTTCATTCGATAAAATGTGTATATGCACAAAATAAAGAGTGATATCTTCGAAAGTTGAAGCGAAGAAACTTATTTGTGGACTTTCTTCCGTCTCTTCTCCGCCAGTTAAAGATTCCTTCTTATTCTTCTTCTTGGAAACTCCCTGCTTCCCTCTCTTCTTGGAGGAAGGCCCACTCCCTGGAGAAAGAAGTTTGGATAACGGTTCAGCGTCGGAGCCAGTGGGATCTGGCGTCCCCTCGCTTCCTTCAGTTTCTTCTCCTTTCGGATCTTGAGAAGCAACGGGATCATCTAAGCCGTGAAGGGCTTCTATTCGCTCTTCCTGTGACCTGGGTTGCGAGGCAGAAGGAGGAGTGACCTTTGGAGGCGGAGAAGGAATAATTGGAAGAGGAGAAGCCTGAACAATGCCCGATGTTTTCTCTGCAGAAGGAAAAAAGATTAAGTCAGCAAAAAGAAGAGATAAAGGTTCGCTGAGATTCAAGAAGTAGTCAAAAAGCCCATCAAGTTCATAAGAAACAGATGAGCAGTCTACTTGGGCAAGATTGTCAGTAGGGTTACCTGCAGAAGTCGGTTCCCTGATGTCAACTTCGTAAGCCTGTGCCTCAGCACTTTCGCCGCCCTCATCTCCACCTTGTATGCTTGTAATATCAGTGGTGACTTTAGTAGGAGATGGGGAATGAGAACTAGAACCGATAATGTCAATTTCGGCTGAAGGAGAAGGTTGAATAGGAGTAGTTGAGGTGATTTTTCCTGAATATTCTCCTGCCGCTGTTTCGGCCCTTAATCTTGCAAGCTGTTCTCTCCCCTTGGCAAGAGCGGCGCGAGCATCATCATCAAGATAATGCTCTTCAAGAGCTGACTCAGCGTAGCCAGCGCCTTTACCACCGAGCATATCGAGTGCTGCCTCCCAAACTTCAACTAGTGTAATTTCATACTTAGGGCCTAGAAAGGCAAGGCTACCGCGCCCCAAGATACTATGCAGATAGAAATCAAATAATGTTGAGATGATGTTGGCCCTCGTTGCCTCGTGAGATTCTTCAGCTGTAATTTTGCCGCCAACGGCCTCATCACGCTCCATTTCAACTTTAGAAAGTTGAAGCTTAAGCATTTGGATCTCCGCCTCTTGGGAGCTATTCTTCTTCCGAAGCTCTTCAATGTCAGCAACATAGCCCTCGCTAATTCTTTTCTGCACTTCGAGCCTGTCTTCGGCATCCCTTTGGCCAGCATGGGCATCTCTCACTTGTTTGAGGAGCACTTCTTCTTTTTGAGAATAAGAAGTAGAGGAAGCAGCAAGCTCTTGTTTCAGTTCTTCAACTTTTGCTTCAAGCTCCTCATTGTAAGAATAAATGCTTCTCATCTCGGTGTCATGTTGCTCGAGAACCTTTTGCCATTCGGCTTTATCATTTTCCATGGTGAGCATGGCCTCTATATTTGCACGATTAACCCTATGAAGCTCGTCAACAAGTTTCTGCCAGTTCGACATCCTCTCAATATCAAGCTTAACGGCGTCAAGGTTTCGTAACATGGCAGACTTGTCAATGGGGACCAAGTCAAGGTCAAACCTTACTCCCTTCAGACACCACTGAGGAAATCGACTTTGCAAAGTGGCAGGACCCGGTCCAACTTGGAATTTGGGTCTGCTAATTATAGTTTGGATGTCTGACTTCCCGAGAGCGGGAGAGCCGGAAGGAATATCAAGCGAGGCAGGGGCGGTAACCTTTTCAGGAGTTGTAGTGGTGTGCTTCTCACCATGTCGGGCTCGCTTGCTCGAATCTTCACCCACATGACCTTTTCCTCTGTCATCATGGGTTTTTCTTTTATGGGAATCGTCACCTCTCTGTGAAGAATCGTGGCGCTCTTCCCTCTCTCTTCTTTCGTAGCGCTCCTCTTGAGCCCTCTTCTCTTGAGCCTTTCGGGCGGCTCTTTCTTCATCAGATTCTCTGTAAGAGGGGAGGTAACGCCTATAATCATATTGGCTGCGCCTCCCGTAGCGCTGGAAATCATCGTAGTATGAGCTGCTGCGCCCCATCGGAGAATCTGAAATAAAACGATAAGTTTTAGAGGTCTTCAAAGTACAAAAAGTGAGAAACGTAAAAGTGCCGAAAAGAAATTCTAAGTGTGTGTGGCGTGCAAACTACGCGCATCAAACTACGAACCACTCTTTAATTGAGGAGTGGTTGTGGGTGTAGTAGTCAGGGTCAACTCCTGAGTTGACGGAGTCTGCTGCAGGACAGAAGTTGCTTCAACTACTGAAGAAGAAACACAAGTAGTGATAGGATCATCTTTAAAGATTTCCTGCGAGGTGGCAAAGAGGTCGCTCAGCCCTTCGAAAGTATCATCCCTGCTCTGCTTGGCAAGGCTAGTTTTCTCGGCATCTTCGCCGGATTTCTGTGAACGTCGGGGAAATCCCTGAGGCTCCTCTTCCTCAATAACCGGGGCAAGTTCGTCAGATGGCCCCGCAACATCAACAGAAGTGGAACATTTCACTAACAAAGCCTCGGGAGCAGGTCCTTTTGGTTTGGATGTATCTGTAGAAGCTGGGGCATCCAATGCTCTAGCCGGGAAGTCTGGGATTTCATGAGGATGTGTACAACGAGAAGTATGCAAAAGCCCGTATTGGTGCAATAATTCATCCCCCAACAAAAACTTGATGCTTCTCTCTGCTACAGCCACGGCACTCAATCTATCGAAAGTCTGCTTATGGACCGGATCTCTAGAGGGAAGAGGAAGTGCTGAAAAGAGCAAAGAATGAAATTAGCAATTGGTAATTCGGATCTCGAGAAAGTTTAAAAATGGAGACAAGTAATCTTACTTCCTACTCTCCAATCGGCATAAAACCCTGGGGTGCAGCGAGCAAAGAAAAATTGGTTCAGAAATCCATGAACGCTTTCGGTAAGGTCGGAAATAAGTTTGCGGTTTCTAGCACTCCTCACAATTATAAGGGAAGGATGATCTCAACTCTTTGCAAATGAGCATAAATAACGAATTTCTTCAAAACTTGGTAAGCGATCAAAAGTTCTTCTGAACAAAACGCACAACCCCATCAAGATGGCATAACCATTAGGATGAAGTTGGGACGGAGAGATTGACAACCGAAGGAGAAGAATTCGGAGAAAGTCATTAAAAGGAGGGATCACTCCGCTTAAACACATTTGACGATTGATTGCAATAAAGCCACGGGGAGGATTGTCGGCAGTATCACTTGGCCCAGGGAGCAGGACATCACTCTCAGTAAAACCAAATTGAGTGCGCAGCTGAGTAAATGCTCTCGGGGTTAGAATGGTTGGAGTTCTCTCTGGAGGTTTCTCTATAGGTAAAGCTACCGGAAAAGTTTCTTCCTCTTGAGCTGCCATTTCTTCTTGATGGGAAGTCATTCTACATAAATAACTGGATATTCAAACATGAAGGTGCACGTTTCCTAAAGTGTGTGGAGTGTTGTGTAAAATCAATCAAACAATAAGCAAATGCAACTGGAATAAAAAACTAGCAAAATACTTGTCAGTTATAAAATCCGGAGTTTGTTATTCTAACATGCAAGTGTAATGTTGATGCAAACAGGTCGGTTTAAGTTAGCGATGATTTGCATTAATACTTCACTTTAGTCGATTGATTCACAACATTTTATACAGTGTATATAAGTTGCTTATCTTGTCTCGACTAATCTGTCATTTGATGTGGGCAGTCAATGGCAGTATTTTCGCCTTGGTTTTCTTTGTTTATTATTTTCAGCAGGTTGGCAGCTTATAAGTTAATACAATCTGTGAAATAATACAATGAGATTCAAACAAATTTAAAGTTGGGGCAGTTCAAAATTTAGGCAACTTAGTTTGGTAGTTCCAGTCAGAAACTCAAAGTGGGTCTATGCTCTTAAAATGTCAACACGCCCAAAGCTTAAGTATTAACTCGGCTACGATTCAAAAAGTGGTGTGAAATTCCTCAAAGGGTCAACTCGGCTGCGGTTTAAAGGTTGGATCAGCAGAAGTTGGCAATTTTCTCCCAAGGGTTAACTCGGCCACGACTTAAAGTTTAGGAAATTTCACTTAAGAGCCAGGTCGGCCAAAGGCTAGTTCACCCAACTTCACTGACTCGTTCCCGAATCAACATCCCACGGCAATCAACCCGCTAACCCAATAACTGTTCCATCAACCACAGCCTTCATTTCATTTAAGCTATCGGATCATCCCATCAATTAGTTCGAAACCGCCGCAAATTCAACACCTTGCAACCCTAGCACGAATCAAATTCAACTAGCCTGAATCATCTTCATCATCGGTCAGTTAAAATCGAACCAAGCAACCTAAACTCCATCCGCCATGGGTGCAATAGAAATCATGATGAAGAATTATGCGAAGTGGCGGTTTAAGTGTGAGTGATGGGGTTCGTGGACCAACAATAACCTATGATTGAAGAAGATTCACTTACGTAACAATTATCAGTGGTTGATGGAGCAAAATCGCCTTTTTGAAGCTTGGGGAAGTTTTTAATGGCGGGATCGAGAGAGCAGGTAATGAGAAAGAAGAAGGGGATGTGATTTATACCTTGCAGTGAAGGGATCTGGAGCGGCACATGCGACTTAACTATTAGCTCGCGTACAACCTACCAACTTAGAGAACGGGCGGGTTAAAGGACATCAAAGCACACGACCTAACCGTTAGGCGCGTACTTCGAGGGGCAAATGTTAACCCCGCCTCGGCCGTGGCTCACCGATCCAGAATAATGAGCGAGCTAATGTTCCGCCGATTTAACAAGGGGAGACCGACCTAAGGCTTCAAAGGGAGACCGACCTAAAGCTTCAAAGGGAGACCGACCTAAGACCTAAGAGAGGTGCCAATCTAACACTTTAACAAGGTCGCCGACTTAACCACCTTAATAAGGTTACCGACCTAACAGGTTAGAGGGGCATGCCGACCTAAAGCTTTAACATGGATGCCGATTTAACGCCTTGACAAGGTTACCGACCTAAAATGCAGCCGACCTATGACCAATGTTAGGCCGGACATGAATTGAGCAAAGGAAGTCAATGCCGCTGCAGGGCACAGTGATCTCTTAGCTCGTACACGACCTTGGACTCATCAGTTGGGTCGTGACTTACGACTTACCAGACTAACTCGGCCGCGACCTAAAAGCCACTGAATGAAGAACCTGATGCCGTGTTACTAGGAAGGGGAGGAGTTAGCTCGGAGGCGACTTGGGACTTGAACGAAAATGCCTCTGTGAAGCCCAGGCTCGCTTTCGACCGGCTGCAACTAGTTAAGTCGTCCACGACCCAACTTAAGTCGGTGGCGACTCAGGACTTGGGAAAAATTCTCAAACAGATTTGCCTATAAATAGAAAGCCATCTCCAACATTCAAGGGACTTTTTGGCCAATCATTTCAAGCGCCAATACTCAGCCGAATTCTCAACTCACCCGACACTTCAAGTTCGAAAGGCACCTCAACTAACTTCAAGGGAAAATCTAACGCAATCTACATGGATTCGAAGAATTCTTCTCTACCAAAGTTCTAGTTGTTTGTCTCGTCGTAATTGTAATTGAAGATTGTTGTAAAGTTGTAATCGGTTTAGCAATAAAGAGATTTAAAGTGGACGTAGGCTTGCCTTGAGCTGAACCACTATAAAATCGTTGTTATTCACTGCTTTTTCTGTGACTTTCTGCTTATACTCTGTTCCCGAATCATCGGGTGGTGCTTTCACAACTACACTTTATACACCGGGGTGTTAGCATTCAAATTTTAGCGTTAACACCATACATATAAACGCCATCCGAATATGAGCCACTGGATTGCCCAGCATCCGAACGTCGTCCCCTGCCTCTTCCAGCCATACGCTGAAAGTAAGATAAGAGCAAGATTATTCACAAGGTAGATGTCACTAATTCAAATGTGGAATACTATGGAACATATTGCATTCCTAGACGTATTCCCACATTCTATATACCACCAAGGCATAGAAGGAATATAGAGGCACGATGGTTCAAAGATTTGTAACATTTATACACTTTGATGTGCCGGAATATGTGCTTCTATTCTGTGTTTATCATATTTTGTTCTGAACCCAGCTCTGATACCAAAGCTGTGACGCCCCACCTCTATACCCACGTTAGCTAAGGACAATACGGGGTAATGCCGTCAACTAACACGGAGAATAAGGCTGGTTAGGAGCGACCATCCATAGCCTTGCTTTAACTATCTATTGAATACATCGACAATTATAATACCAAATAGATCGACATAACCAACGAATACTTAAAACAAAACCATAGGTGGCAAGGGGATCTATCAGAACAGAATATAACAACTCAAATGTAATATACATCACATAACTGTAGATCATCAAATACACAAATACTGATATATAACAGAGTTTACAGACTGATACATGTCAAGTGGTATAGCAAACCACAATATACAGACAAATCCAAAAGAATACATATCAGAGTTACAATAAAAAGGGACTACACAAAAGCTATAACAAAAAGGAGCAAGCTGAATAGTCCATGCGAAAGCATAATAGGCTAAGTCCAAAATTACCTAACCTGAAACATCTTGGTCTGACCCGAGTATAAATACACGGGTCATTCTAACTAAACAAAGCAATTAGATAAACTGAACAACAATAACCTGCAAGGTCATAAAGTATAACAAATATCTCTAAAAGAGATAACACAATCATCTAACAAAAGATGAATAATAACAGAACAAGCCTCATATCAATGGCAGCTCAAATAAACAAAGGATATGAATATCCCAAAACAAGCCAAAAAGGAAAATAACAAATACCAATGAAGGTAACACAAGTTCCACAAGGTAATCGGTGTATTGTGCGGCTTGAAAAGACCAACACCGAAGGGCGATACCTAGGGAATATACATATCAATGAAACATCAAAAAATTTGCACTTGCTCAGTACTGTATAAACAAGGATCCATGAGCCCGAAGACTCCAAACCCAATATCACTCTAGCGGTGACGAATGACCAACTCCAAAAGCGATACAATAGGGCAACAAACCCGAAGGCACAAACCCGAAGGTAACATACCCGAAGGCAACAAACCTAAAGGAGACAGTACGAAGACACTATACCAAAGGCAACAAACCGTAGTGGTGAAGGTCCGGAGGCCCAATACTGGACACCACTAACTGGCAGAATGTGTCACAACTCTCGAAAAGGAATCCTAAAAGTGGTAACGTGAGTCCCATAACCACCCGTTCGCACTAATCGGTTTACTATCCGTTAGTTAATTTCACACTCAAAGCAGTACAAAGTTTACCTCATCTCATTGGTATACCAGACCAAAAGGTCAAAACAATCAATCGAATAGGTCGGGCATTAATCGAAAAGATAAACACACGGATTCATGGTCCTTGTTTTACCTAACCATTTAATCTCCTTTCCACTTCGTTCGAAGTGCGAATTTGTGTGTGTATTTTAAATAGAATTTATAAATTAGAGAAGTCGGCTTTTAATATGATTTGAAGAGATCATTTTATACAAACCCGTGTAGGAATTCAAAAAGGAATCATCAAAGTCAAAATGTGATAACAACTAATTGGAATCAACCCGAATCGATAAAAGTTGGAATCGCAAGAAAATACGCAAAATAGACCAAACCAAGCAGGTCAGTCGGTTGGCTCTCTGAGATCAGTCGACTGATCCAGAAACATGAAAATCCCATTTCCTGCAGTCAATCGACTGATTACAGAGGGTCAGTCGACTGATTGCAGAAAATAGAGGATCCTAGCCTCTGCAACCAACTTCGTAACACTCATTTGCTACAGCCAGTCGACTGACTGCAGAAGGTCAGTCGACTGACTGAGTTTTGAGGCTGTACTTCAGCCTATCAAATGAAGGAAAAACTCCTCCAAAATGCAATCAAATGAACAATGACGCTAGGGATTTATGCCAATTGACAACCCAGCCCTATTTGCTCTTTAATGCACCTCCAAGATCATGATCAAACATAAAAGTTATGATTTTCAAAGATTTGACTCCAAAACACCAAAATTGGAATATTCAACAATTCAATCCAAGCCAAAAGCAATTGCACAAGAATAAGTGTTAGGAATTCATACCTAACAATCAAAGATAGTTTGGACATAGATGTGAGATAAAAACCTCACCTTTTAACTCACAAACAAAGATGAGAAGCCCAAACGCAAAGAAAAGACCAACCACTCTCCTCTTTAACTCTACAAGATTCAATCTAAGATCAAAACAAGTATATCCTAAGTTAGGTTTAGGAAACTTTCTGAAATTGAAGGAAGAAAAAGTTGGAGAAGAAGAAGAGAGGGCTTATCAATATCTTCACTTTGATTTTGGAGCAAGAATTCAAGTTTGCAAAGTAAAATAGGGCTTGGAATTTCTATTTCCCATTCTCTTCCCCCATTTTCAGTTGTGCTTGAGATTTATGAAATAAAATAAGTGAGTGGAGAGGAGAGGGAGCTGAGTTGAGGTATAGCATGAGTTGGTTGAACCCAAACCCAAAAGCCCACTTAGCTAATAGCAAAATTCGACTTACTCCAAACATATCAAAGCTTATACTCAAAAAGATCGCAAACGCCATTTCAAACTCAACGGAAGTGGTTTCGAGTCCTAATTGAGCGTTTGAAAAAAGTAACATCTTGGACCTAAATTCGACTAACGATGCTATATTTAAATAAAACATTTAAATATATAATCGTTAAATATGCGGGTTGTTACATTGTAAGGAACCGATTCTTCGACTCCCGAAGGTCGACATCAATACGTCCACTATATCAACTGCAAAGCAATCGAGGGCCGGAAAACCGAACCCTTAGGCTTTAAGAAGAGGTAGAAGATAGAAGAAGAAAGAAAGAAAAGCAACAGAACAATATCAGAATCTCATAATCGTAGCGGAACAACATATAATAGATAAATGAATATATTTAAACAAAGAACTATATCAGTTATTACATTACGTCACATTACATTACATTACATTACATTATCAGAGTTTACAACAACAAGCAGCGGAAAAGAAATACTATATAGTAGTGATACGCCATGCTATCCAGCTTGCCTCCAGATCTCTACAACAACTCCTGAATTCCAGAATGACCTGATAACCTGATTCTAGACTGCCCGCGTTAAAATTGGTGGGCACGCAGAGTTTAGGAAGGAAACAAAAACACCAAGTCAGTCATGGGATTGGTGTGAGAACTTAAAACAGTTTATCTTTAAAAATAAAAAAAGAAATATTTTAAATTAGATTTGCAGTGCTTTTAGAAAATGAAACTACCATAAGGCCTCCCGCACACACACAATGCAAACGCGGAATTAGAGGAGATTTCTCCTTATGATAGTCAAACATGCTTGATACGAGAAATTTTCTTTGATACAATTACTATAAGTGCAAAGTGTAGGAAAACATTTCGAAAGTATAATATAAATCTTAATCAACATAGGCATTTCGCACTATGCCTACTATAGCTACCATCTAAACAGTGGTGACCACCATAAGTAAGTGGCAGGTTCTACAACTAAAACCGTACAAGGTGCGTATTGGAGTTTCGATTTCTAACAAATGGTCAGGCTAAGGAACTTCCCATTGCCACATGGGTACGCCTCTGGAAAGACTCCTTGAGAACCTAACCAGATCATTGCCAACACAAGGTCGGGTTACCCCTAGCTGGGTAACTACGGACACGAATATGCCATCCCCCGGTCGTAACCGACCCAAATCCCGAGATTCACCAACAACCACAAAGTAACAAGTTTGCAGCAACAACATAGGTTAAGTATCATGGCTACATACCATAATACCACCTCTATCCATAAGGAAATGACATACGCTAAGGGGGAGCGATCCCCTAATAACCTTGCTGCATCTTTCCTGTTTTGACCATTTTCGGGGTGTGAGGTCCGACGAAGTCTCGTCCACAAAGCTATGCTTTATACAAAAGCCATGCTTTGATCAACAAATGATCAATACCACTTCGTATGCCACATTACCAATTTGGGAATATATCACTAGTAACCATTAACTACATAACCTCTGAGCTCGTACGTCTCAGAGAAGGGTGTTAAGCTAAGAGAATAAGTTCTCCGCCACCAACAGAAATATATTTGATAGAAACCTGCTTTACATCTCAAATTGTAATGTCAGACACACATCCATACAAGTCTGTTCCAGGATCGAACGAAACCGATGGCACTTCCAAAGAAGCCCTTGCAATCCGGATATTCACTAATCACGTTCGGACTTCCCATCACAAAGGGTGATAAAACCTCTATATCGGAGATCAACCGATGCAGAGTCATTTGACGGTAATCCTTCTGTTTTCAAAAATATCCGGTCTTCAACACCGGTCTTCAAATGCTATCCATTACGACATATCACTTATTCGGATTGGGATTTATGACACAAAGGTCCTCTCCCGGCTAAACCGAATAACGAGCGCTTATTTTAAAAAATAAGTTTAGCATTCAAATTCAAGCAAATCACCACAAATACCCATTAAAGGTAAATATTGATGGTTGGTTATTTAACTATCAAGGCCAACAAACAAATATCCATCACCATTACAATCACTAGGCTCTTTTTATTAATCTTCCATCAATTAAATAACTTGCCAGATATTCACATCAATTTATCTTTAAAAAGATGCATTCTCCAACCCATTTCAATTTCTATATTGGAAAATATTTCCAAATACTTATTTAACAATAAGTAATTCACAAATCCATTTATTTTCAATACTTAGAAAATATTCAATATACTTAATTCACAAGTAAGTATATATTTCATTCTTAAAGGAAAACATTCTCTTAAACACATTTATTTGATTCATAAACGAATGTTGCGTAAAACATCGTTACGACAACCCAAAATCACTAGTATAGGGATTCGAAATTAAGATAGATATATAAATCCCAATACTATATAAAACATTTCCTTTCGAAATCATTTAGTATAACAACAGTGTTATAGTCCACTATTTCCTTTCAATCTTTGAAAGCGTCTATTTCAACAATGAATGTTGAAATCTATGGTTTCGACACTTAATACACTTTAAAACAACTTCAAATCGCTTTAATTCTATTTAAAAGATCACTTCCTAAAACATTTCTTTAATATATTATTCACTATCTAAAATCGTGAATATAAATCGTTTACCAAATTCAACACTCCTACATATTTTATTTAAAGGATTATCCACTATCCAAAATCATGGATATATCTCCTTTAACAAGCTATAATAATTAACTTATCAAAATAAGTCGATTTAGGATTTATAAAACAACGTTTATAAATTCACATTTATAAAGTTTTATAAAAACTTCAACTTATAAAATCCCTTAATTTACAAATTCTATTTATATCTCATTTAAATGTCAAAATCCTATTTATAAGTTAATTACTTATAAAAATTTTATTTTACAAAATCTATTCATTTTATAACTTCATAATTTATAAATCTATAAATTTCAGTCATTTATGAAATTCATTCATACTTCATTCTAACACTTAAAAAAACTCGTTTTATAAATCCAATATTTTAATTTATAAATATCACTTTTATAAACCTTTTATATAAAGCTTTTTATAACAATTCAAAAATCTCAATTTAAACTATTTTATAAAATCATTAACTCCACATTTCAAAAATCACATTTTAACTATATTTTCTTAAAAATCATAAATTTTATAACATTAAAATTATAACGTTTATTTATTTAAAATGAATCAATTCCAAAATTTAATAAAACGTATACTTTCAAAAATCACTTTAAAAATCCTTTTAAATTTGAAATCGTTACTTTAACATTTTTAAAACTCCAAAAATAGGCCCAATGCTGCAACGACACTAAATATAACAATCACGGCATCAAAACATCATATATCAATATGATAACAGAATATATTACAATATTTGTAAATAAATCAATACTATTGAGGAATCCAGTTGGATCCCTCCAACCTGTTTCCCTACATCCACAGATGTTAGCACAATACCAATCCCGTTTCAAGACGGAATATCACAGTACATGGGTTCGTATAAAATATTATCCGCTATTATACGGCGCAATAGGGTCTCATCTGCTATCTAATGCGGGAAAATCAACTCCAAGTACATATATAGTACCAATTCCATATAAAGGTGGAATATCACGGTATATGTTTTTAATAAATAACATCCGCTTAATATACGGCGTATAGGGTTTATTTAAAAACAACAAATAATAATTTATCATTCATTCACACAATCAAGCAATTTTAAATCTAACTATTTAAAATTTAAATCGAAACAATTTCGATTGAGTGAGAAGCTCTCACCTTGCTTCCAATAACAGTCGCAGCGTTTTATTTCGAATAAAATTAAACGCGCATTTAATTTTATCCAAAATTTTCACTAGCTCCAATAGACTCCAATCCAGCTCCATCGCATAGTGCTCGTCAATACGAAGCCAACGCAATTCGTTTTGTTAGTTTTCGACGTCGTATGAACAAGTTATGGTATTTTAAACATCGTACAATTTTAAAATATAAAACAATTTACATTTTCTTTTTATTTTAAAACCTACAACACATCAGGGCCATCCATTTTTTTGCCCGAAGATCCCGGCCGCACCTCCCTTACTTCCCTCCCCAGTTAGTTCGCGCGCAAGAAAACCATAGAAGCCGCCTCTTAAACCTACTGCACGCGACCAACTCGAGCACCGAATACACCATCAAGCTCCCTCATCTCGTGCACCATCACGAGCTCCACCTTCGGCATGAACGCGGCTAGGCTCGGTCCCCATTTAGTCTTGAAAACCGTGTGCAAAGGTCGGCCGCTTGAACGAGAATCGCTGTCGATCCGTAGCTTCGTTTACAATCTTGACCGTTGAAGTTATAGAACTCGATATCCTTTAAAACTTTGTAGTTAATGATTTTTCATAATTGTTGATAGATTTGAAGATATTAGAGGAAGAAGATGAGTGATTTTCGGCCATTGACATTATATTGGCGGCTAGGTTAAGAAAATTAGGGTTTTGTGAAATAATGAAAATTGAAGGGCCTTTTATAGAAAATTTTCAAACACTATTCACCCGCAATTTTTCCGAACTCCAAACGAAGCATGCTGCCTTGCATTTATAATGTTGTACCCTCATTCCGAACGCAATGGAATATACCAATTCAATCAAATTTGGAAGATAAGTTTTTGAATCGACTATTTAAATTCAAAATTCACTCGATTCGATTTCTACGCGTTTTAGCTTGCCCCGGAAAAACCGTAAGTCCGATTAACACGAAATTTGAAACCATACAATAATCTAATATTACAGATCTGATGAAACTGGTTTCATCGAAATGCGAGACTGTTTGAAAAATGACTATTTTTACTTGACAATTAAATATTAAAATATTCAATTTCCACAAATTAACTTTTAATTCAATTTTAAAAGATCTATAACATCATTATAACTCCAATATGATTTATTATAACTTTATAAATCATTTTCAATCACATTAAACCCAATTTCCAATTATTTCTGTAATTTCAAATATTCAATTATCGATTTAATTATTAAGTTAAATCTAAATATTCGCAATAAAATTTATTCGACTTGCAAATTTTACCTGTTAATATTTAAAATCAATTAAATATACGAATTTCAAATGACAGAAATTCTGGGTCGTTACATACATTTTCTTTGGTGAGGTTAGAGCTGGTAGAGGCAATTTGTGTTGTTCTGATTGAGCCGTGCAAAAGAGATGCTTCCCAAATTTTCTGTAATATCTTGAGATTTAATTAGTAAGTTTAATAGTTCATTTTAATTAATAGTCTTAAACTTAAGGGTTTGGAAACATTCTCTTAGGAATTTCGAAGACATAATTCATTTAAGGGGAGAGAATGTAACAACCCAAAATTTTGGTCATTGGATTTTAAATGTTTAATTGAATTTAAATTTAAATAATTGGATTTTGGAATTTAATAACTTATAATTCAAATATAGGGAATGTTTAAATATTTGAATTGTGAATTAAATATTAATTAAATCGATTTAATAATTTTATTTAACCCCTTTCAATTTGTAAATAATATTGATGAACTCAATTTGTAAATATTTTTAAATTGTAAATATATCGTAAATATCGATAATTGGATTGAAAATATATAACGATATTTAAATCTATGAAAATAGCATCATGCGGCACTGTTTTGAATTTTAACGAAACCAGTGCCATTAGGTCCGGAATACTAAATTATTGTATGCCGTCAAGTTTCATAAGGATTAGGCATACCGTTTTGTCGTGCGAACTTGAAATGCATAATGAATAATTTTAAAAATAATTTGATTTAAAAAAGCTAACTTTTGTATACTTTGGAATTGGGTCTCGAAAATAGTTCCATTGTGTTTGGAATAGGGTTATTAATATAGAATGCAAGTTGGAATGCTTCGATAAGAGTCGAGATTTTTGGGTACGTTAGGCCGGAGATTTTAATATAAAATAAATATACATCATATTTTATATTTCCATACCACCATCATTTCAGGGCCATACCCACATGTTCTCACCCTTCACTTTTGCTTGCAGCCCAAGCCTCTCTCCCCTATATGAAATAGTAGTTGTAACTTGAATTAAAAAACTTCTTCTTACAAAAGTAAAATTTTGAAAACTCATAACTGAAAAACCCAATGGCCTACGTGAATCGAAGCCACCAGAAGTCGGTCTAGGGGATAGTGTCAACATGAAGGTTGTGCGCCTCACTGAGTTGAAGATTATAATTAGTTGAATCATGCTAATTCGTAGTGTGGGGGTGGAAAAAGTTGTTTGAACGGTGGTGAATTATTTTTCTCATTCTTAAGCTATAAGTGACGGGAGGAGTCGGGGCTGGTGGCATCGGGGATGTCTTGGGGGGAGCGGCCCACGGTGGTGGAACGGGGGGTTGGATCACCTGATACGGTAGCGGCTTGTGATTGAATGTTGATGTCGAGGTTGTTTAAAATGCAGCCTTGACTTTGAACGAACAAGAATAGGTTTTGTTAATTAACAAGTCAATAATGTAATTAATATTAATTATATTATTTAATTTCTAAATCTTATAAACCCAATAACTTGTTCATGCTAGGCCCAAATTGAACATGGTCAATCACGTTAGGTTTATATTGACAACGTCTACGTTTTGGAATTGGATTGAAGGAGATTGAAGCTTGTAGAATTTCAAACTAAAATCGAACGGCCGTTCAATTTTAGTTCAGAAAGGAACAATTTGACGATAGCTGGAAATTTCGGTGAGTTTAACTCACATTCAATTTTACGATATCAAATCTGTGATGCTATAAACTATTGTTGGTTGTTTGGATGTTAGGTTAATTGTTTAATTGATTGTTTGGTTGAATTTTCGATCGGAAAATTGATGACATAGTAACTTGATTGTTATGAACCCATATGATTATATATATTATCCATAACCATTGTTTTGTAGGAAAAATTTATAGGGATACCCTAAGTGGTTTCTCGTCAATAATTTTTTATTACATCCTTATGTTGTTATATTGATGTTTAATTGAAAATAAATCTTGATATCCCATTGTTTAAATGTCATTATTGAGATTTTTCTATATCATCGGTTATTGACTTTCATCCCGAAAACCCTTACGCATATTTTTGAACTTAAGCTTAGGTTTTAACTAAACAGAATTTTAAAATTCAATAATCACTTTTTATTTATGATAATCTGAAGTAATTTATCATTTTAACTAATGATTTTGAAATTATTTAACCAATTTAATTAATGATGTTCAACTTTGGTTTATCTTTTCATTTAAATGAGATTTGATTTAATTAATCATTTAACTAATAATTATTTGAGTTTAATTAATTATTTTCATTATTGATATTTGAAAGTAATAGTCATTTTTATTAATGATATGTAAAAGTAAAAAATAATTTTTATTAGTGATATTTGATTTTAACTAATCATCCTAATTTCTGATATTTGAATGTAGTTAATCATTTTAATTAATCATGTTTGAAATTTGTTAATCTATTTGACTAATGAGATTTTAATTTAATTTAGGCATGTTAATTAATCATTTTAAAATTTAATTAATCATTTTTAACTAATGATTGTTTTAAATTTAATTAATGGTTTTAACTGGTGATATTTGAAAGATTTGTTAATCATTTTAATTAATGATGTTTTATAGTAAATTAATAATTTTAACAAATGATGTATTAGTTTATCATTTTAACTAATGATGTTTGAATTTAATTAATCTAATAAATTTATGATTATCTGAACTTAATTAATTGTTTTAATTAATGGCATTTAAAATTATTTAATCACGTTAATTTATGATGTTTGAGATTAATGATTTATTTTAATTAATGATTTTTTGAATTTAGTAAATCCATTTAATTAATGATATTTAAAGTATATTAATTTAATAAAAGTGGCTAAAGTAAATTAACTAATTTAAAGAAACTACTTTAAAGTTAATAAACTAATTCAATAAAAGGTTTTAAAGTTAATTTACTAGATGATATAAAAGTGTTTGGAAATAATTAACTATTTAAAATAATTGATTTATTATTTAAAAGAGATTATAAATGTGATTAATTATCTTTCAGGATAACTAATATTGTTAAATTTATAAAGATGTTTAAATTGTTTATTATCTTTTGGGATAATAAACATTGTTTTACATTTATAAATAATGGTTTATAAATGGGAATATCATTTAAAAGGAATTATTTACAAATATAGCTAAGAAGTGTAAATTGTTCTTGGGTTTATAGTAAATAATGTTTTAATGACATTTGTATTTGACCCTTGTTTTAATACACTTAGTATTATAAATTTTGTCTCATAAAAGAACATTTTAAAAGGAGTATTCCCGAAGTGTTTTTTTTATAGATATTATAATATGAAAATCAAGTGCAAGTTCGTAATTTAAAAAGTAAGATTCGATTCGGTTATGGAAAATTAATTCCATAAATGATATCGCTTATATGGAAAGGGTCTAGTCATATTTTTAACGCTAACCGTTAAGGATTGGACTCGTTTCTATCCTGAAGATTAAAAATGCCATTAAGGTGATGCCTAGGGGTAACTCTATCTCAACTTGTATGGCTTCACTTTCAATTGAAAGATAGCTCTTATTTGGAATTGACGACTAGTGTTAAATAAATGATATTTAATTTCCATAAACAATCATTTTAGTTATCTTCGATAGTTGATTTATTAATTATCGGATTCATCTTTCTTTATGGTGTATCGTCACCTTAAAAACGATTAGCTGCTCTTTTGAGCTTTGTTATCCTTTGCTGGAAATGACTAAATCCAAAGCACGAAAGTGGACCAAGCAATGTGGGGTTCCCAATTAGGTTATTGGACCAAGCTATGTGGGGTTCCCAATTAGGTTATTTTCACATCTCATCTAGATTGGATTCGGTTGTGCACTTAGATGTGAAAATATTTAGATTCTCAGTATGGTTTGGCGAGGTCCGGCTTGTACGTTTTTTGGAAGTGTCATGTAGTATATGAGCTTCTCGGAAGTATATTACTTGTGATATACTTCAAGGGGGTGCACCTGCCTAGTCATTTGTTGGAAATTTTCCTTTCCTTATTTGATTCGAACCTTTGGATTTGTTTTTCTTTAATTGCAACGGAAAGAGTCAACCACTCATCGCGGTGTTTAGTTATTTTTTTTCCATTCTATCAAGTTTGGAATGTTTCCTTATCTGTCCATTCTATTAAGTTTGGATTGTTATCTTGCTTTATCCATTCTGTCCAGTTTGGATTTTGCTCAGATTATTTTGATTCTTTCAAGTATGGTTTTTAATACTATTTGTGCCTATTTTTATTGGATTTGTTTCAAGTTGTTGTTCCCTAGTCTTTCCTGTTTGAATACTATTCTTATGAGGTAAAAACCCCTTCTACGTTAATGCGTTGTCTCACAGAACTTTTATAGGTTCTCCATTATTTGAGTTTCCTTATGCTTGTATTTCCAGACTGATCCAGGTGTTATTTTATTATAATGCTCAGGTCAGATCGAGTATTTTCCCAGGTTGTCACCTGTGTTATGGAGACCTTAAAGAGGAGCTAGAAGTTTACCTATCATAGTGTTTTATTTTTCACAGAAATTGTAAAGTTAGAATTTTATAACTTTTAAGGTTTGTTTTTAACTTCGGTATACTTTTTATTTTTGGAGTTACTGTTTTTACTGTCCTTGTGATATTATATGTTGTCGATTCCGCTATGAGATTTTGATTTTCTCTGTTCTATGTTCTTTTCTTTTTATTTACCCTAAAAAGTTGCACTTTTGTCGAATGGATGCTTGATATTTGAACACAATAGTGATATTCGGTGTCGACCGTCGATGGTCAAAAAGGTGGGTCATTACAAACCACGTCCAAATCCAATTCTACGTGAAAGAGTTATACATGTATAAGAATCCGATTTTAATTAAAATAATTATTTCCATAATTAAAATAATTAACTTTATAATTAACCTAGCCCAACTCCATCTGGGCCATTCATCCATCTTCCTCATCATGATATACATGCACCAGGTCGAACAAACAAACGCGACTTCACCTATGCTGTTCACCATCGCTATACGACAGGAGTTCATTGGGCTTCGCCCTAGCCAAGCCTCGACCTCGCTTCGTCCATTACCCCAGGTCTCGTCGTCTTCGATCACCCACAGCCCATTGGTGAACCCAAAACGCTGATTGCTATTCATCGAAGAAATTCCACTACCATGCCTCACTATTACTGTGACGCCCCACCTCTATACCCATGCCAGCCAAGGACACCGTCAACTAACACGGAGAATAAGGCTGGTTAGGAGTGACCATCCATAGCCTTGCTCTAACTATCTATTAGATACATCGACAATAAACATACCAACCAGGTCGACATACCCAATGAATACTTAAAACAAAACCATAGGTGGTTGGATCTATCAGAACAGAATATAATAACTCAAATGTAATATACATCACAGAACAGTAAATCATCATATACACATATACAGATGCACAACAGAGTTATAAAATAATACATATCAAGTGGTATAGCAAACCACCATATACAGACGAGTCAAAAGAATACATATCAGAGTTACTACAAAATAGGACTACACAAAAAGCTATGACAAAAAGAAGCTAGCGGAGTAGTCCATGCGGAAGCAAAATAGGCTAAGTCCAAAGTACCAAACCTGAAACATCTCGGTCTGACCGAGTATAAGATACACGGGTTAGTCTAGCTAAACAAATCAGTTAGATAAACTGAACAACAATAAACCTGCAAGGTTACATGGTATAGCAAATATCTCTAAATGAGATAACACAATCATCTAACAAAAGATGAATCATATGATAACAAGCCTCATATCATCGGCAACATATAGAAACAAAGGATACGAATATCCCAAAACAAGCCAAAAAGCAATATCAAATACCAATAAGGTATACAAGTTCCACAAGGTAAACGCTACGCATCATGCGGCTCATAATGACCAACACCGAAGGGCGATACTAAGTGAATATACATATGAATGAAACATCATTAAATTGCTCAAGCTCAGTACTGTATAAACAAGGATCCATGAGCCCGAAGACTCAAAACCCAATATCACCCATGCGGCTCATAACGACCAACATCGGAAGCGATACTAAAGGGCAACCCAATATCACCCATGCGGCTCATAACGACCAACATCGGAAGCGATACTAAAGGGCAACAAACCCGAAGGCACATACCCGAAGGCAACAAACCGTAGTGGTGAAGGTCAGAGACCCAGTACTGGACACCACTAACTGGCGGAATGTGTCACAACTCTCGAAAAGGAATCCGAAAAGTGTTAACTTATGTCCCATAACCACTCGTTCGCACTAAACGGTTTACTATCCGTCAGCCACTTTCACACTCAAAGCAGTACAAAGTTCACCTCATTTCATCAGTAAACCAAACCCGAAGGTTAAAACGATCAATTGAATAGGTCGGGGATTAATCGGAAAGATAAACGCACAGATTCATTGTCCGTGTTTTGCCCAACCATTTAATCACCCTTCCACTTCGCTCGAAGTGCGAAATTGTACGTGTGGTTTAAATAGAATTTATAAGTCGGAGAAGTGAACTTTTAATACGATTTGAAGAAATAATTTATAAAAACCCGTGAATGAAGTCAAAAAGGAATCATCAAGGTCAAATACGCATAAGCAACTAATTGGAATCAATATGCATCGATTAAATTTGGAAAATTAAACGAACAAGGCAAATTGGCCAAAAACAGCATATTCAGACGTCTGAAAGAAGGGATTCAGACGTCTGAATCTGGAAATCAATTTGTTTTCCAAACCAGAATTCAGACGTCTGAATCCTAACATCCAGACGTCTGAAATGGGCAATATTTTGCCTATTCCATTCTGGTCGAAATTTAGCTAATTCAGACGTTTGGAATATAGATTCAGACGTCTGAATCTGGGAGTCAGTTTCTTCCAAGAACAATATTCAGACATCTGAAATAGGCATTTCAGACGTCTAAAACCTGATGGTCAGACAATTCCTGAACCTAGGCCAACTATGGCCAAGCAAATCGAAAGCAATTGGATGCGTGTTGATTATGGGCTTACGTTAAACGACTACTCAACCTTAACAACACCTCCAAACACTCCGAACAACATAAACACCAACCATAAAAGGTTTTTCATAGATTTGGCTTCAAAATTCAATATTTGGTAATTTCACCAAAGCAATCCAAATCGAAAGCAAATGCACATGGACAAGTATTAGGAATTCATTCCTAACATCAATGATATCAAAAGAAGTAGATGTGAGTTCAAAACTCACCATTAACCCAAAACAAAGAAGAAGGAGTTCAATTTGCAAGGAGAAGACCAACCAAACACTACTTCAACTCAAAAAGCTTCAATCTAAGAATAAATCACATATTTCCCAATTTAGGTTTAGGAAATTTTCTAAAATTTAAGAAGAGAAGAGTTGGAGAAGATGAAGAAGAACTTACCAATGGCTTCTCTTTGATTTTGGAGCAAGAATTTGTAGTTTGCAAATGGATTTAGGGCTAGGAGTTTCTAATTTCCTTTCTCTTCCCCCATTTCAGTTTTTTCTTAAGCTTTTATGAAATGAATAAGTGAATGGAAGGAGAGAAGGGATGAGTTGAGGTTAATAGAACAGTTTGGGTGAAACCCAAAGCCCACTTAGCAAATAGAAAAATTCGACTTACTCCAAACATATCAAAGCTTACACTCAAAAAGATCGCAAATGCCATTTTGGAATCAATGGAAATGGTTTCGAGTCCCAATTCGGCCATTTGCAGAAAGTAACATTTCGGACCTAAATCCAACTAACGACGCTATATTTAAATAAAACATTTTAAATATAAAATCATTAATTATGTGGGTTGTTACAGATCTCCCCTCCTTACAAAATTGCGTCCCCGCAATTCCTAGAGACGGTATTTGTAACAGCTACATACATACAACATTCAAAAGAGAAGGAAACGAGTTAAAAACGAAAAGATAATCTCACCATCGACAAGCAAAGATAGAAAACCCGGATAAGATCGCTCGATATACTCTCTGGATTCCCAAGTACAGTCATTGGGATTAGCGGACCATTGAACTTTAACGAGCGGCACGTCCTTGTTCTGAAGGTGTCGCACCTCCGTGTCAAGCACGCGAATAGGTTGCTGTACAATAGATAAGTCCGGTGAGATCTCAAGCTCTTGCAAATCAGGAGAAGTAATAACAGAATCTGACTCCCGAAGACACTTTCGAAGTTGCGAGATGTGAAACACGTCATGAATGCCAGATAAATGAGCTGGAAGTGAAACTCTATAAGCCACAGGGCCAATACGTTCAGTAATAGAAAATGGTCCTATAAAGCGAGGAGCCAATTTCCCAGTCACACTGAAACGCATAACCCCCTTCAAAGGAGAAACACGAATAAAAACAAGATCGCCGATCGAGAACTCGAGAGGCTTCCTACGATTGTCCACGTAGGATTTCTGACGACTCTGTGCCTCTTTCATTCTCAATCGAATAAGATCAATCTTCTCTGAAGAATCACGAATAAACTCTGGGCCAAGAATAAGCTTCTCTCCAGATTCCAACCAACAAGAAGGTGATCGACATGGCCTTCCGTATAAGGCTTCGAAAGGATCCATACCGATATTAGACTGAAAACTATTGTTGTAGGAGAACTCTACAAGAGGTAGATGATCCTCCCAACTACCACCGAAATCAAAAATACAAATACGGAGAAGATCTTCCAAGATACGATTCACCCGTTCAGTCTGTCCGTCAGACTGCGGATGATAAGCTGTAGAAAAATTAAGCTTTGTTCCCAAAGCTGGCTCAAGACTCTTCCAAAAATGACTCGTGAATAAAGGATCACGGTCATTCACAATAGAACTAGGAACACCGTGAAGTCTCACGATTTCCTTGACATATAACTTAGCCAAAAGCGAAGCAGTCCTATTAGACTTAATAGGGACAAAATGAACAGATTTGGTGAGGCGATCAACAATAACCCAAATGCTAGAATGGCCAGACCTCGAACGAGGTAGGCCGTCAATGAAATCCATAGAAATCTGATCCCATTTCCACAATGGAATCTCAAGAGGCTGAAGAAGACCCGAAGGACGCTGATGCTCGGCTTTAAAACACTGACAAGTTATGCAATTGCTCACATAACTCGCCACATCGCGCTTCATGCCTTCCCAATAATAAAGATGACGCATATCGGCATACATCTTGCTACTACCGGGATGAATGGTATACTTAGAACAGTGACAGTCATCAAGAATGTCATGCCTAAGTGCAAGATCAGAAGGCACAAAAAGACGGTTCTTCTTATGAAGACACCCATAAGAATCAATGCTGAAATCTTGCAACGCCTCATCACAAGATCCAGACTCATGAAGCTGAATAAGATGCAACAACTCAGGATCACGCCGCTGACCATCGGCAATTTGATCCAATAAAATAGGTCGAGCTCCCAAACTAAATAATAGAATAGGAGAATCAGAAGATGAACCTCGATCACGAATTTCACAAAAAGATAGAGTCTCAAGAACATCCCATTCGGCAAACATCATAGAAATAACAGCCGAATGTTTACGACTAAGCGCATCAGCAACACGATTACCCTTACCAGGGGTATACTGGATATCAAAGTCATAAGAAGCAAGAAACTCGAGCCAACGCTGTTGTCTCATATTGAGTTCCTTCTGAGTGAACAAATACTTCAAAGATTTATGATCGGTATAGAGAATGAAGCGCTCGCCCAACAAATAGTGTCGCCAAATCTTCAAAGCAAAGACAATGGCGGCAAGCTCAAGATCATGAGTGGCATAGCGAACTTCATTCGGACGCAGTTGCCTAGAAGCATAAGTAACTACCCGATCCTTCTGCATAAGAAAAGCACCAAGACCACTACCACAAGCATCGGTGTAGACAACAAGATCATGATTCCCTTCGAGAACCACAAGAATAGGAGCATTAGTGAGAAGTTCCTTTAATGTCAAAAAGGAAGCTTCACACTTGTCGGACCAAATAAAATGAATGCCTTTACGAGTAAGGCAGGTGAGAGGAAGCACAACACGGGAAAAGTTCTTAATGAACCGACGGTAATAACCCGCCAATCCAAGCAAACTACGAATCTCATGAACATTTTCAGGCCTCTTCCAATTCTGAATGGCTTCGATCTTTGAGGGATCGACAGAAATGCCATCGGAAGATACAACATGGCCTAAGAACTTAACCTTATTCTCCCAAAAGTGGCATTTGGAGAATTTGGCTCTAAGCTGATGACGACGAAGAGTATTCAAGACAATCCTTAAGTGATTAGCATGCACAGCTTCAGACTTAGAATAAATAAGGATATCATCAATGAACACAAGGACGAACTTATCGAGATATTCCCGGAATACTCGATTCATGAGATCGACAAAGAAAGCAGGAGCATTCGTCAAGCCGAACGGCATAACGAGCCACTCAAAAGAACCATATCGAGTGCGGAAAGCTGTAAGAGGTATGCTATCCTCCGCGACTCGTAACTGATGAAAACCCGTGGCAAGGTCGAGCTGAGAAAATACCTTAGCACCACTCAATAGATCGAACATGTCATCGATCCTAGGCAATGGATACCTATTTCTGATGGTTAACTCGTTAAGCTTGCGATAATCAATGCAAAGCCTAAGAGTTCCATCAGACTTCTTCATAAAGACGACCGCGGATCCCCACGGAGAAAAACTGGACTGATCAACTGCTTGGACTCAAGCTCCAAAAGCTGCTTCTTGAGTTCCTCATTTTCCTTTGTAGACATCCTCGTGGGAGGACGACTAACTGGCTGCGCGCCTGGAATGAGATCAATGCGGAACTCAATTGCCCGTTTGGGTGGCAAACCCGATACAGGCTCAAAAACATCAGAAAAGTCACAAGCAACTGGAATACGAGATATATCATCATCATCTCGCAAGTCAAGAGAATATAAAGCCATCTTGGAATTATCCACATTCCGAAGAACAAGAGATAGCTGAGTAGGCGAATCCGGATGTCGAAGATATATAGTTCTCTCCTAACAAATAATCCTGGCATCATATCTCACTAGCCAGTCCATACCAAAAATCATATCGAATCCCAGACAAGAAATAACGTGCAGATTCGCACGAAAAGAAAAGTCACATAAAACAATCTCAACATCATCACAAAGCAAACTAAGGGTCGAGGATCCCCCACTTGGATTCGCAATCCTTAAAGAAGTAATCAAACAAGAAACATCCAAAGATAAATCATCAACGAGGTTTTTCGATACGAAAGAATGTGATGCACCCGTATCGAAAAGAACTCGTATACTATGGTCATGAAATAAAATAGAACCTTCCAAAATAGATGAAGATATACCTTTGGACTGAGAAGGACCTTCAGAAGCCTTAGCATCATAAAGCCTGCTAGACTTGGCACTAGCCGTAACAGTAGGGCAAGCTGAAACATGATGACCTTCCTTCTTGCAATAACGACAGAAGAGAGGCTTAGGACAAGCTCGAATAATATGATCAGGAGAACCACAATTGAAACACTTTCGAACGAAAGGTGTTCCGGAAGACTGAGGCTGAGAGCTAGGACCACCGGTCTTCTTTTTCTTAGAAGGAAAAGGCTTCTTCTGAATTGAAAACGGCCTCTTGTTGGGGTTCTTGGAAACCTCAACATCAACATCACTATCACACTCCTTCTCGACAGTCTCGAGATGAAGTGTCGAATCAACCAACTCCTCAAAAGAAAGTTTAAGCTGGAGCAACAAAGACTTCTTAAGATATTTCTTAAGACCAGAAACAAACTTCAAATTCTTCTTATAAGAAGTACTGATAAATTCAAGACCATACTGAGATAAAGCCTCGAACGATGCGACATACTCAGAAATAGAAGATTTCCCTTGCTTCAACTCAAGGAAGCGACGGGTCAATAAAAAATTTTCAGATTCAGGAACGAACTTGCGTTCAAATCGCTCCCGAAACTGAGTCCAAGAAAGAGTAGACTCATAAATTTCAGCTACAAGAAGCTCATACCAATCAAGAGCACGCTCTTGTAATAAACTAGAAGTCACAAGAACTCTATCATGGTCAGAAAGATCCATGCGAGAGAAGATACGCTCGCACGTGCGAAGCCAAGCTTGAACTTCAAGAACGGACTCGGAGCCCTTAAACGGCTTTCCTCCAAGATGAGAAAAATCACTACACTGACGTGTAAAGGCAGACTTGCGAGGCGGAGACACTCGAGGAGGAACTGGAGGCTGAGTGCTCCTAAACAACTCCAAAAACTGATCAGCAGACATATAAACACCATCCGGATGTGAGCCACTGGATTGCCCAGCACCCGAACGTCGTCCCCTGCCTCTTCCAGCCATACGCTGAAGGTAAGATAAGAACAAGATTATTCACAAGGTAGATATTGCAATATGGAATACTATGGAATAAAATGCATTCCTAGACGTAATCCCAAACTCTATCTAACCTTGATGGAATAAAGAGACACAATGATTCAAAGATTTGTATCACTTGTACACTTTGATGTACCATAATATGTGCATCTATTCTGTGTTTATCATATTTTGTTCTGAACTCAGCTCTGATACCACGCTGTGACGCCCCACCTCTATACCCACGCTAGCCAAGGACACTACAAAGTAATGCCGTCAACTAACACGGAGAATAAGGCTGGTTAGGAGCGACCATCCATAGCCTTGCTCAAACTATCTATTGAATACATCGACAATAAACATACCAACCAGGTCGACATACCCAATGAATACTTAAAACAAAACCATAGGTGGTTGGATCTATCAGAACAGAATATAATAACTCAAATGTAATATACATCACAGAACAGTAAATCATCATATACACATATACAGATACACAACAGAGTTATAAAATAATACATATCAAGTGGTGTAGCAAACCACCATATACAGACGAGTCAAAAGAATACATATCAGAGTTACTACAAAATAGGACTACACAAAAAGCTATGACAAAAAGAAGCTAGCGGAGTAGTCCATGCGGAAGCAAAATAGGCTAAGTCCAAAGTACCTAACCTGAAACATCTCGGTCTGACCTGAGTATAAGATACACGGGTCAGTCTAGCTAAACAAATTAGTTAGATAAACTGAACAACAATAAACCTGCAAGGTTATAAGGTATAGAAAATATCTCTAAATGAGATAACACAATCATCTAACAAAAGATGAATCATATGATAACAAGCCTCATATCATCGGCAACATATAGAAACAAAGGATATGAATATCCCAAAACAAGCCAAAAAGCAATATCAAATACCAATAAGGTATACAAGTTCCACAAGGTAAACCCTACGCATCATGCGGCTCATAATGACCAACACCGAAGGGCGATACCAAGGGAATATACATATGAATGAAACATCATAAAATTGCTCGAGCTCAGTACTGTATAAACAAGGATCCATGAGCCCGAAGACTCCAAACCCAATATCACCCATGCGGCTCATAACGACCAACATCGGAAGCGGTACTAAAGGGCAACCCAATATCACCCATGCAGCTTATAACGACCAACATCGGAAGCGATACTAAAGGGAAACAAACCCGAAGGCACAAACCCGAAGGCACATACCCGAAGGCAACAAACCGTAGTGGTGAAGGTCAGAGACCCAGTACTGGACACCACTAACTGGCGGAATGTGTCACAACTCTCGAAAAGGAATCCGAAAAGTGTTAATGTATGTCCCATAACCACTCGTTCGCACTAAACGGTTTACTATCCGTCAACCACTTTCACACTCAAAGCAGTACAAAGTTCACCCCATTTCATCGGTAAACCAAACCCGAAGGTTAAAACGATCAATTGAATAGGTCGGGGATTAATTGGAAAGATAAACGCACAGATTCATGGTCCGTGTTTTTCCCAACCATTTAATCACCCTTCAACTTCGCTTGAAGTGCGAAATTGTACGTGTGGTTTAAATAGAATTTATAAATCGGAGAAGCGAACTTTTAATACGATTTGAAGAAATAATTTATAAAAACCCGTGAATGAAGTCAAAAAGGAATCATCAAGGTCAAATACGCATAAGCAACTAATTGGAATCAATATGCATCGATTAAATTTGGAAAATTAAACGAAAAAGGCAAATTGGCCAAAAACAGCATATTCAGACGTCTGAAAGAAGGGATTCAGACGTCTGAATCTGGAAATCAATTTGTTTTCCAAAACAGAATTCAGACGTCTGAATCCTAACATCCAGACGTTTGAAATGGGCAATATTTTGCCTATTTCCTTTCTGGTCGAAATTTAGTCAATTCAGACGTCTGGAATATAGATTCAGACGTCTGAATCTGGGAGTCAATTTCTTCCAAGAACAATATTCAGACGTCTGAAATAGGCATTTCAGACGTCTGAAACCTGATGGTCAGACAATTCCTGAACCTAGGCCAACTATGGCTAAGCAAATCGAAAGCAATTGGATGCGTGTTGATTATGGGCTTACGTTAAACGACTATCCAACCTTAACAACACCTCCAAACACTCCGAACAACATAAACACCAACCATAAAAGGTTTTTCATAGATTTGGCTTCAAAATTCAATATTTGGTAATTTCACCAAAGCAATCCAAATCGAAAGCAAATGCATATGGACAAGTATTAGGAATTCATTCCCAACATCAATGATATCAAAAGAGTAGATGTGAGTTCAAAACTCACCTTTAACCCAAAACAAAGAAGAAGGAGTTCAATTTGCAAGGAGAAGACCAACCAAACACTACTTCAACTCAACAAGCTTCAATCTAAGAATAAATCACATATTTCCTAATTTAGGTTTAGGAAATTTTCTGAAATTGAAGAAGAGAAGAGTTGGAGAAGATGAAGAAGAACTTACCAATGGCTTCTCTTTGATTTTGGAGCAAGAATTTGTAGTTTGCAAATGGATTTAGGGCTAGGAGTTTCTAATTTCCTTTCTCTTCCCCCATTTCTGTTTTTGCTTAAGCTTTTATGAAATGAATAAGTGAATGGAAGGAGAGAAGGGCTGAGTTGAGGTTAATAGAATAGTTTGGGTGAAACCCAAAGCCCACTTAGCAAATTTAGGCCTTGCTTCCCACTAGGAAATTGTAGATTTCGATGAGATGAGTGAAATCAACAGTTGAGATGTGCTACATTATTATGTGGGGTCCATAGTTTGTCGATGAACAATGCGATGTTTTTATGGGTTTTCCGCCGATTTGTCTCAACGTTTGGGGATGGTTTATGAAGGGAAAATGTAGGGGAGAGGGAGAACTAGGTCGGCTAAAGTTGGGGGGCGCATTGAAGATCGAGACGGCGGCAATCATGGTTGAACAGTATCGCATTTTTGGGTTTTTGGGGGTGGCGGAGGCATTTTAGGTGACGTGGCCAACGACATGGGTTAAATGGTGATCGAGGTTAGCTTAGGTGTGAGTGGGATGGCGGGCGGTTATCAGAGGCAGAGGCCGCGTAAATTTATATGTGCATGTAAGAAACTTGGTTGAACATGATGAGAGAGGGAAAAGTGTATTCTTGTAATATGCATGACAGTTATATGGTTAGCTTAATTAATTTAAAATTAATAATCGTTAAATTATTAATTTAATAACTTCTCATACAAGGTCCAATCGAGGAGTGGATTTTTGCGTTGCATTCATAATGACGTAAGCGTTGCAATGGAACTAGCTTGGTCGAATTTGGAAACAGCTAAAATTTAGGCTAATATGGGACGTCAATCGATTTTAGGCTCAAGCCAGAATGCTTCAGCGACAACAAAATATTTCAGTGAGTTAAAATCACCGTATTGGTTAACTACTATATATAATTGATTAAAATATGGATTTGTTGTTTGGATGATTTACAATTTTATATCGTTGGTTTAGATATATTCCTTCCACTGGAGCGAGTGAGACCCTATTACGTTTCCGTGTAAGAACGGATGACACTTTGTACACGTTCTTGCCTTGAAGAAGTTGAATTATATTATTTGATTATATACTATTTGTGATGCATGGGGAACAGGTTGGAGGGATCCAACAGGATTCCTCGCTATTGCTGAATTGTTTCGATAATATTCTTTTATGTGTATTATTGAATAATGAACTTGATTATGGACACAATGGACAGTAGGGATAGAAAATCGATATTAATATTGGTTGAGCATTTGGTGGCTATTTGGCCTTATATTAGTATTTTGAAATACTATAAATCGCCAATTGAGATGGAATTGGATTTTTGAGATAGGAAATAATTTTAAATCCAAAAATTTTATTTTCGAAAATATTTTGTTCTAAAGATTTAATCTTCCATTTTGTTTCAACCTATTATTCTATATTTTTCTAAGATATGTATTATTATTTAACATTATTATAAAAAGTCATTATTTAGATTTAATATTGTTTTTTAAGTTATTTAATTATATTAATATTGTTTTTTAAAGTTATTTTACTATATTAATATTGCTTTTAAATTTATTTAATTATATTAATATTGTTTTAAAGTTATTTGCTTATATTAGTAATGTTTTAAACTTATTTGCTTATAATTAGTATTGTTTTAAAGTACTTATCAAAATGTTAAATTTTGAAAGGTTAACTATTTTAAGATTGATTATGATTTGAAATTAATAATAAGGATTTGTTTATAAGGTTTGGAGGATAAATTATTATTTACAATAAGGATAAAGATTAATTATTATTGTTTTTGAAATGATTATTATTATTTTACGATGTTTTAAGATTAATAGTTATTATTTATTCATTCATAGTGTTTAATTTAAATAACTATTATTATATAATACTGTTAGCAGTGAATGATTTCTATTTTCTTATAAATGTGTTCGAGACTCATAAATAGAGTTTGGTAAACGGACTTGGAAGGGAATTTATAAAATGGTTTGAAGACTTAAGGGAAGATTACTTAAGAGGTAAAATATTTTATAAATGATTAGATATTTATAAAAATAAGTTTAAAAAATGGGTTTATAGATTTATAAAAGGAGTTTTGTAAATGGTTTTATGGATTTATAAATGATTTTTGAAATGTACAAAGAGGATTTATAAGTGATTGAAATTCATAAAAGGGTTTACAAATGATTTTCAGAGATTTATAAAATGGTTTATAAATGGTTTTAGAGAATTGTAAGGAATTTATAATTAATTTGAGAATCGAAAAAGAAAATATTTCTCAATTTTGTAGATATTTATACCGTAGAGACAAGTTTATGAGTGCATTTTCGAAGATGCGAGGTAATGTCTGTGAATATACTTATACCGTTGAGATACGTATATGAATATTTTTTAAGGACAGCTTGGCCCTGTTCCCTACTAAGTTTCAAAATACTCAAAAAACCGAGTACAAAAAAGTTTGCAAATTAGGCCCTAGAATTAAGTTACCGAATAATGGCATACACTTATGCAATTATTCAGTGAATAATTGCAGACATTTACGCATTTGTAGCAAAAAATTCCAGAAATTTTCAAACATATTCACTGAAAAATTGCAAAAATTTTCGCAATTTTTTCAAAAAGTTACAGAAAATTCCGCAATTATACACCAAAAAGATGCGGAAATTTCCGTAATTTTTTCACAAAGTTACAGAAAATTCCGCAATTATTCACTAAAAAAATTGCGGAAATTTCCGTAATTATTCACCAAAAAAATTGCATAAATTTATGCAACTTTTGGATATAATTGCATAGATGTCGGTAATTATTCAATAAATAATTGCATAACTATATGCAATTACTTAGTAACTTAATTCTACGGACCTAATTTCCATACTTTTTTTACTGGGGTTTTTTTGTATTTTGAAACTTATTAGGGACCTAAACCTAATATTCACTATTTTTAAGTATTGATAATATAGGGATTTTCTGATATACCTTTGTAAAAGTATTTTTATACAAGTAATTTACAAAGCAATTTTAACGAATGAAAGATTTATTGTGAGAGGCTAATGGTTGCTTATGTGCTTGACCAATGTTGGATTTCCCTTATTTTAACATCCCGCCTTTCCGAACGATTTAAATCGACGATAAACCACACACGCCAGACATAAACCATACAGAAGGGCGGATTGTTATGGGGTAAATAAGAAAAAGTAGAGAAAGAAAAACAAAATAGAATCTTGCAACGGAATGATAAAATATAATAATCAAATAGACAGTTCATGAAGCTGTTTTACAAACCATTTGATTATATTTATACAATACATATCAGAGTTACACCTACCAGAGAATAATAATTAATGCAGCGGAATACAATGATATAGTGGAATAATATAATAGATAATAGTGATAATAATTCTTCGTCTTTGTGCTCCAGAATTAAGGCCTTCAAATCCTGAAATGCTCAGGCTGACCCGAACGAATTGAAAAGACAAAACACTCGAGTCAGAACTAAAAGATCTTATGTAAGTTAAATCAATAGTAAATAATAAGAGTGGAACGGCGTCAGAGATGTTTACGGGATTAGGCATCTCATATCCAGTGTCAACGTGAGTGCAGTAACTCAAGAGATGCTCGGGATTCACATCTCCTAAAGATCCGTTGAACTATTTACTATTCAGTGATATTTCGCGATTATAATAATGTCTATTTGTAAAATAAACTTACTTTTTAATAGCATTAAGGGGTTACCCATATAGCCATTAATACGTAATAGTCCCAGTAGTCCATCCAATATCATAGTCCCTCCTGATCGGGAAGCCACCAGAGGATACCACACGGGCTACGGGAGAAAACAAAAATCGTACAAGGCGCGATAGGGTAGGTGACACAGCACAACTAGGCAATGCCAGGGTAGATATACCAATTACGCTTTTGGGCCGGTGGTAACGCGTAGCGCGCACCTACCGCGCACCTCGAGCCACACCCCTAAAAAGAAAATCAAAAGTGGCCACCGAATCAATCCAAAAGTCAGAGATAATATCGAAGGGATGTGTTTGATCAAAGGAGCTACCTCATTAGCCCGTCAATCGCTGCTGTTTTAGCCACCTTATGCCAACTCACGGGAGTCGGGTCCACGTATTTACCTCAAAGGATACGCCGCCACCATCCTACTTCATTCTGGAATCTCCACCGCGTACACTGTTGTTAAAGTGGTTTTCGGAGTTGGGAGAGCGTATGACAACTTCCGATCCCGGTCTCTTCAACGACCAAACGTTATTATAACACCCGGTCATTTCAAAATAATTATACTTCAAACCCAGAATAAAATATCCCTTTCAAAACCATATAAATACGATATCATTTCTTTTTTAAAAACCCAAATCAATATGATATTATTTTTATAAAACCCAAATCAATAAAATATCATTTTCCAAGTATATCCTTTTCTAAAACTATAACATTTCGAAGTTATAATATTTCGAAACCAAAACTTGAAATATAGCCTTTCAAAACATAAAACATTGAATTTCATAACTTGAAACATACTACACCACATAAACGGTTTAAATATTTAATTACTTTATATAGTAAAATAGCTTCTTCACCTTCACAAATCAATTCCAATATGGATTTTAAATTCCCAAATAAACCAGTATAATTTCCATATATTTCAAAGCTTTAATTATTCCACCATTTCAAAACTTATTCTTTGATAATTTAATATATATCAATTTCAACTACTATTGTTTCGATTTGAAATATTTACTTAATAAATATCATTCTAGTAAAACCTTTAGACTTAAAATAACTGGATATTCTTTCAATTGCATCGACTTGATAATATTCATTTAAGTCAATTTGGTATTCATTTAAATCCTCTAGCAAAAAATTAAGTTATAAAATCATACCTTTTAAATCTTAATTTATTTATATTTCAAATCAATTTTTTTCGAGGGTAATCCTTAAATCTTAAATTCAAATCAAATTCACATTTATCTTCCAACCTTAATTTTATTTGAGTCATTATAAACTCTATATACAATATAATTTAAATAGATACTTAACCATATTATATAAAAGAAATTCAAACTTTATTATTTAGCTTATTTTATAATTCAAAACATATTTATACATAGCTAAATCAATAATAAAACATTTATATAACATCTAAAATCAATATCCGTATGGCCCATATATTTCTTTACAAACCATAAAAATCATTTCAAAAATCATTATATATATATACCACGGTGCCTGTATATAATTTTCTATCCTATGGTCAAGTGATACGGATATTTATCATTTCAATCCGCAATTTAAAAATAAAAATGCGGTTGTATATTGTAACAACCCAGAATTTTGAACAATTTAAAAATGAAAATATTTAATTAATTTTAAATATTTGAATGAGAATTTAAATTGAATTCCCAATATAACTATAAATTGGCGATTAAATTTAAGAATTTAATCTAGTGAAAAGTTGAATAAAATTTAATTTGACTTTGAAGTTGAATTGAATATTTAATTTGTATTTTAAATTCGAACTAATGACCTAGAAAAAATAGTTTGGATTTACGAATTATTTTTATGTAAATTTATAAATTTAAGTTTGATATTTGAACTGCAAAACGTTTATATGTTTACTAAAGAAAATGATTTACAAAACAAAATTTAATTTAAATTGAAATAAAAAAATATAATAATATATATAATATAAGTATACACTGCCTTACCCTTATCAGCCTTAACTTGTGCCTAAATATCTGCGTTCCCCCACGCCAAAACCCACGCCCTAAATTGTGCCCCTCTGCAAAATCACGATCTCCTCCCCTTCTTATTTTCGCCATTCCTCTTCTCTTCACTTCAGAAAAAAAAAAATCGAACGAAAAATTAATGGCGACCTCTCTCGTCTCCTCTTCATCCTTCGATTCAAATTAGGGCTTCATCTTCGTTCGTCTTCCTCTTCGCACCCAAGCTTAGGGCTTTTCAAAATCGAAGATGAGGATTGTTGGTAGCTCGATCGAATGGGGGACTCGTCCTTTGCTTCCATCGCGTGCTCCTCAGTGGGTCGAGTTTGTCTCCTTGCTTCGGTGAAAGGTGGGTTCTTTGCTCACGATTAATTTTTTTTTCAAGTGTTTAGGTTTGTTTGAATTGGGTGCTTAGTTGCATGCTATGATTTGGGGTGTTGTCTGTTATCATTTGCTTGGTCAATCCAATTTAAACTGATATGAACAAGATAAGTCACTGCATGTTGGTTGTTGGGTGTTATCTATTATCATTTGCTCGGTTACTTGAATCTAAACTAATAAGAACAGATGCTATTAATTTTGTTTTGAAATGTTAAGAACAGATGCTATTAATTTTGTTTTTAAACTGATGAGAATAGATGCTATACCAAAAACTTTGTTGTATGCAAGAGATTTGGATGTATGGTTGCATGGTTGGCTTGGCATATAGATCTTGCAAAAACATCAGTCACTGTTAGACAAAAAGAAAACCTATCAAAAATCCTTTTCTTTTCCCTCTGTCTCTTTTTGTTTCAATGGATTTTGTTGCAGTAAACAAGATGGATTTTTTTTTAAACTTGTATCTTATCCCAGAAAAGAACTAAAGCAAAATTTTATAAAGATTTTCTTTCTTGGAAACTGTGAACTAAAATTTCATGTAGTTTTTGTTTACAAGATTAAAGCATATCACATCCATCCCAATCTTGCTCTTCTTTATTCCTTCTGAAACAAATTGAAAACAAGTTGAAATTTTGTTCCTTTGAACTTGCATTAGGTCTCTGCATCAATTTAAAACAAGTCTGAAATTTTACTGTGAGTATAAGAATGGATGTGATGGATGCATGCTCGTGTATATGTATATATATGCCACCTCTGTTATGAGTAAAGTCTAACTTGTTTTCACTAGAAAAAATTATAATACTGTGAGTAAAGTCTAACTTGTTTCACTAGAATCTGGTTGCATGACTTGAAGCTCGATGATAAATATGTTTGCAAGTTGTTGAACTAAGTATACTTGTTTAAAATCTGCTTGCATGTGAATGAGATATCCAAATGTTTCTCTGTTTTGAAAATGTGCAGAGTACAGGTAGAGAAGGAAAATTCATTTTCTTTTGGTTTGATCCTTGTTTGGCTATGATTCTTAAACAAAATATGTTTGTTAAGTTTAAACCAAAATTTGAAAATATTTCTAAGTTTAAAAGAAAAAAAATCAAAGCCTGTTTAATTAAAAAGCTCTGTCCATTGCAAATCACTGTGAGTAACACTACTTTAAAATAATTTGAAAAGTATAAAATCTGTTGTATACATGTCTATGAATAAGTATGTAAGCATCTCTGTTCATCAAGTTTTGCAAGTGAGCAAACCCACTTTCATGTGCCTACACTCTTTGATTTGATATATATGCTTAAAGGATGATCTGGAATGTTGTTAAATATGCTTGAATGTTGAATGTATCAGTGCATACATGTTTTTGAATGTTTGTATATCTGTGTATATGCCTCTGTTTAAACAGTATAGGCTAAACCTATTTTTCTTTGAAATTTAAATCCTCCTTATAAAATTGATGTTATGCTTTAATCTTTAAAGAAAATCTGTTCATATTAAATCTGATGCTACCTTTTAAAAAAAAAAACTCAGTTCTGGTTCTTCATGCATGTTCTTTGTTCTTTGTATCTATAGCTTGCAGTTGCTCTGCACTTGGGTGGCTCAGGCTTGATTATCTGGACTGTTTAGTTTGACATGTAGTTTCTTCTTGGCTTTGACATTGCTGAGTCTTTGCCTTTGATGCTATTTTATGGTTTGCAACTGTGTCACTTGAGAATGCTACCTGTACTTGTGTTCTTTGTTCATTGCACTGGCTGTTGTTGCATACTGTAATTCTTTTGCCACTGTTTGGTTGATGGCACTCAAACTTGATCTGATAGCTGTGTTTTTGGTTTCGGTGCACACGTGTTGGCGAGGCAGTGCACATGTGTGTAAATATACATGTGTACTGCAGCCACACAGGATTGACAGATTTTAAAAATTGAAGTTGTTAATGTGAAAAATCCATAATAGATTTAAATTTATTCATATGATTCACCATCTCTGTTGCATATTTTACACTGTATTTTGGGCTGTTAACATTTTATTTCAATTCATTACAAATTAAATTACTTGAATAAAGATTAATCCTGACTCGAGTGTTTTTGAGTTTTGCAATAAACGCTCGGGTCAGACCGAGTATTTTTACAGCTTGGAGATTTTCTCGCAGCGAAGTTAGAGAGAGAGGGGAAAGCACTTCGCTAAAGCTTTTCAAGAAATTTTCTTGTACTTAATAAAATAAATTGTTTCCGTTGTATAAATCTAATTCATTGTATCAAACTCTGATATATGTATAAAAATTCATTTAATGAGAAATATGATGATTATTTGTTTTGATTCTGTGGCTGATTCTGTTTAAACTTTATAAATTGACTAACAATCCGTTATTTTGAACGTCTCAAGTTGGTTTAATTGCCGACTGGGGGCGGTCAGAACGGCGGGTCGTTACAAAAGTGGTATCGGAGCTTTGGTTTACACAAAGCTCAGTTTATGATGTTTAATATGAATAGTTACTAGGATCACTTTAAAGAAATCGTTTTTCAAATTTAAGATAAGTATGAAATTGTTTTCTTTGAAAAATAAAAAGGTATTTTGAAAATTCAAATTTTTTCGAAAATTCCCCTCTCTAAATTTAGGATTGCGATAGTTTCTCATTCGAAAATCCATTATCGAATTATTGAGACTTATGGTAAATAAAATATAAGTGAAGTGAATTAATAAATTGGTTTAAATTGGTTAAAATCGAATATTTTAAATATCTACAAAATAATAATTGTGAAATAAAATAATATTTCAATTTAGTTAAAGCCAAGAGGATAATTAAACTATGACTTAGGAATTTGATTCTGAATTTCAAATGTTTTGAAGAACGTTTAGTGAATAAATGGATTATAAGTATTTAAACTTATAATATGAACTTTTGGTATATAATTGAGTTATATAAATTGAATTGAATTGAATTAATAAAAAGATTTATAAATCGAAGTTTATAAATAGAAATGGAATTTGTAAAGATTGTTTATAAAATGGAAACCAATTGAATTTGATAAATGAAAAATAGAAGTTATTAAAGGAGATATATTCGTGATTTTGGACAGCGAATTATCCTTTAAGTAAAATATTGTGATAGAAAATGTTGGTTGGGAATTTTATCCACGATTTTGGACAGTGGATAATCTTTTAAATAAAAGTGTAGAAACACTGAATTGAATAGATAAGTATATTCACGATTTTGGACAGTGAATATATTATAAACTAAAACAGATATGTTTTAGGGAAGTGATATTATGAAATGAGGTTAAAGTGGAAATATAAATTTAATGGAACCAAGTCGATGAATGGCTTACTAAAGGACTAGTTGATTATTTTTGGGAATAGAAAAGCAAATGCAAAGTTCAAATGAGATTTAGATTTCAAATTTGAAGTTGTCAACATGATAATCCATTATAGGTTTAATAAATTCAGTTATGAATTTGAATTTAAACGTGCGGAAAATTAAATTAAGTGAAAAACTTAATATTGAAAAGTTTGAAATTGGTTTAAAACTAATATTATGAAAAGTATGAGGAATTCAAACTATGAATTAAGTTGAAGTTGAAATTGAAAAAGTTAATGGTTTTAAGGATGTTTTAAAATGCATTAAGTATCGAATACATAGATTTCAACATTCATTGTTGAAATAGACGTTTTCGAGAGAAAAATAAGGAAATGGTGGACTATAACATTGTTGTTATAGTAAATGGTTTCCGAAAGGAAATGTTGTTTATAGTATTGGGATTTATATATCTATCTTAAATTTCGAATCCCTATACTAGTGATTTTGAGTTGTCGTAACGATGTTTTACGCAACATTCGTTTTGACTCAAATAAATGTGTTTAAAAGAATGATTTCCTTAAAGAATGGAATATATACTAAATTTTGATTCAAGTATATTGAATATTTTCCGAGAGTTGAAAATAAATGAACTTGTGAATTACTTATTATTAAATAAGTAAGGAAATGTTTTTCAATATGAAATGAAAGGTTTGAAATTTTATCTTTTAAAGATAAATTGAAAAATGAATATTTGAAATTTATTTCAAATGGTTAAGTTGGAAAATTATATATATCTTGTAAAGATATTTTTGGGAAATTTGAACGATCAGTTCAACTTGAATATTTTCCAAAAAGATTGAATCTTGAGTTAAATTGAGTTTAACTTTGACACCTAAAACAATATAAGTTGAGCTTTGAATTTTGGATAGTCGATTTGGATTGTATGTCTAGCATTGTGAATTGATGACATATCAATTGATCTCTATTAAATATATATCTGTGGTGGCGGAGAATTTATTCTTTTAGCTTAACACCCTTCTCTGAGACGTACGAGCTTAGAGGTTATACATCGGTAGACATCAATTATGTGTTGAGAATTGACGATGTAACGTGAAATCCAAATCGAATGTGAACTCGATATAGGTTTGAGATAACCTTAAATTTTCAAATCGATTTAGAGGAAAATTTTAAACGAGATGGAAAATTTAGAAATCCTCTATTTGTTATGGATGTGAATTGAGTTTTCGTAACTTATATATGTGAATATAATAAATCGAAAACCATCAGTTTGGAAAGTCGTTATTATGAAAAGTCCTATGTAGGTTTACATAGGTATGATATGTACGAAATGTGAAATGAATACTATATGTATATGACATATGTTTTCTAAAAACTGAGGATATGGAAATGTACCTTCCATTTATTATTTATGAAGGTGATTGGAACTCGGTGGAGTGTCCATTGGAAATCGTAGCTACGTAGAATTTCCATTAGTGGAATGTCCATTGGGACTGACTGGGATCCCCCACGATGGATCATCGTGTTTGGGATTAGGTGAATTGATGCTGGCGTAATTCGTGGGGCGTGATCCCTACAGTTACAAGCGATTCCACTGGGACAGTGGCGCAACCGCCGTGTAAACTGCGATCTAGAGGCCGAAGCGTAATGCCTACGGTCACGAGCAATTCTACTGGGATAGTAGCGTAACCGCCGTGTGAACCGCAATCTAAGGCGACAACCATGGCGAAATTCAAGAGAGATGTGAAATCTACAGTTACAAGCGATTCTACTGGGATAGTAGCGTAACCGCCTGGTAAACTGTGATCCATGGGGGAACGTGCTTTCCATATCCATTTTTAAAAGAATTTTTAAAAAAGTATTTTCACTGGGAGTTGAAGCAAGTATATTTAGTACTTGGAGATTTTTAGACTTGCGCCTGGCCAGCATATGCCTAATGTCTGTGAGAACGACGATGGACTTGTTAAACTTCGAGTTATCAAGTATTTTCAAACTTTGAATAGAAAATCAATAGTCTGAAATTAGAATTACATAATTTTAACTTAATGAACTAAGGAAGAAATTTTTTAAAATATCTTGAAAGCACACAGCTTTGGAAAAGGTGTAATATGTAAATATCTAGCATGAAAGATTTCAAGTTTAAAAATATGAGTTTTGTAAGTCGAAAATTTTGGTAAAAGACTTTTGCGTCTTGATTGCAGAAATCAATGAATAAAACTAGTGAGATAAAATAAATGGAATGGATTCTACATTTATTTATAAGTTTAGAACTTGGTAAAATTGTGTTGGGCATAAATATCGGTGAGATTTTAGCAATCGTTTTTCCTAACTTATAATTTCGGGACGAAATTCTTTTAAGGAGGGAAGATTGTAACAACCCAGAATTTTGAACAATTTAAAAATGAAACTATTTAATTAATTTTAAATATTTGAATGAGAATTTAAGTTGAATTCCCAATATAACTATAAATTGGCGATTAAATTTAAGAATTTAATCTAGTGAAAAGTTGAATAAAATTTAATTTGACTTTGAAGTTGAATTGAATATTTAATTTGTATTTTAAATTCGAACTAATGACATAGAAAAAATAGTTTTGATTTACGAATTATTTTTATGTAAATTTATAAATTTAAGTTTGATATTTGAACTGCAAAACGTTTATATGTTTACTAAAGAAAATTATTTACAAAACAAAATTTAATTTAAATTGAAATAAAAAAATATAATAATATATATAATATAAGTATACACTGCCTTACCCTTATCAGCCTTAACTCGTGCCTAAATATCTGCCTTCCCCCACGCCAAAACCCACGCCCTAAATCGTGCCCCTCTGCAAAATCACGATCTCCTCCCCTTCTTATTTTCTCCATTCCTCTTCTCTTCACTTCAAAAAAAAAAATCGAACGAAAAATTAATGGCGACCTCTCTCGTCTCCTCTTCATCCTTCGATTCAAATTAGGGCTTCATCTTCGTTCGTCTTCCTCTTCGCACCCAAGCTTAGGGCTTTTCAAAATCGAAGATGCCGATTGTTGGTAGCTCGATCGAATGAGGGACTCGTCCTTTGCTTCGATCGCGTGCTCCTCAGTGGGTCGAGTTCGTCTCCTTGCTTCGGTGAAAGGTGAGTTCTTTGCTCACGATTAATTTTTTTTTTCAAGTGTTTAGGTTTGTTTGAATTGGGTGCTTAGTTGCATGCTATGATTTGGGGTGTTGTCTGTTATCATTTGCTCGGTCAATCCAATTTAAACTGATATGAACAAGATAAGTCACTGCATGTTGGTTGTTGGGTGTTATCTGTTATCATTTGCTCGGTTACATGAATCTAAACTAATAAGAACAGATGCTATTAATTTTGTTTTGAACTGTTAAGAACAGATGCTATTAATTTTGTTTTTAAACTGATGAGAATAGATGCTATTAAATTTTGTTTTTTAAAAAAAAATTGATAAGAACAGATGCTATACCAAAAACTTTGTTGTATGCAAGAGATTTGGATCTATGGTTGCATGGTTGGCTTGGCATATAGATCTTGCAAAAACATCAGTCACTGTTAGACAAAAAGAAAACCTGTCAAAAATCCTTTTCTTTTCCCTCTGTCTCTTTTTGTTTCAATGGATTTTGTTGTAGTAAACAAGTTGGATTTTGTTTTAAACTTGTATCTTATCCCAGAAAAGAACTAAAGCAAAATTTTATAAAGATTTTCTTTCCAGGAAACTGTGAACTAAAATTTCATGTAGTTTTTGTTTACAAGATTAAAGCATATCACATCCATCCCAATCTTGCTCTTCTTTATTCCTTCTGAGACAAATTGAAAACAAGTTGAAATTTTGTTCCTTTGAACTTGCATTAGGTCTCTGCATCAATTTAAAACAAGTCTGAAATTTTACTGTGAGTATAAGAATGGATGTGATGGATGCATGCTCGTGTATATGTATATATATGCCACCTCTGTTATGAGTAAAGTCTAACTTGTTTTCACTAGAAAAAATTATAATACTATGAGTAAAGTCTAACTTGTTTTCACTAGAATCTGGTTGCATGACTTGAAGCTCGATGATAAATATGTTTGCATGTTGTTGAACTAAGTATACTTGTTTAAAATCTGCTTGCATGTGAATGAAATATCAAAATGTTTCTCTGTTTTGAAAATGTGCAGAGTACAGGTAGAGAAGGAAAATTCATTTTCTTTTGGTTTGATCCTTGTTTGGCTATGATTCTTAAACAAAATATGTTTGTTAAGTTTAAACCAAAATTTGAAAATATTTCTAAGTTTAAAAGAAAAAAAAATCAAAGCCTGTTTAATTAAAAAGCTCTGTCCATTGCAAATCACTGTGAGTAACACTACTTTAAAATAATTTGAAAAGTATAAAATCTGTTGTATACATGTCTATGAATAAGTATGTAAGCATCTCTGTTCATCAAGTTTTGCAAGTGAGCAAACCCACTTTCATGTGCCTACACTCTTTGATTTGATATATATGCTTAAAGGATGATCTGGAATGTTGTTAAATATGCCTGAATGTTGAATGTATCAGTGCATACGTGTTTTTGAATGTTTGTATATCTGTGTATATGCCTCTGTTTAAACAATATAGGCTAAACCTATTTTTCTTTGAAATTTAAATCCTCCTTATAAAATTGATGTTATGCTTTAATCTTTAAAGAAAATCTGTTCATATTAAATCTGATGCTACCTTTTAAAAAAAAAAAAACTCAGTTCTGGTTCTTCATGCATGTTCTTTGTTCTTTGTATCTATAGCTTGCAGTTGCTCTGCACTTGGGTGGCTCAACCTTGATTATCTGGACTGTTTAGTTTGACATGTAGTTTCTTCTTGGCTTTGACATTGCTGAGTCTTTGCCTTTGATGCCATTTTATGGTTTGCAACTGTGTCACTTGAGACTGCTACCTGTACTTGTGTTCTTACTGTACTTCTTTTGCCACTGTTTGGTTGATGACACTCGAACTTGATCTGATTGCTGTGTTTTTGGTTTTGGTGCACACGTGTTGGCGAGGCAGTGCACATGTGTGTAAATATACGTGTGTACTGCAGCCACACAGGATTGACAGATTTTAAAAATTGAAGTTGTTAATGTGAAAAATCCATAATAGATTTAAATTTATTCATATGATTCACCATCTCTGTTGCATATTTTACACTGTATTTTGGGCTGTTAACATTTTATTTCAATTCATTACAAATTTAATTACATGAGTAAAGATTAATCCTGACTCGAGTGTTTTTGTGTTTTGAAATAAACGCTCGGGTCAGACCGAGTATTTTTACAGCTTGGAGATTTTCTCGCAGCGAAGTTAGAGAGAGAGGGGAAAGCACTTCACTAAAGCTTTTTAAGGAATTTTCTTGTACTTAATAAAATAAATTGTTTCCGTTGTATAAATCTAATTCATTGTATCAAACTCTGATATATTTATAAAAATTCATTTAATGAGAAATATGATGATTATTTGTTGTGATTCTGTGGCTGATTCTGTTTAAACTTTATAAACTGACTAACAATCCGTTATTTTGAACGTCTCAAGTTGGTTTAATTACCGACTGAGGGCGGTCAGAACGGCGGGTCGTTACATATATCATTTCAAACCGCAATCCCAAATCAAAATAAATGCATAACAACTTGCAGATTATGATGATATAAATAAAACATCCATTCATCCATCATAAAATCATACATCCATCACAATCATTATTCACAACAATCAATCAATATCAGTATATAACTCATAATATATAACAGATAATTACTGGCAGTTATATTCAATAATAAATTAAATAACGATTAAATTTAAATAAATGCAAATAATTGAGATGATGATTAAAAATATACAAAAAGTCATAAATAAATTCATAATCACAACATAAATTAAATTAACAAACATAAGAAATTTTAGAAGTTGTGAGTGGGTTAAAACACTCACCTTTTGAATTTTAAATTGAATTTAAATCCAATTTAAACCTAAAATTTGAACAGTCTCAGAATCCATCCAAACCAGCGTCAAACTGTCCGTAATTTCAATATGATCCTAACAAAAGAAACCCCGCGTAAATCGGACATCGTATGCGAAGGTTATGATCATTCAAAGATTCGAAACGAAATTAAAATAAAGTAAAACAAAAATAAAATAAAATAAAAAGTTACCACGTCACCAAGCAAAACGCGACTCCCAGCCGAAGTATTGAACACAAGCCCTAGAAGCCGCCACCACCATTCGCAATTATTGCCGCCACCAGGATGAGTTTTACCCACATCAGGATGAGGCATCATTCTCGCCATCTGACGTCGTGCCCCTGGCCAGAGGCGCAGCCGTTCCGGCTCTCAGATCACCGACCGATGCCGCCACGTTCAAATGCAATTTCCGATGAACTCGAAGACCTTTTCGACTAGTGAACGGCATGGATTGAAGTGTCCGATGTCCTCTACACACCAGCAAACTCCTATCGACCCATCGACGTAGATCCACCATCGAGTAGAAACCCAAGTAACGGACGACCGAAAATAAATGAGCAATCCCAGTAAAACGCAAACTCAGATCCAAAAACAAACAGCAGAATTGAGATGCGTTCATTCAGAGCTTCAATATGTATTTTTGCTAAATTTTTCTGCGGAGTTTGAAATTTTTGCTTTGAATTTTGAATTGCGGTTGGAATTAGGTGTTTGTCTGCCATTGAACTGAGGAGATGAAAGAAATGATATGCACAGACAAATGAGAATGAGAGAAATTAGGGTTTATAACAGAGTATTTATAGACAAGGTGAAAAAGAATAGATGGATCGGATTGAATATACGCTCTAATGACAAAGTGGCCCAAAAAGCCCGTTTCGACTACGGAATGAAATTGTGTCAACCCATATATCAAAATAGACGTTTTAAAATATTTTAAACGCAATGGAAGCGGTCTCAAGTCCAAATTCCATCGTATGAAGAAGTTATGCTAAAATCAGTATTTTCCAAATTGATTTCAATTGATTTCAGTTAAATTTATTTCAAGGCGTTTCAAGTCCGTACGGTCAAACGACAAGCCCGATCGCTATGGAACTTGAAATCCGACAATAATTCACCGTCACGGATCCGATGAAACTGGTTTTGTCAAAATCCGAGTCAATGGACAAAATGGCTATTTTAACATTAATTAAATAAATTAAAAATAAATAAATTAAATCAAATTTCAATTTTAACCTCACTTTATTGAATTTAGAATTTATAAACAAAATTCCGAAGAATTCCATTTAATTAAATCAATCAGTAATTATTCTATTCATTATTGTCAAATAGATGAAATTAATATTGGATTCAAAATCTATTGCATTAAATATTCTCACATTCCATCTTAATTTCAAATAACGTAGTAATTAATTTCATTCACAATAAACTCAATTAATTATAATTTATTCCACTAAATTAACTTGATTTAACTTCAATCCTTTTTATCTAACCAATTATTATTCGATAAACAAAGATAACCTTTGTTTTACCCTTTATTACATTGGTAAGATTAAATTTCCATCTTTCCTTTGTATTAACTACCCCATTTCCATTTTATTACATTTCTACCAATATTCACGCTAATTGCGATTAACACTCTAAATAAATTCATTCGCTCGGGTTCATACTTTCCATTATATAGATTACTACATTATGAATGAATTTACACTTCCAATTATTTCATTATTACACTCACACCTTCCGTTACAAATTTTCATTAAAACATTAAAGATTTCCTATTTTGATTTAGAAGGCCAATTAAATATACCAATCGTTACCATTAACTTTATAATACAATTAAGTTTATTAATTTCAACTAATTATTATGGTTACTTGCTTAACACTGAATTCATCCAATTACCATTTGTTATACTAATTCATTTATTTATACAACAGTTTGTTACTTACATTCAAATAAATCAGTAAATCTTGATTACAATCTTTACATCAACCAATAGTCATATTATAAATAAAATTAACATTATTTTCGATTATTACATTAATTTACATTAACAAAATGTTAAATTAAGATTTATTGTAATCGATTGCCAAAGTTTATTTGACACATTAAATAAACAAGCAACCTATATTAATTGCCACCTAATTGCCTTTAATTGCATTAATAAGTTCGTTACTTATCAATCCAGATTATAATTCCATATATAAAGCTAATTTTATTTCATTTCATTAAGATACGCCTATTTACATCTTAATTTGAATAACTATTACATTTGTAAATGTGTACTTCTATCAATTTAACACATTAATTAAGGTTTTAAAACCAATTAATAAATTTTCCTTTATTCCATTCTTATACCGGTTGATTGTTTTACATACATTACGTATTAATTCATTAATTAACATAATTTGAACTTATTTCCTAATTCACCAATTACTATGTAACAACCCTGTATTTTCTGATTATTGTAATTGGATATTTTAATTATTTTAATTTAAATTCCTAATTTAAAAAAAATTTATTTTATTTATTAAAATGAATATATTTTGTTAATTGAAATACAAATGTTGATTTTGATGTGGATTTGAATTTGAATCATGCATAAATTGAATATTTCCAGAAAAGTGAATTTTGGTCAATCTGGTCAAACTTTGACTTTTAAATTTAAATTTTAAAAGTTTTAAAATTTTAATTTTACCTTTTGTTATGAAAGTAAATAAAATTTCAAGAACAATGCTTTTCGTTTCGTTGAAATCCGAATAATACTGTGAAAGTTAAGCTTTTACAAAATTGGGTGTAAATTGTTTTATTTAACAATATTGTTTATTTTAAATTATATAGATAATTTTTATTTGTCATATCTTATTATAAATTGTATTATATGTTATGTTACATATATTTTTACCATTTAAATATTTTTAAAGAGATGTTTGAAATTTTCCAGAGCTTATTGAATTTATTTTCTATTTTTAAAGCCTAGTTTCTATTTTCTTTGCTATTTTCTTCATTTAAATTAAAATTTATATATTTATTTGCGAATGCATTTTATTTTATGTTATTATCTTTGTTATAAATATTTTTACAAGTACATAAAATTTTCCAAAGTTCATTGCATTTATTTTTCATATTTTCAAGACTAGTTTGCAATTTTTGCTGTTTTATTAATTAAATTATATGTAATTAATATTTATTTATTTTGTTTACTTGTTTAATTTATTTCTGAGTTTATTTTATCTTTATTTATCAGTATTTTAAATGTATTTAAAATTACAAAAAGAATTAGAGAAATATGAAGAGTTTAAAACCTTTCATTTACCTTTGACATTTCACCTCCCTGCCTTTTCAATTTCATCATATGCATTCAATTGGGGCTGTTCCTTATACCATCTTCAGCCGTATTTTTTTTTTCATTTTTCACGAAATTTCTTCCTCCTCATCTCTGAAAATTTTAGCCTCCATCATCTCCAAGAGTTTGGTAAAATTCTTTTTCTTTTCCATTGCTTTTCTACTTGTTTATGTTGTTTTCACTTCCTTTCTCACCCTTGTAGCTCAGCCCCTTGCTCCTCCTTCACCATGGCTGCCACCACCACCACCTGAGCCAGCCTCCACCACCTCCTCTATAGCCCCAAGCCACTGGCCATGCACCCATGTGACCAAATCCAACAATATCTACACAAACTTCACCTATATGCACCATAGCCAATCACCTATGCCTTCATCACTTTCAACCACCCGTTGGCCGCCACCTACTCCACCTCCACCATCCATGGATGACCTGGAACCAACTGACACACAATCCTACAGCCCACTACAGTGATGGCCGCACCATGCTAGCTTGTGGCCGAACCCATATGTTGCATAGGATCCATGGTAGTTGCATTGTAGTGTTAGTTCCATGCACCTATCTCTCTACCATACTTTGCTCCATCATTTTCCCATGCTAGGCCGACCTTTAGGAACCCAGACCAGATCCAAACCATGCCTTTAGCCGTGCCATTTCAGATCTGGAGCTGAAGCATAGGTGGTAGAAAGCAAGTGCAAACACTTTGGATTTGTTTATGCATCCAATTCTATCATTGTTTAATGGTATTTTGTGTTGAAACTTATGTGTTGTTATACTTGATTTGTTGGACGTATCTAAGGGAATTGATACTTTGGCTCTCCCACTCATCTTTGTGTCATGTTATCGTTCTTCTTGGGATCTCATTCGTGCATTCGTTGTTGTGTCTCCAGCACAAACAAGTGAGTTATCCTCACCAGACAATATGTACATATATAACTAGTAAATTGACCCCTTTTGAATCTGTAAAATGCATTATCATGTTACATATGCTATATTATGATTATATGATGTTCACCCATGCTTAAACACCTATTATAACATCTATTACTGTTATATTATGTTGTTCTGTTATTTTTATCAGTTTATCACACTGCAAGTTCCCTTTAGATTAGAATCACTATGGGTTGAAATGATACATACCCGAACGGACTTTAGAATAGGGGAAAATCGTTATGGGCTGAAATGATAGGCCTGAGCGATTTTCATTTTATTTCATTTACTTGGGACTACGGGTTTGAAATGATAAAACCTGGATTTTCTTTGTAAATTACGGGTTGAAATGATACATTACCCGTATCACTTTACCTAGGCTAGAAAATTATATACAGACCCGTAGTTAAAATATATTTTTCTAAAATTTTTAAAAATATGTTTGAAATGTAAATATTATAATATTTTGATTTAAAACATAATTAAAAATGATTTTTGTAAAGTATTATTGATTTTTTTGGAAATTTATAGGTTAAATAAATTATGGAATTTAGAAAATTTAAATGTAAGTTATTTCGGAAATTTTGATTTAATTGTAATTGGAAATTAAATTAAATATGAAATTATGATAAATTTATGATAATTTGAATTTAAAATGAATTTAAAATGATTTTATAATATATTAATTATTTTTTGAGTAAAGTTAAAAAATGAAAGGGATGATTATTTAAGTTGAAATTTTGAAATATAACCAAATGGGAATTTGTGAATTTGGCTTAAAAGTGAATTTTAAGTTAAGTGAATAAAATTGAAATTAAGTTATATTTTGAAATTTAAACTTAAGTGTTAAGTTGAAATTTAATTTAATGAATTTAAATTTGAATGTTGAAATTTAATAACTGAATTATTATTAAATCTTGATTTTTGAATGGATATTTAACTTTATAAAATCATGAACTTAAGGAAAATTAAATGTTGTTTATAAATGTGAAAATGTATGATTTTATAAGTTAAAAATGTTTTAAATAAAAATATAATTGGTTGTGAAATTATATTGAATATTTGAAGTTAATTAACTGCATTTTTGAAATGCTATTAATTGCAACTTAAATGATATTACAGCATTTGTAAATGATGTAGTTGATGATAATGAACTAAAAACCTAAATTGAATTAAAGGCTATTATAGCAATCTTTTTAAGTGCTATAATTGTTGAATTTAACTAAGTTTATTTGAAATATTAAGTAAACCCTATTACAACATTTTTAAAAATGCTGTCTTTTGTTAAATTGAACTGTTTTGAATGTAACTTTCCGTAGCGTTTTCTAAATGCTGCGAAAAGTGAATTTTCACTGTTTTGATAAACTTAAGTGAATAAATGAACTTTGGAAGTTGAAATTTTTGAAAATTTAATAATTTAATTATTAAATATAATAACTTCATTTTAATGATTTAAAATGATTTTTGAAATATAAACTGTTTGGAAATGTAGATTGAAATGGTATTTTAAATTGAATAAAATGAATAATGATTTTAAATGAATGTGGTTTTGAAAAGATATGATATTTTGGTTTATTAAAATGATTTGAAATGAAGTTTTGGAAAGATATGATATTTTTGATATACTAAAATGATTGAAATGACTTGAAATGGATATGATATTTGTGATATATTAAAATGATTGAAATGAGGTTTTGAAATGATATGATATTTTGATATATTAAAATGATTTGAAATGTGGTTTTGGAAATGTGGTTTTGAAATGATATGATATTTTTATATATTAAAATGATTTGAAATGTGGTTTTGAAAAGATATGATATTTTGATATATTAAAATGATATGACAAGAATTTCTGGAAAGATATGATGTTTTAAAATGGTTTGGAATTAATTTAATCATTATTTTGATAAAGATTTGGATTTGAAATGATATCCTATTTTGAAGTATAAACATTATTTTAAAAGTTATAACTACGGGTTATAATAACGATTGGTTCGCAAAGAGACCAGGATCGGATATCTGGCATACTCTCTGTCGATACCGAAAACCACTTTGACAACCGTGTACGCGGTGGAGATTCCAGAATGAAGTAGGATGGTGGCGACGTTCTTGAGGTATATTACGTGGACCCAACTCCCGTGAGTTGGCATAAGGTGGCTAAAACAGGAGCGATCTCGGGCCAAGTGAGGTCATTCCTCCGATCGGACACATTCCTTCGATACTATACTCTTACTTTTGATTGATTAGATGGCCATCCTCCGATTTTGATTGGGAGTGTGTTCCGAGGTGGGCGTATGTGGCTGCTGCGTTACCACCAGCCTGTGTGCGAAATTGGTATATCTACCCTGGCATTGCCTTGTGTGCCGTGTCACCTACCATACCGAGCCTTTACTACAAGTTTATTTTTCTCCCATAGCCCGTGTGGTATCCTCTGACAGTCACCCGGAGTGGAGATGGCATGATATTGGATGGACTACTGGGACTATTATGTGTGAAGGGTGATATGGGTAGCCCGGAACGCTATTTAAAAGTAAGTTTATTTTACTGTAGACATTATTATAATAGCGAAATATTACTACATAGTAAATAGTTTAACGGATCCTTAAAGGATGGGCGGTCTCAGGCATCCTTTAAGTTACTTGTACCTTATTACAGTTCATTTGAGTTGGTTTACATTATATAAGTATATATTGTCCTGACTCGAGTGTTTGTATTTTTATTTACGCTCGGGTCAGCCTGAGTTATTCACAGATTTGGATTCCACTTTCTGGAGTTGGAATCGCTGGAGATTATCTGCTTATCTAGTTTTATCTATTCTAGTTCTGTTGTTCTATTCAACTTGTACTTGGTTATCATCTTAAGAGTTCTGTTGTACTTTATTTAGTCTTTTGTATTTTATTTAACTCTGATATATTTATATAGTGGCTTCATGAACTACTATTTCTTTTACTTCCGCTGCATTATTAAATACTCTGTGTCCGTGATCTGTGATTTTATTTACTGTATATTCTGAGATTTGCCAAATTTTATTTACAATGCGGTATTTTGAGCAATTCAAGTCCGACATGTGCGGATGTGAATGGTTGAAAATATCGGGTTGTTACAGTTGGTATCAGAGCTTTGGTAGCTCTAGGAAAAACTCGGTATATAGGGTAAATGTATTTACAGAATCACTTCCATTCGAGTTTAAACCTCTTCCTTTTTGACTCGATTCCTTTGAATTTTGGAACATTCCCTGTGGTTCCAAAATCCATTCATATCCCTCACTATTTATCTTCTTTTGTTTCTAGAGTATCCCGTAACTCCACTTCAAAAGATCTTCATAATGAGTCGGCTGTCTCGCCAACCTCAAATTTATTTGTAGAAGGGGAAAACCCCTTTACAACAACATCGATTCACCAGAGATGCTATATCCTCGGTTTAGATGCTAGTATCTCTTATAATTTCGAACTCTACATCTTGAGATCGAATGTCGATTTACCCAAGAAATCCACATCGATCTTATTCTTTGAGTCACGGTTGACCCGGTTAAGGTTGCTCGCGATTTATATAAACTCATCCATCTCCCTATTCTGTTATTTAATCATCTCATCTTTGTTTCCAACTTATCTTCAAATTATTCTTGAAGTGTATTTGTAAACTAATATTTAAAATGTTTTATATATTGTGTTGTTTGAGTTGTTGATGTTGATTTGGGTTTCTAATCGATTCGTCTGATCAACGCTATCGATAACATTTCCAAAACACTTGAACAGAGCAAACTGACACAATATGTTTTTAAAATTTAGTAATGAAATAAATTTTGTGAAATAAATTTTGTAACTATATTATAAATCTTTATCTGGATTTTTATTTGAATTGGTTGTTAAGAAATAATATTTGATTTATATATCATTTTCTATTGTTTCATATATCTAATTGAACTATAAAACATGGTTATAAATTTATTTGGAAATTTAAAATGAATGTAAAACAAGAATTTGAGAATTTAATTTCCGATGGATTTCAAACTTGGTGTTTAAAGTTTTAAAGGATATATTATTTAAAGTATTTTGGAATAGAAATTTGTTTCCAAAGAATTTTAAAGTTTAAAACTAGTGCTCTTCTCTTTGTCGCTGGAAAATAACTTCGGTGATGACTGCAGCATCACCGACATTCATTTTCGAGTTTCGAAGTAAAGTGACCATTCTGTAGTCTTGCTACAGTTTTGATTTGGGAAAATTTTGTTGATTTTAATTTCTAAAATAAGACTGGATTTATAACATATGCTGATATATGATTTGAATTTGAATGGATATATATATATATATAGTGTATATGAGCATTTATTTATCTCTAAATAGTTTGGAATTTATCGGAAATTTAATTCCTAAATTTTATCTTCAAGGATAATTTCTACGTATAATTTTGAGATTTGGATAAATATTCAAGCTTGAAATAATTGAATTAGAAAGTTTTATTTGTATAATACACAATTTCATTCCAATATAACTTACCTTAATTTTCAGAAGTTGAATATGTAATTGGATAATATACAACATAAAAAAAAGGATTTTATAAATAAAATTTGAGTGGTTATTATAAATGTTATATACTTAAATTTTTGTTATAAAAGGATTAACAGAGGTAAATAAAGAAAAAGTGTAATGGAATAATTTACAATATAAAATGATGATAAAGGAACTAAGAATAAATTTAAGGCAGTTACAATGAGTGTAAATATATTTAACATAGGTGATAAAATATATTGAGAGAAATAAATTTAATTTTAATTAGTAGTGAAGAAGAATTAAATTTTATTTGGTACATTTGAGTATAATAAAAGATTTTTCAAATACATGATTTTAGGGATTTGTTAATTTAAGATAATTGGATGATAAGATAATGAAATTAGAGATGCTTAAGATTTATTTGACTTATGTAAAATTAATTTTCAGTTTAAGTTGAAATTTTATGGTTTCAAATTTATTATTTTATTTTGTTTTTCAAACTAACTTTTGGTTGTCCTAATTTCCCTTATCTTGCTACAGAATGGGAGGTTATTGCATATACCAGTCTGTTTAGAAATCTTTCTATAATCTTTAAAAATCTTTGGTACTCATCTTTGAATCTAAGCACTGCTTGCCATCCACAGACCGTCGGTCAAACGGGAAGGGTGAATCAGATTCTAAAAGATTTTTTTTTCGATGCTTGTGTTGTTGAATTCTGGAAGATCTTGGAAAGATCATCTCCACATTGTTAAACTTACCTATAGCAACAGTTATCAGGTATGATTTTAATCTTCTTGTCATCTTGTCTTAATACTATTTCATTCTATCTTTTTCTGTGCTTTCCCTTACCTTATTCCTTTTCGGGGACGAAAAGTTTTGAGTGGGGGAGAGTGTAACAACCCTGTATTTTCTGATTATTGTAATTGTATATTTTAATTATTTTAATTTAAATTCCTAATTTAAAAAAAACTTTATTTTATTTATTAAAATGAATATATTTTGTTAATTGAAATACAAATGTTGATTTTGATGTGGATTTGAATTTCAATCATGCATAAATTGAATATTTCCAGAAAAGTGAATTTTGGTCAATCTGGTCAAACTTTGACTTTTAAATTTAAATTTTAAAAGTTTTAAAATTTTAATTTTACCTTTTGTTATGAAAGTAAATAAAATTTCAAGAACAATGCTTTTCGTTTCGTTGAAATCCGAATAATACTGTGAAAGTTATGCTTTTACAAAATTGGGTGCAAATTGTTTTATTTAACAATATTGTTTATTTTAAATTATATAGATAATTTTTATTTGTCATATCTTATTATAAATTGTATTATATGTTATGTTACATATATTTTTACCATTTAAATATTTTTAAAGAGATGTTTGAAATTTTCCAAAGCTTATTGAATTTATTTTCTATTTTTAAAGCCTAGTTTCTATTTTCTTTGCTATTTTCTTCATTTAAATAATATTTAAATTAAAATTTATATATTTATTTTTGAATGCATTTTATTTTATGTTATTATCTTTGTTATAAATATTTTTACAAGTACATAAAGATTTTCCAAAGTTCATTGCATTTATTTTTCATATTTTCAAGACTAGTTTGCAATTTTTGCTGTTTTATTAATTAAATTATATGTAATTAATATTTTTTTATTTTTTTTACTTGTTTAATTTATTTCTGAGTTTATTTATCTTTATTTATCAGTGTTTTAAATGTATTTAAAATTACAAAAAGAATTAGAGAAATATGAAGAGTTTAAAACCTTTCATTTACCTTTGACTTTTCACCTCCCTGCCTTTTCAATTTCATCATATGCATTCAATTGGGGTTGTTCCTTATACCATCGTCAGCCGTATTTTTTTTCTTCATTTTTCACGAAATTTCTTCCTCCTCATCTCTGAAAATTTTAGCCTCCATCATCTCCAAGAGTTTGGTAAAATTCTTTTTCTTTTCCATTGCTTTTCTACTTGTTTATGTTGTTTTCACTTGCTTTCTCACCCTTGTAGCTCAGCCCCTTGCTCCTCCTTCACCATGGCTGCCACCACCACCACCTGAGCCAGCCTCCACCACCTCCTCTACAGCCCCAAGCCACTGGCCATGCACCCATGTGACCAAATCCAACAATATCTACACAAACTTCACATATATGCACCATAGCCAATCACCTATGCCTTCATCACTTTCAACCACCCATTGGCCGCCACCTACTCCACCTCCACCATCCATGGATGACCTGGAACCCGCTGCCACACCATCCTACAGCCCACTATAGTGATGGCCGCACCATGCTAGCTTGTGGCCGAGCCCATATGTTGCATAGGATCCATGGTAGTTGCATTGTAGTGTTAGTTCCATGCACCTATCTCTCTACCATACTTTGCTCCATCATTTTCCCATGCTAGGCCGACCTTTAGGAACCCAGACCAGATCCAAACCATGCCTTTAGCCGTGCCATTTCAGATCTGGAGCTGAAGCATAGGTGGTAGAAAGCAAGTGCAAACACTTTGGATTTGTTTATGCATCCATTTCTATCATTGTTTAATGGTATTTTGTGTTGAAACTTATGTGTTGTTATACTTGTTTTGTTGAATGTATCTAAGGGAATTGATACTTTGGCTCTCCCACTCATCTTTGTGTCATGTTATCGTCCTTGTTGGGATCTCATTCGTGCATTCGTTGTTGTGTCTCCAGCTCAAACAAGTGAGTTATCCTCACCAGACAATATGTACATATATAACTAGTAAATTGACCCCTTTTGAATCTGTAAAATGCATTATCATGTTACATATGCTATATTATGATTATATGATGTTCACCCATGCTTATACACATATTATAACATCTGTTACTGTTATATTATGTTGTTCTGTTATTTTTATCAATTTATCACACTGCAAGTTCCCTTTAGATTAGAATCACTATGGGTTGAAATGATACATACCCGAACGGACTTTAGAATAGGGGAAAATCGTTATGGGCTGAAATGATAGGCCTGAGCGATTTTCATTTTATTTCATTTACTTGGGACTGCGGGTTTGAAATGATAAAACCCAGATTTTCTTTGAAAATTACGGGTTGAAATGATACATTACCCGTATCACTTTACCTAGGCTAGAAAATTATATACAGACCCGTAGTTAAAATATATTTTTCTAAAATTTTTAAAAATATGTTTGAAATGTAAATATTATAATATTTTGATTTAAAACATAATTAAAAATGATTTTTGTAAAGTATTATATATTTTTTTGGAAATTTACAGGTTAAATAAATTATGGAAAAGTTAGAAAATTTAAATGTAAGTTATTTTGGAAATTTTGATTTAATTATAATTGGAAATTAAATTAAATATGAAATTATGATAAATTTATGATAATTTGAATTTAAAATGAATTTAAAATGATTTTATAATATATTAATGATTTTTGAGTAAAGTTAAAAAATGAAAGGGATGATTATTTAAGTTGAAATTTTGAAATATAACCAAATGGGAATTTGTGAATTTGGCTTAAAAGTGAATTTTAAGTTAAGTGAATAAAATTGAAATTAAGTTATATTTTGAAATTTAAACTTAAGTGTTAAGTTGAAATTTAATTTAATGAATTTAAATTTGAATGTTGAAATTTAATAACTGAATTATTATTAAATCTTGATTTTTGAATGGAAATTTAACTTTATAAAATCATGAACTTAAGGAAAATTAAATGTTGTTTATAAATGTGAAAATGTATGATTTTATAAGTTAAAAATGTTTTAAATAAAAATATAATTGGTTGTGAAATTATATTGAATATTTGAAGTTAATTAACTGCATTTTTGAAATGCTATTAATTGCAATTTAAATGATATTACAGCATTTGTAAATGATGTAGTTGATGATAATGAACTAAAAAGCTAAATTGAATTAAAGGCTATTATAGCAATCTTTTTAAGTGCAATAATTGTTGAATTTAACTAAGTTTATTTGAAATATTAAGTAAACCCTATTACAACATTTTTAAAAATGCCGTCTTTTGTTAAATTGAACTGTTTTGAATGTAACTTTCCGTAGCGTTTTCCAAATGCTGCGAAAAGTGAATTTTCACTGTTTTGATAAACTTAAGTGAATAAATGAACTTTGGAAGTTGAAATTTTTGGAAATTTAATAATTTAATTATTAAATATAATAACTTCATTTTAATGATTTAAAATGATTTTTGAAATATAAACTGTTTGGAAATGTAAGTTGAAATGGTATTTTAAATTGAATAAAATGAATAATGATTTGAAATGAATGTGGTTTTGAAAATATATGATATTTTGGTTTATTAAAATGATTTGAAATGAAGTTTTGGAAAGATATGATATTTTTGATATATTAAAATGATTGTAATGACTTGAAATGGATATGATATTTTTGATATATTAAAATGATTGAAATGAGGTTTTGAAATGATATGATATTTTGATATATTAAAATGATTTGAAATGTGGTTTTGAAATGATATGATATTTTGATATATTAAAATGATTTGAAATGTGGTTTTGAAATGATATGATATTTTGATATATTAAAATGATTTGAAATGTGGTTTTGAAAAGATATGATATTTTGATATATTAAAATGATTTGACAAGAATTTCTGGAAAGATATGATGTTTTTAAATTGTTTGGAATTAATTTAATCATTATTTTGATAAAGATTTGGATTTGAAATGATATCCTATTTTGAAGTATAAACATTATTTTAAAAGTTATAACTACGGGTTATAATAACGATTGGTTGGCAAAGAGACCGGGATCGGATATCTGACATACTCTCTGTCGATACCGAAAACCACTTTGACAACCGTGTACGCGGTGGAGATTCCAGAATGAAGTAGGATGGTGGCGACGTTCTTGAGGTATATTACGTGGACCCAGCTCCCGTGAGTTGGCATAAGGTGGCTAAAACAGGAGCGATCTCGGGCCAAGTGATGTCATTCCTCCGATCGGACACATTCCTTCGATACTATACTCTTACTTGTGATTGATTAGATGGTCATCCTCCGATTTTGATTGGGAGTGTGTTCCGAGGTGGGCGTATGTGGCTGCTGCGTTACCACCAGCCCGTGTGCGAAATTGGTATATCTACCCTGGCATTGCCTTGTTTGCCGTGTCACCTACCATACCGAGCCTTTACTACGGGTTTGTTTTTCTCCCGTAGCCCGTGTGGTATCCTCTGACAGTCACCCGGAGTGGAGATGGCATGATATTGGATGGACTACTGGGACTATTATGTGTGAAGGGTGATATGGGTAGCCCGGAACGCTATTTAAAAGTAAGTTTATTTTACTGTAGACATTATTATAATAGCGAAATATTACTACATAGTAAATAGTTTAACGGATCCTTAAAGGATGGGCGGTCTCAGGCATCCTTTAAGTTACTTGTACCTTATTACAGTTCATTTGAGTTGGTTTACATTATATAAGTATATATTGTCCTGACTCGAGTGTTTGTATTTTTATTTACGCTCGGGTCAGCCTGAGTTATTCACAGATTTGGATTCCACTTTCTGGAGATTGGAATCGCTAGAGATTATCTGCTTATCTAGTTTTATCTATTCCAGTTCTGTTGTTCTATTCAGCTTGTACTTGGTTATCATCTTAAGAGTTCTGTTGTACTTTATTTAGTCTTTTGTATTTTATTTAACTCTGATATATTTATATAGTGGCTTCATGAACTACTATTTCTTTTACTTCCGCTGCATTATTAAATACTCTGTGTCTGTGATCTGTGATTTTATTTACTGTATATTCTGAGATTTGCCAAATTTTATTTACAATGCGGTATTTTGAGCAATTCAAGTCCGACATGTGCGGATGCGAATGGTTGAAAATATCGGGTTGTTACATACTACCTTAAAATAAAGTCACGTTTCTATTAATTTACACAAATTCAGCTTTACTTACTTCGTTGTTACATTTCATCCTAGTTACTATCGCATTATTTATTTACAAAATTTATTTGTTTCAATATTTAATACCAAGATTCATTTAATTAATAAAAATTTCCATTCTTTCAATATTAAATTACCAAAACTTAATCAAATTAATCACTTCATCTTGGTAATGTTCTTTTATTACAATAGGAATATAATTAACATTTACATTGTTTCACTTATTGGAATTACACCCACTTTATTTACAATTAACTTACATTTATACTGTTACATTCAAGTCATTAAAATTAACTTGCCAATCTTATCCAAGTTATTATTTCCATTAATAATTCACTAAAAATTTTATGCCCTTCAACGTTAAGTTAGCAAAATCTTCTTAAATTAAGAAATTTAATTACGAATTTTACGGTTCGTTACACTCTCCCCCACTCAAAACTTTTCGTCCCCGAAAAGGAAAAGAAGGGAAAAGAAGAATTAAGAAATCAATATATATTACTTGAAATATTAGATTTATACATAAATAAATTTACAAAATCAATTAATTTAAATAAAATATACCAATTTATAACCATTAAATATTTTATACTCAATTTAATAAAGTTTGGGAAACATTTTTCAATATATTTTCTAAGTCCAAAAATTTTCGAAAAAATTCGGTAGGGTCTCCTTTGTACGAAGAGGCTCGAGAGAAAATATAGTATCAAATATAACAATATATAGCATACATTTCCCAAAATAATATATATCCCAACCAGGGAAAATAATATAATAATGCTATAAACCGTAATTCGAAAACGTACCTATTGGTCGGGCAATTTACGCTTATTTATGGAACCAAAAACAGTAGTAATTACTTCCATAACCTGTATTTCTCTTGTATAATCCAAAAGGGTTAACCATTATATAAAATGAAATATTTACGGCTCTTTCAAATAACAACAAACAATCAACTTACCAACCATCACTTGCAACAAGCAAACAACCATCACATAAATCAACACACGTCAATTATCCATTCATATCAAACAAAACAAATAGTTGTTCGGGTTTAAAACTTTAAACCGTATGGAAAGATAAATAAACTACTAAGCGTACACTTCAATCAACAGTCTTAGGTGAAACTAAATAGATTATTCATACCTTCCAAACAAATTTAAAGTATCCTTGCCCAAACCACCATAAACCAATACAAATAAAAGTTGTAAAAAACAAATCAAATTTACTTATTATTAATTTCATTTCATACATTAGTTGTTTGATTTTCTTTTATTCATATATTGATTTATCTTTTAATTCACATTTATTCTTGCAAATATTCATTCTCATTTATTCCTATCAATTAGTTTTCGTTTTATTGCATTACTTTCATTCATTCACTACTTATTTTAAAAATAAATAACTTCAACTATTACTTAAGTCTATACTTACTTACTTACAACATTTACCTTCTATAATATTTCATTATTGTAAGATTTCCATTATAACTTAAGTTTACAACAATAACAACATCAAATTCTTATTTATTAGAGAAGTTTATTGAATACTCCATTACTTCAAATTTATACTTGAATAATATCCATTACATTTTCTTACTAAACATTAGAACTTTTAATGTTTGGTAATATATATGCTTTTAAAGAATGTAATTGAAATCCTATAAGTTTATCTTATTTCTTTTAATTAATTAGACGTTCAAAAATTTTGTCTTTCTCCTATAAGTTATAATTTCAACTTTCTATTAATCTCATTTATAACTTAGCATTACATTTCTTATTTCATTTAGAGGTTTTCAATTACTAGTTAAATTCCATTTCACTACAATAACAAAAACTATTAATTAATTGGAAACTTAAGAACTAAATACCGGGTTAATAATTCAGTTCATTTTAAAATAAAATATAATTATATACCTATGATTTATATATCCAATTATATTTAAAACAATTAAAAATTTATATTTGGTTATCAAAATAAGTCTGCAGTAAAACTACTATAGCGACCTTCCCTCTACGAGACTCGAAAATGAATGTCGATGATGCGTGCGCCCATCACCAAAATTATTTTCCAACGACAGAGAGGGGAGTACAGAACTTATTTCTTTCCAAAATTTTCTTTAAAATAATCCTTTCAAATTATATTGAAATATTTATTTCAAAAAACACTTCTAAATATTATTGTATCCCAAAAATCATTTGAAAGAATTTTCAAAAACCCCGGGACTTAAGTTCAAAATCCCCAATTTCATTTATTTTATTTTCATTCTTATTTCAACTATTATTTATAAATTTCATTACCTAACAATCAATATTATTGCAACCAAATATAGTCTTTATAAAATTTATATTATATATATAGAAAATATAATAGGCAAAATTATTTCATTTACCTATATTAAAAACAAATATTGTGTCGGCCTGTCCTATTAAGTGTTTAGAAATCCCTATTGATGTCATAGCGTCCCATGCATCAACCAAAATTTATAAATACAAAACGGAATAGATTAACACAATATTAAAACCTTTTTATATAAATAAAAAATACGCTTTCTCATATATATACACACTTAGCAACTCACCATAGGGTATTACTACCCTATTAGTAAAGAGTCAAACCCCACCAAGCTAAGGTTTATCGCTAAACCAAAGCTTTGATACCAGATGTAACGTCCCGCCTTTTCGTACGATTTAAATCAAAGATAAACCACACATGTCATACATAAACCATACAGAAGGGCGGATTGTTATGGGGTAAATAAGAAAAAGTAGAGAAAGAAAAACAAAATAGAATCTTGCAGCGGAACGATAAAATATAATAATCAAATAGACAGTTCATGAAGCTGTTTTACAAACCATTTGATTATACTTATACAATACATATCAGAGTTACACTTACTAGAGAATAATAATTAATGCAGTGGAATACAATGATGTAGTGGAAAAATATAATAAATAATAGTAATAATAATTCTTCGTCTTCGTCCTCCAGAATTAAGGCCTTCAAATCCTGAAATGCTCAGGCTGACCCGAGCGAATAGAAAAGACAAAACACTCGAGTCAGAAATAAAAGATCTTATGTAAGTTAAATCAATAGTAAATAATATGAGTGGAACAGCGTCAAAGATGTTTAGGGGATTTGACATCTCCTATCCAGTGTCAACGTGAGTGCAGTAACTCAAGAGATGCTCGAGATTCACATCTCCTAAGGTTCGTTAAACTATTTACTATGTAGTAATGTTTCTCTATTGTAATAATGTCTGTTTGTAAAATAAACTTACTTTTTAATAGCACTAAGGAGTTACCCATATAGCCCTTAACACCTAATAGTCCCAATAGTCCATCCAATATCATAGTCCCTCATGATCGGGAAGCCACCAGAGGATACCACACGGGCTACGGAAGAAAAAAAAAATCGTACAAGGCGTATTATGGCAGGTGACACGGCACAACTAGGAAATGCCAGGGTAGATATACCAATTACGCTTCCGAGCCGGTGGTAACGCGTAGCGCGCGGTTACCACCCAACTCGAGTCACACCCCCAAAACGAAAATCAAAAGTGCCACCGAATCAATCCAAAGTCAGAGTATAATATCGAAGGCATGCGTCCGATCAAAGGAGCTACCTTATTAGCCCGTCAATCGCTCCTATTTTAGCCACCTTATGCCAACTCACGGGAGTCGGGTCCACATATTTACCTCAAAGGATACGCCGCCACCATCCTACTTCATTCTGGAATCTCCACTTCGTACATGGTTGTTAAAGTGGTTTTCGGAGTTGGCAGAGTGTATGATAACTTTCGATCTCGGTCTCTTCAACAACCAAACATTATTATAACACTGCGGTCATTCAAAATAATTATACTTCAAAAGCAGAATAGAATATCCCTTTAAAAACCATATAAATACAATATCACTTTCGTTTTTAAAAGCCCAAATCAATATGATATTATTTTTAAAAAACCCAAATCAATAAAATATCATTTTTCAAATATATCCTTTTCTAAAATATAAAATTTCAAAGTTATAATATTTCGAAACCAAAACTTAAAATATAGCCTTTCAAAACATAAAACTTTGAATTTCATAACTTTGAAACATACTACACCACTTAAATGATTTAAATATTTAATTACTTTATATAGTAAAATAGCTTCTTCACCTTCACAAATCAATTCCAATATGGTTTTGAAATTCCCAAATAAACCACTATAATTTCCATATATTTCAAAGCTTTAATTATTCCACCATTTCAAAACTTATTCTTTGATAATTTAATATATATCATTTTCAACTACTATTGTTTAGATTTGAAATGTTTACTTAATAAATATCATTCTAGTAAAACATTTAGACTTCAAATAACTGGATATTCTTTCAATTACACTAACTTGATAATATTCGTTTAAATCAATTTGATATTCATTTAAATCCTATAACAAAAAATCAAGTTATAAAATTATACCTTTCAAATCTCAATTTATTTATATTTCAAATCAATTTTTTTCGAGGGTAATCCTTAAATCTTAAATTCAAATCAAATTCACATTTATCTTCCAACCTAAATTTTATTTGAATCATTATAAACTCAGTATACAATAGAATTTAAATAGATACTTAACCATATTATATAAAAGAAACTCAAACTTTATTATTTAGCTTATTTTATAATTCAAAACAAATTTATACATAGATAAATCAATAAGAAAATAACATTTACATTGTAACAACCCGCATATTTATCGAGTTTATATTTAAATATTTTATTTAAATATTAAATCGTTAATCGGATTTTGGTCCGAAAAGCTACTTTTTGCATACGGTCAAATTAGGACTCGGGACCACTTCCATTGAGTTCGAAATGCCGTTTACAATTTTTTTAAGTATAAACATTGATACGTTTGGAGTTAGTGAAATTTCACTAACTTTTCCCACTTTGGACTTTGGGTTAGTTTGGCCTATTAAGCCCAAGTTCCAACCCTCTTCTCCCCACTCTTCATAAATTTCCTAACTAACCCAAGCTTTGGCATTAATGGTGTAGAGAATGGGAAACTAAAACTCCAAGCTCAAATTCAATTGCAACTCCAACATTCAACTCCAAATTCAAGTAGAAGATATTGGATTCAAGCTTTGGATTGCTTCTCCTTGCTTTCAAGCTTCATCTTCATAAATTTTAGTGCAAAGGTGAGATTTTTATCTCACAGTTCTAGCCTATAACTATATTAGACTGTTGGGAATGATTCCCTATCACTTTTGCATGCATATTAGCATTTGATTTGGATTGGATTGGCGAAAAACTCCAATTTTTAGCGTTTTGGTGAATTTTCTGCACTTAGGTCGTTCTGGCCATTTTTGGTGCTCCGAGTTAGGTCGCTCGCGACCTAACCCTTAGGTCGCTCGCGAGTTAGCACCATAGGTCGCTGGGCCATCTAAATGCTTGTTCGGTGTTAGGTCGTTCGGGCTTAGGTCGTAGGTCGTATGGACCCTAGGTTGTTCTGGCCATTTCTAACGTCTTCGGAGTTAGGTCGTATGGACCTTAGGTCGTATGGACCTTAGGTCGTAGGTCGTATTGACCTAGGTCGTAGGTCGCTAGACCCTCTCTCCTTAGGTCGCAAGACCTTGTAAACCGTTAGGTCGCATGACCTATATCCCATAGGTCGTTGACCCCCTTAAGTCGTTAACTCGTTAACACGTTCGGCTCTTAACCATTTTAGGTCGCGTGACCTTGTACTTGACTTAGGTCGTTAGGTCGTAAGACCCTAAGCTGTTTTCCATTAGGTCGCTAGTCCTTATACCGATAGGTCGCTGGACCTTAGGTCGTCCCACATTAGGTCGTTGCTGGCCTTAGGTCGCGTGACCTTGTTTAGACCGTAGGTCGTTAGGTCGTAAGACCTTAAGTCGCCTGACCACTTAGGTCGCTTGACCTATTCAAATGTTAGGTCGCGAGTTCCTTAAGTCGCTCGTCTCTCTTAGGTCGCTCGCTTCTGCTAACTCGCGAACACCACTAGGCCGTTTAACCCCTTAGACCCCTAGGTCGCAACCATTAGGTCGCTCGACCCTATTCCTCTTAGGTCGTTAGACCTCATTTTGTCTTCGCACCCCGTAAGCGGTGGCGTTGCCCCCGCACCCCCACCTTGGGGGGTTGCCACCCCCCCTGGACCCCCCCTCCGTAGGGGATCTTATCTGAAAAACATTGAGCTGATTTCCATGGATTTTATTCACATCTCCGTATGCGATCTTTGTGACTGATTGTTTCTACAATTGCTTCTGCGTTTTGTCACTTTATAATATAAAGGTTTCAATACTAGTAGTAAATATCAAAACTCTTTTAACAAACAATCTCAACTCTATTTTTAATAACAAAGCTCTTTTCTTAAACCGTTTTCCAATCTATTAGTATATACAAACCTTTACCTCGCTCGGATGAGAAATCTAATTAAACGACTTAGTAAAACAAGTGGTATGAAACACTTGCGTTCACTTCGTCGGTTAATTCTTGGACTTGTTCGACTGAACCTCTTGTGACAATTTTATTAGTGAAGATTTACAGTTTGTTCGTAATTATTTAAGTTAAGCAAGTGGTTATGGGACATGAAGCTAAACTTCTATATTTACTAGCTTAGTGTAATTGACACTTCTCGTTGATCATGACGATCATTCTGATGATTTAGACTAGCAACGGTGCGATGTCTCTTGTTGCGAGGTTAGACTAGACACCACTTGTGTGATTCCAGTTACACATACCTTTTTGCTTTTTGGTTAGTCTGGACCTTAATCCGTGTGATTCCATTCACACATGTGCGGTAGCTCCCCTTGGTCTTTGGACCGTCATGTGATAGGCCTCTTTCTCTTTTCTATGATTTCTTGACTTCTTGCATTGATTTCTAGAATTTATGTCATCGACTTGTTATGAGTACAAGTTTGGGGTATGATGCCCTTTCCGAATCTTTGAGAAGATTCTTGTGATATTGATTATCTCTTATTGATTGATCATCTGTTGATCATTATTTACATACTTATAGTGGTATGTCATTATGGATATTTTATGTTTATGCCATATCTTTTATGTTATATCATGTCATCTGATATTTATAGCTAGACTGACCCGTTTATTATTTTCTTAAATAATACTCGGGTCAGACCAAGATGTTACAGGTGCTTCTGCTTGACTTCTTCCCAGGGATTCATCACTCTGACTTTTGGCTAACTGTTTAGATTAGCAGCTTTTGTTGTATACACTTGAGATATAGACTCATAGTTGTATTCTTTTGTATAGCACGTGTTGCTATTCTTTTGTATTATCGTGGATCTTACTGACCACTACTCTGATGTACACTTTCATGTGTTAGTTATATATTCATATCTTCTTCCGCCTTTGTGATATGGATATCAGTGATTGATTTGTGTTATGATTATTTCTATGTTTGTTTTCGAAGATTATTTATAGCCACCGTGTGATAAGCAATTACATGGATGGTCGCTCCTCAACAGCCTTATTCTCCATGCTAGTTGACAGCACTACACCGTAGTGTTCTTGGCTAGTGTGGGTATAGAGGTGGGGCGTCACATATATAACATCTAAAATCAATATCGGTATAGCCCATATTTTTTTTACAAAACCATAAAAAGCATTTCAAAAATAATTTTATATATATATCGCGTTGCCTGTATATAATTTTCTATCCTACGGTCAAGTGATACGGATATTTATCATTTCAATCCGCAATTTAAAAATAAAAATGCTGTTGTATATCATTTCAAACCGCAATCCTGAATCAAAATAAATGCATAACAACTTGCAGATTATGATGATATAAATAAAACATCCATTCATCCATCATAAACATACATCCATCACAATCATCATTCACAACAATCAATCAATATCAATATATAACTGATAATATAATAGGTAATTACTGGCAGTTATATTCAATAATAAATTAAATAACGATTGAATTTAAATAAATGCAAATAATTGAGATGATGATTAAAAATATACAAATAGTCATAAATAAATTCATAATCACAACATAAATTATTTAACACACATAAGAAATTTTAGAAGTTGTGGGTGGGTTAAAACACTCACCTTTTGGATTTTAAATTGAATTTAAATCCAATTTAAACCCAAAATTTGAACAGTCTCAGAATCCATCCAAACCAACGTCAAACCATCCGGAATTTCAATACGATCCTAACAAAAGAAACCCCGCGTAAATCGGACATCGTATGCGAAGGTTATGATCGTTCAAAGATTCAAAACGAAATTAAATAAAGTAAAACAAAAACAAAAAGTTACTACGTCAGCAAGCAAAATGCGACTCCCAACCGAAGTATCGAACACAAACCATAGAAGCCGCCACCGCCATTCGCAATTATTGCCGCCACCAGGATGAGTTTCACCCACATCAGGATGTGGCAACACTCTCGCCGCCTGACGCCGCGCCCATGGCCAGAGGCGCAGTCGTTCCGGCTCTCAGATCACCGACCGACACCTCCACATTCAAATGCAATTTTCGATGAACTCGAAGACCTTTTCGACCAGTGAACGGCATGGATTGAAGCTGGCCGATGTCCTCTACACGCCAGCAAACTCTGATCGACCCATCGACGTAGATCCACCATCAAGTAGAAACCCTAGTAATGGACGACCGAAAATAAACGAGCAATCTTGGTCAAACGCAAACTCAGATCCAAAAAAAAAACAGTAGAATTGAGATGCGTTCATTTAGAGCTTCAATGTATAATTTTCCAAATTTTTCTGAGGAGTTTGAAATTTTTTCTTTGCATTTTGAATTGCGGTTGGAATTACGTATTTGTCTGCCATTGAACTGAGGAGGTGAAAGAAATATTACGCACAAACAAATGAGAATGAGAGAAATTAGGTTTTATAATAGAGTATTTATAGACAAGGTTGAAAAAGAATAGATGGATTGGATTGGATTGAATATACGCGCTAACGACAAAGTAGCCCAAAAAGCCCGTTTCGACTCCAGAATGGAATTGGGTCAACCCATATATATCAAAATAGATGTTTTAAAATATTTTAAACGCAATGGAAAAGGTCTCAAGTCCAAATTCCATCGTATTAAGAAATTATTCTAAAATCAATATTTTCCAAATTGATTTCAATTGATTTCGGTTTAATTTATTTCAAGGCGTTTCAAGTCCGTACGATCAAACGACAAGCCCAATCGCTACGAAGCTTGAAATCCTACAATAATTCACCGTTACGGATCCGATGAAACTAGATTTGTCAAAATCCGAGTCAGTGGCCAAAATGACTATTTTTACATTAATTAAATAAATTAAAAATAAATAAATTAAATCAAATTTCAATTTTAACCTCACTTTATTGAATTTAGAATTTATAAATCAAATTCCGAAGAATTCCATTTAATTAAATCAATCAGTAATTGTTCCATTCATTATTGTCAAATAGATGGAACTAATATTGGATTCAAAATCTATTACATTAAATATTCTTGTAACGACCTGGAATTTTGGGCAATATAAATTTAATAATCTGTGTAAATAATTAAATTGAATTGATAATTTTTCTTTATAATTTTAATTCAAACTGATAAATTTATTCTTTTTAAAGGTTAATAAATACTTAATTTGATAATTGTGATCAATATCTTTCTGACAATTTAAAATATTGATAAGATTTATTTTTCAAAGCTAATGAAATTTTATTCAATTTATAATATATATATATATATATATATCTGATATATATTGTGAATAGAAGATCTTGTGTTTTAAATAAAAGATGAATTTTTAAATTGTAATATATATTTTTGTATATGTTATAATTTGAAATTGTTTTGAAATTTAATTCAAACTATTAATAATTTGAACATGTATGAAATTATAATTTAAAGCTTCGTTTAAAAATTAATATTCTTCAAAAGCTAATTTAAAGACTAATTCATTTATTTTTAAAATATAAGATAAATTGTTTGTTTTCAAATATGATAATTAAAAGAAATTTTAAGCAAGCTTTGTTTTAAAAATGCTCAAATTAAAATAGTTAAACGATAAATATAAAAGTTTTAGATTTTAAAAAATATGTATAAGAATTAGTTGCATTTTTATTAGTATTAGAATATTTCTTTTAAAGGTAAACTTATATTTATTTATAAAGTAAATTTAATAAGTAAGTTATATTCACATTTAAATTAAGTAAAAAAATAATTAGAAATTTCTTAAGACATGTGTAAACATGTTAACATTTTAAAACACATGTAAACCTATTAAGCTAATTATGTGACAATTGTCCAAGTTTTTAACAAGTGGCATATACATTTAAATTTTAATAAATGTATTAAGAAGAAGATTTGTATTCTTTCTCAAACATTTCTTTCTTCGTTTTTACTTCTTAATTTAAATTAATGGCAAACAGCATATGTCAATCTGAATTTCTTAAAAGATTCAACCTGCAATTCAAGTTAAAGATCAATTGCAACATTTTTATCAAACATGCAAATTAAAATCTGCAAATAAGGTTCAGTTTCAACCTGAAACTTCAAGATCAACCTGAGAATCAAGTTGGAAATAAAAACTGCAACCAAAACCTGCATTTCAAAATCAAATCAACCTGAGATTAAGTGGTGTTCATCTGCAATTTCAACATGCATGGATTGTTTTCTTCAACCTCAAATCTGCATTTATTCAAAACTGCATTCCAAATGAAGGGCTGCAGCAAGTTCAGATTAGTTTCAACATTTTTAATAATCAATTGAAGCATGCAATCAAAGTATTCCAGATAAATGTTCAAGCCTGGAAAGGTAAAAAAAATAAACCTGCTCTGTTATAAAATCTGCCCTGCATATTTAAGGCGAGTAAATTTCTTTTAAAAACAGTTGATCTAAATTTTACTGCTATGCATGTGTTAATTGTCTTGGATTGAAGTACTATAGCTTAAATTTATAAGAATTGTTATGTTTATGATGGGTAAGCTTGTCTGTTCATATACATGCAAAAGTTTCTTTGTTAATTTACTGAGAAGGTCCTGTTAAAAGAAACATCTAATACAAATAAATGAAATCATTATTTGATTTCGAAATCTAAATAAAAGTTGTTTGTGTGAGGAAGATGATGGCTTTTAAAATAATTTTAGGATCTTAACTTTAGCAAATGAGTTTAAAATTAAGAAAAATAGTAAAATACTTTTATATATGATAAATCAAAATTTTTGATTTATGATTTAGGTCACATGAACAAATTAAAAGGGTAAAAATCATGAATTTTAATACAAGTTTCGTGATTTTTAGTTTAAGGAATCAAGAGAATTTTGAGTTTGAACATTTTAGGAATTTTTGTGAACTGCAGATGATATACTCAATAATTTGAGTTGAAATTTAGGTTGTAGCTTGTTCTTAAGTTATAGATTTTGGGAAAAATGCTTCAGATTTTTTCTATTGTGTTAATCGTTCGATTTTGAAGAAACTAGGGTTTGAGTTGCTTTGTTTTCGGCTTGGCTGTGAAGACAAAATTAGGCTTGGTTAGTGGATCGAGTTCGATCGCGTTTGGTAAAGAATGAAGCTTGAGATCATGGTGTTCGATGGTGAAGTGGGCGGGGTTCAAAGGCGACGAGATGGTCGGCGGCGATGGGATGTTGGGTTCGAGTTGCTTCTGCAGTTTTGAGTGATGGGTCAAATTTTGATTCGCGAATAAATTCTTCGATCTAGGTTCGAGATCGTGTTCACATGGGATTGCGTGACCGGAGTGGATAGTCGCGACAATCTGAATTGGCCGTAGGCGGTGTGACATGTGCACGGGGTTGGGTGTGTGCACTGGGGAAAGTTTGTTTGGAGAAGATGATTGGAAACTAGAAGGGAAGCTCGCGTGTGTTTCGGGGGAAACTCGAAGATGTTGGGCGTGGGTTTGCTTCGGGTTAGGCACGGGCAGATCCAGTGTTTTGCTCGGGGTAATTGGGTGGTTTACTCGATGATCAAGTTGTTGTACTTTTTGTAAAGTACTGCGTAGATTTTAGGTTGAATGAAACTTGATTTTGATAAAAATCAAGCATTTTATTATAAACAAGTTTTATAAAAGAAACCAAATGCAAAGTTAAAACTTGTTGTTTAAAAGTAATTGATAATCAAACTTTAAAAGTATAAATTGAATTTATTTTAATATTCAAATTTATTTAAAATGATTTCTTTTTTAAAGTATTTAATTACATTTTGGATTTTAAATTTAAAGAAGTATGTTCTGGATTTAAATATTGAATCAAAGTTTTAAGTTCAATTTGAAAATAATAATTTGAAACTAAGTTTTCAATTTATATTGAAAATGAATAAGTTTGAATTAGATGTTTAAAGAGTTTAAATTTTAAATTAGATTTCTAAATGCCTTATTTCCAAATAAGGATATTGTTATAATTTTGGAAAACCAATACAATAATTTGTTTAAGTTATTAAAATTTGATTTAATCAAAAAATTTAATTATGAAGATAGATAGGATTAATTTATCTTCGGTATTAACTTGAAAATACTTGATTGAATATGATTTGTAATTAAGTAAAGAATTAATTAAGATAAATGTTTTCTTAATTAATTAAGGATTTCGTAATATAAGATGTTAATTAATTAATTGTTTAATTAATTTTAAATAATTAGTTAAATTGTTTATTTAATTTTAAATATCACTTAATTATAAATTAATTAAGTGTAATTACTTAATAAAGCAACCAATGGTTAATAATTGAATGTAATTAAGAATGAAATTACTTATGGGAGTAATTAGAGAAATTACTCATGGGAGTATTTTAATGGAAGTGATTATTGGTTAATCACTTGATGATATCAATTAAAGAATTGATTAATATAATTGTTGAAGTTAATTAATTATGAAGTAATAAATTGATAAAAGAATTAAGGATTGGTTAATGATGGAAGTAATTACTTGTTAAGTAATTAATTAAGAGAGTAATCAAGATTTATTAATGAAGTAATTAGAGATAATTACTTATTAAGTAATTAAGGGTTAATTACTTAATTATTTTAGTTAATTCATTAATGTGATTAATTAATATATGATTGAGTTTAACTTAAGATTAATTACTAATTGTAATTAATTAAAATTGTAATTAATTAATAAATTAATTAATTTAGGGATTTATTTATTAATTTAATTGTTTAATAATTACTTAATGAAATAAATAAAGATTAATTAATTAGATTAGGTAATCAAGGGTTAATATAATTAATAAAGAAGTTAATTAATAAAGATAAGTATTTACAAATTGTTAATTACTGATTATGATTAATAGAATGGTTAATTATAAGTTAATTATTTGATTAATTAATTAAGTAATTATTAATAAGGATCATTAGAGATATAATTAATGAATTTGTTAACGCTAAAAAAAAATAAACGCTAACACCCCGGTGTATAGATGGAAATTGTGAAAGCACCACCCGTTGGTACGGGAACAAAGTATATGCAAAGAAATCACAGGAAAGCTATAAAAGACACAGTATTTATAGTGGTTCGGCTTAGGATCAAGCCTACGTCCACTTTAATGCTCTTTATTGCTGATTTAGTTACAATTCTTTACAATCAACTCCGATTACAACACACTTAGACAAATATCTCAAACCCCGATGTAGAAGAATCCTTCGAATGCATGATGAATGAGTTATTTTTCTTCTTGAGATTTGTCGAAATGTCTTTGGTGATTGGAGTGTTAGAAGTGTTGCTTGAGTGTTGCTTGAAGTCGAGACAATAGCAGAGTAATGGCGCCTAGGAAGTCAGTCCCCCCCCAAAAGTCCTCTAAATGTTGAATATGGCCATATATTTATAGGCAAAATGTTAGGCTGAAATTGTCAAGTCATGAGTCGTGACCGACTCATGATGAGTCGCGACCGACTCATGATGAGTCGTGAGTCATCTACGAGTCACCCCTTTGCAGCATGACTCTGAACTTGCCTCTGAGTCTTGTGTCGTGCGTCGACTTATCTTTTGAGTCGTAAACCTCCCTGAGTCGTACCATCCTTAACTCATAGAATCTCCTTAACTCGCCAGGTTCCTTAGGTCGTAGGTTTCTTGAGTCGTTAGCCTGTTGAGTCGTGGACTTTTCCTGAGTCGTAGCTCCAATGAGTCAGTAAGACCTTAAGTGGATGAGTCGTGATCAGATGAGTCGGTCTTTGATGAGTCGGAGCCAGGTCAAATGAGTCGGTACTTTCCCTAAGTCGTCCTTTCAATGAGTCACTAATGCTTTAACTTATTAGGCTCCTTAAGTCGTGAGTCGCTGAGTTTAGAAACTCCCATGAGTCGCATAATAGTTGAGTCGGGGATTCTTTGAGTCGGTCCTTGATGAGTCGGTGAGTCCCTTAAGTCGCGCAGTTGGGTCATTGAGTCGTACACGAGTTGACTGTAAGCTTACACTTGAACCGCCAACGACTTATGGTAAGTCGTAAGCCTTCTGAGTCGCTAACTGCTTTGTCTGATGAGTCGGCTCAAGCTTCAGCAGGGTTAACATTTGCCCCTCGAAGCACACGCCTAAGTCGTAGGTCGCGTGCTTCGACTTATCTTAACTCGCGCATGCCGACTCATCTTCCACTACTCCGAGGTATAAATGGCTTAAGTCGTTTTCTTCTCATTACTTCTTTTACCATTTTCGTGAGTCGTGTTCCGCCATTAACACATCTCCAAGCTCCCAAAAGCAATTTCAACTCAAATCTCCTCCGATCATCTCTGAATTCATACCACGTAAGCAATTTCGCCTCCTTTCTGATTGTCGATCACTATTAACCTGTGCGCTCCGTCTTTATCTTCAATCCACCCTTCTGAGCTTTGCGAGTTTGATCGTCTTAATCATTGATGGGTTGAGGATTGTTTGATCCAACGATTTGTGATCCGAGGCGATCTACTGATGCCATGAAATTGGGGTTGTAGGTTGAGAGTTTCTTGGTTTAATGGGTTAGATGTTGGAAGATCAACGGGTTAGGGGTGAGGAGCGAGATGGTTTATGGGTTAGAAGGCCACCTGATTAGGAGTTAGGTGATTAGTTGGTCAGATTGATTCGTATATCGCCATAGGTTTGACTCGACTCAATCATGCCTCACGACCTAAACCCTTGAGTTGTGGCCGAGATAAGACCCTTGAGTCGTAGCCGGGACAAAACTCTTGAGTCGTGGCCGAGACGAAACCATTGAACCTGAGCTTTTTTTAACATACTCCACGGCCTAAGCCCTGAGTCGTTGCCGAGACAAAACTTGGAGAAAATCTCCTTATTTCCATGACTCATGACTTAGGACACTGCCAACTCAGAACCTTTGAACCGTTGATGGGTTATGACTTGTGTGAACTCTGTTTGAACACTGGACCATTGCATTAACTTTGAACTGTTGAATTTTATTGCGTTCATTGACGGGTTACCTTGACTTGCAGGCTAACAATCTGTCCAACACAATATTTACAGAAAATTGGGACGAATATACTGCCATTGACTGCCCACATCAAATGACAGATTAGCTTATAGCAGATAATCAATTTAAACAAATTATGTGAAAGAAGTGCTCTAAATCAACAAATCCAAGTAGAATGCTAATGCAATATTGAAACAGTCAACTGAAATTAACCGGTTTGCACTAACACCACACCTGAACTTTTAAGTTAATAAGTCCTGAAATTTGGTAGTCAACCAACTGCCAACTAGCTTAACTTCAGTTATATTTACTTGTTTATTTTCATTAGTTCTGCACAACATTTCACACTTTTAGGAAACGTGTACCTTCGCATTTGAACATCCAGTTGCTTGTGTAGAATGACCTCTCATCAAGAAGAGCCGATGGACCAAGCTGAAGATGTCTTTCCAGTAGCCATCCCTATAGACAACCCTCCGGAGAGGACATCCACAACTTTGAATCAGCGGGCATTTAACCAACTGCGCGTCCAGTTTGGCATTGATGATGCCGACATCTTATTTCCGGGGCCAAATGACACTGCTGACAATCCTCCCTACGGCTTTGTTGCAGTCAATCGCCAAATGTGCTTAAGTGGGGCGATTCCTCCTTTTAACGACTTTCTCCAACAGTTCCTGCTTCGATTGTCTATCTCTCCATTCCAATTACACCCCAATGGCTACGCCATTCTGATGGGGTTATGTGTTCTATCCAGGAGAGTTCTGGATCGGTTACCAAGCTTCGAGGAGATCTGCTATTTTTGCTCATTCACGAAAACTAAAGACCATCCCTCCATCGTGGTTGTAAGAAGCGCTCGAAATCGCAAACTTATTACTGATCTCTCCGAAAGCGCTCACGGATTTTTGAATCAGTTTTTCTTCGTTCGCTGCCCTCCAGGGTTTTATGCCATCTGGAGAGTGGGAAGTAAGATTTCCTGTCTCTACTTTTTCCGTTTTGAAACTTTCTCGAGATCTGAACTCTCAGCTGCTAATTTCATTCTTTTCCTGTTTTTAGCACTTCCTCTCCCTACTAGAGATCCGATTCATAAACAAGTTTTCGAGAGGTTGAGTGCCGTGGCTGCGGAAGAAAGGAGCATAAAATTTCTGCTGAATGATGAATTTTTACACCAATACGGGCTTCTACATGCTTCTCGTTCTACGCATGCTCATGAAGTTCCAACAGAAGTTCCCGATTCCCCGACGAAAACTCCTGACGCCCCGGTTACTGTCGAACAACTCGCATCAAAAGAGTCTAATATTGAAGCTTCATTGGTGAAGTGTTCCACTTCTACCGACATTATGGGGTCATCCAGTAAGACGGTGCTTGCCCCGATCGAGGAAGAGGAAGAACCTTCACAGCCTCTCGGGGGATTAGCTGATGCAGGAATTGAGAAAACAAGTCCCACCAAGCATGGTGGTGACGATGTTTATGAGGGGTTGAGCGACATAATAGTGACTTCGCAGGAGCTTTTTAGAGATGACGTATCTAAAACTATCTCTCCTGTAATTGAGGCGACATCTCTTCTTCGACAAACGCCAACACAAACATCAACTCCTCATACCCAAGCTATCATCACCTCTACACCAAAGAGTGGTTTGTAGCTTAATGCGTGTAGCTTGTACATCACACAACACTTAGGATTTTTTTTGGCATTTGTTCACATTTAACTTCTTTTCTCTGGAAGTTTTTAAGACTTGTTATTTTTGCCTTTCAGATTCCTCTATGGGGCGCAGCGGCAGCGGTTCTTATTACAAAGACTTTCGACGCTATGGAGGGCATGGCAGCTATGATTACAAGCAATACTATACCGATTCCAGAGAGACCAATGAGCAGAGAGCTGCGCGAAAAGCTGAAGAGAGGAGAAAGTATGAAGAACGCCACGAGGGAGCAGGCACGCGATACGAATCCTTCCCAAGGGGTGATGATTCCCATAAACGTAAAACGCATGATGATAGGGGGAAGAGCCATATTGAGGATTCGAGAAAGCGGACCAAACTTGGCGAGGAACACGCGCCTGTGACATCTGAGAGACTTGGCGCCTCAGTTTCTACTGACATCCCTTCCAAATCTCCTGCTCTTGAAGGAAGTGCCATTCAAACACTCCTCAACAGGCCTTCATACCATGTTGAAAGGGGCCCCCCGACTTTGCAGAGCCGATTCCCGAATTGGTGTTTGAGGGGGGTACGCTTCGACCTTGATTTGGTCCCCATCGACAAAGAAGCCATGTACAGAAATCTCGATGCTGTCAGGCTTGATATTGACAGAATGTCTGGATGGCAAAAGCTTGTTGATGAACTTCAAAGAGTTAATCGGGCTAACATCGAAGCAATGCTGACCATGGAAAATGATAAATCAGAGTGGCAGAAGATTCTTGATCAACACAACGTTGAGATGAAGGAGATAGCCGAATACAATGAAAAACTCGAAGCCGAAGTAAAGCAGCTCAAAGATGATCTTGCCTCTTCTACTAATACTTGCACCCAAAGAGAAGAGGTATTGCAAAAACAAGTGCGAGATGCGCACGCCAGCCAGAGGGACGCCGAAGCTAAAGCTGAGAGGCTAGAGCAAGCTGTAGAGAACCACCGCACTGATGTCACCCAGTTGCAGAATAAACTGAGCGCCCGGGACATGGAGATTGAAGCGCTAAAAGCCCAACTTGCTCAGACCGAAAAAGATCGAGATGAGGCCATGGCTGGTAAGATTGCAGCCGAAGAAACTGTTCAGACCATGGAAACCGACATCAATTCGACTTTATTCGATTTTTATGTACACTGTGTCTTGGGACGCGGCAGCCTCTCTTTTCTTGGTCCTAAATATGAAATCACCCTGGCCGAGGTGTGGGAAGCTGCTCTTAGCATGTTTAAAGACGCCGGGTATGGCGATGAAAATTTTGAAGCGCGTTACCTGGATGAGGAAGCTCGCGCTGCTCTTGTGAAGGGGCAAGAACAACTTGCCAGGATGAGAGCTGGAATGGCGGAAGAGGAACATTCTGGAAAGGAATTACCACTTACTCCCTCTGTCCAACCTCCAGTTTCTCCCGTGGTTGACATCACGGGTTCTAGCTCCTACACTCCGCCTGCGACTAAGATAGTAACTGAAACTACAAGTGCACAAGGCGGGGATGAAGGCGGTGAAAGCAACGAAGCGCAGCGATATGAAATCAGCATCAGAGATCCAACTGCCCCAGGTAAACTTGACACCGGACCAGTCCAAGTGGTGAACTGCTCGTTTGCTCCTTGTGAACTTGACGATCTTCTTGATTATTTTTCGAATTTCAATGAATTCCCGACTTTTGATTATTCTTCAAATGTCAATGAATTCCCGACTTTCGACGAGCCGTCATCCCCTCTCTTTTCGAAAGATACTGATATTTTAAGTTTTTTCTCCTTTGTAGCGAAAGCACCGAGCCAAACTCAAGCTTCTTCTCCCCCGGTTATCCTTCCTTCATCTCTTCAAGTGGTGCCTCCTTCTGCCTCGCAACCTGGATCACAGGAGGAACAAATAGAGGCTCTTCACGGCTTGGATGATCCCATCGCTTCGCAAGAGCAGAAAGATGAGAGACCTGAGGGAGGTGACATTTCCCCGGAACGGACTCCTTCTGACGACATTGTTCTATCAAAACTTGTCACTCCGGGGAGTGAGTCTTCCTCACAAAGGAGAGAGAAGCGTGGGACATCAAAGAGGAGGGGGAAGAAAATCACCGCCACTAAAGAGGAGCCGGAAGTTGAACCGGTTACACCTGCCTCTCCTACTTCCCTTATAACCACTGGCCGACCTGAAAAGCTGGTTATTCGACCGAGTAAAGGGTCCAAAGGAGGGAAGAAGAAGTGAAGATTTTAGCTTTTTTTTTTTTTTTTGTATGAACTGGCCGAGAGTTGTGCGGGTACCGGCCCCCGCTTTTATTTTGAAACCTGTATCTGCATTATAGTTGAATAAAATGATTCTTCGTTTGTACAAATTTCTGTTTGAATTTGAGAATGCATTTACTATTTATTTTTGCACAAGTTTGTTTATATAGTGTTGCAGCGGGCTTATGGTATGTTGCTTGAGTATTACTCTACTGATGCATCTATACTACTATACCATATTGCCCCCATACCTTAAGCTTGCTGCAATATTTTACACTTCGAGGGGACTTGCACTCTTATTTGCTAAAGAATAATTATTTTATTCTTTAAAGAAAATTTTTATAGAGTACAACTCCCTTCGTATAAGTTTTTACGCTTTGTCGTTCGAAGAAATCACTTTTTTCTTTTGCTTACGTGCATATTTCACCAAGTGAATTCCTCTATGTGGTAAAGCGGACCTCTGAAGGGTACTTTAACTTCTTTTCTTTTTACGATCATTTCCCATAGTAGGCAAATTACTTTTCCTTTGAAAGTTAAAGTACGCTTTTGATGAGGATTTTTTTTATATAGAAAGTTGTACCTCTGAGGAGGGATTTTTTCACGTTTCAACACTTGGAAGTTTTATTTCAATCTCGGTGAAACGTGTACCTCCAAAGAGTTATGCCTTAGAAATCCTTTTCACGTTTCAACACTTGGAAGTTTTATTTCAATCTCGGTGAAACGTGGGTTTCCGAAGAGGTCTTTCTTCTTAATTGTGTCCCCGGGAGGGGGTTGTACCTCTAAGGAGGGATTTTTTTTTTTTTTTATGTTTCAACACTTGGAAGTTTTATTTCAATCTCGGTGAAACGTGTACCCCCAAAGAGTTGTGCCTTCGAAGAAAGCCTTTTCACGTTTCAACACTTGGAAGTTTTATTTCAATCTCGGTGAAACGTGTGCTTTCAAGAAGGTCTTTGTTTTTGCATTTCAACTTTGGTGAAGTGAAATTCCGAAGAGCGGTTGTTACACTTCAACTCCTGGCGAAATGTGCCTCCGAAGAGGGCTTTTATTTTGTTTACATTTCAACTCTGGTGAAGTGAAATTCCGAAGAGCGGTTGTTACACTTCAACTCCTGGTGAAATGGGCCTCCGAAGAGGGCTTTTATTTTGTTTGCATTTCAACTCTGGTGAAGTGAAATCCCGAAGAACGGTTATGACACTTCAACTCCTGGTGAAATGTGCCTCAGAGAGGGTTTTCATCGCCTGGAAGTTACTCTCTCATGGTTGGAGGGTCATGACTCCTCCAATCTTTTTTGTTGAGTAGAGAACTTTCTTTTTTGTGGCGTATGACCCATTAGAGGTCTTTTATCCTCCGAAGAGTTGCGCCTCTGAAGAGGACTTGTGCTGCTGATGGTAGCTTTGGTTGTTCCTTTGTTCACTTGCTTATGCCTTTTCAGCGATCCCCTCCTTTTTTTTTTTTTTTAGTTTTCATCCCCCTCTTCTCGCAAGTGGCTTGTTTAATCCAAGGAAATGTACTTCATTGCCAGGCAAGTTCGTGAGAACGGGCACTGGCTTCCTAATTGGATGTTTGTTTGTTCAAACAATCTCAATTTATCAGCAAGGGCTCGTTTCTATCGAAATCATTAGCCGTTCAATTGAAGTATTTCCTATCTAGGATTTGAATTCGGGGTCTTTGAGACTTGAAACTTGTTTGTTGAATGATGGTGAGAATCACTCGGTCTTATTATGCGCAAGTTTCATTTCCATTGTCTGCAAAAATTTAAATTGACATTTCAGCAATACATTTTATGTATTTTTATATTGAAAACAAAGCAAACATATAATGGTAATAAGGAACACAAGATTTATAGTGGTTCGGCCATGAAATTGGGCCTACATCCACTTTATATTCTTTCATTATTTACTTGCATCAGTTTCACAATTGCTTTCAATTACAAGAATCATACATTCATAATTCTTTTTACAATGTTTCAACAAAATTTTCAAGTAAAGTATGGACGCAAGTGGTTGCTGTTCCATGCCCTTGGAATTTGATCTCCATCAACAGTGGTGAGCTTGAATGTGCCGTCGAGAAGCTTCTGACCTATTACATATGGTCCTTCCCAACTTGGTCCAAACACACCTGTCGCGGTCATAATTCTTTTCAGGACTAGATCTCCAATTTCAAAGCTGCGTTGACGAACTTTGGAATTGAAATGTCTGGCTATCCTTTGCTGATGAGCTGCAACTCTGAGGTTAGCTTCATCTCTTTTTTCATCAAGGAGATCCAGCGCTTCAAGTTGCAGCTTTTCATTTTCTGCTTGATTGAAATGGATTCTTCTGTGTGAAGGGACCTCTGTTTCAACCGGGATCATTGCTTCCGATCCGTATGCTAACGAAAAAGGAGTATGCCCAGTTGCAGTTTTGTGAGTAGTTCTGTATGCCCATAGTGCAAGTGGTAGTTTATCGACCCAACCACCTTTTGCTCTTTCGAGTTGCTTTTTGATGGTTGATTTGATGATCTTGTTCACTGCTTCCACTTGCCCGTTTGCCTGCGGATGAGCTACTGCCGAAAAGCTTTTCTGGATTTTGAATCGTTTGCAAAAATCCTGGAATTCCTCACTTTCAAACTGAGTACCATTGTCTGTGATTATTTTCTGAGGCACACCGTATCTGCAAATGATATTCTTGGTCACAAAGCTTATCATTTTCTTAGAAGTGATAGTAGCCAATGGTTCAGCTTCAGCCCACTTAGTAAAATAATCAACTGCAACAATAGCATATTTAATCCCTGATTTAGCAGTTGGTAGCGGCCCAATGAGATCCATTCCCCAAATTGCAAATGGCCATGGACTGATCATCTGTGTGAGTTCGGTAGAAGGTGCTCTAGGAATTTTGGCATATCTTTGGCACTTGTCACATTTTCGGGAGTAATCTGCGGCATCCCGATTAATTTCTGGCCAAAAATATCCGTATCGGAGAATTTTCTTTGCTAATGTTTGACCACCTGAATGATCACCGCATTCTCCTCCATGCACTTCAGCTAGGATTGTTTTGGACTCTTCCCGGGATACACATCGAAGCAATGGCATTGAGAATCCCCGTCTGTACAATCGGCCATCCTGAATTACATAGCGAGAGGCCTTCCTTAGAAGCTTTCGTCTTTCTATCGAGTTTTCCGGCAGAGAACCCCTGAGTAGGTAATCCAGTATTGGAGTCATCCATGACTCTTGTTCTTGAGATACATTCATAATCCAGTCTATATCCATCTTGTCTATACTTGGCGCTGAAAGGACTTCTACAGGGACCAATCCCAATAGTTGAGCTTCACCAGAACTTGAATACTTTGCGAGGGAATCTGCCTTCATATTCTCTTCACGAGGAATGTGGCTTATTGAATAGTGATCGAGTTCATATAGGAGTTCCCAAGCCTTTAACAAGTAGGAAGGCAGATTTCCACCTTTTGCTTGAAATTCCTTCTTGACTTGGCATACGATAAGCTGAGAATCACTGAAAATTTGTAATGCTCGAATGTTTAGCTCTTTAGCGATTTTCAGACCTGCAATAAGAGCTTCATATTCCGCTTCATTGTTTGTTGAAGGAAATTCCAGTCTTAGTGCATAACATAATGATCGACCTTCAGGAGTTTCAAGTACCACTCCGGCTCCAGAACAGTAGTCATTTTTTGCGCCATCAACATACATCTTCCACTGGATTGGAGAATCATTGATCGCTTTTTCCTCGCCATTATCTTTCTCTGTGAATTCTGCAATGAAATCAGCTAAAGCTTGTCCGTTGATTGCTTTTCGGGGGTGATAGGTGATGTCATATTGACTAAGTTCAATGTTCCATTTTAGAAGACGACCCGAAGTTTCAGGGCGAAATAGGACTTGCTTTAGAGGCTGATCAGTGAGTACTTTGATAGGATGAGCTTGGAAATATTGCCTCAGTTTTCTCGATGCAACTAGTAGGCAATAGGCGAGTTTTTCCAACTTGGAGTAATTCAGCTCTGCCCCAGTGAGTCTTTTGCTGATATAGTAAACTGGATGTTGAATCCTTTTGTCTTCCCGTATCAGCGCTGCACTTAGAGCATGAGATGATACTGCCAAGTATATAAGAAGATCCTCGCCATCGCCTGGCCTAGAAAGTATCGGAGGCGTTTCCATATGACGGATCAACTCTTCAAAAGCTTTTTGACATTCGGGAGTCCATTCAAAGTTCTTCTTTCCTTTTTTCAGGGCATCGAAGAACGGGATGCATTTATCAGTCGCTTTGGAAATGAACCGATTCAAAGCGGCGACCTTTCCGTTGAGACTTTGCAATTCCTTCTTCGTTCTAGGGGCTTTAACTTCTTTTAAGGCGGTAATTTGAGCTGGGCTAGCCTCTATGCCCCTAGCACTGACAATAAAACCTAAGAACTTTCCGGATTCGACCCCAAATGTACATTTCAGAGGGTTAAGTTTCATTCTGTATTTCCGGAGGACTGCGAACATTTCTGCTAAGTGTTCAATGTGATCCACTGCTTTCCTGGACTTCACTAACATGTCGTCGACGTAGACTTCCATAGTTTTGCCCAATTGCGGTTTGAACATAGCATTAACAAGTCTTTGGTAGGTTGCCCCTGCGTTTTTCAATCCGAAGGGCATAACTCTGTAGCAATAAAGTCCAACATCTGTGATAAAGCTTGTATCCTCTTGATCCGGCTCATGCATCATGATTTGGTTATAACCGGAGTAGGCATCCATGAAGGATAACAATTCATGTCCCGCAGTTCCGTCTACCAGTTGATCGATCCTGGGTAATGGGAAGCAATCTTTGGGGCAAGCCTTGTTTAGATCAGAAAAGTCGATGCATACTCTCCATTTTCCATTAGCTTTCTTGACCAGCACAGGATTTGAAACCCAATTCGGATACGTAGATTCTTTGATGAAGTTATTTTCCATGAGTCGATCAACTTCTTCTTTTAATGCTGCTGACCTTTCTGGACCTTGGGTTCTTCTCTTCTGTTTAACTGGCGTAAACTTTGGGTCAATATTCAGAGCGTGTACTGCAACTTCTGGGGATATCCCACACATATCGGCATGAGTCCAAGCAAAGACATCCAGATTTGCTTTCAGGAAAGATATCAAGACATTCTGAATTGACACATTAAGCTGCGAACCCACATTCAACACCTTATTTGGGTCCTTCGGGTCAACAGGTACCGGAATTGTCGTTTCCACCGGTACTACTCTATTCTCCCCTGTACTGGCTTTTCTGGGATCCATTTCTTTCCGTGCCCCGCTGTGCTCGCCAGTGCAGGGTCCGCTCTGTAATTGCTACAAAGCTGGTTCCTTGATGCGGACTGGAGTTGCCGCATCCTTTCCCATTTCTCTTTTTCTTGACTCTCGCAGCTCTGCCCAATAACATTCTCGCGCAGCATTTTGATCCCCTTTTATAACTCCTACTCCATTGTCAGTAGGGAATTTAATAGTGAGGCACCACGGGGCTAGGATAGCTTTGAATGCTACGAGTGTTGGACGGCCAAGAAAAGCATTATAGGCAGAAAACTCATCGACAATCACAAATGTTTGCTTTCGGACCACTTTCCTTTCACCTTCCCCAAGTTCTACAAACAAATCGATGGTTCCTACTGGTTGCTTTGGCTCCCCTGTGAAGCCCACGATTTTCTGTGATGAGGCTTGCACATCGATCATAGGGATTTTCATCTGGTCAAATGTCTTCTTGAAGAGAATATTGCATGATGCTCCGCAGTCAATGAGGACTCTTCTGACAATGGCTGGTCCAATACCAGCCGAGATGACCAAGGGATCTAAAGTAGGAGCTTCAATACCTGTAGAATCTCTGGCTCTGAAAATAATATCATCACTGAAAGTTTTTTGTTGTTTGAGGGGCGTAGTGTCTTCTAGAACAAAGACGTTTTCTTCGGCTGGAGCATATTTCAAAGCCCTGGAATATCTCTCCATCTCACCCCAACTCTTGCCAACTGGGTGAGGTCCTCCGGAAATGACATTGATAACGGGCCTTCTAGATTCATGCCCCGTAGCTTTCTCACCTGCCCCAGGCTGATGAACAGGAGCCCGCTGCCCCTGACTCGATGATGCAGGATTGTTGCTATTCTTTTTCACAAATTGCTGCAACTTGTTTTCTCTTAGCAACTCTTCAATCAGATTCTTCAGCTGGCGGCATTCATCAGTTTCATGACCTGGTTGATTGTGGAAGCGGCAAAATTTCCCACTTTGTATGGCTTTTCTCCCAGTTCTCAAAGGGATAGGTTTAGGGAAATCGACGGAATCTTTGGTGGCAAGGTAGATGTGCTCCGGCGTATGTGATAATGGAGTATATTCTGATGGCTTGAAGGACCGGGGCTTCTTCAGATTACCCTGTTTCTTTCCATTATTATTCTCCCTTTTCTGCCCCACCGACTCATTCTTGCGTGGAGCGACAGTATTGTCTTCAGCTTTTTCCAACACTGCCTTTACTGGCAAAGGACGACTTTCCAAGCGAATGAATTCGTCCGCTTTTTTGTAGAACTTCTCGAGAGAGGTTGGCTCCTTCATATTTAACCATTTCCCAAATTCGCTTGACTTATCAATAGCCCTCATCAGATAAGTCAATATCATTCGTGGTTCAGCATTGTCCACTTCAGCCAATGCTATATTGAAACGGTTCAAGAAAGATCTGATAGACTCACCAGGATTCTGCTCTAAACTGGACAATGACATGATATCCTTGGCCTTCGAAGCATATAGCCTAAACTGCTCCTTAAATTTTCTGGTCAAGTCTGAAAACTGATCGATAGATCGAACTGGCAACTTGGTGAACCACAGCAACGCCACGCCTTCCAAGTATACGGGGAAATATCGGCACTTTATTTCGTCGGAGGCCCTGGCACCTGTCATGTGCCAATCATATTTATACAAGAACTCATTCGGATCACTTGTCCCTTTGTAAGCTGGAATAGTTGGAGGGACAAATTTCCTTGGAAATTCCGCCTTCAAGATTTTTTCAGTAAACGGAGTTTTACTTGGAGCGAAACCCCATTCCTTCTCATCTTCAACCCTTTGCATACTTTCTTTCATGATCTGCCGGACCATTCCAGAAAGATATTCCTCATCATGCCGAGTTCTAGATCCACCGGCGTCAGGTACTGCCTGCTCAAAGGGACTAGTAGGCCTTTCATGAGCATTCCTTTCATTAACATCATGAATGTTGCCAGCATAGTTCCTTTCATTACCAGCCGGTTCATTGTTTGCCCCAAGCAAGTCGTTCAACTTATTCAGAATCAGAGCATTCTGGGCACTTTGAGCCTCTAGTTGCGCATTTTGGGCGTTTATCTGCTGGTTTAGCCCTAGAATCACAGCATCCAATTCCGCTTTTGTAACTCCAACAGACGGAGTGGGTAGATTAGGCGCAGGGGAAGCGGAGGTTCCCTCTTGAATGTTCCCAGATCTGATAGATCTGCTTTTCCTTCCAGGAGCCATAATCTCAGATATACTTTTGGTTTTTAAGGAAATTCTTTCTTCAAATCTCTGCGAAGCAATGATGACAGCTGTCCTGAGTTCAATTCTCAGTGAAAGCACCAAAAATGTTAACGCTAAAAAAAAATAAACGCTAACACCCCGGTGTATAGATGGAAATTGTGAAAGCACCACCCGTTGGTACGGGAACAAAGTATATGCAAAGAAATCACAGGAAAGCTATAAAAGACACAGTATTTATAGTGGTTCGGCTTAGGATCAAGCCTACGTCCACTTTAAAGCTCTTTATTGCTGATTTAGTTACAATTCTTTACAATCAACTCCGATTACAACACACTTAGACAAATATCTCAAACCCCGATGTAGAAGAATCCTTCGAATGCATGATGAATGAGTTATTTTTCTTCTTGAGATTTGTCGAAATGTCTTTGGTGATTGGAGTGTTAGAAGTGTTGCTTGAGTGTTGCTTGAAGTCGAGACAATAGCAGAGTAATGGCGCCTAGGAAGTCAGTCCCCCCCCCCCAAAAGTCCTCTAAATGTTGAATATGGCCATATATTTATAGGCAAAATGTTAGGCTGAAACTGTCAAGTCATGAGTCGTGACCGACTCATGATGAGTCGCGACCGACTCATGATGAGTCGTGAGTCATCTACGAGTCACCCCTTTGCAGCATGACTCTGAACTTGCCTCTGAGTCTTGTGTCGTGCGTCGACTTATCTTTTGAGTCGTAAACCTCCCTGAGTCGTACCATCCTTAACTCATAGAATCTCCTTAACTCGCCAGGTTCCTTAGGTCGTAGGTTTCTTGAGTCGTTAGCCTGTTGAGTCGTGGACTTTTCCTGAGTCGTAGCTCCAATGAGTCAGTAAGACCTTAAGTGGATGAGTCGTGATCAGATGAGTCGGTCTTTGATGAGTCGGAGCCAGGTCAAATGAGTCGGTACTTTCCCTAAGTCGTCCTTTCAATGAGTCACTAATGCTTTAACTTATTAGGCTCCTTAAGTCGTGAGTCGCTGAGTTTAGAAACTCCCATGAGTCGCATAATAGTTGAGTCGGGGATTCTTTGAGTCGGTCCTTGATGAGTCGGTGAGTCCCTTAAGTCGCGCAGTTGGGTCATTGAGTCGTACACGAGTTGACTGTAAGCTTACACTTGAACCGCCAACGACTTATGGTAAGTCGTAAGCCTTCTGAGTCGCTAACTGCTTTGTCTGATGAGTCGGCTCAAGCTTCAGCAGGGTTAACAGAATTAATCAAGGTTGATTAATGAAAGTAATTAACTAAAGTATGATTAATTAATTGTAATTAATTGAAGTTTAAATATAACTAATTATAGTTAATTAACAAATGGAAGTTAATAAAGGAACATTAATTATTGT